>JAWZYV010008425.1:0-743235 GCA_038373885.1 Cheiracanthium punctorium
TATACCTGGGAATAACGCTAGTATTGGTAAAAAGTAGAAAGTTGATATTTAACCTTTATATTGTAAAAATTATAAAACTTTGCTGCTATTGAATTTAAATTAAATATATTTAAAATGTATCTGCAATATCGAGCGCCTTGAAAATATTCTTCATATCGTACAAGTAAATATTTTTGCCGCATTTACCTCCCCCCCCCCCAAGTTTGTCCATAGGCAATCTTTAATACATCATAGCTGGATATTGGGTATATCTATTAGAAGTCCAACATAAAATAGATTTCTCTATTAGAAATTTGAGGTGTGATCTCTCTAATGAGTAAATAACATCTATAATATACAGGTATCTGTATATATGTAGCATAGTTATAATAATTAAACTTCCAGAAGATCTTAAAGATCCAGAATATCCCAAAAATGGCTATCTATTTCATATTCAAAATATCCAAAGATCAGAAATTGATACTTATTTCATATCCAGAACTTCTTAGATATCTATTTCTGGGCTATCTTGGATTATTGTCATGTTCAGAATGATCCATAACAGCTGGAAAATAAATTTTACGTAGCTCAATGGTACAAGTAATATCTGACCCCATGCATTTTTAGATTCTTGCTTTCATTCCAGTGAGTGAAATGTGGACTGTTGACACAAAACATACAGTATTTAAAATAACAGCCTATTCTGAAATTAAACAGATTAAGAAGGAGTACAGAGTTTCATTTTAATAATCAGATGATGGCATCACTAAAAGGTACCCCCAAGAGTTCCACATGGTTACTAAAACAAACCTCCATAACCTCTAGATCTATTTAGTTACAGAATTCGTTAACAGTTTATGTTTTGTTTGGTTAGTCAAAACGTAACAGGAATAGAAGTGAAAGTTTCAAAATGCTTGGAGGTGATCTGTATAGCCATTGAGCTATGTAAAATCCATCAGCAGGAGATTTATAAGAATTTTCTTTGTCTGCAGTACTATAACTTCATTTGAGGTAATCTGTGATCAAACAAGAATAGAAATAAGAGTTTCGGACATCCACATTACTCAACAGTGTGCAGAAATATTTGATATGTTCAATGTTACCTTTTCTCCTGCTGAAATAAAAAATCCCTGAAAGCTTATTTTTTACCTATGGTACATTTCAGAACAACTTTCACTTACAACAGTATTAACAAAACAATAAAAATAGTTCATGATAAGATATTTATATAAAATCAAAAGAATACTAATAATTTTGATTTTTAAATAGGTTTTATTTTAAGCATAATTTATTCAAACTTTCTTTTCAACTTTATTACAATTAACAAGTCTTTTTTTTTAATTTTAAATAAATAAGAAATGAACAGGATTGAATTGTTATCGAAAAGAAATTATTTGAAATTAAATTTCAGTCATTTATACGAACAAATACAAGAATTATGAAACACGAAAATAAGTTAAAAGAGCAATAGCTATCCTTTAATTGAAAACCAAAAAAAAAATAAAATAAATAAATAAATAAACTAATTGTTGGGTAAATCAAAAATATAAATATATCTGCTGATAACCTCTGTTAATGTACATATCATGTTTGGAAATTTAAGAGAATACCTATTTTTCTATTCTTTCCCCTCCCCCCAGAAAAAGGAATAAAATATTTCTAAAATGGAAACTACTTTATATTGATTGATTTCTTTTTTTGTGAAAAGGGGTAAAGAAATATTTTTGTGCAGGCCAATACATAAATAATATAAATCAAAACCAATTATTTCATAATTCCTCAACAATGCCCATTTTGTTGAATACACCCAACATTTTTGTCTTGTCCAAAAACCATTATTTAAGGTTTAGAGGCATGAGCAAGAATACAGGTTAGAATCCTTAAAAAGTTCACCACCCAAGTCAGCCCCCCCAAGAAGACACCCCTCTTGTAGACTTGCCATAACGCAAAGAAATAATTGAAGTTTAGAGCATGAGGGTGAACCATATTAACCTCCATAGATAATGTCTGGGTGAGGGGGGAGGGTGGTGATTCAAAGAAAAAGATTTTTTTTTTCACCTCTTAAAAAACCAAATTTCTGTTCTGAACATAATTTATACATACTTCAAAATAAAAGCCATTTCTTAATTTTTTAATATATATACACATTCATTTCTTTATTTATTTTTAAGTGTGATTTTATTTATTTCAATTTCACTTTTACAGCAAAATAGCTACAAATTACTTAATCTTTTAAAAACTTCAAATTGAAAAAAAAATTCTTTTAATATAGATTTTATGCAAGAATTATTATACTATTGAAAACAGATTTAGAACAATAAATGAAAGTAAAGCCAGAAAAACTCATTAGTATGTTAGAACAAAGTTCAATTAATACGAGGGCCAAAAAAAAAGAAAGAAAAAACAGTTAATAAAAATATATAAGCAAAGTCTTAATAAAAACATGAGTAATGGAACTTCCAAGTCCAGAGTAGTCTTCAGCCTAGCAAATTTTAGTTTACGATGCGTTCTAAATTTAAAAAAAAAATTTAAACTATTACAGAACTGCAGAAGTAAAAAATAGCCTACGAATTGAAAAAAGTGGAAGATATCTCTTATTGAGACTCATGCAGGTTTGAATGAATTATAAAAGCAATGGCAGTGAACACACAACAAATTATTACAAATTTGGTTTAATTGTATTACATTGTTACATTTATATAAAATACAATCACTGGATTCAATATGAGTACTTCAATACTATTTCACATTCAGGGATTCTTCTAACAGCATCTGGAAGATAAAAATTATGACTTCAACAAGTAATTACAGAATTAAAAGTTAAAACATAACTGCTATTCTATCCTAATAAAAAAAGGGTACCCTCCCCCCTCCCCATAATTTGAATAAGACTGAAGAAAGGCTCAAAATCAGAAAGAGTTGGCAGCTAGAATATACTAGAGCATAAACTAGATCTATGTTAAATACATACAAAATAAAATTAGTTAAAATTAGTTTTGTGTGTACATGGATTAGTGTCAAATTTAAATCTCCAACTAAAGCACAGCTTAACACTTTCAACTAGGTGATGAATTTACAGAGGAATAAGTCAGCAGATCTTTTCATTTGATTCAGAAAACATTTTGTTTATAGTTTCACTAAAATCGGAGGATAACTTTATAATAAAAAGTCTGCAAATCTACATACATTTTGGAACACCTTTAGGAGCAGGTTAAATACAATTTTGGAACAGCACAAAAGCATACCGAAAAATGGTAATAATAAATACTTTCTTATTACCATTTTTCATATTACCATATTTATGTATGGTAATAATAAATACTTTCAAGAAACATTTACATATACTGTAACCTTCTGAGTAAGAGAGGGAAGGGAAACAGGGTTCCTACTGTTAAAATTGTACAAATTATGAATAAATGAATAAAATAAAGATGTAGAATTTAAGCTGCCTTTTACATTTTAATTTTGCCACTGAACATAAAAGCAAATGGAAAAAAAACTGCAATAAAACCTAAATATAGCAGCTCAAAAAAAAAAAAAAAAAAAAATCTATTTTTTTACCTGCAAAAAATAAAAGAAAAAAAACTTTAATTTTACAGATAAGAAATGCTTGTACTGTTTTATAAAATAATCTGTTCTCTATGTTCTATTAATATTAGAATATACTGATATGCAAAGTGATTGAGAGCACAAAATACTTTATTAAAAGTAAGGAACACATTGTAGGATTTACTTCACAAAATTTTATTTTGTGAGGTAAATCCTCTGAGGTAACACAAAAAAGAATAATTGGGGACAGTATTGAAGCGAAAATCCCATATCAAAGCAATTTGGAATAAAATTATCCCTGAATCACAGTAACCTGTGCGTAATAACAAACATCAAACTAATAGTGACAAAATAAATATTAAACACATTACTTACTATTGGTGAGTTAAATTTGCAAATTATTACAATCAATTAAAAAATAGAAAATATTCAGGACTTGTAATATATTTTAGGTACATCAAAAATTGAGTAAAAAATAAAGTGATAACTTTGCAATAAAAACTTTTCATGCACAGCAAGTAAAATATCATCAAATAACAACATTCTTAGCAAAGATCACATCTATATGTGGAAGATAAACAAAAGAAATAAATAATTAAACGGAAGTTTGAAAATACTTTTCATATCCAGTCTGGTAAATTACAAGGATTCAATGCTCAGAAGTGTAGCTAGAGGGGGACATTTGTCCCAGGGCATAGGATCCAAAAGGCACCAATTTGTATATAAAACTTTTTCCAGCGCATTTTGGTAAACAGGAAGTGATGCAAATTTGTTCTCGGGCACTGAAAATTCTTGCTACACCTCTGAGTACTGACCCCAATTAATAACCTAGATCTTCTTGAAGTCAGTTAAAAACTAGACTAAAGATATTTTTGAGTAATATTCAAATATACATATGACAACATGTGAACACTGACAAGGTTATTGCACTTTATTAATACTGCAGGCTTAAAAAATCTGAATTTACTAAGGAAGTAAAGTTTACATTTACATATTGTATTAGTAAAATTAAAAAATAATATATTTCATCTGTTTTTACCACTAATGGTGGTACATGTAATATGGTGTCAAAACTGGTAGGCTAGTTTTCGATTTGGTTTGTACCAAAGTACAGATATGAGATTAACAAAAAAGGAAAAAAAGTCTGAAAGAATGTCCAAACAACTTTTGAGCAATTATACTTATGAATTTCAAGAGCAATAAATATTTTAATTTTTATTGATACTAAATCTATCTTACTTATATACAATTTTGCCTTACTGAAAAATCAGAAAATTTTTGAAAAAAATGAAAAAACTGAATTCTTTATAAACATTGAAAAAGGTCTGAATATTAAACTAAATTCTTAAATCTCATCTCTGAAAGTAGCATTTTACAGTTTACATTTTAAACAACAACAGCAGTGACAACATTAATAATAATAATAATAATAATAAAAGTTACAGGAGTTTCAAGGTTTTACTTACAACATATTTTTAAAAGGTAGTGAGGGTGCAGAGTAAAAAAATTAATCTGAAGGGACTAAAAATTGATTTTTATACTTTATTTCATTGTTACTTCATAAAATGTTGCAAATAAGACTTGATTTTGCAAGCAATTTATTAACTTGGTGTCAAATATGCAACTTGACATAAAAAATTTACATATAATAGAGATTAAATAAATGACAGAATATAGCATAACATAAAATGATATACTAAAGAGTTGCCTGGGTCAAATGCTTTAATAAAGAATACCACATTGAATTTTACTGTATAAATATTTATTGTTTTACTCATTGATGTAACTTTACCAAAAGTTATACTTTTTTTTCTTTTAAGAACAGCCCTAATAACTTTCTCAATTTACATGAAATTTATAAAATTTAATACATAGTCACTAACTGCCCCAAAGTAACATCACTTTAGGGAAAAAAAACTAAAAAAAAAAACATATAAATCAATTTGGAAAATAAGAAAAAAATAAACTAAACAAAAAAGTAAACATCTCAAAAAAAAAAAAAAAAAGTTATTGACAATTATGAAATTATGCGATACAAGCTTTGAAAAAATTAGACCGCAGAGATCAAAAGTATGCAGACTTTGAACTAGTAATTAAGAACATTTAAAGAATAAATAAACAAATAAAACAAAAATATGAATACCACTTATAATGCCAATAGTTTCTTCTCTTTTACAGCATGCCACTGACAAAAATTCAATGGTTTTCCACAGGACCAGTTCAGAGTACTAGAAAATAAAAAGATAATAAAGTGATAAACAGCCAAAATCAATCAGTTTTTCTTGTAACATATTTTATTCATCACTTGGCTCTGCAAGCTTTAAAGACAGGCTTCTCAAAAACTCGGTATAATTCAGAATGCTTCTTCATAGACAGCATGATGAACTTTTATAGAACAACAAAACTGCAGGTCTTATCCCATTTTTAGGGAGAAATTCACGAAAGTGGAAACTGTATCTGATGGCTAATTCTCCCTCTATTTTGGACAATACAATATGTTATAAATTTTTCTCTGAGTATTTCACTTCTATAAATTAACCATTTGTATTGCCATAAATACAGCTTGTGAAGAGAAATTCTGAATTTTCAAATTTCTGACATAGTTGAATTCTTTTAAAACCTGTTCAGAAATTGCATTATTTCTTGTAAAAAAAAAATAATAACTTGATTGAAACATTTTGTTTCTACTCAGTGAGACACTTAATGAAACACAATTTTTGTGAGAAATCTACTACCCATCTGATTCAGTGCTTAAGATATACATTCTTCTAAAATGGGATGCTTTGCAATGCAAATAATAATAATAATATAAAATTCACACAGACATGTGTATAAGGAACATTTATAACATATGATATGAATATAAAATTAACTCCCAAATTTAAAAATACACTGAAACAGTAAATAATTAAAAATAAATACATACTTATATCTAAAGACATCCAAAGTAGTATTCACCCTTATCAAAGGTTCTTGAAAAATCACCCAGTCATCGCTGTTATTAACTCTCCTATATTTCAAGAAAATGAGTATTCAGTACATAAAAAACATTCTAAAAGTTTCGTTTTCTAAAGCAACCAATTTATATGAATATTCATTTATTATCAATTTATATATATTTAACTAATGACCACCCAAGGTAGGAGTCTTCAGTTAAAATTTACATTTAAACATTATCACAAGAACAAATGATTCGGTGGTAGATCGAGGGGTAATGGGATGAGTGGCTATAGGGCTTCATTCCCCCCCCCCCCAATCTCAAATCCAGGCAGCAATTACGACATAAAGTCGCTTGAGTCAGAAGTATGGGTCTAAATGGGGCCCCCCTTACATTTTGTTTCTTCACCGACTCTGACAATTGTCTTTCTGTATTTTCCACAGTATTTACCCGCTTGCCCATGATAATCAGGGAACAATCATATTACATTAAATTTTTCAGTAATATTTGACTTATTTATTAAGATATATTTTTCAGTAATATTTGACTTATTTATTAAGATATATTTTTCAGAAATTTGTATATGAATGCATTTAAAATTATTTCAGATTTTAAATGCAAAAATAATGTGTAACAGATAAACAGTGATAATTCGCAAGTAATAATATATTAAGATGCTAACATATCAAAAATATATACTTGTGCAATATATATGAGGAATATTTGAAATATACACCCAATATTGTGGATACATTTTAAATAAATTTAATTTAAATTCATTAAGATTGACAATATAATGGGTAAATATTAATTTGCTACAATTTACATTAGTATTTATTTCCAATTTAATGATAATATTGAATAATTAAGTATATGAACATGAAAAAATAAAAATACTATAAAATTAATTACTTGTCAATATTAGGAATACATTAGAAATATTACCAATGTTTACCTAATATTGTGGATACATTTTAAATACATTTGGGCTAAATATTAACTTGCTGCTATGTAAAAATACTGGTTTGGGTTTTCAATGTTTTACAATCCTGTGAGGTGCTATTTGAAAGTTTATTGGTAATGGAACTACTTCAGAACTACTTCCAAAATATAGGCAATATTGCAGATACATTTCATTTAAATTCAGTAGAAAAAGGATTAAAATTATTTTGAATTTTTAAGTAAATTTTACCAATATCATAAATTTATTTACCCTTAATGATACCCAGTAGAAGACCCAAACTCTGAAATCCATGCTGTCTGCTTTCTCAACAATGTCAATAAATAATGAAATCTGTTCTGCTACCTGCAAGTTCAGAAAACCACAGAATAATATTAAATACTTGAAAAATATAACATTAATGATATGGGCACCCATAAGGGGGGGCTCAAGGTAGGGAACTTGATCCCCCCCTAGGAGAGGAGAGCAGGGGCAGGGACATACCCCAAAAAAAATTCTGGGAGGGTCCAAAAATTTCGGAGGGGGTCCAAACGATGAAAAAGGCAGAAATTTTCACAAAAAGACTTCACCATTATTGCTTTGTTAATAAAAACTGAAATTTCGGAGGTGTTACAGACCCCCACCCCCCTTCCTGGGTACGTCCTTTGCCAGAGGGTGACTGGTGGGGCTTCAGCCACCCTCGAAATAAGTAAACATAAGAAATGGAGAAAATTACATATTCGTGGGTAATTTTGAAAGTTCAGCTTGAAATTTTTAAGGTTTAGATACGTCCCTAAGCCAAACTCACTCCACCCCCCCCCCACTTAAGTATGTTTTTTCAATCTGCAAAGATATGTTCTGATTAAATGAATTTAAAATGAAATATGCTAGATAAATTTTAAGTTTATGAACATTTCCTATGCAATATGTGAAATAACCTTTATTAAAAATGAAGTCTTAAAAAAATGCAACTCAAAGCATGGCTTTTTCCATAACATTACAGAAATAATTCAGCAATCAAAATTAATTGAATGTCAACAATATTATTTGAATTGTCTTAGACTGAACAAGTGTAAAGTAAGCTTTATTTAAGGGGAATAGATGAAGTGAATATTATCAAATACAATGAAGAACCGTTCTGATTATACCATCTTTAAAATAAAACAAACTACATTAAAATCGGCTCATCCATTTGGGATCTATTTTGCCACACACACATCCAACTTTTAGAAAAAAAAAAACCAGGCATTTAGTATCTTAGAATGAAAATTTAATAAACTAAATTCATATTCTGAAAAAATTTAAGGACCCCTTAAAATGGGGTGTCTGGGGCATGTGCCCTCCTTGCTCCTGTGATAATCATGGTCTTATCATCACAGGATTTTCAGTAGTATTTGACTTAATTATTAAAATATATTTTTCAGCAATTTGTACATAAATGCACCTAAAATTATTTATCAGATTTTAAATTTTGAAATAATGTACAGTAGATAAACAGTCTTAATTCACCATTACTGTGATATTAAGATGCTGACACATTAAAAATATTTGTTAGTACAATATGAGGGAAATTTATAATATACACACAATACTGTGTGGATACATTTTAAATATATTTAATTTAATTCATTAACATGGACAATATAATGGATAAATGTTGCTAATTTTTACCAATATTAGTTTTTATTTCCAATATAATAACAATGTGAAGGATTGAGTATATTAGCATTAGAAAAATAATAAAATGGTATAAAAATATTTTTAAAAATTACTTGTCAATATTAAGAATACATTATAAATATTTCGAATTTTTACTTAATATTGTGAACACATTGTAAAGATATTTGGGCTAACTACTAACTTGCTACTATTAAAAACTTTATCAGTAATGGAATTACTTCAGAAACATTTCCAGTATATAGCCAATATTGTGGATATATTTCATATGTTAATTAAATTCAATAGAAAAAAATTAGCATTATTTTGAATTGGTATCTAGGCTAAAAGGTAAGTTTTACCAATTTGAGAATTTTATTTACCAATATTGATACACAACAGAAGACATAAAATCTACCATACCAAAATCTGCAAGGCTCTAAAATTAATACTGTATTACTAAATTTAATATTGTAACACTTACCTTTATTACCAGTAATATTAAACTTATCCGTTACTATACTATTGAATTATCCTTAAACAGTATACAAACTTTTCAATTCCAAAAATCTCGCATTTAACACCAAAAACAATAACTTTTTTTCCGCGTTGAATCAGTTTACCAGCAGAAGTATCCCTTGTGTTTTTCGTACTACTAATGAAAGCTCACACATTCTGAATCACCTGCTACTTTCAGCTGGTTTCCCTGATTTAAAAGTGGACTTTCCTGAGGCCATCTGGGGTGTTCGATCGTAAATTATCCACTTTACCATATGAGAGAGAGGTTTGTGTATGTGTAAAAAGTGGAGAGGGAAATATTACACCACAACAACAGAGCGGTTATTTTGATCTAACAACGTATATATGTATATTCTAAGCGTGAATCTGTGCTAGAATGGGCAATAAGATAAAATGATGCACATAGACATATTGAAATTTAATCACAAAATATTTTTTTCCCACGTTTATAATTTATTTCAATATAAATTGCATACAATATATAATTGATCATTATTTTCTGCTTTTGATTTAAAATTTTGTTTATACTATTTGCAACAGGCGCGTATCCTTCCTAAAAATCTGACCCTTTACTTAGTTTAAAATTTGATACTGAGGCTACAGTTGAAACAGCTTGCTTACAATTTGATACACAGGTTAGAGCCCTCTCCACCCCCGAAATAAAATCCTGACTGCACCACCGATTTACAAACACGCATCAAAACATGCTCAAATATTATATACAGAAACAAAAAACGAATGCAAGATTTCAGCTATATAAGCATAAATAACATACTACGATCAAGTATAGAGACGGATCCAAAGATCAATTTCTCGGAAGGGTATAAAATTAAAAGAAGCAGGCTTGTTTAAGTCTTAAAAACAAAATGTATAGTAAAGCAAAATGTTAACCCTAACCAAAGCAATGTCTGTCGGAAGAGCTGGAGTCCTAATGGATCCGACACTGAATCAATGTATCTTATATGTTGTGAATTATCAAATTTTAAATAACATTTACAATAATTGAAAAGTTATAAGGTTTTACTTACTTGTGTTAGCTAAAAGTATTCCATTACTTGTATGCAGTTGGTACTTCGCAACTGCAGTCCAATTCCAATATGGCGTCGTTTGGGTGTGGAAGCAACGCACTCACTCCTGCTGAAGTGAACGCATCATGGGAAATGTGGTGACTCTCTCGCTAGAGTGAGCAGATAGCGCCTTCACCCTTACTCTAAGAGTGACATTGTCTCACTCTTGCAGTTAGGGTGACAGAATCCTATCGATGAAGAGTCATAATGCAGTTTTCTCACTCTTATCTCACTCTATCTGGGATCATTTGCCGGTGACTTTTTGTAAGAGTGACAATGTCACTCTAAATTTTTAAGAGAGTAGACGACATCCTATTTCGTACAAAACCTCGAAAATAATTAATAGCAAAAATTGTTACAGATTGTAAAAATTAATTAATGGCAAACATTATTCTTTCCGAATGTAAGCATAAAATATTTGTTTTCAATGTTCTATATATTTTTATTGACCTCTTAAAATGGGGAGATCTTTATGCCCCACCCTGTATAACCAAATACGAAATCAACTTAGTTTTATGTTATCTGAACAAAGCTTTAACCCTTTGACGCTCAACCATTTTCCCAATGGCGAAAAAGTGCAGCCGCTGGCATTGCTCGATTTAACTACCAGCAAGATGGCAGTCGATCGAATTGCCAGTGCGTGCCACCGAGCTAAAAGAAAGGTTTTTGACACAGATGGCTGTGCGGCGCCGAACAGTCAGCTGATCGATTCGATCGACCGCCATCTTGCTGGTAGTTAAATCGAGCGATGGTAACGGCTGCACTTTTCGACATTGGGCAGTCTATCTAGATGTCCTCCTTAAGTATTTAATTGAAACGAAATATATTCTTCTGAACTAAATTGTCAGAATTGTGCCCTCACAGTGGGGACACTGAGCGTTAAAGGAAAAACCAGATCTGATATTTCGGCTTCTTTTTCATCATTTTCCTCCTTTAAAAAGTGCATTGGCTGGTTTCTACCGACACCAACTTTTTTAAAACACTTTTCAACGCAGGAACTGCTAATGCTCTTAACAGCTTCTGCTATCCACTGCGCCGTTCATTTTTACCCCTTATTAGTAATCTTTGGTGAAAGCCTCATTAACTGTGCAGTGAACAACAGAAAGAGAAGCCTGGGATTTGGGCAACATTTTTGGAAGATTAACTTGATATTGCAAATCATATTGCACGAATCCAGCATACCTCTGTAGGGGGGTGAATATTGTTCATCCCTCATTTTTGAGCACTAAAAGTGTTAAATATCAGAAGGCATGTTCTTATAGCTTTAGGTAATTAATAAAACGTGAAACAACAGCATAACGAAGAACAAGTTTATTGGTTAATAACGAAAAGTAAAAACTTTAAAATCGTAATGAATATCACAAACAACTTTTCTGCTTATTGCAGAAAATCTTAGCTAAGATTTGTAAAACAAATATAATGCTGCTGCCTGCAGTTCCGCACAGCTGCATGTTTATATAGTTCGTAACCTATTACTCCGAAGAGACTGGTCAGGGCAGTGGCGGATTATTGCAAGTTTGTCGGGGGGGGGGGGGGGCGGTTAGGTTTCTCGGTGGGGGCGGTTAGTTAGAAAATTGAGATATACATCCATTTTATGGAAGTAAAATAGGATCTATTACATTAATTTCTTTTTTCTCGGGGGGAGGGCGGTCGTCCCCTCCGCCCCCATCTTTAATCCGCCCTTGGGTGAGGGTGGATTTGCATCTTCGCGGTGGATTTTCCGCTCTGGGTATGCAGCAATGAGTTCAACTTGCAATCGCAACTGGATCAACAATTGCGTCTGCTTCGTAAACTGGCGCAAAATTCATGCCACCCCTCCTTCTATGTAATGAGAATTGCTTGGAGTAATATTTTCATTGTTAAAGAAAAAGTAAATGCAGAAAGAGGAGTGAATACATTATAGGCCTCTTTCAAGGGATTGGGGATTTTAAAAAATGTCCGCGTTAACGGGGAGTGTCCCTTTACAGAGGTTTTGCTGAACTTGCACTAAGTTCTTGGATAGAATGGAATTGTTTGAAATGCTACCTTTATTACGTTATTATCTATGCTAATTCCTTCTTTTAGAAGCAAAATAAAATTAAAGTAATTTCAAGCGCAAAATTCTCAACTCGCAAGTTCCTTTTGTGTAATTTGATTTTTTGAGTTGTATCCCAAGAGACGATACCGCACATACACACCGCAGTAAATTCAACTTTATTTACTAATAGCCTCAAGCGCGTTTCGAACGAGGCAGCGGCAGCATTTTTCTTGTCTGAGGAACAAACTCTTCAATAATTAACTCAGAAATTACAACGAAGGAGGTTTATTCCCTCTTATTAAACACCGCTTCCCGGGAAGGGGGGGGGGATGTCGACAATATGTGCGTCCAATTCTAATCCATTACAATTTGAATAATGGTCGAAATGACAATTTTCTCCCCGCGCCGAGATAAATTACATTATCCAGGGAAATTTGTAAACGAAAGTAAAGCAAAAGGCGCAGAGAAGCACGGGGCACACGCCCGGCGCGGTTTGCTCCATCTGCGGAGTGGGGGTGGGGACAGCAGAGTAACTAAAATGCGAGAAAATAATGAAACGATGTGGCAGGCTTAATGAATATTTTCTTAAAATATTTGTCGGCTGTAATTGCGTGGGCTTTCAGGAAAAATTATGCTTGACACTTGTTTTAAAAGACGCGGAAACTGCAAAAGGCGCGGTTAGAATAAGTTCAGAAAATATTGCAGAGAGAGAGAGGAGCACAAATCAAACAATGTGAAGTGAAACACTTTAAGCTCTTTTCAGCTCTTATTTATGATATAGCTCCACCGCTTAGCTTATCTGTTATTTATAATTCATTGGATTTTCACTGGAAAAAAAAAATTACTATTTGCCTTGAGATAAAATTGTAAGAGAGAAGTAGGATATTAAAGAAAATATTGAGTTGCCTGACTTGGAAAAAAAAAATTAGGCCTTTTTGATTTCAAAATAATTTGTGGTTTCATCTTAAGGATAAGCAAAAGATCGCTTATTTATTTTTTTACATATTTTATCCATTTTTATTGATTTATTTTATTTTATTCTACTTTTCTCTTTGTGTGTTATAATAAAATCTGTATCGCCTATTTTGCAGAAGAAATTTTGAAGGTATAATGTTTTAGCACACTTAACTCTCTTATGGCCATGGCATCAAATAGGCTACCATCCTTTAAAAGCTATTTTTTTTTTTTTTTACAAGAAAATAGTTTTGAAATGTAATTTTGAAGTCCTAAAACCATTAACTGTACCGTTAATTAATAATAATAGTAGATTAGTTCCTCAGATGCCAGCATTAATGGATGAAAAATTAAAATATTTCAGAAGCAACATGTTTTTAATCTTTTGCTCTACTTGCAACATGTTCTACTATAAAGTTTTTCTACTATTTTAATAACATTTAATATGAACGAAAATTAATAATTGCCATTTATATGCGAATGCAGAAAACATGCTTTTTGACTAGATAATTTTTTAAAAATATTATTTACATGTTTAGAAGAGTTTTCAGAAAGGAGTACCATTGAGAAAAACATAAAGAAATAACTTTTTTCACAATTTTTTATTATATTTACGTTATTTGACTTAAAAGAATACCATTCCGAGGCATAAATATTTTTTTTACTTGGGAATTTCTCATAGTTATTTTATTTCTCAACGTTAAACATTTTTACCACTCAAAAATATTTTAAAAGGACTTTTAAAAAGAGAAGATTTAAACTATATAAATTAAATTATTATTTTTAAATTACTAAACTATATTATTATAATTATTATCCTGAAAGGGATTAAGTTAAAAACTAATTTGTATTCGTTTTTCCCCATGAATTTTCCTCATATGATTGTGGAATAGCCTATCGAGGAAGAATATTCTAAAAGCTTAATACATACAAAGTTTTTAAATTTTTAGGTTAAACTAATAAAAGTAAATATAGTGCAGTAGTAGACAGATAAATGATTTTGATATTTTTCTCGGAAAATTATAATTTCCGTATTTCGATTTATTTTGAGTAGTGCAATAATGAGACTCTGTAGGACTTATAAGTAATAAAGAACAGTCAAAAGAGCATAAAATGCGTAAAGCTACAAAGCCTAATAATGATAGCAGTTTCGTCTGCTACGATTTTAAAGTGGTCAAAAGTAGGATACTTCAGTTTCTGTTGACGTACATGTTTTTGAATTCTAAATTTTTAGCCAATTGAAAAAAAAAGAGTTTGTCTCAGAAAAAAAAAGACGTATCCTATCACGTATGAGAGAATACTCTTGAATTCTCTCACTGAACAAAATAAATATATCTTAATTCAACAATAGAAATATGCTGTGGAGCAAAAATTTCAATATATCCAAAACTACGCTTATTTATACTTAAAAAATGAGACACTGACATACATTGTGATTTCAAAAATACATCCTTTAATACTTGCACGCTTGATTATTCCTTCTAGAAGGCATAACTCTTACTTGTATCATTATATCTTTGACGAGGATTTACTTAGCTAAAAAACAGCATTAGACAGGGTAAACTTGGTTTTATTACTCGAGTGCAGAGGATGCCATTGAAGGGTTTAATTGATAGTAATTTTGTGAAGGAGACGTAACAGTTCATAAAAACTAAATTTTAATCCTTTATGTCTCAAGTCCCATCAGTAAAATTACTTAATAGGACATAAATCTGAAATAAATCACCAACGAGGTTTTAATTTAATGTAGTTTATATATTAATTTATTATGAGATATTTGTAATATTTAAAAAGTTTACTTAATGAGAGATATTTCTGATGCTACATAAAAAACTTCATTTTTTTTTTTTATACGGTAAATTAATTTGGGACAAAAAGGGTTTAAAGATACAGTATATATTTATTTTTTTTCAAATAGAAGTTTCAATAGAAACTAATTTAATGTAATTATTCTGTTTAAAAAAAAAAAAAAAAAAAAAAAAAAAGATAATTTGGTCATTTTTTATTTTTTTGAAAAGGATGTAATCATCCAGTGCCGGTGACACTTCAGAGGCCAGAAAAATCATTTTTATCCATTGCTTTTTAATAACTACATGCTTGCAGAGATCTGAGTATTTCTCTAACTTTTAGCTGTTTTTCAATTATTTTTCAGTTCCTTTTACTACCTCCAAGTGCTTTTTTCTTTTTTGGAGGGGGGTAGGGGTCATTTGGACATTTGCTTCTTTAATCAATTTTATCTTTTTCCTTCCATGCCCCCAGTAAAATAATCATTATAAGACTTGCATGTAAACACTTTAAAAAAGCAGCGAGTTCTAAGTGATTGGTACTAGTTTAGGCTTGGTTTCCCACTACATTGCCTGCAACAAGTTTTTAAAAATCTTAAGGGGAAAAGAGACAAAATTCCCTATAAAAGAGACCTTTTTTTAAAGGGGGGCAGATATAACAATTACTTGCACATAAAAAACAAACAGTATTTGTGAAATATTTTAACATAAGATAATTTGGAATATGAAACTCAGACATATTTTTAAAACTGCATTTAAAAAATATCTGTCTATTTATGACACATATCCGTAGAACAATTGTTAAAATATTCTACGATACAAAAAGTTCACCCTTCTTTGTACAGTAAAAAAACCAACCTACACGTAGAACAGAAAGCGAAAACTGAAGTATATATTAGACAGAAGGAACAAAAAGCTGCTATTTTGATGAAAGAAAACGTAGGAAAACCAAAATGGTTAAAAATAGGGAAGAGGAACGAAAGAGAGGGGGTATTAGAGACATAATTAGCAGAAAGGGAATAGTAAATTTTAAAATAAATAAGTAAGAAAAACACAAAAGTACAAGAGCAAAATGAAAGTATATAAATGAAAAAAAATGCGCTATCTTTGAAAATAAAAGGCTTGCACGGTTACTTAAGTTATACCTTTATCGATCATTGTTTCCCTGAGAGTTATTCGGCTTTAGGCTGTACGCAAAATATTCTCAGAAACATCATACAACATGTGAGGATTTAATAAATGGATTATTTGGTTTCGTAGATTGTTTGATTTTGTTATAGATCATTACAACTATCATATTGACTTTGCGTGTGATCTTAATAGAAAATAATGGAAACCATGTCAAAACTGTTTGCTCAAATGGTTTGATTCTACAAGTTCTATCTTCAGGATAAAAGTATTTGTCTGTTATTATATAAAATGGAAGGTAATGCATGCTATTGGAGATTAATTTTTCCTTTATTTCCCATCAAAGAACACTTAATTATGAGTTTTTCTTTAAGGAATAGGTCTTTTACAAAAGTAATAGTAATAACATTGATGTTATTTCTAGAAATTCAACGAACAATCTTCATTTAACAATTTACAGATATTAGCAAGCTGCAACTCCATATTTAACAGTCACTTGATCACAGAGTATTTCTCAGATGCTGTAATGTACTGCTTCTAACAACACATCAACGTAGAGTGATATGGTTCTCAATGAAGGGAACTCTACGAGCATTCTCTCAAAACTGAACTGCTTGGACAGCAGTTCCAAGCAATCCAAGCAGTCCTGCCATTCTTATGTAGTTTCGCTGAATTTTCGAGCAAATTTCATGAGATTCGATTTCTGAAATAACCCCCCCCCCCTACCAATGGTGAAATTTTATTGCGTAATATTAATGCTATTCTGTAAAACCTATGCAAGAAGGCAAGCATTACAGGCTTCTTTAATATAATAGCCTCAAGTGTGGTGAAATGTAGCCTTTTTGTCGAAATATCGCCAAATGTGGCGCTAAAAATAACTCCCTAAAATTAAAGTCAGCTAAGCGATATAGCCAATATTTGGCGAGGAACCGCCAAACAATAGGGAAACCCGAAACTCCCGCGATTTCGCTTTCTAGTTAACCAGTTTACATGCAGCAAAATGCAAACTTTAATTTATCGGCACATAAAATAAATTTTAGCCTACTTAACGCCTTAATGTAGGTCACTCCAAAAATTTGTAACAATACCATTCTAATACTTTTTTTGTATCCATTGAAGAAGTCGTTTTTTAAATACAAACATGTATATATATTATATCTGATGTTTCATAGAATAAATAATTTGCTGTAGTAATTTTCTAGAAGTATTATCTTATAAACCTAAACCTATGAGCAATATCTACAGCATATTTTAATAATATATCCTGTTCTTACAAGTTTCTAAGGTAATATTACTTATAAAAACTAGAAATTACAAATACGGTCGTCCAAGTGAAAACTTCTATGACGAAATCTATAGATTAACCTATATTCTCACTTCTCTTCCCTAGCTGTAATCCGACAAAAATGAAAAGTGAATCTTAGATGTTCATGTAACTTTGTGATTATACAGAATGTCTTAAAATATGGATGTCGGCTTTTATTCCTTTAACTCAGACATTCTTAATAAATAAAAAAAGGTGCATTAATAAAAGGTGCAGAATTTTATGAAATAGATAAAACAGTTCACTTTTGCACGTGAAAACAAGTAAGTCTACAAGTGCAACAGCAACAGATCAATTCTATTCCAGAAAACACGATAACGGGATTTCCAATTTTTAACGGCAAACATGCTTATTCCCAAATCTCACCAAAAAGGCAGGCTCTTAATTTATTCCGTAATTTAAAATGCATTCCGCTACCTCTCTTAAGATACAGGGATATACGGATTCATTCCTTTACCGTATATTATATATACTGCGCTACTACTCTCTGCTTCAAGAATAATATTCTGCGCTCGTTCGCTAAACCGGTGAACGACTGGAATTTGGGAATTTTGAGGAAACTTAATTTTGTATTTCCGCTTTCCTGGAGAGAAATGCAATTAGTAAAACGAAGAGAATTACAACTCCATTAAAGCACATACGGGGCCGAATTTTTCTTTTTCGGATGTCAATAGCAATTACGCTTCAAGATCTGGAAGCAGGAAGGTCTGGGGGAAGGATTGTTTGCTTATTAAAACTGCATAACAAAAGGAATACGTGATGAATTTGTTGAATTGGGTGAGATGTGTTCACTTAGCCGTGCAGATTAAGGATAAATTTTTAATCTTTAAGATGTGTGTTTGATTAAATTTTCGATCTGGCGTTCGTTATTTTGAGTTGCAACATTCTTCAGCTATATTCCATGAACCATAATGATTTGAATTTTTAGGGATGGTATTTTCAAGAGGTTGTAAATCAAATGACATCCTCCGTATTTATGGAAAACATTGTTGATATTAACTCAAACCTTCTCTGGTTGAACCAAGTTGCTGGAAGACGCATCTTAGCGCACTTTTAAAAATAATTAAAATTATAGAAAAAAAATATTTATAAAAATAGTATCATAATTTACTTTTACTATAAAAAAGTTCTTTTTAATTAATTAAAAACTGCGTTAAGATCTGGGAAACTTAAATTAAACTCTTTGAGTTTGAAAGGAGAGAGGAAAGGGATTTTAATTTACTAAGCATTGGAAATAGTAAATTAGAACCGTTATCGACTATTTATTATGAGTCTATAATCTCTTTAGAAGTCTGAAATGTACTGAAGTGTGCTGAAGTTTACTTTATGATACTATGAAGTGATTGAAAAAATTGATAGGCATTGAACAGTTCATTTTTCACTCAAAGCATTAATACTTTAAGACAACGAACGCAATTATAAAAATCACAATGCACTTCATGTAAGCTTGAGAAGCAAACTTAAATAGTGTTTGTGGCTTATTACTGATCAGCCAATGATTACTGATATGATTCAGATGAACATACTCAGGCATTAAAGATTAATGAAATGATTGCTGCTTTATTTTAAACCAAAGGCCCTGAAACTTTACGACAGCTGCGGAATTATATTTAAAAATGTTCTAAAAGCATTTGTGTTTAGTACTGATTTACACTAATATAACCAATAAGTTCGGGGACTACACACACCCCTCATGCCTGGTGTGTGGGCAAACAGAAATTACGATGTGCTTGTAAGCCTGGTGAAGCGAGGCACTCGTGAGACGGCACATATTGTTTATGAAAATGTTAAGGTTTTCATCTCACCATTTGGCTACAGACTGCCAGCCTGTGAAGTCGATGGAGCAAAATGATCTGTTTGGAGCAACACTCCAACATTAAATTCTGCTACGAATTAGTAAAAGCCATTGAGGAAAGGCTAAAACCACTTCAACAGTTAACGTACGGAGGCAAAGCTATGAGCATATCAAAAGTTTTCAAATGACTGTAAAAATATGTGCTATAATTTAATGTTGGAATGTTGCTTCATAATGGACATTTTGTTACATCGACTTCACAGGCTGACAGACTGCAGCCAAGTCGCGAGATGTGCACTTAGCATTTTCGCAAAGCGTCATGAGATGTCTCACAAGCACGCAGAGAGCCATACTTGCGAATCGCATCGTTGTTACAGTTTGCCTACACACCAAGCGCGAGGGGGAGGGTAGTCCAATAACTTATTGACTGCATCAGTACTAGTCTGGGGGGAAATCATGATCGCTAACTAATCCATCCAAACCTTTTTAATATAAATTCTTTATTATGATACATATATCTTTAAAAGCATACCTTAAAGTTCTAGAAAATATAAAAATATCATTTCTACTGAAGAAGAAAAGCCGGACATTTTAATCGCTTTCAAAACTGTAACTTGAGCATTTTTATTTTATGTAAAGGAATTCAAGAAGTGTATATTTAAATCGTATTTAAAACTGAGTGCCATTCAGTTGAATTTTCTTTTTCCTTCAAGTAATTACATTTTGGAACAAAGAGCGAGCGACTGGGAGTTAAGGAGATGTTTGTTTATAAATGCTTCATTAAGAGTTCGTAGCGATGAATGAAAGAGAGTTAGTTACAGATCACGAATGGAATGTATTTGATGGGGTACTTGACTCAAATCTTTAATTAAGTGTTAATTACCTGAAGTTCGTTTTCGATGGAGAATTTCGAATCTTCCTCTCTTGAATTATTTTTCTGCATGATTCATCAGGCTTCGCACTTAGATAACGGAGGCCTTGCATGAAGCTTTTAATTAAAGACTCAGGATTTATTATAAAATTAAGCAGACAAATGTAACTCTATTACGCAAAATGATGTTAATTCATAAACACTCCTGGGGAGAATGACCCTGCTAAGGAGAAGAAAAAAATGATTATATATGATCTCCCACTACTTTACACCTCGGCTTTCTCTATAGCACCTATAAATTTTATTTATGTCTTTGTGCAAGACATTAGTGATTTAATTTAAGTCTCATTTATGCATCATTAAAGTATGTCAGAGCTAAAATTGACAGATTACGATTAAATAGGTATCTTGGTGAGAGAAATAATGTTATAACAGCGAAAACGCCTACTGAGGTTTTTCCTTAAGTATACTGCAAAATGATAAAGTATTTATACAGAAGGCATTGGAAAGGAGACTACACACTATTCATCATGGAACGCTTGAATACAAATTTATAATAACGAAGAGTTAAGAGAGCACCAAAAGTTTCTGAACAGTATAACTATAATATCATTCAAATGCTTTACTAAGTGTAGAAAGAAATTAAAGGACGTTGAGATGCATAAAGTTAGTATTCACTTAAAATGTGTTACATGAGTAAAATATTTATAATTTTGATGATAGTTTTGGCCATTTGTTAAAGGCAAATTAATTTGCAGCTGCAAATACTGATAAAGATAATGGATAATTCTGTCGTAAAAACTATTGTAAAACACGAAGGTGTATGCCATTTAACAGCAATTAAGACGAAACTTAAAATCAAGCGGCCATTAGGTTAAAAAAAATTAATTGCTAATACCTGTGTACTAATTACCTCTTTGTATAACACTCATAATAATTGTAGCTAAACGGGGTTATATTCTGGTACTAGCTATCAAATTGTACAAAGAATCGATTCTAAACAATACAAAAATAAAACAATTATTGGGTTATTTGGAAAATAATTTCGTATTTTTCCCAACAGACTCTAAATAGTACTTTTCTACAGCCAACTTCACACTTAAGCCCCATAATCATTATATATATTTTGAGAGTTGATACAGCAAGGCTTGCTTGTGAGAAAGCAAGTGAATGTACGCAGTGATTTTTGGCTGGTACCGTTCCAATTATGGAAAGCGAAAAGCAGTATTTTCTTTTTTACTATCGAAAAGGTAAAAATGCTGTTCAAGCAAGAAAAAGATTATCCGATGTGTATGTAAAATGCAGTATTAACAGAACTCCATGCGCCAGTACCAAAACTGGTTTAGAAAATTTCCATCTGACTGTTTTGATGTTGAAGATGCACCACGCTCTGTAAGGCCAGTTAAAGCCGATGAAGACAAAATAACAGCATTAATTAATGCAAACCAGGGAATAATAACTCGTGAGGTCACTGAGAGATTAAATCAATCGAATTCGACCGTTCACAATTATTTGAAAAATCTACGTTTAAAGCTCGATGTAGGGATACCTCATCTTCTTAAAAAACGAAATTACTTTCCGAATAAACCAATAATAATTTTTTTAAATGCTTGAATTTTAAAATAAATATAAATAAATGGTAAAGTTAAAGACAAAGATTAGAATTACTTTTAAAGATACCGTGCTCGTCTAGAAGTTAAATATACAGAGTAACGGTTAAAGAAAATGCGATATATATTAAGGCGAATTATTGGAGAGAAAAAAACTTGCCACCCCGATTGCCAGAATCATCAAAATTCTATTGTAAAATATTTAACTTACCTATTTCATAAAGTCATTTATTTACACTGTTAATACGAGGGAAAATGAGTATGCTTATAAGCATTATCGTGTGTCAACTGCTCTTCCATGTAAAGTTGTCTGTTTTAATAACAACTAGTAACAACTTCTTGTTAATAATAGAATCGTCCTTGATTGTTTTCCCAATACTGGGTGTTGCGACAGACAATACGCTCCATATATCGCATCTTCAAGTATTGCTAGGGCAGCGGCAATACTGGGAACTTTGTGGTCGCGGATGACGAAATTAAGTCATCCCATAACAAAAATCCTTACTTTTGAACAGCTTTAAAAGCAAATCAATGATGTTAAAATGACGAAAAAATTAATAATGCATCTTTACCCTATGCACTATTGACTGACATTAACCGTAAAGCTGTATGTCTCGCGCGACTTTTAGGAAAAAAATTCATAAGCACAAAAATTGCCTTCAAAAAAATAGCTTTACCCGCTTTTGGAAATATCGCGAAATTCCGTATGCTTAGCATTTTTTTCCTGACAATTTCGTAACTTTTATACGCTCATTCTCAATGTCAGTTCATAGTGACACTCGTAACGAGACAATTCTAAAATTTTCCGAGTTTCTAGCTCGATTAAATTTTTTTAAAAAGCTGTTCAAAAGTTGCATGATTTTCAAGTGAAACAGTCTCAAGTATGGATGGCAAAAATGATCCAGTTTTTGCAACTGATGGTAATTTTTGTGTTACAGCCCAGAAATGTAGTTTTGGAATTCTATCTGATTATCGGATTTTATTTATAAAAATTCCTAATTTTCAATTACCCTCAAGAAATACATAATATGGGTATTTACAAATTTAATGTCACAAAATATTTCTAACACTTCTAACAACAAAATTAGAACCCAAAGCAGTTTTAGGTCATGGAATATATGATCGTTAATGTTCTTTTCATTTAGTCAGAAAATGCTTTATTAATATCACTCATAGCATTCATTTAAATTTTACTGCTGCTAATTTTACATTTTATACTTTCTCACAATTAGGGAATGCAATCCCGCACTGTTTTTCGTCTTGCGGGATTTCGGGATTGAGATTTATTGATCCCGCAATCCAGCGGGATTGACATTTCATTTAGCTAGGGCTTCATTTCAACAGAGAAAAGTTTTTAAAAAAGTAAGATTTTAAGCAGTATGAAGCTAACTTTAATAATAATAATTAATATTATGAGATAATTTATACAATAACTTACAGAAATATGAAAATTATAATAACAATTTTCAGAATGATATACTAAGTTATGTCTTAATATATTAGTATTAGTTATGTTAGTTGCTAAAAATCAGGAATTTAGAGAAAAATACAATTTATAAATACATTCACCTACTTCGTTATTTTCTTAGTTGCTGAAAAAAGAACGTACAAAATCGGACCAATCCAATGAATCATATCCTAGTCTAGATTTAACTTAAGTAAAATAATTAAAAGTGTGAATTAAAAACAATTAAAATGAAAACATTTATAATTAATTCTTGACTGTTGGCTAAGAGATAAATTAGTATGAAATATTTGAGTTCATTTGGGACTGGGAAGTTTGCAAAAAATTTAGATTACGATGTTTAGATTACGATGTTTGATCCAGACTCTTATTAGAAGATAATTTTAAAAAATAAAACTTTAAATTAAAATTTTTAATTATCGATTCGTTTATTATTAGATAAGAGACATGATTATTCAAAAATCTTCGGTCTATTGATTAGGAAAGCGGCGTGAAATTTTAATAAAAAATAATTTATTTTTCACTATCAATCCCGCGGGATTACGATCATAATCCCGCGGGACTAGTCCCGCAAATATTTGTGCGGGATCCCGCAGGATCCCGTTCCCGCGGGATCGGGATTGCATTCCCTACTCACAATTTACAGCTGAGCTCAGTAATCATTTTACTTTCTTCTCATAACCTCTTTCAAAAACTTTTTCCTCTTCAAATTTCAAATTTGTCTTTCGTTTTGAATCGAAAGTGTAACGCGATCCGCTCCCCTACAATCACCGGCAATCATTTATCTGAAACCGCATTCCATGCGCCTAAATTAAAAACAAAGAAAAGACCTTTCCAATATAATTTCCTACTTTCTACAAAGCGCACATGGCTGCAGAATTTCTAAACTAAAAGGAGATCGGTAGAAAATTTCTCAAGTTTCAAGAAACTCTTTTGTACGTTTATCCGTTGAAGAACATAATTAGTGGAAATGGAGACAAACGGATCTTGATTACAGAACATTAGAGCTCAGATGGTGGTTCAGCTTAGTGGTAAAAGTCGTAAATTTTTCTCCAGGCCATCTAAAACAATTGCAGTTCTTGAGATATAAATAGAAATTGTATTGGTTCTCTGTTAAGTAATGAACAAGTGTATAGTATTTTTATGTATAAATGTGGAACAGCTTTGATAATTATTGTTATAGCCTCGGATTTTTATGACATCTGCATTTCTCAGCACTTTTACAGATATTTTTAGGTTATTTTTTTTTTAGATTTTTAGAGTATTTTTTTTTAGATTTTAGAGAATTATTTTAAATTTTGTGATTTTTGGAGAGATGGGGTGGAGGGGGGGGGGGTCATTTTTTTAATGGAATGTAAGTTTAGTATTTTGGAATTGTAGCATTTAGCATTTTCCATTTTAAAATTTTAGTGAATATTTATCGCAGTGCCTTTTAATATATTTTATTTAGATGTCAGTCACGTGAATATATGTTTTTTCTTTCTTCTTTATATTTTTAGCATATTTACTTTAGATATTAATACGTTACACCTCAGTTTCTTTAAATAAATATGTTTTAATGCAAAAAATGTATTTTTGGTAAGTAATTATTTTTAAGGGCACGTTTATTTTTAAGGACAATTATGTTTTAAGGACATTTTTGTGCCTTTTCGAGAGCATCTTTAGGGATTTTTTATGTTGTGGCGTTGATTTCGTCGGTTTACGAACCAACAGTTTGCGATCTGACAACCAGCGAGTCAGTTTGCGAACACACCCAGAGCGGAAAGTCCCGCGAATTCACGAAGATGCAAATTGACCTTCACCAGTTTCTCCGGAGTAGATGGTTTGCAAGTATATAAACACCCAGCTGTGAGTGAAGCTGCTAAAAATGGCAGCATTATGTTCTATAGCTCGCGACTGATAATTTTGTTATGTTATGTTATTTGTTATACTTAAAATTTATTCATTTTATTATTGATCAATAAATGTTAGTTGTTGAGATGCTGTATCATGACTTATTTTAAAGTAAGCACTTTTAGTGCACAACGTAAGGACGTGTATAATCTTCACCCCCTCTACAATGTTATCAAAATTCGGACTATAATTATTATTATTTAATTTTATCATGAAAGTAAGTACATTTACAATTTGCCAGTCAAGTGACACTTACAAATGACTCGATTAATTCTGTGCTTTGTGCAAGATAGATAATTTAAAAAAATGGTGCATAGTAGCCCAACGCCCCCCACCCAAAAAAAAATCATACACTGAAGCACTTCAAAATTAAGAGAATTATCATATTTTTGAATTTCATTAAAAGCGTAAAACTAAATGCGGAGCTACTGACAAAGATACAATACTGGGGCACGAAGGTTGCCCTTCGTGAAATGTGTAAATCTGCAATAAAGCGCCCCAGTTACGAAAAGCAGTCTGCTTGCAACTTAGCAACTTTAACAAGTGCAACTTAGCAACTTTAAAAACATAGCCAAACTATTATCTCCCATTCCGCACACGCACACACACCGGCTAAGTCGTTCGAGATGGTTCGGGCAACGCCGGGCTACGCAGCTGTATTAATACTTAAAAAAAATAAACTCGGCTGTTCGAGTCTCGTCAGGGGGAGACCCCCCTGAACTCCACCCCAAATTTTTTAGTTTCATTATTGCCATATTAAAACGATATTAATTGACTATGTCATTTTATCTCTCTTTTTTTTGCGTATTTCGCCTGGTAACTCTATGTTGAAATTTTTATGATTGTAACCTATTTATAGAAATCAATACATGTGGTGCATATTCTACAGCTTATGAAATATTGTAACAATAGATTAAAGCTGTTGTGAAGTAATAGTATTTAAATACAGTGGAACCCCGATCTATCGTTCCCGCATTCATCGTTTTCCCGTTTTGATCGTTTTATTTCTATGGTCCCTGCACAAACTGTATTCAAATAACGTTAACAGAACCCGCATGTATCGTTCGTGAAAAATTCGCTTTCCCGCATTCATCGTTGTAAAATGTTTCTTCTGGCCAAATTGAAATTGAAGATCAAGTGGATCAATATGGCTTACAAATCGAATTACTTCCTGGTTTATCTTGATTCGATGATGGTATGGGTGAAGAGTTCTTACGTCTACCAGGGATGAGTATGGTATGAAATGTAGTGATTACATATCCATTGATTTAGAAGTAGCAACGTGCGATATCCTAAGAATGGAAGAAATGTGACGCAAAAAATGAAAATAATCGCGAAGCTGAGAATAATATTCATGCCGATGAGACTGAGCCAACACGAGTGCCTACGCAATAATGGTATTTGAAATTGTATGACTTTTATATACAAACATGAATACACATAAAGACAAAAAAAATTGTAAATCTTGAAAATTTTGTTTAATTAAAAGATTAATGAAAAACTCAGTGTAAAATTACCGATTTTTTTAAAAATAAGTATCACTTACTTTCTACACAACTTCAATTTGTTTCTTTTACAGTTTGGTAACAAATTTAGTATTTTTGGTATACTGTATACATTGCGTGTATTCATAAATACTGTTTTCTTCTTATTTTGACTTTAACCCGCATTCGTCGTTTTCCCGCATGCATCGGTTTTTATTACGCATCCCTTGAAAAACAAAAGATCGAGGTTCTACTGTATATGTAAAATTACGTCGCATTTTTATGTCGCTTTTTTGGGACACATTTTTCGGACAATTTTCAATAAAGGGGGTGAGAGATTAAAAGAAAGTAGGCATAGTCATTAAAAGAAAATCTGAAACACTTTCATATTTTAGGTACGCACTAAAGTGCTATATATTAAAAGCGTATCGTAATCCATGCGTCGTCCCTATTTTTCTTCCTTATTCCATCAATTTGGAAAATGCATCATTATTCATGAGTGTGTTCCCACCCATGTCAGAAGCTGGACTGGAATTAGCATAAAGCTAAATTTGAAGAAAAGTACTATCCACCTGTCTATTTATAACATTTTGAAATAATGAAGGAATGCTGTCGGAATATTGTAAGATAAAAATCCTGAATTGAGCTGAAGATATTATCATTTTTATTTATTTATTATTTGAGAACTTAAATGACCCAGGATTTTTGTAAAATAAATTAATCAAATCCAGAGCATTTGCTTATGGAAGCGTAGAACATTTAATACTGATTGCTTTTTCTACCCTGAAAGAGAGCAGAGATTTAAATGTTTTAAAACAATTATTGCATTTATAGACAAAATTTTCGCATCATATGTTGCTGGAATTAACTCAGATGCACTTGATTTTTACCTAAGTTTGATTGTGAATCGAGATTCAAACGTGTAATGGACGTAATTTTTCCTCATTAAGTTTATTCGCGTGAGTATAATTTATACGCATTTCAAGTTAATTTTCAACGACGCGATTTTCTGAGAACTAAGTTTTACACATCAGTGCATGGTGCATGCTAAAGTCGAAGTGCTAAAAATAAAAACTCGGCTGTTCGAGCCTCGTCAGGGGGAGACCCCCCCCCTAATTGTTTAGTTTCATTATTGCCATGTTAAAACGTTATTAATTGACTATGTAATTTTATCTCTCATCTTTCGTGTATTTCGCCTGGTGACCCTAGGTTGAAATTTTTATGATTCTAACATATTTATAGAAAAATACATGTGATGCATATTCTACGGCTTACGAAATATTGTAACAATAGATTAAACCTGTTGTGAACTAACAGTATTTAAATATGTGTAAAAAATACATGTGATGCATATTCTACAGCTTACGAAATATTGTAACAATAAATTAAAGCTGTTGTGAACTAATAGTATTTAAATATATGTGAAATTATGTTGCATTTTTATGTGTCGCTTTTTGGCGACACATTTTTCGTACAATTTTCAATAAAGTGGGTGAGAGATAAAATTACATAGTCATTAATATTACATGCAAGTCTCACTAGAATAGTTGAATTCATGAATACAACTGTATACATGAATTCAATAGAAGTATTCATGACGTTTACAAACTGACATAATTATATAAAAATTGAACAAAGGATTTCTGTAAACCTACATTTAATAGTCAAAAACAAGAGTAAGAGAAACACTATTCAAATCAGATATAACAATAAAAATAAATGAATAAATAAATAATGATTGGGAAGAACTTTTACAGCTATTTGGAGTAACTTAAAAAATTTTATTTATTTATTTTTTTGCCAGAATAAATAAATAAATCTGAGGATTATTTGGTAATATCATAAATAATAAAACAAACAAGAGTGGAAATTTAGTAAAATTTAAGAAAAGATTTGCAAGAACTTAAAAATTTCAAATATAGATCTTATTCATCTGCTCAAGCACTTTCAGAATTTTTGATACTACGATTTACACTGGGAAAGGAAAGATAAAGTCATTTTACATAATTCATTTGATTTCAATATTATGATAGGAATTATTAAATAGTGGCAAACTTACTTTTCCGTAGTTTAAAACACGCAGACTTTTTTCTTTTCATTACATAATAAATTCTACAATAGGGACATTCATAATTCTCATAAGGTTGTTTAAATGTATAATATTCAAATATTTTACAATGAATTACAATGAGTACATGGGATTTCAAATTTGCATTTTATTTGTTCCGTTTCATGCAACACGTAATTTTTAAACTTAATAATAATCGGAAAAACTGTGTTTATACAACTCCTGTTGCTATGGTAAATCCATTACATATATCTATAAAAGGAGTTTATATTTACTTAAAAAAAATTACGGCCGAATGATATTTATCTCTTTCATTTCGACTGTTTTTTATTACCGACCTTGAAATATCGAATATTATTCTTTCTTTTGTGGAGTAAAATACAATTATTCAAAAACTATTTATTTCGAAGAGTGGTTCTAAAAAAACCAATAAAACTTTTATTAATTCATTTTGTACTTTTGCAACGGAAATTTTCTACTTAAGCCTGGCTATACTTTGTATGGCTAATGGTCCGAAACAGAATTATTACAACTAATATGAAAACGTTATTTTTGTGGTTCATAGCATTTTAAAAGCTGCTATTTAAAATGGGAAAACAATACAATTACTTCTTTTAGGATAATAAGTCTTAATCTATTTTTTAAAGCGCCTAACACATTAAATAGATTTTTAAATCAATCAAGGGATGAAATTAGAATGATGTATAAGACGATAAACATACATTTTACATTTAAATTTTTAAGAAATTAACAAGATTTAACTTAGTAAGATATTTTTCAGAGTATGGGAAATGTTGTAAATGCTAAGAAACTCAACAAAATTATATTTGAAAATGTTTTGTTGAAATTTTAAAATTTAATAACATTTCGTAACATTTACGTTTGAAATCTTGACATATTGATTATTTAAAATCATATTACGTATATATATATATATATATATATATATATATATATATATATATATATATATATTGTTTCTGAGCTTCACACTTTAAATAATACTGCATTCAACTGCAAAAATATCCAGTGATCATAAAATATGGTGAAGTATTTGGAGGTGAACTGTAAAAATTTTGTTTAAGTTAGAGCAAACTATCTAAACTTTAGTGCTCTACACAATGTTCTAATCATGGGATTTTAATTTCCAGAAATGGGCCCCCCCCCATGGCTTAGTGGGTAATACACTGAACATGGTAGATGGCTGAAGCGTGAAGGTTCCGCGTTCGGACGCAACGCGTGGCTGTGGATCTAACGGTCAGAAGTTTTGGTGGTTTTCTCCAGATGTAATATGAATATGCGTTAGAACCCCTAAAAAAGTACTCCTCCCAAGCCCCTCTCATTCCCTGTTGGCAGATGCCTGTCGTTAGGCTTTTCATAAGACGTAAACAAAACAATAATTTATTGAAAAAAGTACCAAAAACTTTAAAAAAAAACAGGACCAATGCTGTTGAAAATGAAAGTGAACGAATCCAATTTGGCAAAGAATTTAGAGGAAAGCATTTCTAAATGAATTCTCTGATCGTCTAGGAAAAGATTGTTATATCTAAAAAATTTGAATGACGACAATCTTTATTCTCAGTTTTTAAAATATTTCTAAAATTTAAAAAATAAGACTTTCAGATTTTGGGGGTAAATATTTTTCAGGAATTCACATTAAAACTGTAAAAAAATTCAGATTAAGGTTTAAATTAAATTCTCATGAACATATCATACTCTACCGCAACAATTAATTAAATAATAAACTAATTAAAATTGAAAAAGTGATTCTTGCTTTGTAACTCTTTTCGATAGATCGAACAGTTTATTTTGGTTTGTCTGTCTGCATGTCTAAACTTTAGTTATCGGTGGCAAGGTTTATATGTATTACTAACTTGTACCATTTACCCTATTTAAAATGGTTCATATTGCTTGTATAGTTATTTTAAGGAGACGCAAAATAATTATTCTAATTTATTTTGTGTAAGAACAGAACTGGTTTAAAAATCATTTTAGAGACGTACATATATTTGTGTGTGTGGGGGGGAGGATAACTAAGATACCATGTTAAAATAAATTAAAACTTTGTGAAAAAAACACACATAAAAGGTTACTTCAAGGCGTAACGATCGTTTCGACCGAAAATTCGTTCGGTCTTCTTCAGACAAACCCTTCCGTCAAACAGAGCACAGGTTCCCTCTGCTCTGTTTGACGGAAGGGTTTGTCTGAAGAAGACCGAACGAATTTTCGGTCGAAACGATCATTACGCCTTGAAATAACCTTTTATGTGTGTTTTTTTTTCACAAAGTTTTAATTTATTTTATCTTATAACACCAGATTTTTGAGTGTTTATTTTCATAAGATAACATGTTTTTCTTAGAAAAGAGTGGGTATAACATTTATACCTTTTGTTCGGGATTTTACAAAATTACATTGATGGATCACGCTTTAAGATGAATTATTGAAATACTTTAGCGAATTTGACTCATAAATAGACAAAAAGACAGCTGAGTTGCTAAGTGTTTTACTATCCATGTCCTAGCATGAAATATCTTTCTTATTAAGCATAAGCTTCGATGTACTGTACCATTAAAATTCTGAAGGCAACTGTGACTCAGTTACTTCTCAAACAAATCAATGCATACATTACATTCACAAAATCTATATCTCCACCTGTTGAATATTCAGCTGAGCGGATGCTCAAGAGACACTCTAACAGAATTATTGTGATGAATTTAATCTGTCTCTAGCCCCGTCAGTGGGACCTCAAGCATATAGTTATCGACCTCTCTTGCTGACAATTCTCCTGTTACAGCACTGTGGACTGAATTGGCACTGATAAAGCATATTAAATATGCATTGTGCGCGATAATTTAGCTTCCGAATCCTACGATGAAATGACAGATCTTTCCTCCTTGTGGCATATAATATTTGATATCCGAAATGTGCATTGCGCTTAATGTGGACAGAATATGGTTTTCGGGAGTATGCAAGGTTATAAAGAAATAAGCATCCGGCTAAAAAATCTAATATTTTCCGTAGTAAAAAACAGAAAATTGGGATTAATATGTCACTGTAAAGAGAAAATGTTTTTCCCACTTGTGTTCGATAGGATTTAATTTAATCATCCGTATAATATCATTCCGATATCTCATTTCTTGCTAAACACGTTGTAAAGTTTAGCTGTGGGGTTAGGTCGGAACTATGAAGGTAGATGTGTTGGACCAAATCATTGGCTGCTGGCACTTGTGTGCTACCAATACAATGGTGTGGGAGTTCTGTGTTTAGCTGCTGAAAATATTACAAATTAGTAAATTTTCCTATAAATTTCACAGATTAATTATAATTTTCTGTTTGCAATTATGGAAAATATTACATTTTGTGTTCGGATTATTCTTTCCTGATAACTCTGTTATTTATGGGCATCAGATCATTCTATAATTTGACGTCTCAGTGGCGACAGTTTCGCAAAGATCATTTTTTCGAGAAAAGTAGGGCAATTTTCGTTAGACATCACAGCGAGTTGTTTTTATGTATTAACCTGTTTTGGAGCCTTTTTGTCTCGAACGAACAGACTGGTGATGAGACAGACATACAGAAACACAACACCAGTTTCTAAAAGTTGCCAATCTCCACCATAATAAAACACAAAATCTGATACGACCGATAATATATCATGTTTTAAAGACTTTGAGTGTGTGTGTTTTTTTTTCTAATTTACTTAACTTTATCGTATCATTTTGAGTTCGAGACTTTTAGAGATTTTTTTCTTGGCTTTCTCACTTTTTACGTATGGCTAGTTCATATCAGTGAAAAAGAGAGAGTTTGTTTGATTGTCGTTGCGTGTGCCGATGCTAATTAATAGAGGGTGGAGAATCCAATTAAAATCGAATTACAAGATCGCAGAGGTTCCGAGCGAACAGGATGACTCAATCGAAGGCAGTTAATTAAGGGCTGTAAACATACTTTCTGCGGTGCTTTTGTCCTGAAGGAAAGATTTTGATATGGGTTGTAAATGGAGGTTACTGATTCTGGATACACATTTGCGGAATTATGCATACTCAATCTGGGTGAATTTAAACCTTTAAGGCGCAGTGATCCCGCTCTGGGAACACCAAACTCGGACGTTTTGACTGCTGCCAGTCACGAAGAATAGATTTGATTTCTATAAAAATAGTTGCGGGTGACATAGCTCTACGAGAATCTATTACTTTTTAGCCATTTACACGCCATTTCCCGAAAAAAATGGTCACAATTCTTTTTAACAGCACTAACATCTGCTGAAAAATGGAAGAATGCGAACAGCTGGATAGATTGCCCAATGCTGAAAAAAGGGCAGCCGTTGCCATCGCTCGACTTAACTACCAGCAAGATGGTGGACGATCGAAACGTTCATCGCGTGCCACAGATCTAGACACCGTTTTTTGACGCAGCTGGCTGTGCCGGACACAGCTGCCCGGTACAGCAAAAAAGGGCAACGGCTGCCCTTTTTTCAGCATTGGGAAAGGGTTGCACCTCAAAGGGTTAAACCTTTCTAACGTCTTTGGAAGGGTCAGAAACGTAAATTGATGACCACTGTACATCAAGTTCAGTCAGATTCTGTCGTGAGAAGGGGTAAGGAGGGTGTTATAAAGTCTACCCTTTATCAACTGAACTCATGTTTAACCTGTGTCAATTTCATTGTTTCAAAATAGCAAAGAAGCAAGGATGAAGTTTCTTCTGCTTGCCTCTTTAGATTGATATCTGTTAAATTTAGCTGTAAAAAGAAGACACTCTTCACCACTGCGTCTTTGAAATGTTGAGAGCAAACATGTTAATAATTGGTTCAAGATTAAAAATTACACAAACAACGATCAGACTTTTATTAAAAATTCTGCTGCAGTTACTAGGAACAGATTTTAATTATACATAAAAAAATAGATAGTTATTTTTAAAAACTACCGTTATTGTTTGGCCCCACCATGGCCGAATTGATAAGACACTAAGCATGGTAGACGGCTAAAAAGTGAAGGTCCAGCGTTCTTGCCCATTGCGCGGCTGCCGATCTAACGGTCTGGAATTTTGGTCGGTTTCCTCCGGATGTAACTTGAATACGCGTTAGAAGATCTTAAAAGTCCTAGGGCAAAGGCACCCCCCCCCTCACAGACCTTGCGTAGCTTTGCCTCAACACAACACACACACAATCTGTTTGAAAGTTGATCCCAGTATGGGTCTTTCGATGTCAGCAGGTACTCAGGGTTGCGCAGTCTTGGCAACAATGGGAATAAAAGTGTTAAACATGGGTTTAAGATTAATTCTTTTAATGGATAATTTGCCCCTTATTTAAATATTATGCACGCTATTTAACCATTTTTATAGAACATAAAAAATGTATAAAATAAACAATATATTTTTTAATTCAGCTTTCACACTTTTGGCTTCGATTTTTCCCTTTTTATTACTTACACGTACGAATTAAAAGGAAGTACAGTGACACCGAAAAATTTTGGTACTCGGATTTCGATGGAAAAATCGATTTTAACAATCTTTAAATTTACTTTGACAAGTTTTTGAGCGACGCTTCAACGTTAGCATGTACATATATACGTTTGTATGTATCTACGATTCATTCTGACCAACCGCGAGTCTCTTTTGACTTGTTTTTTTCTTGATGTCTGCACATATGTTCACACGTATGCATGTAACTGGCATATCTCAAAAAATATTAGCCGTAGAATATTGAAATTGTACATTTAGGATTGTTGTAACATGAAGCAAGATATTTTTTTCGCCCAAGCGGAAAATGTGCATATTACTGCATTACACAACATTAACATTTCTCCAATTGGCTTTGCATTAGAAATATTTTGAATGATTTTGAGTGTTGTGTTTTACGAATCACTAGAAGTCAAAGCCCGTTGTGAAGGCAGTTACAACTAAGCGCTAGGAAAACATTTGACAAAAATATGTCTATCCTCAATATATTTAATCTTCGTCCTCCTAAAATAAATAACTTTATATTCAATTTTTATAATATACCCAAATCGATTTCCATGCTCTTCTGCAAACGCTCGGAAACTTTTCGTATTCGAACGACTTCATTTTGTGTACACAGACCCTTTCATATCAATGCTTCAAACAGGCGATCATTTTAATGAAAAAATAAATTAAACTATTGTATCTGGAAAAATTATTTAAAACGAACTGAAATCGCAACTTTCCCTTCAAAGCCTGATGACCGTGACTTCAAATAGGACGTCATTGTCACTTGCAGAGCCTAATTTTGTCGCTCAAATGATTAACTTGATTTACACTTGATATAAAATGAAGCTAAAATAGCAAATATCGCTTGAAAATGAGGTAACGGATGGATTTTCAGATTTTAAGAGTAGCGTAGATATACATAACTAGCTGAAGTACCCGTCCTCGACGGGTTAGTGAATGCAAATTTCCAAAAAGCAAGAACTTTCGTCAGCATTGTAGGAGTACACAGAATGAATGTAGTATGTTGCCAAAGTAAAGTTATAATTTTTATGTATTGTTAAAATATTACAGGTTAGAGAGTAACTAAGTAATACCATTTGATTCGCTTTAAACGTAATTATGGGATGCGCGAATGAATATTTACACATACTGAAATAATTTTCGCAAAATCTCAAAATTTAATCAACATTTTGGAAAATTGGAAGCCTAGAATTTAAGTTGAGTGACAACCTATCATGTCACCCAAATTCGTTTCATTCCCTGCAGTCTTTATTTTGTGATGCTGGAACTAAATTTCGTGTCATTCGTATTAGTCGTTATTACGTGAAGTTTGAAGAAATCATCATTGAACGTATTTTGAGAGAATTTTCACAAAATCTCAAAATCTAATAAAAATGTTTAAAAAATTGGACTCCTATAGTTTATGTTGAGCAACCATCTATCATGTGACCAAATTTCATATCATTCGCTTTAGTCATTATTACTTAATGCGAGAACAAAGATTCACTCAGTTTTAAACGATTTTCGCAAAATCTCGAAATCTGATCAATTTTTTTTAATTAGATGCTTATAGTTTAAGGTGAGTGACTACCTATCATTTCACCAAATATCATTTTTTCACCTTTGCAGTTATTACGTGATGTGCGAACACAAATTTACGCAGTTTGAAATGATTTTCGCAAAATCTCAAAATCTAGTCAAGATTTTTTTTTAATTCGACGCCTATGTTTTACGTTGAGTGAGCACCTATCATGACACCCAATTTCATATCATTCGCTTCAGTCGTTTTTACGTGATGCTTGAACACAAATTTACGCAGTTTGAAAGGATTTTCGCAAAATCTCAAAATCCAATAAAGATTTTTTGAAAATTCGACGCCTATGTTCTAAGTTGAGTGACCACCTATCATGACACCCAATTTCATATCATTCGCTTTAGTCGTTTTTACGTGATGCTTGAACACAAATTTACGCAGTTTGAAAGGATTTTCGCAAAATCTCAAAATCCAATCAAGATTTTTTAAAAATTCGACACCTATGTTTTAAGTTGAGTGACCACCTATCATGTCACTCAATTTTATATCATTCGCTTCAGTCGTTTTTACGTGATGCTTGAACACAAATTTACGCAGTTTGAAAGGATTTTCGCAAAATCTCAAAATCCAATCAGGATTTTTTAAAAATTGGACGCCTATGTTTTAAGTTGAGTGACCACCTATCACGACACCCAATTTCATATCATTCGCTTCAGTCGTTTTTACGTGATGCTTGAACACAAACTTACGCAGTTTGAAACGATTTTCGCAAAATCTGAAAATCTAATCAAGATTTTTTAAAAATTCGACGCCTATGTTTTAAGTCGAGTGACCACCTATCATGACACCAAATTTCATATCATTCGCTTCAGTCGTTTTTACGTGATGCTTAAACAAAAAAAGCGTCACGGACAGAATGACAGAATGACAGACAGACAAACTTTTTTTTGAGGGTCGCATCGAATTCCAGGGTGCTTGAAACGGATAGAAATCGCAAAATTTTTGAATTCCAAGAAATGTACAGACAAAAGTCTAATTTTATTTATATAGATTATGAAAAATTTCAAGCGGATCGTACAAACGGTGTAGATGTCATTACGCTTTTTGAGCTTTTTAATCTTAAGAGTAATGGCGGTAAAAGTTTTATCTTAGAGCAGGTTGCCCGGAATTGAGTCAGGGATCGTAACTATACAGTAGTAGGATTAATTAAATTTACAAACTGTTTTCTTTTAAACTGATGAATTATAACATTTTACGCACCTATAAAATTTGTTATAAAACAGTCCCATTAGTCATGCGATAATTATAATACATATTTAATCTCAAGCAAAAATTCAACACACAACAGCTGCCAAATTCTTAAAATCTCCATAGTTTTCCGAATTTCGTCCCCCCCCCCCCCGCAATTTTGTTAATTTGCTTCTTGGCTCTGATTTTCCCGTTATTGTTTTTCCTGCTCTCTTTTCGTATCCGGATTCACCTTAGAACGGAATAGCTGGAAAAATTGCTGACGATGGCAAAAGAGCCGGGTGTTGGGTGCTCGTGCCGATGCTAATTAACTAAGGACAAAAATTCCGACAGCCGCCTAATTACAGGGCGGCAGAGGTTCCGGGCAAACAGGGCGGCTCTCAATCGATGGCAATTAATTAGGGGCTGCGGAACAGATTTTTGCGGGGGCTTTTGTCTTTCGGCGGAGGAATTTGGATATGGAATGGAAAGATAGACACCGCTTCTGGATGTACGCTATGGGGAGCTGAGTTTATTCTGCTGCACGATTATCTTTAAAACAACAATAGTTGTGCGGATTAATCTGCTGCCTCTCTATTAACAGCTAAGGACTATATTAAGTATCATTTTAAGCCTGATTGTTAAATGATTTTGATCATATCAGCTAAAACTTGAAATAAATGATTATCTTTCTGAAACACTGAGTTGAGATTAAAAGTTGTGATGCAAAATTATGAACTGTTTGACCACACGCACAAATTTACAACTAATCATTAAAAAATGTGGATATTTTTTAATTTTCTTTAATTTATATTTCTTTAATATAGTATTTTAAACTATCCTTCTTTAAAAAGAGGATATTTTATAATGAACAACTATGAGTTTAAACTTTGAATGAGTGGTAATTCAGTTATTTTTGTAACTTTAATTCCATAACAGTGAAATTAAGTATAAACTATTACAAAGTATTTAATTATAAGCTAATTACAGGTTAAAATTTCTATTTAAATAAAAGAAAATAAAACTCATGAGAAAAATAAAAAAACCTACTGCGTAAACTTTAAACCGACATATCAGTTTAAAATAAACACACAAAAAAATGTATGGCAGCATTAACAAATTTTTGCAGCTGGTATTTTAGATTCTAAATTTGATTCTATCTTTGCTAAGACGCAACGGAGCATTCGAAGTCCAACGCAGAATGTCCCGTTGATCAATGCAATATAATTTGAGTACAGTGAAACAAAATTTTAGTCAACCTTACTTTCGTTTTTAAAATAATAGGACTCCGGAACATGTGATGTTTTCAGAGAGTTACAAATTCATACAGTGGAAGCCATAGAAGTTTGTTACTTGATTAATTTAAACTGTATGGTATGCTGGCATGAATTTCGAAAGCTTTTTAAAAATCTTTTGTAGGCTGTCTCTCAGTTATATGCATTTATTTCTCACTGGAAGATAAAGGTACGGTTAATGGGAACTGATGATATTCAACAAAAAATTAGGACGTTTTACTAATCTACTGAAACCCTTTGAGAGTAATGCTTAAAGCCTTAAACGTAATCGGTAGGCTACTCTCAAAGGTAATATTGTAATCTACTGAAACCATAAAAAGAAAGAATACGTTGTTTATCTATATACTGAAGTATTTAAAACTAACATTACATATAGGTTGGCTTAAATCTACACTCTATATTCAAAAAGACTTCAATTGCATATACTTTACTTTTTCATTGAAACCATTTCTTTGGTATTTATAAAAACAGCACTGTGTAATGACAAAAAATCATACCTCAGAAGTTTAGAATTACGCTGGGGTAAAAAAAAAAAAATAATCCATCCTAGCGATTTGATGGTGTTTTTTGCGTATTTCATTTACAATTTTCTTTCTTGGAGTCGTTACAATTAATTCAGCCTGCAATTTTTTTTTAATATAAGAAGGTATTTACCCTTTACTTTTTGGTAGACTCATAGAAAGATCATTTCTTTTACAGTTTGCTGGAAGCAGAGTGCTCCGATAAAGTTTTCCGCAGTGGGAGGTCAAGCTACTTAAAGAAGGACAGTGCAAACGCCGTAAGACATTTTACAAGGATCAAAACGTGAGCCAATGAAAAATATACGTGACTCTGGACAGAGATGGAAGCATTTGAGTTTACAAGACCATTTTATAAATAATGCTTATCCATCGAAAAAAGAAGAAAAAAAAAAGCCTAGGAACTACTATACCTATGTATCAAGACTTTTAAGTTCTCGAAAAATATGAAGATAAAAATGTTCTTGTGAAATTCATATGCTTGAAATATATTTTAGTGTCATTAATACCTGCAGTTTAGAAGCTCCCACCGTCATGAAAAAGGGTAAAAATGTTAGTTTCACTGATGTACACAAAACAGGAAATATGTGGGTTTGTGGTTACACTCTTTGTGATTAGATTTAACTCGTTCGCTTTCATCACTGTGGCGAAGATTCCCTATCTGTTCCCCGTGTGACTTTTCGTTATTCGTGTTTGAATGCTAGCATAACTTGGGTTCGAGACTGAAAGGGATGAAAAGAAAAATAATGTCGGTCACTTTGAAATACTAATTCTACATAACCTAGGGAATTCAGGTAGTTTTGACAGTATTGAAAAAAAAATCAAGTTTTGTTTTTGATAAAAACAGCTGCTAGAAAAGATGAATACAAAATCAGTACTGGCTTTCAAGACTTAGAATTTTAAATTTCTTTTCGAGCATTTTTTATATGTAAGTTTATCGGAGTAAAAGCTTCAGTTCAGTCAATTTTACGTCTCAGTCACCTGTACAGCTAATAATTAGTCGTGATAATAGAACAAAGAACATAAGTATATGGGAATTCAACATTTATTTACTAACATATGTGAGAATGTTTGAAAAGTTGTAATTTCCATGATATCGTTTTTAAAAATAAGATGAGAACTTTTTTTCTCTTCATTAAACTCATAAATATTCTTAAAACTTCCATAAAAAGTTAATATTCAGTCTTATTTTTATAAGTTATTGCATCGATTTTTAATCTAAAATTTCTCACCCAGATAACAGATTAGAAAAAAAACACCTTATTTGCTTAAATGATTCTCGATGATTAGGACAAAGAATCTTAAATTTTGCTGGTACGAACTTTTTAAAATCATTAAACAAAAATAATCAATATCAGTAATTTTATTGTCATTTATATGAAGGCCAATTTCAGAATTTACAAAAGTACTGTTGTTCCAGTAGTTTGTATCAAAATTTTATAAAGAAATGAAATTGGAATTTATTAAATATATAAAAGTACCATAAGCTATATTAAAAATATCATTTTGTTTAACCAACTTAATAGCAGTTTATACCAGGTGTTTCAAAAATGACCGGTATATTTGAAAAATCAATAAAAACTAAACGGGTAGCGATAGAAATAAACCGTTTGTTGCAATATTCTTGGGACAACAGTAAATTTTCAGGCAGACAAATTTTCAAAATTAGTTACAATGTTCCACGACAGATGGCGCTGCAGTCTGGAAAAATCAAAACTACGTTATTTTCCATATAACCACCATGCACAGCAATAATATGGTCCATATGCACCAATTCTGTTTATTAACGAAGCCGTCCAGGTAAAAATAAGCTTCCTCAGTAAACCAAACGCTGCCCACATGGATATCGCCGTCATCAATCCTTTGCACCATATCGTTAGCAAATGTCTCTCCTGCATTAATGGAAGCAGCGCTGAGGGGTTGCCGAGTTTGAATTTTGTATGGATAGAGGTGTAAACTCTAGCGCATGAGAGAATGGAAACCGAAGGCCGCTGTTTGATCACCTGTTGCACAAGCTGAGCATTGGACTCTGTGGTTGCCGTACGCTGTCGCCCAACCTTTCCGGCACGTTCATTCTTCACGTTCCCAGTCCGTTGAAATTTTTCAAAAAGATTTTTTATTGTATCGCTTTTCGGTCCTTTGGTTACATCGTAGCCTACAGGGATTATCTGCAGCCTGTTACTTTGGCTACGGTCCTCCTACTTTCCTTGTATGCTACGGTTACATTAAATTTCCGTGAAAACTTCGTCTTGTTGCAACAATGCTGTGTTTCGGTGGAATTCCAACAAGAAAAATCCTCTGTTTTAAGGTATAAACCATTTTTTCACAGCAAACTTGCAATCTGTGAACAGCACACGCTTACAGCACTCACAGAGAACTCTCTTCTATATTTTTCAAATCACCTGCAGCGCCATCTGTTGTTGAAAATTGTAACTAATTTCGAAAGTTTGTCTGCCTGAAAATTTACTGTTGTACCAAGCATATTGCAACAAACGGTTTATTTCTATCGCTGCCCGTTTAGTTTTTATTGATTTTTCAAATATACCGGTCATTTTTGAAACACCCGGTATATTCCTTTTGTCTACTAATTGCTTAAGATTAGTATAAAAGTATTGGACAGAGAGAAACTCTATTCATTACAAGTATTAAGCATTATCACGAAGTAACACCCCTAATTTACACTACATTACTACATGGAAATATATGTATTATTATATCAAATGTTCCATTATTATGCACATTTATTCATAATTAACGTAAGTCGGTGATCAACAAAAATCAAGAAATTAACTATCGTTTTCTTACGAGGGCGTGTTTAATTTTAGCTAAATTTTAAAAGATCATGGCTTAAGTTTTACGCCACATTATAACCAACTGAAAAGTTTGTTTTAGCGCACCTTAAAAAAAGTCCCCTTTTATAACTGACTAAGTTTAAAAAGATGGTAAACCAAAAACATGCCTCATGTCAGTAGAAAATGTGGAAGTTTCTAAGATACTAACTAACAACAGGGATTTATAAAAGAAAGTGAAATTTTTTATATAAAATCAAAAGAGAAAAGCTTAAATACCTTGATTTAGAAATAAGGGGTAAAAGCCTTCCAATCTTCTCATGCAAGATATTAATTCTCTTGGTAATTGAAAACTTACACATCGGCTCATTCTCCCACCATCCCCCTCTGCCCACCCGCTCCCTACAAAAAAATTAATGGAGTATGAAGTAGACTCTAGTTTAAATTTGTGTTTAAGAGACATTTTATCTTGTGTCCTCATTTTCTTAATACCTTACAAAAAGGATTTTTTTGTATGTAAATGAACGTTATAGTGTAAAGGGGAGGGAAGAGTGGAACAAAAAATATTTGTAAAAAGAAAAAGGTTATTCAAGTTAGAGTTTCTTTTTTCTTTCGTGATTTACTTTTTTTTCCGGGCTTTATTCTTTTTTGCTCCTCATACTCCTTTCTTATTTTTTTAGAGGAATATTTAATGAGTAGGTTGAGGATTCTTTTTACATCATTAAATAAAACTAAGATAATTTCTTTTTTATTTATTTATTTTTGTGATTCACATGTACACACATGCACACACACAAACGTGTCCTGATATTGATATACTAGAAGGGTTGATTGTCACGTTGACACAACGTGCATATTTTTTATAAAAAAATTACCAATACAAATCTTAATTATTGTTATCTAAATTTAAACTATATTCTAAATTTAATTAATTATAAGTTTTTAACAGTAGCTCTTTTTAAAGCTTTCAGATTTCCTTTCAGCCATTTTATTTGTAAGGCAATAACGCACTTTTAATCATTTCGATTTCCTGCCTTCTGCTATGCTAATCAAATTTACAGCTGCAATCTGTTTTATTTATATTTTTTCTTCCAATCCTCTTTTCACACTTATTCATATGAAAGCCTAACTTGCAGTATTGCACTGCTCCCAAACCGCAGTGTTTTGTTTTTTCTTTTTTTGTTTCTCTGAGTGCAGCTGCATGCATCGAATGTTCTAGTAAAGTCTTCCGTGTTCCTTTTTCTCTCTTATATATGTAATAGCTTAACGGCAAAATTTGACCTCGTGACATACCCCCTGTGCATCTTTGAATATGAGCAGTTAGTTGTAAGTTAGCAAGCAGAGTAGAGCTGCGTTGGAGGTTTGGACAAGCACTTGCCCTTCGGGGCTTGTGCCTGTCCGTGCCCATAATATATTCTAATTTTATGTGAAAATATGTTGTTGCTCCTTACTTCAATACTAATCGTGTGCAATTTAACCTAGAAGCCTATATTGTGATATTGTGATCCTGAAAATAAAAAACTGTCATTATCGTCAATAATCTGTTTTCTTCAATTACGGTGATTTAAGAAATAGTGCATTTTCATTCGTCTTCATCTATAGAGTTCGGAAGTGATGTTTTATTTAGAGCAAGGAATTATTCACACCTTGCATGTTGATGATCGTTTTCTTTTCCTTCGATAAAGATGTTTACTGCATGCTCAAGTATTCTAGATATGTGTGTGTTTCTTAAGATGTTAGAAGGAAAATACGTAAATCAGGGAAAAACCCTGTGTTCAACTAATTCATCAAACACTAACCACTATCAACGATCACATGCGCCTGCATTTTTTAATTCTCTACGGCTCTGCTTCTATATTTATTTTACAAATACTACTACCATCACAATATAATATTAAAATTATTTTCACAATCATAATTTCTTCTGTACATCAGGTGCCAGTACCAGGCACGAACCTCTTGCGAAGTATGTTGTGTTATATGGTTTTTTTTATTGTATTCTTTTGCACTGTCATTTCCACTTGGATTTTAACTTTTTTCGTTTCAAAACCTTTTTGATAATTTGACGTTAAAATGTTCTCAAAGTGCTAAATTGTTTTATAAGAACCCTATTGCTTATTTGTTTACTTGATTTTTTTGGAAACTGTAATAGTACGAAGTGTATTAATGTATGTATAAATATAATATCCAAGAAATTTATATGTGTGTATGTTTAGTGTAAAAAAAAAAATGATGAGTAATATTTGAGAACAACTTTTTATGATAATTTTTCAGTCATTTTTGCATGAACATTTTTATTTGCTGTACTAAGTAATTATTGTAGTAGTATTGATATATAAAGAGAAGATTCTGGTTGCATACGCCCGGCAGGGCGTGCAAAAAACCAATGCGGGAAAGCAACGCCGCCACGCAAATTTCCCCCATTGACTCCTTCAAACAATGGGAACAAATAGGTTAAGCTGATTTCAATATTTTTTCAACCTTTTGAAAGGTGTTTGAAATTGTTAAATGAGAAAAAAAGAATGAAATTATCGATTTATTCTGTCTTCCTCTTTGGTAAAACTCTATGTACGTTACTGAGATGGATATTTGTTTAAAGAAACACTCAGGAAACCTAATTAAACAGTTAAAATTTGAAAGAATTTTTTAAATAACACATGTTTGTAAATTAAACAGTTCAGATCACTTAGGGTGGTACAACGGATCCACCATACATCAGTTGTAAATGTTGTGTTGTGGAAGTTCATCCTTCCACACAAGCAGAAAATGATAGAACAAAAAAGTAAACTTAGGTAGAAGGAGACTCCTTCTACAGCTGATTAAGATTGGATACTTTATACTTTTTCATTATGTATTGGATTCTTTATACTTTTTCATTATGTATGTACGTGTACGTGTTTTATTACAAAAATACATATATAGTTCTATATGATATGTAGATTGATATGTAGTTGTATTTTGTTTTAGATATTTGTTTTGTTGCATGACGCACATGCATATACTCCATAAAAAAAGACCATTTATTCTACGCACTAAAAACAATAGCAAAGAGTCAAAAACTGGAAAATAAACGTTAAAAGAATGTTTTTTTTTTCTTTTACCTCCCCGAGTGCTTCTTTAGAGAAAAAAGCTGTTTCTTTGGCATCTTTGGGCCGTATTTTCCATGAATTGAAATGCAATATGCAAGAATTTTTGCAGAATAATTCGATCTCAAAATGTATTTTTGTGCATGAAAAGAGAAAAAAATAGTCATGAAAAATAAGAGAAAAAAATAAATTACACTTAAAATGTGTTACTTTTAGACACTAATTGCACGTTGAGCTTTAGTTACTATTAATTACAGTACAGTGTACGAGTAAAATGTAGCACATTGGGTCGCAGCCACAAGTAACTGCAGCACAACGTTATTTTTCCAGTGTATAATTTTTATCTGATCATTTCGGTCTTGTAATAACTAGAACTACTAAAATAAATAAATTCTATTCTGTTCTATTTAATCTTTCACGCCATTAAAAATAATAATAATGGAATTCGAAACAGTTTATTTTTCACAAATACTTTTAAAAAGAATTGCATTAAATATGCCAATTTAGAAAGGCACGTTTCTTTCATGTTCTCTTCTTTGAAACCATTTCTACAAAATTGAAACTACTTATGCGAAAAGAAACTTGCTTTGAAAAACATCCACTATTTAAGGAAATATTTTCCACAAAATCAGTAGTCCTTAAAAAAAAAAATAATAATAATAACTTAAAATAAGGATAGGGGAAAAATGCAAATTGTAATTAGAAATTTTGATTCTAAGCAAATGTGATTTATTCAGATTTCCCTTGGCATTCAGATTTTTCTTGTCTCGAGCGCTATCCTCGCTAATTCGCATATACTTGCTTACTTACGTGCTTAGAAATATAACAAAGTAAATTCAGAAATTGTAAAAACCGATTTTTATATCGAAATCTGAATGCCGACATTGAAGGACTTCGGTTTTAGAATACTTTGTCCCCCATACGGTTACAGTGTAACAGTTCGTCAACCTTAACCTATTAGCAATTAAGTTGGAAAGAGTTGGCGTCAGAGATTTCCCCTCTGTGGCCGTCGTTACTTTTCGACAATGGTCAGTGAATGCCCTGGTGTGACTTTCAAAGCCACAGAAGTGCTTTTCGACTGCGTGTTTAATTTTAAAATACAGTTGCATTTCAGTTTACTGAGGTAAAGATGAAATATTTTGATACTTTCCAGCAAAGTTGAGAGTGCTTGCGACTTCCATTTGTCTGCCTGTTCCTCCGCCTATCCACTCCCTAGCACTATTAGTCCAAAAGACGTTAAAAATACGTTTTTTGACGTCAAAATACGTGTTTCCAACGTAATTTGAACGTTTTTTGAACTGTTTGTGCTACTAGGGTAACTGTCGTCTATGGGCATCGACAAAGCATTCTTCGGATTTTTATTGATATTTTTCTCTGTGCAGGTTTATTTATTCTCTTGTACACTTTTTTCTGAATTTATTGCACAAATACTTACCACAATACATTACATACTGCCCAAATAACTGATGTTTTACTTAAAATTTCGCAATTCAGTCCGAATATTGTATCCTAACTTACCACATTAAAAATATTTGAATGCTTTAATACAATAAAAAATTTAATTAAAAAGGGACAATATCTAAACATTTTCACATTTTGCTAGATTAAAATAATTTATGACTGCACCAGTTGCTCGTACATAAAAATGTGAATCAAGAAGCTTTTTAATTAAAAGAATCGATGCTTGGTTGTAGAAACGTGTATTTTAATTTCCCCCAAAATATTTCCGAAGAGTCATTCTAAAAAGAAACAAAATTAAAGTTGTTTTAATAAATATGTTACTGTTTTTTCATTTTAGGTGGTTTTATCCCACGACCAATATAATAGAAAGTTTATGAAGTTTTCTTTTATTAACTTTTGCAAAGACAAGGAGAAACAAAGAAAGGAAGGAGAAATTTTTATCTCCTTTGATATTTGAATGCTTAGTGCATTTTGCTTTTAATTTGCTTCAGTGACATAGTAAAAAACGTAACTTTTAAGACTTTTCGTAATTTAATCAGAAAATGATTGTACTTCTATGCCCACGCATTTCCGAAAAACATTTTAAAAAAAGAAATGGTATGGAAAATTACTGAAGAGTTTTCTATGAAAAAAATCAACTACTTTTGTTAACACAAAACGTTTAAACTCAAGAAACATTTTGTAAAAATTTATTGCAACATTTAAGCACACTGCGTCTCAGAGCGAAATGTTTTTATATTGGTACTTAGTATTTGCTTTAGAAAGCAGGCTTATTTAGATTCAACTTAGCAATTTATTTTAAACCATGTTTCAATCAGGGGAAAGTGGGGTAAGATGATGAACTTAAGCTTCAAATATTTTTCCTGGATTTGGCAAATGATTTAAAAATCTGAAATTTGCAGAAATCCTTCTTTGAGACTTTGTGTTTCATTAAAAAAAATTCAAACGATTTTATCTGCTCTCGGAAGATGGCGAAATAGTTTAAAAAAATATCAGGTTGTAACGAAAGTTTTCCGCCATATCTGCCTGAAGTACTAACTTCTAACTCCTTAGATAACTGTTTTTGAACTTTCGGTACCAAACCTGCACAGTGTCACATGATACAACAATAGTACTTAAAGCTGTACTCATAATTCGTTGATATTATGTAGCTGACTTTTTGCAACACAACTGGAAGTAAATGATGATTCTAATCCTCTAGAGTGATAGTTCTATTTGAGACACCTTATACTTAATGATAACTATATTTTTTACAGATTTCACAACACAGTGTTATAAAGTAAACCTCTTTCTTTCAAATGCCAAAAATCGTTTGACAAAATATGAGCAAATACGCCAACGAGAACTGTGTGCTGACGAAGTTTGCGGTGGCGGGAAACTTTCGTTACAACCTAATAGTTCGTCATCTTACTCAGTGGGATAAGATAACGAATAGATTACCATACAGAGGTTTATTTTCAAAAATGCCAAGAAAGAATTTCACTAGGTAATGACTCGGATAACACGAAAAAATAATGATCAGTATCCATAATGAAACAAAAATTTAAATCGATGCAAAAATAAAGAAAAACAACAGGTAATAAAATCCATGCATACGAATCGCATTTCCAGGTCCAGTCTTTCACTTCATTATGATCCCAGTCCGATAGATCACTGATCATGTGCCTGAGATTCGTACCTGATTCCTACTTCGTCGTTTTCTTGCTGACCATCGACGAACTCCTTGTCATTTTACCCGAGCAACTTTAAATTAAAATGGCAAGAAATTCGACAATGGCCAGCAAAGAAACAACGAAGAAGGAACCAGGTACAAATCTTGGGTCCATGATATGTGACTTGACTGGGATTATTATGAATCGAAAAACAGCCTCTGGACCTTAAAAAAATAGAAAATTACACTGAATTGTCAGTTATATCAAGGAGTATCAGTAGGACATGCATTCATATTAATATAGAGCATGTTTTTCCTATAAGGTCATTTGAAACTACCTGCGGTATATATATGTCCCGGTGATAGCGAAAGGGTTAAGAAAGATAATAAAATAGAGAAGTATTGACATAAAGGTGAAATATCTAATTGAAGGACTTCTCAAAATCTTGACCTTAACTTTGGTCTTATGGACACTTTTGAGATTTTCTGATCTTACGGCAATTTTTCAAATGATTTGAATTTATATAAAAATTTTGGTTGGCTCTACTTCGAAGAAATATTTTCGTGGAATCAACAAAATTTTTGTTAATTTAATGAGGCATTTTTTATTTAACAAAAATTTTGTTAAAACCAAAAAAATTATTCGGTTGAAATAGCGCCAGCCAAACTTTTGTTAAATCAACAAAATTTTGTTCAATTCAACAAAACATTTTTTTCCCCGTGCAGAGATTAGCCATTTCTGGGTTAAACGCAATCCTCACAATTAAATGGAAATCGAAAATACTCCCCGTTTCAGATGATAGATGTAAACTTTCAGAATATTCAAAGTATCTCAAAAATATTTCAACACACCCCTAATGAATATCGATCATTTTTTGAGAATATTCTTCAGTGACCTACTGACTCAAATAAAAGTGATGAAGTCTGACTATCACAATGTGTTCTCTTTCATTTGATGATTACGAAACCAAATAAATTTTAAAAAAGGCTTAAAAACCCATAAATTTTTGCGAAGTGCTCTTTAGGCTTTGTTTTAATATAATTATCACTTACATTCTTATTTCACAGTCGCCTTTTCTCATCTATGGATCAATAGCTGTTGTCTATGACTATTAAAAATCTTTCCACGTTGGGTTTACTCCCCTAAAAATGATTCCCATACTGTTGAAAAATCAATTTTACGATTGATTAGAAAAGGGAATAACTCGAGTACATTTCGATCAATAAAAGGGGTTAGTAACAAAGGAAATGCATTTCTAAATAATTTCAATAACGTCGATATGAATGTTCCCTATTATTTACTAATTATGATGATTTAGGTTAAAACAAAAATTAAAGCACAATTTTTTTTTTTTTTTTTTTTTTTTTTTTTTTAGAACAAATGTTAGTGGAGTTTTTCCCTTTTACTCTCATTGTTTCAGTTTAAGCAATGTCTGTCCGGTAAACCAGAAAGTAACAGAAGTACACTGTTATTTCGATTATAAAGCTGAAAGAACAAAGCAAAACGTCAGACATAGAGCCTTGCGTGGTGTAATAACTATAGAAACTCCATGTATATGGACATTATGGTATTTACATATCAGCATATTGTTACAAGTACTCATGTTTTGCCTCCATACGCAACTATACCACAAGAAATTTCTGAAATTTGCATGGCTCAGCTTTTGAATTCATCATATGGCACCAGGATAATAGCTGTCAAAGCAATTACATTTCCCGTCAAACTATTAGACTCAAGTCTTCAAGCTCAGAACATATCACTAAATCTCAGAAAGATCACAGCAGTTTGCTAATATTTGAACTCCAAATAAATTCACTTCATTCTATCCAATGCATTCTTCAAACTTTGTAAAACCCTAAAAATATCTATATATATACTGCAATTTATCTACGAACGCTCGTACTGTTCTACTAAATACACCACTACGCGATTTATCTACGCACTGTTGCAATTTATATATATAATACCCTAACGTATGAAGTACTAAGATGGTCCGATGTCTGGTAGACTACTCTATCTGACGTAACTACATAGTTCTTAACGAGTTTTCCCATAAATGCGGCAGCGAAATCGCCAGTATTGATACATTGGTGAATGGCAACAGCTAAATTTATTATTGTTTTATGTTAATTTAATTATCATACGTCTTTTGAATATTCTGTTCTAATCTAAATGCGATTTGATGAGGTCTGATGAGGTTTGAAATTAAAGCATTCAATGCCGTATTTTTAAGTGTGTAGATGAAGAGTTTCATATGACGTCATGCAATTAATATTTTGTAATTCGTTACGGGTTGAAATATAAGAAACAGTTGCATTAAAAAAACAAAAAACAAATATTTACCATTAAGGATAACATGGAGAACTACATGCTGTGCGTTCAGCAACTCACGTGTGTATACCCACTGAATAAAGTATTCCATTGTAAGCTGAATTTCTTTAATTTTTTCGAATAAATAACTAATTTTTTGACGAAGCATAATTTCAATGAGGGGTCCTACAGCGATGGCTTGGGCTACTATGTTTTCTAGGCCTCGCGCAAAGGACCAGCGGTAGCATATTTTCGAGAGCCCCCCACCCCACTCACAGCGATGGCCGGACCGAAGGATGTTTCTTCTTCTTCTTCTTTTTTTTTTTTTTTTTTAAAGTCTCGTACAGAACAAGCGATAGCATTTTTTCTAGGTTGTTCCCCACAGCGATGGCCGGACCCAGGGATGAATTTTTAAGTCTCGCAGTGGACTAGCGATAGCATATATGACCCAGTAAGTATTAATTTACTGATTCTTTTTGCCGTTCTTGATTTGAAAAATATTACTGATTGCACGTTTTTCATAAATTAAGTACCATATTTGAGTAATTTTTATGTATCTTACATTATCTTTTGTCTTTCAAAAACTGCTTACATGAAAAAAATCGTATCGCAATATAATCGTATCGTTTTAAGCGCAATTAATTTTAAAAAGTTCCTTTAAAATTTTAGTACAAGCCTTGAGTTGCGCAAACTTTGTTTAGGCGAATTGCGGAAGCAGAATTTATTGCGTCCACTCTTGAGATGGTCTACTAGAAATTCTTGGAGTAACCATAAAGAAAGGCGCCGCGAAAACTCGCCATTTCAGCATCTATTAGGAATCTTGCGAAACTGTTCACCACTTCTGCATTTTAGCCTCACTAAGGTATTACACCAACAGGGATAGATGCAGAGGAAATTTAGGCCCGTTTTACGGCCCCTTCACAAAATTCAATCGATTAAAACGGTCCCTTCACAAAATTATAATCGATTAAAACGTACCCTTCGCAAAATTATATTCGATTAAAACAACCCTTTTTTGGCATTTTACCGAACAGTTTAATTTATTTTGTAAATTTTTTTAAGAAAAAATTGAATTTTACAAAAATTGGTATGAAAATTCACAAAAATAGGTGTTGAAATTCTCAAAAATAGTTACTGAAATTCACAAAATTAAACAGTTTTCACGAAAATGGAACCCTAGAAGAAATTCCTGGATCGACCCCTGACCAAGTTTTTCAAAGAAGATCACCAGTTGATCTGGTTTGCAAAAAGTTGCCACATTCTGATCTACTATCACTTACTTGGCTAAGAAAGAAACTAAAATAAGAATCAACCCATTTATTGTATTCATACCGATTTGCTGAATCCATATTTTATTGATAAAATGAATTAAAAAGAACTTTAGTATTTTATCTGGCAATTTTTTAAAGAACTCCAAGCAGTAAGTTAAGTAGTAATCAACCAATACATTTAATGACATAGTACTGTTAAAAGAAAAAAAAACATTATATTCGTTGACATGAGTTTAATGACTTGGCCACCATTGATTACTACTGTCCCATTGATTTGTCCCTGTGTGATGCGACTTTAAAAAAAATCGCCAGCTTAGAGTGTTTCTGAATCCTAATATTGGCTCACCGCATATTATCACATGAACACAGATTACCTAAGTTGCCACATTTTGTGTAAAGAACAATAAGGTATAAACAGCGAAGCTCGACGCCTTGGTGGCTAGTTTATTAAAATTACATTTTAAATTTGATCATACAAAAATAATGGACAATATCTGTGGGCTCCGTGCATAATAACAATAGGACATAAGGTTTTGATATTCTTTGCGTATCGAGTTTTATGAATGTCAGAAGAATTCAAATTCATATAAAATGTTCTATACACTCTTTAAGCCATGCCCTACAAGATTTCTTTAGTACTTTTTTAACTATACTACAGTAAAAGTTTAAAAAGTGTATTTGGAAATCTCAATCTTGATTTTAATATTTCATATTTACTGGTATCATACCAAATAAATGAAAGATGAAAATATCGGAAAGAATGGCTATGACTTTCGTAAAGCAGAATTTATTCTGCAAGTTTTTTATTTACTATGAACAGACTTTGTTCTTATTTTTATTCATTAACTAATGGTATAACATCTGAAAAGTCTTACAAGCACAACTTAACGTTCTAATTAATAAGCAAGACGATTTCGTTCTTCTTTTTTCCGAATGCCACCTAATTTTTTTAAATCTTCTAGAGTATAATTTATAGAACAATTTGTGATGCTCATGGATATTTTATATAACGTAGCCTTCCGAGACATGAGCGAAACTAAGATTTGTAAAATGTAACATCACACACTAAAAAATCCTCAACGAAAACTGAAAAACTAAAATTAATATCATTCTAGTATTTTTAAAAATCCTAAATCTGCAACTAAAAATATACGTTACTTACTTAAATTAAAACCCTTTAAAACATCAAACTAGAAAACACAAAAGCTTGAAAATCAAATCTCTGAACGGTAAAACTTTCAGACCGTTATAAAGAAACAAATTATGAACAGATATCAACCTTGAAATGAGGACAGCATTTTTAAGAAGACTGAAGACTTTTAAAGCCTTGCAAGCAGAATTTCTTTCGCGTCGTTTTTTATTACAGAGGATGCACTCCACACAGTTCGTTATGACTTGCTCTATTTTCTTTTTAGCATTCGAGATATGGAAATCTCTTTTCAAAAGATCTTCAGTTTTCTGTACAGCAAAGTGTCCTTTGTTATGGATGCCTCGAATAATCTCTAACTCCATTGCTTCCGGCACAACGATGAGTTCTCTACCGTTATCTTGCAGATATAACACATTATTTTTTAGCAGGTAGTTGTCTCTGAGTCCTTTCTCGACTAGAGTTTTCAATAACTGAATATGCTCATCGGCATCTTGCGCTGTTGCGATCTTAGTGGTGATTTCACTTTGCGAGCGGGTGACCATGCACACAGCAGCTCTACTCAATGCATCGACGTGTCTCATTTGTTGATTTGGTCTGTGGATGACTTCATATTCGAACTCTTCAAGTAATAGAGCCCATCTGGCTATCTTCGGCGATAAGTCTTTCTTCTGCATTGTTTTCTGGAAAGCGTTACAGTCGGTGACTATTTTAATTATCGTCCCTAAGATGTAACTTCGAAATTTTTTAAGAGCTTCGACGATCGCAAGCACTTCGAGCTCATAGCTTGACAATTTTTCTTGTTGTGGTGATGTTTTTTTACTCATATAATGGATTGGGTGGAGTTGCCCATCATCTGCGCGTTGAAGCAACACTGCACCAAACCCATGACTACTAGCGTCCGTGTGTAATTCTAAAGGTTTTCCTTGCTGGAAGATGTGAAGAACGGGGCTTTGGCTCAAAAGTTCTTTAAGATGATCAAAAGCCTGTTTTTGCATTGGCCCAAAAGTAAATTCTACACCATTACGAAGCATATCGCTAAGTGGTTTTGCTATTTTAGAATAACCAGGTACAAATTTTCTGAAATATCCTGTGAGACCGAGAAAGCGTTGCAGTTGCTTGACATTCTTAGGTTGAGGGAAGTTTTGAACTGCAGTCGTCTTATTTGGAGATGGTCGAATCGTACCTTCTTCAATTATGTAACCGAGGAACTAAATTTTTCGTTTTAGGAACTGACACTTTTTAAAGTTAATTTCTAATCCGTATTCTGAAGCTAACTTTAAGACTCGTTTAAGCTTTTCTAAACCTTCTGTTTCATCATGGGAAGGTATGATGAAATCATCCATGTAAACTACGATTGTATTGTCCCTTATTAATTCCCTGAATACTTGATGAATAAATCTTAAAAATACACTAGGACTTGTGCTTAGACCAAACGGAGTTTTCTGGAATTCATATAACCCTACATGACAAATGAATGCTAAATATTTTGTGCATTTTTCCCCAACTGGCACGTGGAAAAAACCATTTTTCAAATCCAAAGTTAAAAACACTTTCGCTTCCCCTAAATGATCTAGGACTTCCTCAACTTGAGCCATAGGAAAAGAATCTTCACAACTTTTTTATTTAGTTGTCGAAAATCGACACATAATCTGTGAGTACCATCGCGCTTTTTACATAACAGAATTGGGGATGAATATTCAGAACAAGATGGTTTAATTATTCCATTTTGTAACCACTCATCTATTTGTTTATCAACAATGTTTTGTTCTGCAAATGATAATCTCCGAGATCGTAGCGATACTGGAATGTCATCTTTTAACACAACATTCAATTTTAAATTGGTGTCTTTAATTTTGTTGGGTTTATAATTATTAACCAATAGTGATAAATCCTTTCTAATATTTACATCATTAACATGCAATAAATCAAGATCATATTCATTAACTACATTTGCAACATTTAATAAAAAACACTCTTCCACAAGGGATTCACTTTGAAAATCATTTCCATTTTTAGGAATTTGCGTTTCAATTTTTTCTTCCTGACTGACTTTCAAAAGTTGAGAATAAATATTCGGTGTTAAAATTAAAGGAGCAGATAGTTGTTCTACCACAGCGACCATGATTTCGAACTTAGGCGAATTTCGCTTCAAAGATAAATCTACTCTAGCAATATTTGCCTCTTTTTTCCCTTCAAAACATGAACTAAGTATTATTTTACCCTCCAGTGGTGATTTTATTTCAACTAACGATGAATTTATAACCGGAATTTGTGCGCCTGAGTCAATAAGAGCCTTTATATTTTGACTGTCTATGAATATATCAGCATATTGCAACTCGTGAATAAAACTGACAGTATTAACGCTTGTTTTGTTTTTCAGTCCCGTCTCCTTATCTGATTCGGTTTGTTTATTAAAACCTCTTGGGCAGTTACGAGCGTAATGGAAGCCCCTTCCAGTCGCCCCACACACGTGGCAAGATTTCGGCGACAGAGATACAGATTGCTTTTCGCTTTTGCTTAGATTTTTGTTTCGCCAGGATGATTCACTCTTTAAATCTTCAGCTTGCTGCGTCTTATGAAATACTTTCGTTTCGTGGGAATGAAATTTGGGATTATTTGTTTCCGATAATGATTTCCCGCGAGATGAGAAAAATAAATCGCATTCTCGTCCTAATTGCGTCGGATTGAACCATGTTTTTCCTTCGCGAACACTTATGTATTCTTTTGTTTTTAAATCTAGCGTTTCATATAATTTATCTGCAACAATTAAATCACATAACTTTTTATAGTCCTTCTCAATTTCTCGAACCTGACAATAATGTTCGAATGTTGCCGTTAATCTTGATGCAAACTGAACATGGGGTTCGTCTGCTAAGCGATGAGCATGTTTAAAATTGTGCAGAATTTCTCGAGCTGTCGGCTGAAATTCAGCTAAAAATAAAGCTTTAAGTTTTTCGTAATCCGACAATTCTTCTTGATTTGCATACGTTAAAAGATTATTAGCTTTGACCCCTAACAAATTAATGAGTATTTCTGCTTTTAAATCTGGTGGGACATCTTTCGTTGCAAACGCTTTTTCCAAGGAAGCGAAAAACAAATGAAATGCCTCTGGCCTTTCAGGGACAGAGATTGTGAGCGTTTTTATGCTTTTAATCAAATTTTCTATGCCACTTTGCGCATTTCGTTTTTCGCCAGACATTGATTCACTTCTTAATTTTTCTAGCTCTATCTGTTTCTCGATTTGCGCTAATTTAAGGCGCTCTATTTCTAATAAACATTCCTCGTTAGTGGATTTAGGCGTTCGATCCTCCGTGATCGATTTTAAGACGCCTCGAACATGTTCAGGATTGGTTTTAAAAATATCTGAATTCTCAATAATTTTTCTTATATCGGCTTTTTTAGCATTATCTGGAACTTTCGCTGCTACTTTTTCAGCGAGGTCCTTTAAATCGCTTTTATTTAAATTATTTAAGAAACTCATATTGTAGTGAAATATGAACAGCAAAAAGTAGTACTAATGTGAGAACGAAAAAATTACAGTACCTGAGCCCCCATGGTTGTAGGAGGCGACGTCGAAATAAGACTGGAAGCACTCCTACGGTTCTCAATCACGTTTATTGCTCGGCTAAATATAACAGAAGAACTATTTACAAAGGAAAGGAGAGATTTTGCAGAACATGAATAAGTGGATTCGTTAACAGGGATAGGTTTCCTTATCACACAGGAGCCACTGGCCACCTTCTCGTGGTCGTTCTGGAGTCGAATCGCCTACGCGCGTTCAGAGAGCTACGTCCGACATCGCTCCTACGCGAGCGTGGTCTCGTTCGCATCTGCTACCTTGAGCTCCTAGACTCTGATAACCTGCGGTTTCTGTAGACGTGAGGTTGTGATGCCATCTGCTGGAGGGTTGCGCCTCTTGATTACCACATATATGACCCAGTAAGTATTAACTTACTGATTCTTTTTGCCGTTCATGATTTGAAAAATATTACTGATTGCACGTTTTTCATAAATTAAGTACCATATTTGAGTAATTTTTATGTATCTTACATTTTCTTTTGTCTTTCAAAAACTGCTTACATGAAAACAATCGTATCGCAATATAATCGTATCGTTTTAAGCGCAATTAATTTTAAAAAGTTCCTTTAAAATTTTAGTACAAGCCTTGAGTTGCGCAAACTTTGTTTAGGCGAATTGCGGAAGCAGAATTTATTGCGTCCACTCTTGAGATGGTCTACTAGAAATTCTTGGAGTAACCATAAAGAAAGGCGCCGCGAAAACTCGCCATTTCAGCATCTATTAGGAATCTTGCGAAACTGTTCACCACTTCTGCATTTTAGCCTCACTAAGGTATTACACCAACAGGGATAGATGCAGAGGAAATTTAGGCCCGTTTTACGGCCCCTTCACAAAATTCAATCGATTAAAACGGTCCCTTCACAAAATTATAATTGATTAAAACGTACCCTTCGCAAAATTATATTCGATTAAAACAACCCTTTTTTGGCATTTTACCGAACAGTTTAATTTATTTTGTAAATATTTTTAAGAAAAAATTGAATTTTACAAAAATTGGTATGAAAATTCACAAAAATAGGTGTTGAAATTCTCAAAAATAGTTACTGAAATTCACAAAATTAAACAGTTTTCACGAAAATGGAACCCTAGAAGAAATTCCTGGATAGACCCCTGACCAAGTTTTTCAAAGAAGATCACCAGTTGATCTGGTTTGCAAAAAGTTGCCACATTCTGATCTACTATCACTTACTTGGCTAAGAAAGAAAATAAGAATCAACCCATTTATTGTATTCATACCGATTTGCTGAATCCATATTTTATTGATAAAATGAATTAAAAAGAACTTTAGTATTTTATCTGGCAATTTTTTAAAGAACTCCAAGCAGTAAGTTAAGTAGTAATCAAGCAATACATTTAATGACATAGTACTGTTAAAAGATAAAAAAACATTATATTCGTTGACATGAGTTTAATGACTTGGCCACCATTGATTACTACTGTCCCATTGATTTGTCCCTGTGTGATGCGACTTTAAAAAAAATCGCCAGCTTAGAGTGTTTCTGAATCCTAATATTGGCTCACCGCATGTTATCACATGAACACAGATTACCTAAGTTGCCACATTTTGTGTAAAGAACAATAAGGTATAAACAGCGAAGCTCGACGCCTTGGTGGCTAGTTTATTAAAATTACATTTTAAATTTGATCATACAAAAATAATGGACAATATCTGTGGGCTCCGTGCATAATAACAATAGGACATAAGGTTTTGATATTCTTTGCGTATCGAGTTTTATGAATGTCAGAAGAATTCAAATTCATATAAAATGTTCTATACACTCTTTAAGCCATGCCCTACAAGATTTCTTTAGTACTTTTTTAACTATACTACAGTAAAAGTTTAAAAAGTGTATTTGGAAATCTCAATCTTGATTTTAATATTTCATATTTACTGGTATCATACCAAATAAATGAAAGATGAAAATATCGGAAAGAATGGCTATGACTTTCGTAAAGCAGAATTTATTCTGCAAGTTTTTTATTTACTATGAACAGACTTTGTTCTTATTTTTATTCATTAACTAATGGTATAACATCTGAAAAGTCTTACAAGCACAACTTAACGTTCTAATTAATAAGCAAGACGATTTCGTTCTTCTTTTTTCCGAATGCCACCTAATTTTTTTAAATCTTCTAGAGTATAATTTATAGAACAATTTGTGATGCTCATGGATATTTTATATAACGTAGCCTTCCGAGACATGAGCGAAACTAAGATTTGTAAAATGTAACATCACACACTAAAAATATCCTCAACGAAAACTGAAAAACTAAAATTAATATCATTCTAGTATTTTTAAAAATCCTAAATCTGCAACTAAAAATATACGTTACTTACTTAAATTAAAACCCTTTAAAACATCAAACTAGAAAACACAAAAGCTTGAAAATCAAATCTCTGAACGGTAAAACTTTCAGACCGTTATAAAGAAACAAATTATGAACAGATATCAACCTTGAAATGAGGACAGCATTTTTAAGAAGACTGAAGACTTTTAAAGCCTTGCAAGCAGAATTTCTTTCGCGTCGGCTATATCACATAATATTCTATTCCCAAACTCACTCCATTATACTTAACCTAGTGTGTGTTATGTCCTTAGTGAATTCTGACAAAAATTAGAAGAAAAGACGCTCCGCCAAACTATGAACGCTTTGCGAGTTGTTTCAAGTCAGAAAATATCGCCTTTTCGAACGCATATAATTAGTCTCTGTACATAACGGGAAACCAAAAGTCATTATAACAAGTCGTTAAAATCTCATTAATTTTTACTAGGCCCGCTTCGACACATCCTCTTAGCAAACCATCCCGTTAACGTCAAAACTTTGGAAAACGGGAGGAGATGCATATCGATGCATGCATATCGCCGAGTGCTATGAATATATATATATGTACTTGCAGTAAGGCAGCAGCTGCTAACTTTCTGTTTATAAATAGCACTTTCAAAAATCACCTCTGATTGGATGCATCACTTAAAGGATTAGGGGGCTAGCACACGCATAAAAAAATATCGAATATCTGTCGATGGTTTAACGGTTAATTGGAGAGACATGGTATATCGTATTAGAAAAGATATCATAAAGTGTGTAATGGTTTTCATGGCGCAACAGATTTAACATGTTTCGTGCTGAAGATTTTAAGAAATGGAGTTTGATTTTTGAGAAACACAGTAAATATGAATTGAATAATTCTTTTGAGAGTATTACTGAGGTATACAATTCCGTTCACTGACCTGCAATTTTCACTGTTATATAGCTAACACCTTTTTGTAACTAATCTACGATTATCTTAGATTAATTTAAGTATATATGACAGATTTTATTTCACAAAATCATTGCTTTTTTTCATTTGTTGTTGTTGTTGCTGTTTTTGTTTGTTACTAAAATTTTTCCTAAACTGAGTATCTTGCGCAGTTTTTTCCCATGGGGCGGGTTGATCTTTGTTTAGGGGGTTAATCTTTGGTTAATCATTTTTGATATTTAGCTTAGATTGAATGAATATCTACTTTATTTAAACCAATTTAACAGCTAAAAGTCTACAAACATACATGACTAATGGCTGTGAAATAATGTGCTGGTTAAAAATTTGTACTGATATCCTGTATTTTTTACAGTTAAACTTTTAAGAGTTTTTATTCGTTTCAGCTTTTACCTTCCAGAAGCGCGCATCTCTCTTTAGATAGATTACCGTGGTAAAATAAAAAATTCTTGATACATTGAAAGCGATATTTACTATAATAAACTAAAATAAATTAGCTGAGCTAATACATTTTCTATGGAAAAGAATGAACTTTTTTCTAAACTAATATTGAAGAAAAATGGGATCATATACAATAAATTTCTTATCATAAAACGTGGGAAAATGAAAATTTCCTTTCTTGAGAACAAAATAAATTAAAAAAAGAAAGACAAAAGACAAAAAAGTTAAATACTTCAAAATATGATATAATTCGAGCTTGAAGATTTTAAAGATACAACTCAACGCAGTAAACTTCTAATGTACAAATATCACAGCTGCTGCAAGCCGAAAAAATAATGATGCTCCTGTTAGGCTAATGGCATCATACACTCTTTCACCAAGATGTTGCTCTCATAATGGCGGCTTACACTTCAGCTGAGTACATAATTATTACCTCAGATTTCTTAATGGAAAACGTGTTGCCAAAACTAATAGATTTTGAAAAAAAGAACGCCAGTTAGTTTTAAAATAAAGTTTTCGACGTGAAACACAGGGCAAATCCATGTTAATTACTTGTGGAGTAATTTCGGGGAAAATTTTGATGACTTTGTGTTTTTCCAGACAGTTTTTTTTCTTTCTCTCTCTTATGATGTAATTGGGTTAAGGTAATTAGCAAGCATAAAACTATTACTATGTAACACGTAATCCAAATTTCGTTACTCGCAAGTAGAGCCCCAACAATATACAGGCCGACGCATGATCGCCATTTTTGTGTGCCGTGGTCTATCAGATTTAGTACGTTCATCGTCTCTTCAGCGCTTTTGAAAGAAATTTCAGCTGTCTGAAAAGCTCTGGTTTGGTCAAGTTGATTTTAGTAGGGAAACTGACTATTCCATGTTCTTTATTAGAATGATTCGAACAATTAAAAGCTAAAAAAAGTCTCTTGAAAGACTCTTGAAAATTTTTGGGCTGTCTTTCCTCAAGCTCTATAAGACACTGTAATAAATTATAAACCTCTTAAGAGGTCGATTAAGAAATTTTCAGAAAATTTTTTGTATCGCAACATGATGCTGTTCTTGTACTGTAACATTAAAAATTATGAACAATTGTTTGTAAATGCGATAGGCTAACTATATGAAGGGAGGGGAGGGACTAAGCCCTCTCTAGAAATATTTTAGCTCCCTACATGAAAATTACACTCTTCTATAGGATACTATAGGATACTACCTTCAGGAACGGCCTACCTATTTGGTTTAAAGCCTGTTTTAGTTCCTGAAGTGTCCTACTGTCTTGCTGAACCCTAGCTCTAGGCTCAGGTCCAGCAAGCAGCGGTTTCCCTCATTTTTATTTTATTTTTTTACAGCACAATTTTTGTATTACAATTGGTAAAATACATCAGTGTTATGCAATATAAAGGCACTTAGTTTACAATGGTTTACAATTGCTCACAATATTGTTCTTAGTAACATTTGACCATAGATACATATATTTAACACGTTCTTTTTTTTTTTCTTTTTACAATTTTGAAAGTTAAAAAAAAGTAAATAAATATCTAAAAGTAAACAATAGGCTTGAGAATGATAAACTTAAAAAGTAATTTTGAAAAATTTAAACATAAATAAATACAACTAATATTCAAAAATGTGCTTTAGAAAGAAAGTTTTTTTTTTTTTTTTTTTTTTTTTTTTTTAAATTTTGAAAGCATACATATACATATAATAATATACTGAAAAATAAATTTTGGCTTCGATATGAGAAGTGTATTTTTTTAAATCTAACGAAATAAGAGCAGCAACAAAAATTCTATGTCAGGAAATAATGCTAATAAATTCATAATTAAAAAAATTGTTCTATTTAAGAGTTTTTACGTGGTTTTTATCAACTGAAATTCTTGTATTTATTTAATCTGAATCGCTTACTGGTGTATGAGGTCTTATATCAATCGGATGAATATACTTGGGTTGATTATTTTGTAGTTCTTCAATCCCTTTTATTATTTTGTTGCATAAGTTTTTATTTTTTAATACATATGCAGCCCACTGCTCATTACTTTGTGAAGGTGATTTTAAAACTCTGTATTGCTTTAATAATTTACAATTAGTGAAATAATGTAATGAATTTCCTTGCATATTGCATTAATTCCTTGCATAATGCCACGTAGAAATATGCAAAACGTTTATGCCAAGTTACGCCAATAGTAAATAGAGGCTAATAGCTTTAAAATACTAATACTAATTTAAACAAGGGATTTTTGTTCTAGAAAAAGAGATTCACTTAAAAATAATAAACAGTAAGTTCAAAGTTTTAAACAATAAAGTTTATATTTAATTACAAAAAATTAATCAATATAATTGAATAATTTGCTCTTTTCATTTCTCTGACTTTACCTGTAAAGCCATTAAAAGATCCGTTGACGATCCGCAGAAAAAAAAGAGGAATCTGGTAATTTTTTTCGCTCTGATAGATCCGGATACGGATATGACTACGGATCTGGCTTCTTTTTTCTTCAAATACCCACGGATATGGATACAGATACGGATATCCGGCACACCTCTAGTAAAGATTAGTAAGAGATGAGCCACCGTAGGAAAATTGTAACCCCTGTCAAGAAAAATTAGATATTCTATTGCAGATATAGAATAGGTAAATCCCTCTATGGGGCTGAAGCTTTATATTGAAATACCAAAGGCTTACCTAGTTACGTTATTGCACTGACTGCAAATTATTAAGCTCCATGAGTCAACTATTCAGAGAAATTTTGATCATTTCAAGCTTTAAGTCAGATTGCTTATTTATTGACTAATTATGCTCTGAGCTATATACTTAGAAGAAATTTCTATAAAAATTAATGAATAACCTAAATTTGAAAGTTCATTTAAAATTCACCTTTAAAACTTTATTTTGTGAGTACTGAACAAACAGTAGTGACAATTTCCAAGAAATCATTTATTACTTTTAAAAAAAGCTTTCAGACGAATACAATGAATTTGAAAGCTCAAACATAATGTTTATATACATTTCGTGTTGCAGTTTTAAAATTTAGATTTTAAAATTTGACAGCAGGAGGAAGTCAACTACATACCTATATATATATATATTTTTTTTTTTTTTTTTTTTTTTTTGTTTTTTTTTTACTTTCAGTAGGCGATTCGAAACGTGACTTACATCGAAGATATTTACTTCGTTCTTGGGTGCCAATTTAACCTCAGAATAAACAGAAATGTTTTTCCGAGGGCTTTCAGTATAAAAGCGGAGATTTTTCTAGGATTTTTGTGTCGTACCGAGTTTTGAAGTTGAATATATTTTCTTTCTGCTTCAAATTTTTCAGTATCTCATTTTTTCGAAAATCTGAGAATGATATATATGTTGACAGCTGAAAAACAAGTTACAACAGATAATTAAGAAATACATAACAAATCAATACGTTTAAGTTTACGTTTAACAAAGAATCTATAAACTCCCAAAGACAATAAAAACGTTTAATTTGAATTAGTTAAATTTAATATACGTATGCAATTCATAATTTACAAAATCATATAAATAGAAATATCCTTTTGTTTTGCTGTTATTTGTGTCATATTATACACAACTACAAAAATAAAAATGGTTTTCATGTGATACAAAACCATAAAAATAAAATCTCAGATAGTCTTTTCTGAAAGCTAGTCAAAATTTCAAAAATATCGGTGGTAGTCTACGAAGTGCAGCAAGATAAGTAGTTATAGAAAGAAATTGCGATGAAAGAAACTTTAAAAAGAAAAGTGATCATACAGAAAAATACTCTAATTTCTATATCCTAAAAATTGAAATTCTGATAGACGAGTTCGATACTTAAAATTTAGTTGAAAGGACAACGTAAAAATATATGAAAAAATGAAAATGACGGCGGTGACTCTGTTGCTGTGAAATTGAATTCCACTGAACTGAAACACAACTTCAAAGATGCATTTCGTTCAGTTTCGAATACAAAATAGGACAAGTGAACATTCTTTTGAGCGCTCTTATATGCATTCGAAGCATAAAATTTAGAGAAAGAAACATAATACTGTTACTTCTAAAAGAGCAATTTTAGCGGAGCAATTTTTAGCAATTTTAGCGAATACAGACTCAGTGGTTCAATTACCGCCATCATTTAATATAATATTTTGTTTTATGCATGAGAGTGCACAAAACCTAAATACCTAATAAATAACCGCACAAAACCTAAATACCTAAAGCATAAACAAATACCTATTAGAAAGAAACATAATACTGTTACTTCTAAAAGAGCAATTTTAGCGGAGCAATTTTTAGCAATTTTAGCGGATACAGACTCAGTGGTTCAAGTACCGCCATCATTTAATATAATATTTTGTTTTATGCATGAGAGTGCACAAAACCTAAATACCTAATAAATAACCGCACAAAACCTAAATACCTAAAGCATAAACAAATATTGCATATACCTATTGCATAAACAAATACCTAAACAAATACTACAACTATACCTTTTTGTAATTTTTAGAAACAGCGTTTGAAGGGTTTTTTTTTTAAAGAGAGAGTTGGTTGCTTTCTGTAAGAAATAAGTTACGTTTATGTTTAAGAAGCATTTAATAAATGTTGTTTTTGTCTTAAATTTTGTGACTTCAGATATTCATATATCAATCATTACGAACCAGAATTACAGGTAGTAATAATTTTGCTGTCTTCAGAAATTAATATATTAGTCCTTAAAACCAGAATTACTGGTAGCAATAATTTTGAAGCCTTAGTTAATGAGTATTGTTTATTCTCGAAAAATATCGTTTCGTTTAAAAGGGAGCGGTGCCATTAACTCTATAACGTTCAGTGTCCTCACTGTCAAAACACTGTCATTTAGACTGTCAATTTTCATAGTTTTGATTCACGAAGAAAAATTTTGATTCCAATAAAATAATTAAGGATGACACAGTTACACGAGAATCCTTTACTTTTTAACACATAATTTGCAGTAAATATCAATTATTCGTAAAACAGATGTCAGAATTATTTTTATCAGTACTGGAATCTAGTGAAAACTGGAAAATATGATGAAATGCACAGATAAAGAAGAACAAGTAAATAGACTGCCAAAGTGGCCCCAACACTAAAAACAGTGACAATATTTTCGCTGGATTTAACTTCCAGCAGCATGGCAGTCGATGGAATCTTTTTTTGACTCAGCTAGCTATGCGGACTGCACAGCCAGTTGTGTAAAGAAAGTTTTTTCGTGCTGTGTCATGCGACGGGCGATTCGTTCAACCGGTACTTAACCCTTTAACGCGCAGTGTTCCCGCTCTGGGAACACCAAACTCTGACGTTTTGACTGTTGCCAGTCACGAAGAATAGATTTCATTTCTATAAAAATAGTTGCGGGTGACATAGCTCCACGAGAATCCTTTTACTTTTTAGCATGTCATTTCCCGTAAAAAAATTGTCACGATTATTTTTAAACAGCATTGACATCTGCTGAAAAATGGAAGAAGGCGAGAACAGCTGGATAGATTGCGCAATGCTGAAAAAAGGGCAGCAGTTGCCATCGCTCGACTTAACTATCAGCAAGATAGCGGAGGATCGAAACGTTCATCGCGTGCCACAGTTCTAGAGACCCTTTTTTTGACGTAGCTGGCTGTGCCACGTTTCGATCGTCCGCCATATTGCTGGGAGTTAAGTCGAGCGATGGCGACGGCTGCCCTTTTTTCAGCATTGGGAAAGGATTGCGCCTCAAAGGGTTAAATTGCGCTGGTAGTTAAATCGTACTATGGTAACGGCTTCAATCCTTCAGCGTTGGGGTTATTTTGGTGAGTCTATTCAGTTATTCTTCTAAATTAGTGGTTCCCAACCTTTTTTTCCTTCGCGAACCCCTTCGAAAATTAAAAAAATAATGGCGAACTCCTTGTGCAGTCGTTCCTGAACCATTGGTTGGGAACCAGTGTTCTATATCGATGTCAAAATGTTTGCACTTGAAAGTTGTTCTTGGAAAAATTGATCCCCATTGTCAATAACACATAGGGACCAGTTTATTTGAATGAACACTTATCAGAACTATGCTGAACACTTTATTTTGCAATAAGTGTATTTAAGCTTCATAGAAATACAAGCATATTTGAAAAAGTTAGACAATCAGGCAGACAAATCGAAATCACAAACCGCTTTTAACTAATCTTCAAACTGATATTTTTGATGATTACAATGCTATTTGTACGAACGAACATTTAAAACTTCTCAACATTTCTATACAGATATACATCCATGTAGATTATTATAAAATTCGTAGTGAAATCACCCTCTAAGCTGAAAAAAATTAATTCCTATAGAAACAAGGTGTCTTATGAGACATATCGAAGGCAAGAAAAACTGTTTTAAGCTTTTCTGTCACGAATTCAGATTTTGAGCTGTAGAGATACAAAAAACTTTTCATACCACCTCTAATCCTAAAGACTATCCTGAACGTGACTTTTCGTGCAAAAACTTTTCTTATTCAGAGTGTCGATTTTGATATGAATGAAATAAAGAATATTTTTTTTTAATCGGGTTAGTAAGTAAAATGTATATGTATTTCAAGATAATGCATAACTATACGTTTTTAAAGTAACAGCATGTACCTGAGTACCTATTGACAGTTAATTTTAATTTATATATTAACTACATTTAAACCAACTTAATGTTTATTTAGAAAACTTTCAACAAAATAATAATAATAATAATGTATCGTTTAAATATTACTTAAATTCTTTTAACTCATTGAAATACAGAGATAACTCAGCTGAGAAGAATTGTGGAAATGCCTTCACGTTTATAAAACAGTGTTATGCAAAATAAGATAAACCAAATTTTCAGATATCTTTCTAAAACATGATAATTTAAATTTAAAAAAAATTATTCCTATTGTTGGTTTAAAGACAAAGATGGATTTTTTTTCCTAATGTCAGTTTACGCGACAGTAATTAGCAGGATTTAACTTAATGCATTTATTGCTGAATTAGTTTTAATATTATTTGATTTTTTCACGGATATTAAACTTAAAATACTGAAGCATGCACACACACTATTTCATACTAATTTATTTAAATTAGGTAAAGCACATAGCAAAACGAAAGATTTCATCTGAGAAATCACGCACTTGTATTCTGTAAACATTTTACAATTTTGTCTGTATCTCAAAGTTTGATAAAACTTTGAAATACAGACATCTCATGTATGAAAAAATGCAGGACTTACTTACAGAAAATTATATTAGAAGCAAACTTTCAACAATGTAAATAAAATTTATTTTTAACTGATTCATTGAAAGTTTGTTTTAGAGTTCAATAAAACAGTCAAAAAAATTTCTAGAAGTGAGCATGAAATGAATTTCTTTATTTAAGAAAAACATAAAAATTTATTTACCTATTTACATTCTAAAAGCCTTCAATACGTTTCGTTGCAATTGATTTAATTTTGAAAAAGAAGTTTAGTTACTTGTAAAAGCTCTCTTGGGCATTTTTTAAACAAGCTTATATGGTCTTCGATTCTCAAATGCACTCGATTTAATAAAGTCAAAAAGATATCGCACATCTTTTTGTACACGCAAATTTATTTTAATTCTAGCTGACATAATTTATTTTTACCTCTTTATTAAATTTCTCCAGAATTTTAGAAATGCCTGTTCTAAAAGATTTTTTCCTAAGTATACCATAAGTCGACGTTGGAATTTTTGTTTTTAAGGGAAAATGTTCCTTGTGTAATTTTGGGAGCTAGTGGATTGGAAAAAAAAATACTAAAAGAAATTTCTATAAAGTACAGTTTCGAATAATCGTAAAATAAGATAAATTTATTAAAAACCAATACATTAGGATAAAAACAATGCGTTAAACATTTCACTGATTCAAAAAATACTTCTGCTATATACACTATTCTATAAAAAGAAAACCTCATATTTTCTGCTTCTGGGGTCATTTCATTAACACTTAAATAAATAAGAGAAGAGTTTAGAGCTTACTTCACATAATTAAATACATAAATTTTACAAATGAAAGAAACGGCAGTAAATAAAAATGCACTTCGCCTTAACCCTCTGGCTAACACTAAACAAAGAAAAAAAAAACTTTCTGGAACGTGACTTTGTTCAGAAATATTCACCAGACGTAAAGGCTTTTTAGTTTCAAATATTATTAAATTTTTTTCTGTTTGGATTTCTTTTTGTAGAACTTCCGCCATGTCAGTTTTTGTTATTACTAAACACATAAAATATTTTTCTTTACGTATAGAGACTTAATTCAATACAAGACCTTATTTAGCTTACAAAATGGATTTTTCAAATAAATGAAGTTTTGATAAATTATTTTTTTTACACTTTTTTTTACTTTCTTTTCATTCTCAATTCATGTTTATAAATTTTGAATTTATATAATGTACGACGCATCAGATTTTTTTAGTTTGCTGTTAAGGAATTTGGGAATATTATTTCTTGAGATCGTTTAACCTCAGATATGAAATATCATTGATCTACATTCAAAATTAAATGAGTTAGCTATCGGGGATTGTTTCAACATTTAGATATTCTATCAGAATCCATATCATTATCCGAATAATCATACACATGGTTCTTGTCAAGAGTGATAACCAGACCGCGGATTATGTGCAATCGCATATTTGCATATGCAATTGCATATTTCAGGCGTTTTTGGGGATTTTGCATAAAATGACGTATTTTCTCTCTTGGATGCATTTTTCAATCTCTTTAGCTTTGAATTTGTAACTCTTTTTTACCTTCCTTTCAGCATTTTTTTTCTTTAACTCTTTAAGTGCCATGCTTGAAAAATTTATACAACCTCAGATTCCCAGCAAAATAGCACAATATTTTTCGTTTTCCTCCCCCCGCTCGTTATTGTTTACAGAACTATTGCACGCCTCTTTCAGGGACTGAAAAATGCTATCTTTTCCCATACTGGTATCAAGTAGTAAAGCCCACCTATCAGTTTTTATCAATGTATTTGCAACAATTTAAATTCGACTTCAGCCTATATATTAAAATTTCAGAAATGGCTAGAATGAAATCAAGAAGTGGATTTCGGATTATGGACAAGGCCTAACTACAGATGGTGCTGCACAATATGTCAGAAAAACATCCCGTGTAAAAAGCGTTTACAGATCGTTCAACAGATGCAAACCAGGACTCATTCAGCAAAGAAAAATCAGCAAGATCGTAGACCAGGCGAGTAGCCAGGAAAATTTTTCGGGGGGGATATGCGCCTGGAAAAATTTTCGGGGGGGGGGGATATGAACTTGTATGTGTATAAATAGACGGAATTTCATTTCTAATCCAAAAACTTCGGGTGGGGGATATATCCCGATATCCCCCTCCCCTGGCTACGCCCCTGTCGTAGACCTATGCAAACTTTACTAACTATGCAATCTTCTTCGGTTCGAAAGGAGAAAAATGAGTTCTGTACTTACTTATGCAAAGCTCTAGTTAGTAGCAACATTCCGTTTAAGAAATTAAATAAAGAGCATTTTAGAAGTTTTTAAAAGAAATATTGCACTAATCAGAATATTCCAGATGAATCAACAATCAGATAAAAAATACCTGGATACTATTTATAAAGAAGTACTCAACGAAATTCGCCAAGATATTGGAACAAGCTGCATATGGATTAGCGCTTATGAAACGACAGATAAAAATGGCCGTTACATAGCACATTTAGTTTGTGGAAAGCTAGATACTGTCCCATCACGTCCACATCTCATGTCTTGCAAAGTATTAACTTTTCTAGCATAGCAAGATTCGTTAATGATTCATTGTAATTATTGTGGTCTGAAAAAGACATGACTGATAATGTGTTAGTATTCGATACAGGCGCAGCAACTTATATGATAAACACAGCATCAGCACTTGAAGTTTTTTTTTTCCAAATATGATGCATATAACTTGTACAGCCCATGGGCTTCACAGAGTAGCAGAAAAACTAAGAGAAACATATACCCCTGTGAATAAACTGCTATCCTGCTTTGAGAAAGTATTCTTAAAAGCTCCTTCGCGCACTAAAATATACAGAGAAATGTATCCCAACCTCTCACTTCCATCATAGCCTGTATTGACGAGATCAGGAACTTGGTTAAATGTCGCTGTATTTTATTCTGAAAATTTTAACTCCACAAAAGTGTGTAGTTAATGCTTTGGACAGCGCCGATTCTTCTTTTGTTTTCATTGCGAAAGAAATGCTTAGCGATATGTCCTTCCAAAAAAGTCTATCGATAATCGAAACACATTTTTCCTTCCTAACATCAGCCATCACAAAATTAGAATCCCAAAATATGCTGCTGAGTGATGCAATAAGTCAAGTTGTAAAAGCACAGGAATGCGTCGGGAAGATTCCAGAGTCATTAGGAGAAGAAATTAGTGAGAAATTGAATTTTATTTTAAATAAAAATTCAGGTTTTGGCAGTGAATAAAATGATTAATTTTATTAATGGTGAAGGGTGTGAATTACAGGAAAAAACAGAACCATCCAAAGCGAAATATATAAGTACTGTTGTTACTGTACTTACTATTGAAAATTTAGAAAAACACTTAGTTGTGCATTGTAACAAAAATTACTGAAAGCAGTTTTAATTCATATTTCATATCACTAAGATTGTGAATAAAAATTGATTCTGCTTTAACCCATCGTCTTCGTTATTTCATTTTAAGTCTTCAACTTTCAAAGAAAGAACAAAATGTATCATAATTGTGAGGCAAGTCATACAAAATACTTTTACAAGTAAAAACCCAGACAGCACATAAGCTTAAATCAAGCTTGACATTTCTTTGAATTTGACGTATTAATACAAGCTTGACAGTTCAATTCATTTTAAGCTTGCAGCAAGCTTGAAGAAGTCATTTGAACTGTCAAGCTTGAATACAACTTGATTACTGCTTGATTTGGAAAGCCACATCCACACAACAAATAATTTATCAGCAGTCATAAATTTACTTGGCCATAGAATTTTAAAAAAATTCTATATTTGCAAATATAGGAATTCTTCAAAATAAAATTCAATTATACTACGAAATTGATTTCAAAATCAGTCGTTTGTCTCGATTTTGGCTAGTATTGCTTAACATGAGTGTCGCGATATTGAAAGTTTAAAAACGTGTGCTGCTTTTAAGTTTATATTATACTTATTTCCCTATTAGTAGAGTCTGTAAATCACACATAACATTATTTTAATTTTGATTCATCCCATGGAAAAATAAAAGAAAGAAATCGGCAGAAAACGGCATGACAACCATGACAGTCACTTCAAACTTTAGTCGTGCTAGCGCGAGGCAGATTGGCGGAACGGTTATGAAGCTGGCCTCCCAACTCTTAGGTGCCGAGTTCTATCCCAGCCGCGGACGCTTGATGGAAACAAATTAAATTAACTTAAAATTTCAGTATAGAGGGGAAAATGCGTGGGAAAATAAAATATGTGGGGCGAGTTCGCTGACGGGCGCCCCGTGTATTTAAGAAATTTTTTTTTAGAAAAAATTTTTAAGCTTGAAATTAAGCTTGCTATGTCAAGCTTAATGCAAGCTGGGCAAGAGTAAACTTGAACACTTGATTCAAGCTTGCATTAAGCTTACCCGCTTGAAATTTTCAAACTTAATTCATGTTTATTGACTTGATAAATCAAGCTTGCTGCAAGTTTGATGCAAGGTTGCTATGCTGTCTGGGAACGTTTTTATTTTCTGCTAATATGTGCATATGAAGCCCAGTGGTGTAATGATTAGCGCACCGCGCTGCCGTCCCACAGGTCCGGAGTTCGAATCCCGGGCTGGGCAAGGTCGACTCAGCCTTTCATCCCTTGAGTGGGTCGGTAAAATGAGGACCAAGCTTGCTTGGGGTCAAACACTGGGGGTTTCGCGTCAGGCTGACCACCTGGCCGAGGCCTATGCATCCGCACCCCAGAGCCTATGGTCGCGAAGGCGCGGTTGGGCAGCGCAGGCCTTGGCCCCGCAGAGGGGCTGTTGCGCCAATGTTTGACTTGAATATGTGCATATATTTTCAGTTATTTGGTGCTTATTTTTACATTTTTAGTGCATATTTTAAGATTTTTCGATTCATATTTGCATGCATATTTTGCCATTTTTTAGGGGCATATAATCCGCGGTCTAGTGATAAGTCATCATTTACCCCTAAAGCATGAAGACATCAAAGGCAGAGTTATAAAAAGTGACTTTATTTTTTAATCAGTTAAAAATCAGCTTATTTCGAGAAGATTAAAAATTTGCTTTTCTTGTGTCAGTTTCCAGCTTATAACTCTGTAGAACATTTGTTCTCAATGGCTGGTACCCCCCAATGGGAGGATATCGAAGGACGTTGAATGTTTTTTTTTTTTTTTTTTTTTGTCTGTTGGAGGCTATGGCCATGTTTGTGTCAGTATTGCATTTCTTGTCATTCAAACTCATTAAAATTCCTGGATAAATTCATTTAATAGTTTATCCAAAATTGCACCATTTGTACTAGCAATTAAATGAACCGGTTTGGGATTGCAATCCGTCATCAGTTGCAAACCGGTCGGATTCGGCCCGATCGCGATCAATCCGACTAGATCCGTTTGTATCTGGCCGTATTGGTCAAATCAAAATGATTTTTTGAAGTGAAGACTTTAGGCACGTCGGAAACTTATGGAATGGGGGAAAAGCACTGAATTCGAGTGACCGTTACGTTCAGAAAAATATGGACAAAAAGTGAATTGGGGCAAAAGTTGATTGTGAAGTCATTGAATTTTAGTGCCGTCATCTGCTATCATACGTAAGAACTTCAACTTACTTTTAAATTGCGTCCTTCTAGCTTCCGCGACTGGTATCGAACTGTAGAACCAATGCGTGGAAAGCGAGCGTTCTAACCACCAGACAGATTCGACTCAGGATGAAATGACTAAAGTTTGAAGTGATTGTTGTTTCAATTTCGGAATGGGAAATTTTATGTATCTAAATAAATAAAATTAGACTTTGCCTGTACACTACTTGGTATTACAAGTTTTTCCGATTTCTATCCGTTTAAAGCATTTGGGACCCCAGTACAACCGCCCAAGAAAGAAAAAAAAAAGAAGTTTGTCTGTCTGTCGTTCTGTCAGTGACGCTTTTTTTATTCGTACATCACGTAAAACTGACTGAAGGGAATGAAATAAAATTTGGTGTCTTGATAGGTAGTCACTCAAATTATAGGCGTCGGATTTAAAAAAAAAAAATTATTAGATTTTGAGATTTTTCTGAAAATCATTTCAATCTGCGTACATTTTTGTTTTAGTATGCATAAAAACTGCATATAATTTGCACAACGAGTGTATACTTTCAAAATATTTAAAAATATCCACTTTTTATGTAAAAATTGTGTATAATCTACATGTTTTTGCAAAAAAGTGCAAACTTTTTCTAGCTGGGTAGGTTCTATAATTTTCGATTATTTATTTTAAAAACTACTTAATGTGGATAACTATGTAGTTATTGTGCAATAAAGTTAATTTGATAATGTAGAGAGTGTTAATAGTTATATACTGTACATTATTTGAATTATAAGTGTTATTCTACAGTGCATTTGAATTTGAATTATAAATCCATCATTCATTACAAATAAATAGGATTACTGTTCACTACAATGTTAAGTACATAATTATTCATAATTAATAAATTCACGTACATAATTATTAATCAAATCGAACACAAAATCCAACACGTGGAGAAAAATGTGTATCGCTGATGTTATACCGTACAGATAACAGAGAGTTCATCGAGATGTATAGCTCTTTTCCAAAGCCTTTATTTCGGTTGTTCCAAATTACAAGTTTTATTTATTTCAAAGTACATACATATTTTTACAGGACAATCATGGGACAAACACAAACATCCATGCCCGTACCAGGTTTCGAACGCGGACCTAAAGCATGGTAGTACAGTGTGCTAGCCACTAAACTACCTGGGCGGCACCGTACACTTATACCAGCTGTGTCACGTTGCAGCCTGTGCACGCGCACTCTCTCTCTCTTTTTCAATTTTAAATGTGCACACGAATTGAGAGGGAAATTTGAAATGTAATTAAATTAAAAATTCAGAAATTTCCAATGCTAACCCAGTGAAAATTGCGTTCAAATGTGTGCAAACGTATAAAAATATGTGAAATTGTGAGACTATCATAAATAAATGTGCAATACCCTCAAAGCGTTAAAAAAAATTTAATTTCTTGTTTTTACAAAGAATTTCAGATGTATAAAACTGTGAATAAACTTCCATGAATGTTTATTTTTCGTTAATGAAAACACAATAATGTGTGAAAACCTATTTAACTGCATAAATATAAATTTGAGTAAGCTTCACAAGCAGTTATCACTTCTGACGTGCTGTCCTATGACTGACTGGGTTTTTTTTTTTTTTCCAAAATCTACGGAGTAAAAGATGTTTAAACGTCTGCAACTTATCAAACAACGTAATGAACAGTAATAAACATTGAAATAACACACAAATTAAACCGGAACATGTCTAATCTTAAGTTGCTGAGATGTGGCCAACAAAATAGTAAACAAATATGTTTCTTGTACATTGTTAGAATACAAAGTGCATTTGTAATTGGAAAATAAGATGTATTTGAACACTATTCCACAGTTTTGCTCCTTCCACTTTCATCACTTAATCACAATTTTAAAGAACTGAAACAAGCCTCATAATCGCAAACACTGTGTATTATTATTATTATTAACTACTTAAAAAATGTACTTAAACCTTCCCAATGGATGTTTAGATACTCTTAAAAATGTAATTAAATAGAGGCAATGATCTACAACAGTATTTCAGATAGTCGCTTAGCAAAATAATACTAATAATCACAATGATAACAATTATTCTTATTATATTAAATACATAGATAATCGGAAATCATGACAATTTAAAAATTATATTGATAAATTAAAGATCGAAAATTCTCTTATAAAATAGCTGTAATATTGGAAGAAATGTTTCCTAAAAAAATTCTTTTAAAATAAATGAATTCACGAAGTAGTATCCTAAGAATCGTGCCTTCGAAAACTTCTATAAAAAGAACTGTATCAAAGATCTCCAGTATTTTTATCAAGTTGAATTCATCTGTTGGAATTTGGATGTTTTTATGAACTGAGGGTAGTTTTTTTCAGAGTTCTAATTCTTTTATGAGTTTGAATTTTATGTTCGCACTGAAGAATTTTTCAAGTTCTTCCTTGAACACTGATCCATTTATTTGCATTCCAGAACTTCTTTTTTATTTCGAATATTTCTTGTACTTAAATGAAAAGAATCGATGGTAATACACACAACTGTAGAATAGATAATTACTAAGAAAATCGAATCTTTTTCCATCAGAACATTCAAGGGTAAAATTCTTCATTGTATTTCGTAAATACATTGAATACGAAACAACTAAACAAGATATTTAACATAAACAATAAATTATCGGAGAAAGAAGAAAAAATATAAAATATAGTGATAATGATAACGAAGATTTTCTATAATTGGATGGTGTTTAATAAATAATTGAAAATGTTTGGAAAGGAACTGCCACTATTGTCATACTAATCAACTTTACTTTGGAAAATGTTAAAAGCATAAAAATTCAAACAATTTTTTTGAATAATAATACAAAAATTCCTACTTTTATTCATGAAATAGTACGGAAATCTTAAATAGAACATTTTTTTTCCCGTAGTGCAATGTTTTCTCTTAGGAGAACTTCGTAAACATAATTACGGATTTCCACTATTTTAGTTTCAGATCTATTCCATTTTTCTCAATTTATTATTATTATTATTATTTTATTTTATTTATTTACTTATTTATTTATTTTAAAAATATCTTTACAAAGCAAGTGGCAAACTGTCATACTTTGTTGATTATTCAAAAACTGAATTTGTTTCTTTGAGATTAAATTTGCATTAACGATATGAGTCACCTGAATGCAAAACTCGTTGAATCCAAAAAATCCAAAATTGAGATTATAACACCATTTTGTTCTTTACATCAACCTTTGTGTATTCCCGTTAAAAAAAATCTGGAGTGACTCCACTCGACTTTCCGAACACTTACGATTAAGATCATTACCAAGCACTTAAATAAATTTTAATCGATGAATAATTCAAACATATATACCAAATTGAAACTCAATCGAATGCACCGTTTAAACGCTTGCGCACTTTCAAGAATTTCTCCCCATATGCCATTATGCCATAACATAAAAGAAAGTTTTGCCGTAGCCCTGTAGGAGAACTATAAGTCCTATACACACCAAAATCAATACCGGTCTTAGGATGGTAGTTTGTAACATGTATACCGAATTTGAGCTCAATCGAATGTATCGTTTAAACGCTAGCGCACTTTCAAGAAATTCCCCCCAAAGGCCATAATGTAAAAGAAATCTTTGTCGTAGCCCTGTAGAAAAACTATAAGTCCTATACACACCAAAATCAATACCGGTCTTGCAACGGTGGTTTATAACATTTATACCCAATTTGAGCTCAATCGAATCTACCGTTTAAACGCTAGCGCACTTTCAAGAAATTCCCCCCATAGGCCAAAATGTAAAAGAAATCTTTGTCGTAGCCCTGTAGAAAAACTATAAGTCCTATACACACCAAAATCAATACCGGTCTTTCAACGGTGGTTTATAACATGTATACCCAATTTGAGCTCAATCGAATCTACCGTTTAAACGCTAGCGCACTTTCAAGAAATTCCCCCCATAGGCCATAGTGTAAAAGAAATCTTTGTCGTAGCCCTGTAGAAAAACTATAAGTCCTATACACGCCAAAATCAATATCGGTCTTGCAACGGTGGTTTATAACATATATACCCAATTTGAGCTCAATCGAATCTACCGTTTAAACGCTAGCGCACTTTCAAGAAATTCCCCCCATAGGCCATAGTGTAAAAGAAATCTTTGTCGTAGCCCTGTAGAAAAACTATAAGTCCTATACACACCAAAATCAATACCGGTCTTGCAACGGTGGTTTATAACATATATACCCAATTTGAGCTCAATCGAATCTACCGTTTAAACGCTAGCGCACTTTCAAGAAATTCCCCCCATAGGCCATAATGTAAAAGAAATCTTTGTCGTAGCCCTGTGGAAAAACTATAAGTCCTATACACACCAAAATCAATACCGGTCTTGCGACGGTGGTTTATGACATATATATCCAATTTGAGCTCAATCGAATGCTCCGTTCAGGAGCTATCGTGTTCACTCACATACACACAAACACACACACACACATACACACACACACACACACACATCTCGTAAAAATAGCATAAATGGATTCAGAAGCCCTCAAAACGTGTAAAAACACCAAAATCTCGAAGTCGAATTTTTTCATGATTACAATACTTTCCTTACATGGTACATATTCGGAAAGTAAAAATGCAGTAAAAAATCCTAAACTATTAAAATAGAGTTCCAAAAATCCTATACTGCTACAAAATTCTGTAATCCATCTTGTTGACTGCCACATAATTCGTTATATCAATTTGATTCGACCCGCATCAAAATTCACTATATTCCCAGCTGCTCGTGCTCAGTACATGATTTTAGGCTGCAAAACTCACTAAATTTCAGGCTTTTTTTCTCTATTGTTCTTTTTATTATTACCAGCATTGTATCAATATTTTCCCCGTATTTTGTGCTTTTTGTGTATTTTACGGTGATTAAGTCAATTTTTATCTTCTTTTGGCTATTTTTTAAACATGATTTTAATTTTTAACCATTTTATCATTCGACTTTCGTAAAAATTTGCGTCTCTGCTATGGTACCGGATCAGGCAGCTTATTCGGTACCATTACCATTCATGGCAAGCTTATACCTGCAGTTTTACAATCTGTGTTGGGTTGGACATTCCAAAGTCCAACTACCAAGGAAAACACTTTTTGTTATGCATCGGCAAAAAATATGCATTTCAAAGAATCAATTAAGATAGCATCAGATCTGTACGATTGCTTGTAGAAAACTGACCTAATCAAAATTTCTACTGTTCGTCTGGTATGTGATGACTGTGCGGGCTAGAATAAATGAATTTGTACCTTAATGATGAATTCGTACTGTTTCAAAATTTGATAAATTCTTCATACAGCAGCAAAACTCTGTAAATCCAAATCAATTAGTTAAATAACATAAAAACTACCCCAAATTCAGAAAAAGCAGGGATGAAATGAGACTCAGATCGAACTGTTGCACTAAAATGCCGCATTTCAAGCAATCAGCACGAAAAATAAACTTCCTGTAAAACACTACGGATGGCTCTTAACGAGTTTTGCAACTAGACAACTCATTTCAAATCTGACAAACTATAGAACCGTTAAGATCACGTGTTACAGGGAATATTTCAAGGCCGTACCCAGGGGGGGGGGGTTAGACCAGGAGGTCCGCCCCCCCCCAACCCGAAATTTAAAGTTTTGTTAGCCGAACAATAATGATGAAGCCTTTTTCACCGTTTGGTCCCCCTCCGAAATTTTTTGACCCTCCCCGAAATTTTTTTGGGGGGTACTGCCCTGGAATATTTCATAACATGCTTTACACTTAGACTAACGAGTTGAATGAATATTGGAGCCTATTTTTATTTTAATATATTCACAGAGTATAAATGAAAAAGTTAAAAAAACAAAAAACGGTGGGGCACTATATCTATTAGCATTACTTCCTATTTATAAAAACCGCAATTAATAAATGAAAAAAAATGCAATAAAAAATAAGTTTTAAAAATGTTTCTTATTTTCATTCCATCTTTATAGTTAAAGCTGGATTAAAAAATGTAAAATAATTTTTGAGAGAATTTTCAATCTACTTACTGCAATATATAAATCCATCTTAGTTTACCTATTAAAGATGTGGGGACTTAGAAAATTACCGTATTTACCATCATATACGTCGAACCCGTGTTTAAGTCAACACCCCACTTTCCAAGAAATTAAATTTTTTAAAAAATTTAATTTCTTGATCGGATTTTGATTCTTTCTTTTATCTTGATTCTTTCTTTTCTTAAAATATATGAAAGTAGCATACAAAATGAAACTGATGACGCAACTGATAGGGTGTAGTAGTAATATACAAAGTTAAACTGATTCAAGATCCGATTCAGTATTGGACTCGCCAAACAATTCACAAAATTCACTCGTCGTCATCGGCTCATCATGATACACGTTTTCAATCTCTGTGCCGCTGCATTCTTCCCGGTATGTAAATCGACAGTGATCAACGTCACCGTGTTACGGAATGTGGAAAGAGAACAATTGTCTTTCAAAGGACATTTTTCACACCTGATTTGAAAAGCCAAACAATTCACAAAATTCACTCGTCGTCATCGGCTCATCATGATACACGTTTTCAATCTCTGTGCCGCTGCATTCTTCCCGGTATGTAAATCGACAGTGATCAACGTCACCGTGTTACGGAATGTGGGAAGAGAACAATTGTCTTTCAAAGGACATTTTTCACACCTGATTTGAAAAGCCAAACAATTCACAAAATTCACTCGTCGTCATCGACTCATCATGATACACGTTTTCAATCTCTGTGCCGCTGCATTCTTCCCGGTATGTAAATCGACAGTGATCAACGTCACCGTGTTACGGAATGTGGGAAGAGAACAATTGTCTTTCAAAGGACATTTTTCACACCTGATTTGAAAAGCCAAACAATTCACAAAATTCACTCGTCGTCATCGGCTCATCATGATACACGTTTTCAATCTCTGTGCCGCTGCATTCTTCCTGGTATGTAAATCGACAGTGATCAACGTCACCGTGTTACGGAATGTGGGAAGAGAACAATTGTCTTTCAAAGGACATTTTTCACACCTGATTTGAAAAAAAAAAAAGAATTAAAAAATTAAGGACCCTTGTATAAATTGACCCCCTCCTCCCACTTTAAAGCCCTTTTTTTTTTTGTCCAAAATTTCTCGGCTTATACGCGGGTAAATACGGTAATTGAATATTCCGTTTCAAATTTTTCTATCCCAAGGGCGGCCACTTGCCCATCAGACGTTCACCACTACTACTGATGGTCGAAGTATTAGCTATTTTATTACAGGGACGGCCGACGAAGTTATTCTCTGTGAAGGGACCCACAAGTTAACCCTTTGAGGCGCAACCCTTTCCCAATGCTGGAAAAAGGGCAGCCGTTGCCATCGCTCGATTTAACTACCAGCAAGATGGCGGACGATCGAAACGTTCATCGCGTGCCACAGATCTAGAAATCCTTTTTTGACGACAGCTGGCTGTGCCGGGCACAGCCAGCTGTCGTCCAAAAAAGGTGTCTCTAGATCTGTGGCACGCGATGAACGTTTCGATCGTCCGCCATCTTGCTGGTAGTTAAATCGAGCGATGGCAACGGCTGCCCTTTTTCCAGCATTGGGCAATCTATCCGGCTGTTCTCGCATTCTTCCATTTATCAGCAGATGTCAGTGCTGTTAAAAATAATCGTGACCATTTTTTTTACGGGAAATGACGTGCTAAAAAGTAAAGGATCCTCGTGGAGCTCTGACACCCGCTACTATTTTGATAGAAATCAAATCTATTCTTCGTGACTGGCAACAATCAAAACGTCAGAATTTGGTGTTCCCACTCCCAGAGCGGGAATACTGCGCTTTAAAGGGTTGACGAATCCCCAGCAGGGAATCGAGCTCGTACCCAAGGTGTGATAGAATGGTTATTTCGACACTTTTTAAAATATCCTACTATATGGTAACGCTGATCCCTGACTCACTGTCTCTCTAACAATTCCGGGCAGCCACTCCAAGATAAAACTTTCACCACCATTACCACAAAAAGACTAAAAAGTTCAACACGAAAAGCCTAATAACATCTACACCGTTTGTACAGTCCGCTTACAAATTTTCATAATTATGTATAAAAAATATAGAAAACAATCTGCGCTACTTTAAAAATCTGAAAATTAACCAGTTCCCTAATTTTTAAGCGATTTTTTTGCTATTTTCAGTTCTATTTTATTTCCAAGAGTCAAAAAATTGAATCATTTGAGAGACAAAATTTGCTGTCGCAATTGACATGACGTCCTACTAAAGTCATGGCCATCCGGCTTTGAAGGGAAAGTTGCTATTCCAATTGTTTAAAAGAGTTTTTCCAGATAACATAATTTTTTTTATCAAAATGATCATCTTCATGAAGCATTGATATAAGAGGGTCTGCTTACACAAAACGAAATCCTTCGAATACGAAAAGTTTCCACGTGATTCCAGAAGAGCATTAAATTGGATTTGGGTACATAATAATAATTGAATATGAAGTTATTTATTTTAGGTGTAAGAATATGAAAGGCATTGAGTGTAGGTGTATTTTCGCCAATTCTTTTTTCTAGCGCCCATTGTAATTGCCTCCACAACGGTCTTTGAATTCTAGAGTAAAATATTACATAATTTATAGAAGCTTGAGACGTTTAACTAGCCCGTTTTGTAAACAGAACACTGGAATTAGGACCAATAGATCGCATCCCGATGTGATCCAATTAATAGGAATGGTCCGTATTTTAAATTCAAAATTATTGTGTTCCGTATTTATAAGCTTGCTTACGTTACGCAATGTACAAGAGCAGTCCTACTAATTTATAATTGTAAATAAATATTTCTGCAATAAAACCGCAAAATGTTTTACATTATTCCTACATATATCTGGTTTAAAACGACGAAGTCGAATAAAACCGGAAACTTGCATATTTTCAAAAAGAAATTCATTTATTACCCAAATCATAGTTATGCTACCTTAAAAACTATTTTTTTTCTATAGCTAAAGACTTTCTATAGCTATTAATAATTCAAATAGAAACTGAAGCAATTTTATTTAAGAATATTAGCAAAGAGAAAAAAGTTCTTGGATCCAGTTTTGTCCAACTTACGCTACTTTACGGTTAGGGGGCCTTGGCGCTCTTCAGACGGTGCAAGTCTATACGAACATGAATTTTTTGCTTACAATATTGTTTGAAACCTCTGTAGTATAACAGAGTAAAACTTTTAAACGATCTAATTGTGCACATTTAGTAAAAATTTTAACTAAACTTTTAACCGCACTGACAACCCATTAAAAGGCGCACTTTTAAACTGCGCTTTCTCGGTTTTTTTTTTCCCCAAAAAATAAGGGTATTTAAAGTGGCTATGCTTCACAAAATATTTATTATGGAAGTTGAAATGTTCTGCGTCTGTGTTGAACATGATTAGCGAAGTAGAGATTGTAATATTTCGAAGGTAAAATACTAAAAATGAAATAGTGACAGAAATTACGGGGTTTTTTGTTTAAGTTTATCCATGAATGTGAATTTTGTTTTTATTTTTTTTTCTCACAAATAAATTCATTAAACACAAAACTCATCTCTAAAGTTTTAAAACATAATAATATAACAGAAAATTTTATAACAAAATGGGGATAAATAAAAAAGAAGAGTACTTTTTAAATCCTTAATTATTTTAATCGAATTTTTAAATTTTTTACAAAATTAATGATTGTTTTTAACGTGAAATGTATTTTGTTTAATAATAAACTTTAAAGTCCACTTAATACATAATTAAAATATTATAATATATCTGTTATTTTAACTGAAACTTAAAGCACTTCAGTTAATTAACTCCCGGTAACAAGAATTCGTTTACATGACAAATGAAATAACTATATAAAGAACGTCATAATACATCACACATCTTTCACATAGTACAGCTGTTTTAAACACGCATTATCTTCACCTTTGGAACAGGCTTGAAATACTCACATTTCATAGGCTATGATTTTTAGATTTGTGTACCCCTGTCAGGTAACTTAAATTTTTCGCACGCAATTTTCCATGAGGAAGCATAATAGCGAACGTCACTAAAAATCTAATTTTAATTCATCTCTAGGAATATAATGCAGTTATAAGAAATTTAGCACATAGATTAACGAAGAAATACTAAACACTTTTTATAGACAAAATACGCTAGTGAAAAGTTACTAAACATAACTTAATAATTCAATATATTTCAATTTTTTGTGTCGTGGGTGCTACATTCATATGCACATAAACTTTAAGATAAAAAATTTTGGATTTAAAGATTAGTTAAATGGATCAATTAGCTAAACTAAAAAATCTACAGTTATTTTTATAGGAAAAACCTCTTTTACCGATTTCAAATATCGTTCTATTTACTTTTGTAGGCAAAAAAAAAAATATTTCTTTATTGCATAGTTATGATGCCATTTTCTTTGACATGTTATTGTTATTTTACCGATGCAAAGGAAGTAAAAGGGGAGATCTTGCTTTTATACAAAAAATCTAAACTGCTGTTTTACTATATAATGTCCCATAAAAGATTTTCTATCTTCCATAAAAAACTAAATTATCATGTGCAGTAAAAACATTACAAATAAAATTTTCAATGCTGTTACGTCATTTAAGGAGGGAAAATTGTCTAGCATACTTTTACATAAACATTCACGGGAATGCAACAGCTTAAAAGCATGAAATGCTGAATGATTTGTGATGTTTTTTATAATTCTATAGAATTTATTCATTGAAAGATCTTTCTTCGATAAGTTTTCATTTTTAGGATGCATGTTTTTGGAAGCTCGGTTTCTAATATTTCTTCCGTAAGCATTTTTTTTTTTAAAGTAACATACTTTTCAAGAAAAATAAAACCACGAACTTTAAAAAATCAAATATCAGTTTTTAAGTAACAAGAAATTTATTTTTTAGTAACTTTTAAAAACATGTATAGAATATGCCTTTAAGAAAGCTATAAATTCAATTAAATTATTAATTCATGTCTAAAAATAATAAAAATAGTTCAGGGTACACCTTTGGATTTCAGCAAGTCGATTCATATAGTCTCATATGATAGTCCAAGATCCCAGGGCCTCCAGACCTTATTTATTTTCTCATTCTCAAAATTTATACGATAGAGTAGTGTTAGTACGTACAGTAAACGTATGAATACTTGCTAGCTTGGGCTGACGGCCAATTCTCAGGTACCACTTGCTACATTTGCGTAAAAATAATACTAACTTTACTTAAATTCTCACAGCTGATTTTTACGTATGTTGTACAGAATATTGTTACAAATTTTGAATCAATACTGCCAGACACTTTCTGTGGGCGGTAATTGTCGCCAGACTCTTTAAAGATCGGAAGGAAAAAACATAATTTTTTTCGGAGAGTCTATCTCTCCTCCTATACTTACGGTCTATCTCTATACTCTAGTATGGTGTGTATGTGTCCATGGTGTTTAGTATTTGGTTGCGTCTATTCAAAGCAGCTGTGATTTTGATTTCAACGAGTAAATTAAAAGTATTTGCAGTGCTTTGAAAAATACTATGGCAAAGTTATTAAAATGTGTTTTTTGTAATACTTCGGATATGAATTTAGTATTGCTTACGGAAAGGAAGTTTGGCGACTTTTGGTGTGCATATCATTGAATGTAACTCGCATATCTCAAAAATTATTAGCCGTCAATTGTTGAAATTTTATATATAAGTTCGTTGTAACATATAGTTGTGCCGTTCGATTTTTGATTCCAATCTATTGGGGAGTTTATTTACAGGACCACCCAAAAGAATTTCAAAACATTGGCGTCTATGGACATTTTCAATATATTACGTCTGTAGTCAGTTATTGTTTGGTCCATACCCAAAATCTTGCCCTTTGTTATCGACCTTGGCGAGCTTTGCCGAAACACCGCCAAATTTGACGTAAAAAATAATTACGCATTTCGTATAACTCTAAAAGTGTTTACTGTAGAATTTTGATACTCTGTATTTAGAACTTCTGTAACATGCAATTGTGCATTTTTTTATTGCAATTGATTGAGTAATTTATTTACAAGGTCAACCAAAAGACTTTCAATACATAAAGGTTGGTGGATACCTTCAATTCATTAAAAGTCTGCGATGAATCATTATATTTCGGCTATGACCAAAATCTCACTATCTCAATCTTATCAGCTTTCTGCGAAATATCGCCCAATTAGGCGCCAAAAACGGATCTTTCAAATTAAACCAAGCTTGCCGATATCTCAACTATTTGTCTAGCAATTGCTAAAACCTTACTATTATTGCAGTATTTTATCCCTCTCAAGTAGAAACGCTTATAGAAGTGCACCAAAAATATTTATGATTTAACAGACGTTCAAGGAAATCATGTGGTGTCCACATGAGATTTTATTCTTCCGATCTTTAATGCGTTTGGCGACAATTACCGAACCCAGAAAGTGTCTGGCAGTATTGATTCAAAATTTATAACTATATTCTGTACAACATACGTAAAAATCAGCTGTGAGAATTTAGTAAAGTTGGTATTATTTTTACGCACCTGTAGCAAGTGGTACCTGAAAATTGGCCGTCGGTCCAAGCTAGCAAGTATGCATACGCTTACTGTATGTACTAACACTACTCTAACGTATACATTTTGAGAATGAGGAAATAAGTAAGGTCTGGGGGCCCTGGGATCTTGATCTATGACAACAGTCATCAATTCATATTCATTATGTAGTCTGATTGTAATTGCATATGTTTATCGAACAACACAAACTTCTTTTTGTTAGAAGGATCTTAAGTCTAAGTCTCCAAACCATACATCATAATGCTTTGCACATTAGATCTATAAATTAGATTTATTTTCTGGAAGAGTATTACTCTTCCACCGGACAGAATTCAACATAAAACTAACACTTTTCTGACTTCACCAATTCTCTTCTCTTTTTCCTTGGGATATGTTCCATCCTTATGTTTGATAAATCCAACGTATCTACCTGATTATCCTTTAGTTGACAAAGAATGCATGCCATTTTGTAGTCTTCATAATGACATGGATTACATTCCATCAGACAAGCACTCAGAGCCTTGTATAACATAAATAGAGTTGAATAGTCTTGTGCATGATTTGGAATTAAGTAAGATTAAAGCCGAATTACTAGGATCAAGACTGCAGGAGTGGAATTTTACCGGGTTTGGGACAATTCACCGACAACAACTACACCGACAGGACATTTCACCGACATGGATTTTTCACCGACTGGACATTTCACCCACATGGACTTTTCACCGACTGGACAGTTTACCGACAAGGATTTTTAACCGACTGGAATATTTTACCGACACGAATTTTTCACCGACTGAACATTTCCCCGACACGGATTTTTCACCGAGTGGAAATTTTACCAACTAGACATTTCAACGACACGGATTTTTCACCGACAGGACATTTCACTGAAATGAATTTTTCACCGACAAGACATTTACATGAACATTTCAGGCACTTTAAAATGGACTAAATTTTCAATATTACGACGACAGGCCAATTCCCACACAGTTTTAATAATACATTTAACGAAAAATCTCCCATAAAGAGAGCAGCTAATTATGATTCTTTTTTCTCAAAAATTTATCAATATATCTAAAAAAGATTTATTTTGTACAAAACTAGAAAGTTTAGACGTTTAAAGCAGGGCCGTGACTATAGTTTATTTATTTATTTTTGTTGGGGTGGGAGGTAGGGGGTTGCCAAAAACCCTCATATGAACCATAATTAATTATACGTGTGTTATTAAAAATCATACGTATTAATTATGCATACGTAATTAATTAACATTAATAAAATTATATCATATATAAAAAATAATTAACTTAAGTACATATTTATTAACTTCATTGTGTAATTAAATTAATTACGTAATTAAAACTGATTTATATAAATAATTTGTGTATTACAGTAAAAGAAGATTTGAGAAAAACAGTCGTACTGAAAGTGTATTTTTTGATAACAATATACGTGAAATTTTCGAACGTGGGGAGTAAATCCATTCCGTAGCACTGTTTCTCTCAATATATAAAAAAACACTGTACAGTACCATAAATAAGCATATATGTCGTTTTATGCGGCCTTGTCGGTAACTAAGTTCAGGCAAACATGGAAAAAGGGAAGTTGATTGTATAGCTTTTAAACTTTCGGGAAAATATTAATAGGGGATTTTAGTTGTATGAAACAGAAAAGTTCCTTATGCGGGAAGAAAATTATAAAAATTTTGAAACTCCGAGAAAACACTGATTGGTGACACGACATTTTGCCGACACCGTCTCACTCTAGGGGAGGAGGCTCGAGCTCCTGAAGCCTTCCCCATGGGTCCGCCACTGATATGATGTCAACAATTTCAGGAGACAATACGCATGTCTTTGAAAATCCATGTCCGTAAAATGTCCTGTCGGTGAAATGTCCACTCGGTGAAAAATACGTGTCGGTGAAATGTCCAGTCGGTGAAAAATCCATGTCGGTGAAATGCCCAGTCGGTGAAAAATCCGTGTCGGTGAAAAATCCATGTCGGTGAAATGCCCAGTCGGTGAAAAATCCGTGTCGTTGAAATGTCTAGTTGGTAAAATTTCCACTCGGTGAAAAATCCGTGTCGGTGAAGTGTCCAGTCGGTGAAATGTGATGTCGGTGAAATGCCCCGCACCGAATTTTACCTTCATGGAATCTTTACATCCATGTTATGAGCCAGAAGAATGGGCATTTTTTATTGAAGTTTCCAAGGTGTGCTAAAAGGAAGTACTCCTTCACATTGTAAATAAATACAGGGTGTCCGAAAAAGTCCTTGACTCATTTCAAAAATTCACAGAAAAGCAATGAATTGTATGAAATGAGGTTCGCACAATAATACTTTACAAAATCGAGAATTTATTTTTCCATGTTAAAAAAAAAAAAAAACTACTTCCAAAATGTGTTCATATGGCACTGCGTCTCCAGTTTTCAGAAGTGAGAGCCAATAGGGATTTTTCTTGAGTTTCAAACAGCACTAACGGTACGGGAATATTCATGGCAGCTATGGCGACTGCAATTGAGAAAGCGCATTGCGTAGATTAGTATTTCGAATCAAAATCCATAACTACAGCTCAAAGAAAGTTTCGTAACATCTTTAATTAAGAAAAATGCCAATCCTAGAAATTGGGATGAACTTGAGTACCGTTTAGATGTTGTTCGAGCGACAAAAGGTGCACACATTGAACTCTGGTAATAAAAGGTCTTGCTTTCTGCTTAATAAAATGATTAAACACCTTACATTACGTTTGTTTTTCTCACTGTGACGGTACAGCGCCACCTATGAGCACAATCTGGTAGTAATTTTTTTTACGGTGTCAAAAGAAATTCGTGAGCCTGTGGAGTATTACTGTGCAAACCGCATATTCATACGACAATTTGTTGCTTTTCTATGAATTTTTTAAATGTGTCAGGGACTTTTCCGACAACCGTATATAGTGATGAGTATGCTTCAGTGGAGAAAGAAACGTGTGATATCTTGAAGGAACTATTATACCAGGTTTGAATTATGATGATTTTAAATGGAAAATTTTGAAAGTAATTTCTATTCTTCTGAGAATGCAACAAGTTTATTCTAAATATTCATGGTTAATGTGTGAAAGGAACAGCCGTGCAAAAGATAAACATTACCATGTACAAAAATGGCATTTTCAGAAATATCTGTAATCTGGTAATAAAAATGTAACCAAGTAACCTCTTGTAGCGCCACAGTCGACATATGACTCCCACTACTACGCATCAAGCTGGAATTCATATATACGTAAAAGTGCATTATCGGGATCAGTGGTGTAGCCAGAAATTTTTCATGGGGGAGGGGGGGTTACGACTAGTGAAACTCTATATGTATACTCTATAAAAAAAACTATATGTATACTCCATATAAAAAACTATATATGTATACGTGTGTGTGATAAAGGCGTGAAGAATATACATTTTGTATGGCAAAAAATTCCTCATGGGGGGAGTTATGACGCCCTTAACCCCCCAGCCTGGCTACGCCCATGTAACACAACTAAGTGTTTTTCTAAATTTTCAATAGTAAGACTTTGTCTTTTATCATCTAAATTTATTTTATATGCTTAAAATGTTCTTTCAACATTAGGGAATACAAGGAAATGAAGAATATACATTTTGTATGGCAAAATATTCCTCGTAGGGGTTGTGACCCCCCCCCTCATCCTCCCCCTTGGCTACGCCACTAATCGGGATGATAAAATATTTTATCCGAGATTTATTCCAGTCAGTACGAGATGCTAAAGTAAAGAATGCGTATTTATAGGTACAGACATTCGGAAACTTATGAAAAATGATCCGTTTAAAATTGCTCTTTATGAATATAGAAAAACAAGCATGGCTTTCATTCAAGGGCATTGTGAATTTTTTTTTAAAGGGAAAAGTTCAAAAGATGTGGTGAAAAGTTTTAAAGACTTATATTGCAATTCATTAAAGCTTCATTTCTCGCACTCTTACCTGAATATTTTTCCCGGAAAAACTTGAGCAATTATCTATGAGCATGGTGAATGACAGATACTATGAAATCTCGTTATCTATTGCAATGTAAATCAGCAATACTTGCCAACTACTTTTGGTCATCAAGAGAAGAACCTCCTGAACAAAAATATAAACGCAAAGACCAATTCTAATTTGCTTCATTTACGTAATACACTTAAAATGTGCTCTGCTGTGTAAAATGTGTACAAGAATACACTGCAGATAAATTTAAATTTTTATTTTAAAATCTCCAGAATTGATATTGTGATGATGCATGGATACATATCCTTCATTAAAAACAGTAACAAAAGTTTTATTATTATTTTTATGTACCCACGAGTGTATCTGTTTAAAATAGTAACTTCATATTTAAGAAAAATAAAAAATCCAATTTTTTTAGCAGTGTTATTGATCCTCTTTTTTGGCCAGTTTAAAATAATCAGTGCTTATAACTACACATAAAAGCTGGTTCAAATTAATATAAAAATTCGTAAAATAACACACATAAATATAAAAATATGATATATCATTGTATTGTACATAAAATAATATATAATTAATATTTTTATTGTGTGTTATTTTAAATAGTTTTAAATAATTTTAACTTTTGAACACAGTAGCTTTCGGGTGTTTTTATTAAAGCTGGTTAAAATTCCTGAATCCAACGCCAATAGTTCCAAAGAAGTGATAACTTCGATTTTATATTTGTCCGCTTTTGTTTATCGGGCGGATATATCATCAATCAAGGAAAAGGATTTTACACACTATAACTAAGCGATATTTATTCTAAAAGTTACTCAAGTGTTTACTTTATAAATTATTTCTCGCCTCGTGAATTCCACAAGGATTAATGTTTTCTCGTTACAGTTCCGAAACTTCCCTCTGTTTCTCTTCTAGAATTCCTTATATCACACCCTCACAAATACTACTGCTGATACACCTACAAGTTCTGGGAAATGTTAAGTCCGCGACGCCTCTTTTACAACGCAATTCGAGGATGATATGAGTCCATCCAATTTTGCAGTATTTCATCGTCAAGCCTTAGAGAAGATACTCACAACTTCCTGGTTTCGGGAAGATTTTACAAAGATATAAATCATACCAGAACTTTGGAATGTTATGATTCTTAAATGCTCCAGTGTTGTCAAAAGTTATCAAGAACAGAGGCATGGAAAGCATTTAAGAGTATCACTTTCGTTTTTGGTGAACAATTATGGTCTGGGAGAAATGACTGCATTTGAAATTTTATGATTATTTTTCATTTATGATAGATAAATTATTCACTCTGGATATTTCCAGTATTTAGTTTAATAACTAACGATATGCTATTTATAATTTTATATTCAAGTTTACCTAGAAGTATATTCTAAGTTATATGGTGTTCGTGCGTGGTCAGTTCTAAATAAGAACGAATTGATACAATACAAAATTAAAATGTAATTATTATGCTGTTAACTAGAATCCTTGAGTGTAGGTACAAGGAATAGAACTTCTTGCTACTGTTCAAAACATTGAATAAACGCTTTTTCCTATACACTATAGGATGCATAATATGAATCGGGCTTCTTGAGTAGTAGCTATGGTGCATAAAAGTTTCTCTGGACTTTTCAGAAAATAAGTCTCAGTGGGTCCACGATATAAGTATAGTCTTGAATTGGACTTATGTGTCTTTTTCTCTTCTGAAAAGACGGCATGGATTTTAAGAGTAATGTGTCACTTTATTTGTAATTTTAAAAATATATTATTTTATAAATACAAATTTTAAATTTATAACACACTTTTTCGCACGAAAGTTTTTTTTTTTTATAAACATGCAGTAAAAACACTCTGAAAACAATATTTCACTATCAATCTACATTTCTTTTCGGCCTCATCATAGCAGAGTAAATTAAGCCACTAAACATTGTAGATGGCGGAAATGTAAAGGTCCCAGGTTCGGGCCCATCGCGTGGCCAACGATCTGGAAGTTTTTTCCCAGATGTTACGTGAATACGCGTTAAACCCCTTAAAAATGTCCTTTACCCAAAGCACCCCTCCCTAGGCACACAGCCCTCCAGTAGTTTTTTTGAGACGAGACGGGCTCAAAAATTCACGATTGTGTTCGGGCTCGGGCTTGCGAGAAATTTCTCCTGGAACGAGCTGGCCCCAGCTATTGAACATACTCCTTGTAAACAGATTTTAAAAAGGGATTCACGGGAGAAATAAACTAATTATTAATATTTGATAAACTTGAATATAAAGCATTAGAAAGTGTATTAAGAGTTTGATATTATATCTGTCTTTAATTTGCGCAAACGACAAAATTTATATTTTGTCAATGAAGTAATTGACTTTTATTTATCTATTAGCTGAAACTTCGGGCTCGGGCTCGGGATCCGGCTCAGGTAATATCGCTCGGGCTCTGGCGGTCTCAAATTAAAAGTCCTCGGGCTCAGGCTTTAAAAAATAAGCCCGGACCCATCTCTAGTAGCTTTGCAGGGCGTTGGGCTCGTAACCGGAAGGCTATAGGTTCGATACCGACGTTCCACTAAAGACCAACGTGTACGTACGATGTACGTGCTAGTTAAATCCGTGGTTCCGAAAGTCCTCTCGGCGGTCGTAGTTTTCAAGGAGTACCAATATTCAGAAGTCTCCCCACCTTCTGATAAGAATCCAAATTGTTGCGGGAAACTCCGAGAAGGACGCACGTAGCTCTAAACGACACATTCAGTGACGTGAGCTGTCCTCTCCTGGCAAACAATTAGATTTCGTTTCATCGAATTTCGCCATAAACTATTCATATAAAACTTTTCACAAAAAAAACCACTTTCATCACAATTAGGCACGATCTGGCTTATTTACATCTTTCACAGGAGCCTCTTCGTTATCCATAGATCATTAATTCTTTTGGTAGTTGCATGTGAATTTACAAAAGCCATCTCCGTGAACCATTTGTCATTCCAGCCATGTCACCACAGGAGCATATACGAAGATAGGAGCACGTAATTGGCCGCTGAATTATCAGCCAGTGCGCTGTATCTCTTCCTTTGCCATGATAGACGACGGTAACGGAGGGAGGCAGTTGCTCCGAATCTAAATGCTCTTCCTTTTCTAGGTGCATTATTCAAATATCGAAATCCGTATTTTATTCTCCGTTGTTTGTTTGGGGAGGGAGCGTAATTATGCGTTGAAGATAATCGCCAGGAGATTTGGGGGGAGGGGGGGGGAATTCATGATCTCCAGAGATATGCGGGGAGTTGTGATGCATTTGTTCCGCTTTAAATATTCGGAGGGTTTTAAAAAAAAAATGCACCTCTTTGTAGATTGGCCAAATTGCTCAGTGAGAATTTCATCTGAGGAATGTTTTAATATAGGATTAATTAGTCCATAGTTTTAAAGCTAGAAGAGTAAAAAAAATAAAATTAAAAAAAACAAGAGAGTGCAATTTCAAATAACAAGTTTCTTAAATGTATTGAAATAAACTAAGTTACTTTTATTTGGACTTTGGGCACGTAAAAGTAACGTCATTTTTTTCAGTGACGTTTCTTTTTTTTTCTGAATTATAAAAGCATTATTTTTTTTTTTTGGGGGGGGGACAAAGAAAGAATAACATTTAACTTATAAAACGTACAAAATTTGTATCATTTAAAGAAAAAAAAAGTAGATTTGCGCTGCATTGAATTAAAAATTTCCTAAGTATAATGTGAGAAACTACAAGCCACAGGTATGAGTAACCCTTGAAAAGTTGCGGGCCAAACTTTAGAATGTTAGCGAAGTCGCGGGCCAAGCATCAGGTTATTGGCGAAGTCGCGGGACATATAACTGGAATTTATATGGGATTTTGAATGGTTTATATGGGTTTTATACAGGGTTTTGATATGTTCCACGGTCCGGATCAAAAGCCGTGGCGGGCCGGAGGTCGCCCATATGTGCCCTAAACTATGACCGTTAAAACAAAACGTTAAAGACGTATTTTAGCTTTCATTAGTCACCTAATCCGGGGCCATCGTGATTGTTCCGGGCCTGCTTGTGCAGTCCGATGAGTCATCCAAAGAGGACTTCGAATGCTCACTTATTGGTTCCAGCACTTAGATACGTCATCTAACGGCCGAATTTAACCAATGAGGAAACGTCCGTAGGACTCTTTCCGAGTGCAGTAGCAGGCCCGGTAGAATCACGATGGCCCCGCCTGATCCCTAACTGGATAACAGCACGAAGCTTGCGTTCTTAAAAAAATAGCTGAGCTTTCACATTCTTCGTTATGAAGACTATCAGTAATCTTGGTAGTACCACAAAACTAGTCAAAATGAATTCAATGTCGGCAGTAGCGTAGCAAGTATTTTATTTCCGGGATATGGGCTGTGTATCAAATTGTAAGCTATGTTTCAGTGGTAAGCTAAGTATAGGATAAAATTTGGGGAAGTAGGGGGCTACAGCCCCCCAGCCTTTTCTTTGGATACGCACCTGAATGTCGGTCAAAATAAATCGTGCATGCATAAGGAAATGCATAAACACATTCGTATGTTGAGACGTCACGCAGAAGCAAAATCAAGTTTTTCATCAACATTTTTCCGGTTAATGTACTTCCGTTATTTTGTGCAAAGAAAAAAAAATGCAGACAATTAAGTCAGTGCTTAACAACATATAGTAATAATGATTCGATCACAGAAATGTCGAACTATCTACAATCAGTAGCGGATCCAGGGGAGGGGCTAGGGGGCTTCAGCCCCCCCAAAAGAGATTGCTCTAGGGTAACATTCTGCTTTATTATACACTTTAAATAGCTAAAATGATCATATTTTATTACTTAGCCCCTCCCAAAAGCCTAATATATTGCTTTAGACTAAAATTTTGATTTATAGTACATTTTAATTGGGTGAAATAAGCTTTTTAAAAAATTTAGCCCCTCCCAAAAAAATTTCTGGATCCGCCACTGTCTACAATGATTTGTAAGCAATCAGTTATTAATAAAAAATGCAAACAATTGTAACGTGCACAAACTAAAACAATCTGTAATGATTTCGGGAATAGTACAGAGGAAGAAAAAATAAAAAAATAATAAACGAATTTGACTCTTCAAATTACTAACAAAAAAAAAAAAAAAAAACGCCGTTAAGAAGATCAGATAAAGAAAAACAATGCCATCAGAAATGAATAACTATGCTTCCTACTTAATATTGCTTAGATAATATTTTCAATTCTCTTTTTTTTTTTTTTTTTTTTTTTTTTTAATTTTGCCCAGGTCATATAGACATCATAATGACTTTATTTCGAGAGTAAGTCTTCAGCACTAAGGTGATATAATCAGGAAGAATAAAGAATGAGATAAGCCTTAAAATTTTATTACTTAAGTTATTAAAGGTCTTAACTCGGAGTTAAACTGCATATATAGGTGTTTTTATTCCCATTTTATTTAAAAGATCTTTTTAAAGGTAATTAAATAGTTAAAATGTTAAGAGTTGTATGTCTTTTCATTATTATATTACTTGAAATAATACGACTGCACTTACGAAAGAACGAGAATTGAATGGCATTACATTGAACAGGACTCCTTAAGTTTAGGAATACTTTACTCTTATTTTTGGTTTTTAACATTTAGTACATATAGCCAAAAATTATTCTTATGTTAATTTCACCTTATAAAACATGGAATAGAGGCTCAGTTTAGTCAACTATAAAAGTTACACATTAACTGTTAGATTAAAGTATAACAAACACTTATATAGTTAACTTAGAAATATAAATGTGAGACTTCCATGCAGAATAAAGTACTCGAAAAGGAAAGATTATTACCAATGAACCTGTATTTGTATTCTTTTTCAGTAGGCATTGAGTAACGTAAACACGGGTTTCCACACCCACCTAGGAGGGAATGCCGACTGCCTTCCCCGCATATTAATTACACATGTTGCACATTTTAAGATAACCAAGCGGTATCCCGTTAACCCTAGCGTGGTAGCCGAAAATATATACTGTTCTTTGTCTTGTCAACAGACAGACAAACGCGCACAGGTTTTAACTGATCAGATTTTTAAGTTATATAGCATAGGGGAAGTTTGAGTACTATGAAACAAAATTTGCGATTTTCTTTTTCCTGTCCACAAATTTGCAAGTACAAAAATAAAGTTAATGGGCACTTTTAACTTACTCTTTTTGCCATCTAAATAAATTTTATAAGTTTGTAAATAGCTTTTTCATATTTAAAATTACAAAAGGTAAATGTCTGTCAGTATTTCACTGTACCCTAAGAACCGGGTACAGTGAAACACTTAATAACACTTCACAAACACTCAAATAATATGAGTCAGAATTCAAATTTCAGCATGTATGTTCTATGTACAGTTATAATAAATATTAGTGAGACATAAATATGAAAATTAATAAAAAACAAATTTAATTAAACTGTTATAGCTGAACATGAAAATATCATCATATATATATTATTTCTTAAAGGTGTTTTTTTCTGGCGCCGCTAGATCTCATTAAATACTTGACCAAAAAAATTTTTAAAAATACCCAGTTGAAGCTTATAATTTCTACTTTTGACGAAAACTATGCAAAAATTCGTAAAAAATCTTTTTGTTAATAAAAAAATAAAAAGCAAATCATATATATTATTTCTCAACGATGTTTTTTTCTGGCGCGGCTAGATCTTAAATGTAAGAGGCGCCACCTTTGATATAGAGATCAGTGGTGCAAACTGTAAATATATATACCAATATATATATTTATATATTGATATACAATTAACATTAAGTAGATTTACTGTATGCTTATAACTATTAACTGCTAATATTGTTTTTAAAGAGGTTTTATAAAGTAAAAAAGTTAAAATAAATTTATTTCTGTTCTGTTATTAAATCTCTAGTATATATTATTTCTCAAAGGTGTTTTTTTCTGGCGCGGCTAGATCTCATTCGATACTTGACCAAAAAATAACCAGTAAAAGCTTATAATTTCTACTTTTGACGAAAAATATGCAAAAATTCGGAAAAAATCTTTTTTGTTAATAAAAAAATAAAACATATATGATTATTTCTCAAAGGTGTTTTTTTCTGCCGCGGCTAGATCTCATTAAATACGTGACCAAAAAAATGTAACAGACTCCATGGTTCCAGGTTCCATGGCGTGAGATGAATTGAATATTCTTTCTTTAAAAATGAGTGGCAACGACAGATAAAAAATTTAAGAAAAATAGAACAGCTCGGAGTTGTTATTATGTTTTTTGTATAGATTGGATGGATGATTGAAGGTAACTAGAAAGACAGGTTTTTTTTGTAAATAGTTTGTAAAATAAATATTTAAATGAGGTTAAAAGAACTTCTTATTTTTTCTTTACAATTGAGCCGTCTCATTTTTATAATTCAGTGAGTTGTATTCATCAGTCGCCGGCAGAATATTTTGTTCTATGCCATTTTCTCGAAGGTTAGGGGACATTTTTCTGGCGTCCTCGGATTGGCGGCTCCGATAAAACTGTACTTATTCCCCGGATTAATCTCACACCTTCGGATCCAACCATACCCTTCCAAATGATGAGAAAACAATTCCCAATAAAAGTAGCCTTCGCTATGACCATTAATAAAGCTCAAGGGCAGACGCTTCAAAGGGCAGGACTATATTTACCAGAACCTGTATTTTCACACGGACAATTATATGTGGCTCTTTCATGAGTTCGCAAATTCAGTAATATTCATGTTTGTATTAAAGAAACATATCGTAAAAAAATCAATGATGATCATATAATAACTGCTAATATTGTTTTTAAAGAGGTTTAATAAAATAAAACAGTTAAAATAAATTTATTTCTGTTAAAATAAATGTCTACTTTTTGAATAATTTCCAATCAAACATCTAACTGACCCGTGAAAATATTTAACAGAATATTATGTATTTATAGACACATTTATTCATTTTCAAACTATAATATTTACAGTTTAGTATTAAATACCATATTGTGCGAAATTTTCGCACGGGTCAGCTAGTAATACATTTATTAGAGGTTATCATATAGTTTTTCATTTTATATTAAATTTACTTAAATCAAATTCAAAAAATAGCATTTCGGTTTTCCTTTCTGTATCATCTGAAGGAACAGGGGGTGTTAGTATTGATACAATTTGAGTTTTTTCAAAAGTATATGTTTTCGAAAAAAGTACAAATTTTAAGCTTGGACTCAGTCGTTTGACTTACAGAACTTCGCATTCCATTTGATTTAAGTTTATTATATCCCCAACAAAGTACATTTCTTTACATTTAAGTTCAGCTTCCTTGATTAAAACATAATCATTTAGAACGATACTGCTTGTGTCATACATGTTACGTGAGAATTTGTTCATAATTTATACTGTTTGGATTGTTAATTGAAAGACAATCTGGATTGTCACTGTCTTCAGAATCTAAAGAAGACAGAGTATGATTTAAAAACAATTCCTTGTTAACTTTATGTGCTCAGTGGAGATCTTAATCTAAATAATTAATAATAACATCTTTATTTTAAGTGAATACATTCAAGCGGTAGTAATGGGGTACAATACAACACGTTTCATTGTACCCCAAAACTGAGGCAACAAACTAAATGAATTTTTACTAATTCCTAATATTTATTTATTTAATTCTGGCTTGTAAAGTATGAAGACTATACCATAGTGATCACAATATTGGGAAAATGAATAATTATACAGGGTATCTACTAAATTTCTGAAAGTCAATTTCCTGACTTTTTCCAGAATTTTGAGAGCTTCTGGAAAAAATGTCTTGACCATAGATGCAGTTTAGTTTGGAAAATCCCTCAACAGCATAACTACCTTTTTATATTGTAATATTTTTTTACAACTTGAAATAAATTTTCAACTGTAATACAATTATTGATATACTTAAGTTAGATAGAAAAAAAAACTTACTACGAGTTTCAAGTAAGGTAATACAGTTAGTTCAGATTTCACTAATAGTGGCCAATACTAATTGTGTTACAGGCAGAACTTATGTGATATATCTAAATGACAATATTAAATGCAGATGTCGAATTTCAAACAAAGTTTCATCTTTTAGTCTCCTACACTTCAAATCTGCAAGGATAAACTAGTGAAAACTTCTGTATTTTATAACTGGTCATAGATAGATAGCTTTTTGGCACTTTTGTCACAAGAAACACATCACCACAGAATGTGAAACAGGTGTGAACATCACATACCCCACAAACATTCTGAATTATTCATTCTATTTAAACATTAATCATCTTTATCAGCATTTTTCACTCTATGGACTCTAAAGAGATTTTTTTAAAAAACTTACAAGAAATGTTTAGATGAAGGAAAATTTATAATTTCGGAGAATTTTCCTGATCCATTTTGTAATTTCCAGGCTTTTTCTAGACTTTCCTGACCTATTTTCCTTTTTCCTGGCATTTTCCAGACTTTCCTGATTTTCCTGACTGGTAGACACCCTGTTATACATATGAAAACAAGGAGATAAAACAAATTACTTTTACTAACGAAATTTACTTTCAATGGCGAAAATCCAATAATTTTCTATATCTCTTGTTTTAAAAATGCGATTGTCTCTAAATCATATTCGTAACTGGAACATATATTTGTATAAAATGTGTGTGAGTTTCAATTTTCTGCGACAAACCCTATTGATTTTAGATAGCATGTTTCATTATTACACCCCGTGTTTCATTCTACCCCAACTTCCCCTATACGCACAGTTTCAAAATAAGCAAAACATCAACGTAAACCGTAAGCCCAGTTCGTAAAAAAGTTACTATTTTATTTTACTGCTTATTAATACATGCACAAATGTCAAAAAATTATGCCTAAGATAAAAGAGTCAAAACTCTTCGCGTAGCACAGGGCCTCTCTCAATATTCCTAATTTTTATAACTAGGCCGGGTAATCCGGAATTTACTGTAAATGGAATGGCTTTCGCCTCTAGTGCTGCAGCCTGGCGAAATAGCAGATTACTATGCAAATTTAGAGAGCACTTATCTTTAATACGCGATTATATTATCTCTCTTTTGTTCAAAGTATTACCCCGTATCCTACATTTAAATTATGCAAAAGAAAAAAAAAATTTTGATTATTCAATGAAAATTAACAAGTATTTTTAATACACGATTAATTTTTTTAACATAATATAGACGTCAATTTCTAAATACAAAAGCAGTTTAGAAAATATGAAACCACTTACCTGGATTAGTTCTTCAGTTCGTCTGTACTGATGAACCTGAAATAAGATAAACTGTAAATAATTGATATGTACCTAAAAGACATGAAAATTGTTGAAAGTTTGTGATAATTTATTCGAAATAATAGCGAATTAATAACAGGTTATTCAGTTACAAATCTTTTTTTCTCAACTCGCTCTTTTTCCAGCTTAATCTTAAGTTAATGAACAGCTAATTGTAAATACAATTTAAACAAATGCAAATTATAAACAGCAAGCTGTGTACCCGTTCTGCACATGGAAGAAATCAAATGGTTTTCTTATACATAAGGGATGTATTGTGCTCGTGTTAAAAATTAAGAGAAATTTCAGATTTGGTCAATTATCTTCAGAACTACTGGACCGATTTTAATGAAATTTGATTACATTGATACAATACAAAAGAAATAACTACTCAACAGTTATAATACACATTCATTATCGTGAGTACAACTCGTTGTAGTTAGAAAGATAGGAAACAGTGGTTGCAGAATACAACAAAAGATAAAGAAAGAGGGTTAGTAGGCGGTATGGTCCCCTCTTACAGATGGATACAAGCCTCACAGCATGATTTTATACTTGAATTAAGGCAGTTTATGAATTCCTTTGACAATTGGTTCCACTCGGGCCGTGGTAGCCCAGTGGTTAAGGCGTTGGACTCGTAACCGGAAGGTTGCGGGTTCGATACCGGCGTACCACTAAAGACCACCGTGTTCATGCGGTGTACGTGCACGTTGAATCCGTGGTTCCGAAAGTCCTATCGGCGGTCGCTAGCAGTTTCCGAGGGGTGCCAATATTCAGAAGTCTCCCACCTTCTGATGAGGTTCCAAATTGTGGAGGGAAATTCCGGGAAGGACGTATATGTAGCTCTAAGCGACACTTTCAGTGACGCGAGCTGTCCTCTCCTGGCAAATAAATAAATAAATTGGTTACATGCAACTTGTTCAAGGACCACAAGCGCCTGCGCGGGTGTTTCAGTCCGTTCTCTCTCTGGCCTGGCGGGGACTGACATCTCGTGAACCTCCACACGTCCTGGAGTGTCCCCCGGGGTGACTACCTAATGCTTTAAGGTGGCCTTGTCACCAAGCTGGTCACCCGCGGTTTTCAATTGGTTCCACTCATTCAGCAATGCTATTTTTAGGCGCTGCATGGTTCTCCGAGGAGTTGTGAGTTGTAGTCCCCCCCCCTTAGAACGTCTGCAGACATGTTCTATAGGATTGAAGTCTGGAGATCTGCTTGAGCAATTCATCTGGCAAATATCCTGACTTTCTAGAAATTCGTAGACCAGAAGAGCTAGCTCTATGTGGCTTCGCGTTATCCTCCATAAAAATGAACTCAGGGCCAGCTGTACTCCTGAAAAGGCAAACATAGGGCTTCAAGACCTCATCTCTCTTTCGAAGACCATGCAGGGGTGTGCGGTCATCCAACATGATGCCTGTCCAGACCATTAAACCTCCGCGGCCATAGTGGTCGATTTTGCAGGCACTGGAGGGCAGGTAACGGGTCCCTGGTTCTCTCTACATTGCTCCTCTCTGCGTGAATCCGTGGGTAGGTTGAACCGGGACTTATCAATGAAGAGAAAGGTCACATACTCCAACCTCTATGATCTCAGCATCATGCTAAACAGACTCTCCTGTTCGTAGAAGTGAGCAAGACACAAATGGCATGTCTTCTTGCAGACAACCCTGGCTCATGAAATCTTCTGTAAACAACTACCCTTGAAACTCGGGTTCCTGTGGCCGCATACAAGTCGTGAGAGAGCTGAAAACTGTATCACCCTTGTTACGCCTCACTATAATGGACAAATGTCGATCTTTGGCCGTCGTGGATCTCGGATGACCTTGCCAAGGCTTTCTCCTGATGGATTCGGTATCTGTGAACTGTTTCCATAAGTTGCACACAACGCTAGACTTTAATTCAACTCTCAATAAATCTGGACTTGAGACTATCCTTCTTCTAGTCTCACCACAATTCGCCAACTCATTCCATTATCTAAATGTTGAAGGTTTCTTATTTTTACTCTTAGAATTTGAGAAAAAAAAAATAAAGAAAAGCAATTGGACGAGGTGTGCTAGCAAATGAAATGCGTGTTTTGTCACACGCTCATATAAAGCCTCTCTTACATATACGACAGACAAGATTTGCATCTTTGTCTCGAAGCAGTGGTTTTACATTTCGTTCACTTCTTTTAATGAAATTCGACATACTATGCAAATTCTCTCTTAATTTTGAAGATGAGTGTAAATTCCTGATTGCGGAACCTCAAAAAGTGCAAATAATGTGACATAAACGTTTCCTTACAAACATTAACTTCAGATGACATATACTGCTACTGCAACATCATGACACAAAAATATGTAAGCGTCACTTTCGATCAACAAGAAGGAACGTAAAAAGCGTTTTGCAAGTAAATATATTCACTTTCAAAATTATTTCAACAGAATGCATTATTTTATTTCAGGTTCTAGAATTACACATCTGAAAAACGTCACATAGTATGTGGACAGCTGTTTTATTTCAACTGATAATTTGTAAAGAAGGATCTTCTTTCAGAAAATTGTGCTTGAATTCCTCCAGTAGTTGGTCCCTAGCATTCTATCTATTGATCAGATTCGGGATTTCACTAGGTTTCTAGCCTTTTAAATAACAAAGATCGTTTTGCAGTAAATCGCGCTTAAAATCGGTCCAGTAGTTTTTTAGTTTAGAGAAGAAAAACTTTTGAACATTGCCTTTTACATATAGATTTATGTTATGGTCAGATGCTGATGAAAACTAAAAATTTAAAAATCCAAGAGTAGAAAAGCACGCGATAAAAGTTCAGAAATACGTTATTTTCTATATTATGATAAAAATAGAAGAGATAAATTTCAAGCAATTACCCTGTACTGTTTAGCTCCCCGAGATTAGACCGATAAGACAAGTTTAGGCAATATAAGCAATTAATATAATAGAAAAATTTAGATGGTGAAACGCTTTCCAGCTGAAATTCCTTATTTATATGGAAATACTATACGAACACACTAAATAAATATCGTAAATAATGTATATTCAGTATATTTTGTTTAACGGAAGACATATCAAACGATTGCAGACGATTGTTTTTAACATATAAAAATTATTTCTGGTGTTTTGTATGGGACATTAGTATATACTCCCATCACTGACTTACTGGCCGAGTTTATATCGTTGTAATATACAAATTTCCACATCAGATCGTTCATAGAAATTTTGAACACATTTGTAAATAGATGTATTAAGAAGCCCGCAAGCGACTTCAAAATCTACTTATATAGTACGCTAACGCATGCGGTACCAATATCGACGATATTTCCACGCTGCGAACGGCAATAGCTAGATGTAAACATTAGTGCAATAACCATAACGCATGTGCAAAAATTCAAAATAACAGTTCAATGACGTCAAATGGAGCAAGCATTTGTCACGCAGTATCTATCTTACAAATTAACAATAATGCATACACAAAAATGCAAGATCTTTCGGACTTTTTCACAGTTTTAAAATATCGAATTTAAAATAATTGGCGCATTAATCGTCCATCTAAAAAATGTCGCCATGCATTTGGCTAAAGCAAATTTTAGCCATTTGCTGTTTCAACATTGGCTTTTATGATGACACCCAAAATGTTTAGCAACCCTAATCAAAATCTGACAAACACTGTTAAAACAAAGAAACATGGTTTTCATTGAAACGAGTCCAGATATGGTGCGGCTAGTTCTGAAAAATCTACTTATTCCTTGATTTTTACCGATTTCCTCCAATTTTCTATTGCGCAGAACTTAAGAGTATTATTTTTCCCGAGTTTTCGCATTTCATGTCAACTGAAACTAATAATCTCTGACCTAAAAATTACGTCTCGAGAAAAATAATTTTCCAGGTATGATTTCAGTTAGCTTGGAATAGTCCTTTAAGATTACAAGATTGAAGATTGACCTTTTACATGAAACCAATAAATAAACGTTAAGCATTTCATTGTTTTTCCATAAATTATGGACCCTGTATGTAGTCTGAGGATATTAGTTTTCAGAAGTTCCCTTTTAAACTGCCATTAAGATTACAACTAACTACTCACTGAACAGTAACTAAGACTGCCTGACATAAACACTAAACAAACCTCCCGATTTTCACATCTATATAAAGAAAGTATGAAAGTGTTTTTACAGTTTTTAGATCTTTATTCCCACTTAAGAGAACCGAACACATAACAGCTACAGCAACTACGTTTGCATGACACAAACAAACCTGTGTTTATGTTACACACAAAAGTCATATGTTATGCATCTTTTATTGAGTTAGCTTGGCTACGACCTGCTAATGCTAGCGGATGGGACTCGCTAGTAATATAATAAACGACTACAACGGTTAAATTTTCTTATTAAAACCATATTTACCGAAATTGCGGCATGAAAAAATCAAATAACAGGATAAAGTCATAAATACTTTTTCTTGTCACTGTATTATTTCATTTAAAAGACGTTGTATAATTTCTTTACAACGTATAATTCGTTTATTATATTACTCGTTAGTAATATAATAAATGGCTACAACGGTAAAATTTCCTTATTAAAACCATATTTATGGAAATTGCAGCATGGTAAAATCGAATAACAGGGTAAAGTCATAAATACTTTTTCTTGTAACTGTATTATTTCATTTAAAAGACGTTACACAATTTCTTTACAAGTTTTATAGAAATTGTAGAAAAAATATTTTTAAATGATTTATGTGTTCGTCACTCAGAATTAAAAAGATACTATTTAAATATTTTTAGCTTTTCTTTATTTGTTTCTTTGATTCTAATTATATTGCATATTTTTCAAAATGAAGAAGTATCATAAAACTGTAAAATTTATTTTTACTATTTTATAAAAAAAAAAAAAAAAAACACTCAACGTTCATTAAATTAATTCCAAAGATGCACATTAGCAGCTGTCAGGCAGTCTGAAATATGCGAATTATTTATCACACGCAGATACTACTATCAAAAAGGGGGGTGATATCATAACCACGTACACTTTCAGCTTTATATCAGTTAGAAATATATATTAGCTAAAGTTTTTACAGGATCTTTAATTTAATTGCACTTTCATGATAAGTGTGCACTTTACATGCTGCTCACGTGTGTAGGATGAAAGTGTCACTTTATCTTTAGCGAAACAATTTTTGAATATGCTGTTTGCGTAGCTCAAAATATGCAGCATAGAATGACCTGAAAAGTGAATTGCGAATTTATGAAACATCATAATTAACTGTTTAAATAAATTATATACAGTGAAACCTGCTAAATTGACCACTCAGTGGTTCAGGTGATCAACTTATCAGGGGCACAATACTTACTTTTTGATTTTCGAATTTTACCATCTACGTACTCATTCATTACATAGTGCATGCAGTGTATGTATTATACTACAAAATTGTGTAAAATATAAAATCAAAATGATACAAAATAGGGAAAATATTGCTTATCAGGCTTAAGCATTAATTATACATACATATTACTGTATTATGTTTTAATTATTGGATATTGTTATAGTACGTATAGTTATTATGTTTACTACATACAGTGTTAAGTTGAACAGAAACAAGTTAATTTAGTTTTGAATCTCAATTTATTACTGTATTAATACATTTTGCATAGTGTACGTATGTATTGAGGGTTTTGTACCTCACACATACCTACTAACGTATACATACTAATGAAGCTACAAAAAAAAAAAAAAAAAAAAAAAAAAAAAAAAAAAAAAAAAAGTACTTATATAAGGAATAAAGATGAATAATGCATTAAGAATCAGGACTGAAATAGTTACTAATCTTGCTTTGTCGGAGAGTGTTATAGACTTTAGACAAACAGAAAAAATATGTAAAATTTGTTAGTTTTATTTGATTATGGCAACGCTACTCTAGGGCGATCTGCCAAGTTTGGGGGATGCCTTGGTCGGAGGACATTCAAAGGGGTTCTAACGCGTATTCACGTTATGTCTGGAGAAAACCTACTAAAACTCCAGACCGTTAGATCGACAGCCGCACGATGGTATCTGAACCCGGTACCTTTACGGTACCGGGTTCAGGTTACTGTTACCCAGTCTACCGTCTACCATTTTCAGTGACATAACCACTGTGCTATGGTGAAGCGGTGAAAGTTGTTAGAAGGAAGACATAGAAACAATTCTGGAAGTAGTCAACTTACAAATGTTTTAAGCTCTGCTTTGGGAAAAATTCTACCTGATTACCTGGTCAATATACAGGGTTGTCCAAATTAAACTTCCCCAACTCAGAGGCCTGTGCAGGATGTTGTATGAGTCATAATGTCATGAAATTTTGAAAACACACTTCAGATCACGCGCTCGTGATTTAATAAATTTTTTTATTAGTACAAGAAGTTGCCGATAGGTGGCGCTGTAACACTAGTAATTTGCATACTGCAATCACGTGATTTGCAGAAATAAAGCTTCTGAGCAACGTATCCAAAAGAGAGCCCTACAAAAGTGGAAGACAGGCGCTGCACAGGCAGTTGTTTCCAGCTCGCTGATGCACAATGGCGGCTTTGAAAGACAAAGCTCTGTTAGTGAAACTTTTCTACCAGAATGACGAGAACTCCTGTGCTGCGATAAGAGCATTCCGTCAGCTAAAGAATTTACGCCGAGGACCAATGGCACCAGGCGCTTTACGAGACATTTTGAAGAAGTTCGAAAGAACCGGACAACTGGGAATTTTACCAGGTAGAGGACGACATGTTGTGGATTCTGCACGCATTCAAGACGTTGGACGCCGCTAGCCAATCGCCAAATGATGTTGTCAGTGTGCCAACTGTTTCTCGTGCTATTGCACATCTGTAGAACGTCTTGTTGATCTGCAGCGCCACCAATCAGCAACTTCTTGTACTGATAATTTCTTTTTAATAAATCACGAGCGCGTGATCTGAAGTGTCTGTTTCCAAAATTTCATTACATTATGACCCATACAACATCCTGCACAGGCCTCTGAGTTGGGGAAGTTTAATTTGGACAACCCTGTACAAGTTAGACAGGTGGCCAGCTTATAAAGTGTTCACTCAATGTTTAAGCAATAAAGCCATTCCGTTCTCGGACAATTAGGTCAACTTAGATTGGTGGTCAACTTCAAAGGTTTCACTGTATGTGGATTAATCGTAATCGTTTGAGAAATTTAATTTCATCTTTTATCTAGATTTCATAATTTAAATAAATCCATTTTTGATAGCTGATACTTTCATACATTTTTATTTTTTGCTTAAACTTGTCTAACAATTATTTTAGCAGAGCTTACTTTAAAGTATTTTTTTTTTTTTACTAAAAATCGTACCACATTAAAACTACTTGAAAGATTTAACTAGGTCCTAATCTGCTACAGATATATATAGATCAATATATCCTTTATATAATATATATATATATATATTGCTCTTAAACTCACAGTTATAAATTATAGTTAAAAGTACAGCCTCTCAAAAAAGTAATCGAGTAAAAATCAAACATCTTACGTGTATGTGTGTGTGTGTGTGTGTGTGTGGGGGGGGGGGGTATTAAAAATTATTTTTCATAAAATATGAATTAAGCTAAGCATAATTACAATTTTTCATATTTATGTCGATTTGTGCGTTTTATAAACTAATCAATTCTTTGCAAAGTCGAAATAGGAATTTTCACTTGTAGTACTCTAATACATTTTTAGAGGCTGTACAAAAATAAAATTTCATCAGTCAGCTATCAAATTTGAGTGGCCAGGTGTGTCTAGAAATTGATTGGTGGCCACTACCAAAATGTGATGAATATGCTTGTTAAGCATGGTAAAAAATAAATGAATGAATGACTAAAATAAATAAATAAAACCATTTTCTTGGTATTCATTCGCAGTTTCTGATCTAAGGAGTATCAATATTTAAGGATTCCGTCTTCCGATGTTTAAAAATACGGTAAAATCTCGACGCCTACGTAGAAGTGAGTCTTGTCAGCCAAGTATATAAGCCTGTGATTCATTTGAGGGTAAAAAAAAATCATTCATTCAGGATTTTTTTCTTTATTAAAGAAAGGGCACTTCCCGATTAGGCATTCGCCACTACAACCGTCCGAAGATATTGGTCATTCTATTATTGCAGCACCCAGTGGACGGTCTACGTTAACTCCAATGAAGGGAAGGACGATGCCTTTATGCCCCGACCGTACTTTAAAGTCCATCAGTAAAACTGCTTAATAGGACATAAATCTGCAATAAATCCCCGAGGTCTTTAATTTCCTGTACTTCAGTATTTAATTTAATATGAGATGTTTGTAATGCATAAAAACAGTACTCAATATGAGATGGTTCCAATACTACATAAAAAGTATCAAACTTATTTTTTGCAAAAATAAATTAATTTGAGGCTTATCATCCAAGCCCAAAATCGAAGTGGACCGAAGGCGTGATAGAACCGTTCTGTAGCCACTACACCATTTGGGAGTCATCTATATTTTATATTAATAAATTACAAATAATACATATGTATGGAAAGAGTGTGTTGATCCATCACATGTTGACAGTGCGTTTTCGTAATACTTTGTAAAAAATTCTCGAAAATATGAAAAATGGAATTTTGGAAATGCATAGCTAAGTTATTGTTTAAAAACATACTTTGAAAAATATCCATGTAGTTTTATTTTGTTTTAATAGTTTCTTTTTAATCCATATAATTCTCTTGTATGTGGCGACATGGACTTCTAAGAGTTACAGAGATATCTGAATTCAGCTACAACCATTCTATATTTTACTGCAGCTATCCTCAAAACAATTAAGCACTAAAAAATTATGGCATTTGCTTTAGGCATGATTTATTTAAATTTTTAAAAGCATATTTTTTTTCAAACAAAACTTGAAGTATAAACTTTCAGCTCTAACAGTTCACATTACTTGGAAAAGGAAAACCAATCATTAGTCGAATTAGAATAATAATTATCGGAAATTTTGCAACAAGTATAGAAAAAATTTCTAAATTTTGGAAACCAATCCAACTACCTTGTTTATTCAGTAATGAGTTTTAGAAACCAAAATTATTAACTCTGAAAACTACGAAAAAAATACTTAACGTAATGAATTAATGCAACCCAGAAAGCTAACTGTGTGAAAATATACAATTGCCGCATAAAAATTGAATCTTAATTTTCAATAATAGATGACATTCATTACATTATTTACTCCATGTACGTAACTCAAACAAAAGCTTGAGCTGTAACCAAAAAGCCTTCTTTTCTACCCCAAGTCATAAAAATTTCATTTTTAATTTGAAATGTTATTACAAAACAATATCACAACAAGGAACACACACACACACACTTCAACTCAGCTCGTCATTTCAAACAAGCATCAAGAGAAAAAGATGAAAACAAATTTGGACGTGCGTGACAAAGGCACGTTATATACACCTGAGGTCGAGGGGGGCACAAACATGCATAATTAATAAGTTTTGAAAAGAAATTGGGTCATGCAAAACAGGAGCGTTGGGATGTTTTAAAGACAAGATCAGGTGCATCTGTCCCCACAATCGACCAGCGTTGCCTTTACCGATTGCCATAGCAACTGGGCAATATATATAAGCAGATATCCTCAAGGTCTTTCCAGCAGTAGTTACCGGGGCCAATTTGATTGAAATTAATCAAGGTTAAATGACAGGAGATGCATTCTGAAACCTCAAGAGTACCTGTCAAACTGTCAGACTGAAAATGACTATTAAGAAAAGTTTGAATGTTCCAAATTGTGTTGAGAGATATAAATGCATTAATATTCCTTAGAAACGTTTCATTTAGTAATCCTATGAACTGAGAAAGTAATTTACTTATATAGGAAGTATCTTCTTGCCTAATTGCCTGTGCTCCTGGAACGATCTCAAGTGTGCAGAATCTCAAAATTAATTATGTACTCCTTTAAACTTTTTTAATAATCATATACAAAAGCAATTTATTTACAAAAATTGTTTCTATGTCTGTGTTCCTGCAAGAATACTTCCAGGAGTAAAGAATCTCAAATTTCTCGATTTGTTATCGAATGATTTATTTTTTACCCCACAGTTGGGAACACTTCAAAGAGGATACTCCCAATGGAACTTGAAGAACTTGTGAGAGAAGATGGAACTTGTGAGAGAGATCTGTTTAATTTTGATATTCTCAGCAAATCGGATAACAGAAATTTTCCGAATCTTGTCGGTATTAAGACTAGGTAAAGTACAGACACACTCGAAAAATTTGCAAAATAGATTGTTAAAAGAATTCTTCTAGTCACTAAGTTTGCTGAAATTTATAGGATTCTGGATACCGATTTGTTAAAAAATGTCTTTATGTATTCTTCCTCACATCTAATCTTTTTTAAGTCCATATAAAAAATAATACAATTTTAACGTCATCTATTGAACATATCACCCATGTCATTTTAATATAAGCGGTGGGCTTAGAACAACGTTACAAGCAAAAATAGTATACCATTTTTAAGATTCTTTTTTTACCCCCGCCGAGCTGCGTTTTCAAATTCTAAAAGCCATTCAGACTTTACCCAGTTGCGTCATAGATTCAAATTTATGCAGACAGATCTTACATCCTACAACTTAATGGGGCAGGGCGGGTTCTCACTGTGGTCTGTTTGAGGGTTTTGAAGGCATAGAAATAAATGCCATTAGCTTTGATGGCGAGGTCTCCGCAATACAAGAAATTGCTATTGCCCTCCATCGGCCGTTTTGCGTTCCTGGTTCACCTCCGGGCTGCTACTTCCGCTCTAAGCAATAACAGTCCCAACGATTGTCCTCGCACTGTCCTTAGCCGAGCTAAGTCAGCTGAAGTGATAGAACGAGGTCAGAATGTCGTCCTTCAATGGATCCCTAGTCACGTTTACATACCGGGCAAAGAAAAGGCCGATGGCCTGGCAAAGCAAGATGCGGCGTCGGAACATGCCAGTGATACCAGCAACTCTCCGAGCCGCACAAAATACAATAACGATTGCCATTAACAAAGCCACCAAGATCAGCCTTGCCAACCAAAGCTACGGTAGGCATTGGGAATGTTTGGCCACCTGTTCTATTCCAAATTGCCTGGAGAGGTCAACGGCTGTCGCCAAATTTCGCCAACAGCGGGGCACGATTAAGCCCACCTAGAATGTACTGGTTTAGCCGCTAGTGATGTGTGCCCTCTCTGCCTATCGTCCACAATAGAAAATTTGGTGTTACGCCCAATTATCGGCTCGAGGGATCTAGGCCTAGGGGGGATTGCCCCACGTGGGGACTTTCTAAGGGATTGTAACCCGTATTTACGCGAAGATTCGGAGAAAACCACGAGAAAAGCCGAACGGTTACTGGTTTTGAGCAAGACATGTTCCGTCTCCCCGTTGCGAGCGCAAACGCTCTCAGCCACTGGTCGGGCCGTCTACAATATGCAGGGAGTACCTGTTGCCTGTTGATCTAGCCCCCCCCCCTCCACCATTTGCCATTGGATTTCTATCGGCGGATTTGAGAGGCACGACGTCACATGGCTGAACAGCCAAAGACTGGCGTTGGATGAAGAAGATTCTTAATTCGGAATACGCTTGTGATTGATCTCTAGGGTCCGCTTATCAGTTATCGTTAAAGTATACAACACAACAAACGTTTTTATCAGAACAAAAGAACACCTAGAATCAACTAAGGTCAATCGATCTCCCATTCAATATTCTCGAAAGTTATTAGCAAAGTACATTGATCATTCAGCTTATTCAGCACTGGAAAGAACTGAGATGTCTGTCAAGGGTGATAATTCATACTTTATTTGGTTGTAAAATCTACTATTTCCGATGGCCTCACATAGAAAAATGCATTTTTTTTCCTGGAATTGATTTGCTCATTGTGAATGATTGTCTTACTGTTAACTGCTACTATCACTATAAAAATAAACTTTCATCGGTAAAATATTTTAAGGCTACAGAAACACTGTAGAAATGGTTAAAACACGGTTTCTATCATACTTATGCACGAATAACACTAAGAATGCAAATCATTTAAGACACATCAATCGCTCATTCTTTGTAATTAGATGTCGCTGCGATGCACTGGTGACAAGTTCATAGTGCGCATGTGCAATGTAAGCATTAGAGTACATAGGTTGGCGATTCTGCTCTTGAAACTGCACAAAAATAACCATAAACGAAGAGTAATCAATTTTTTTTTTTTTATTTTTTTTTTTGGGGGGGGGGAGACGACATAATATATTTACGAGTAAAAAAGAAAAGTTTTTTTAAGTTTTGAATTTTTTAAAATGATTAGTTTTCCAAACTTGGAGGTCACGTGCCCCTCCCCTCCCCCCGACGTTAAGCTTATGTGCAGAACTGTCATTAAACGTTTGTTCAATGAATTGTGGTGTCAGATAAAACCAGGTCATTTCGCTATCCCAGAAATTTATATACCAAGATTTTATTCTTGCACTGCTGTCAAAATCACGTATGCGTATCAATAGGCAAGGCATTATAAAAAAAAACGCCGAAAATACCAATTTAAATACCTAAATAAACGCAACATCAATGTCCCTTCCCTAGTAGCACAATTAGTCCAAAAGACCTTTAAAACACGTTTTTTAACGTCAAAAACGTGTTTCCAACGTAATTTGAACGTTTTTTGAACTATTTGTGCTACTAGGGTTGCAACCTGAACAAAAGGCGCTGGATAAATTTCCTTTTAAACTGCCTGAATTAATCTTCTACTTCAGAATATCTTTTTCGAAATGATACACGTGTAGTGTAAATTTTCGAAAACATGCTTTAAAATTATTTGGTTAGTAAATTTTAAAATATGAACAAAATTGAATCCCCAAGAGAGAAAAGGTGAAAGGCACGAAGCTGTTGTTAAGCAATTCCTCGAAAATTAAACGGCATGCAGATACGAAATTGTAATTCGGATGTTGAGTATACCAATCACCATACTTATATATTATTTTCAAGTTTTTGCTCTTCAACTATAGCTAATTTTATCGCGTGTCCTTTTATGATTAAGCAAAACCTTTCCAAAACGACCAGAGCTAGGGATGGACGCAAGACAAAAATAGGCCTTCCGTGTTTCGCAAAATAGCCGAAAATGTTTGTCTCGTCTCGCAAATGCTATATTGTAACGTTGAAAATGTTTGTCTCGTCCCGAAAAATAATCCTGTCACATCCATCCCTAACCAGAGCTAACACCGTTAAAAATCGGCCGCTAAGGGTAGTGCTCTTGAAGACAACTCAGAAATGAGTAAATTATTAAAAGACATGTACTATAATTGCAGCGATTTACTTTTAGCATGATTTCGTTGCGTATGTAATTTTAGAATTTTGAATACAACATCTGAACATCCATACATATTCAATATGCAGTAAATAAAAGTTTGACAAAATAGAAGTTGCATCGGAAATTATAGCAAGAAACAAAATGCAATTCCCGTCTCAGCTGTGTCTAGTATTTCAATATTCTGTTTATTTCGGTACTGCATTTCTTCTTGGACCCGGAAGACAGAACATGTTTCATAACAGCCGCAAGAAAGCGCAAACAAGATAATTTGCCCTAACTATCTTCGTAAGCCCTTGTAAGAGGAATAATAAAAATTGAGTTTGCAAGTACTAAAAAAAAAAAAAGAAACAAAATTTATAAGATCATAGTTTTTTGTGGATTCTTGCTTGTTTGGCATTAAAGAAGTTTTTACAGCTCGAATAACAAGGTAAACAGAGAGATTGAAAATCAGCAAACGAGTTTAGGTAGTTTAGGTTAGGTAGTTAGGTACCGAACCGAACTACTTCGGTTCGGTAGTTCTATATTATATATATGTATATATATATATATATATATATATATATATATAATTTTCATTCGAACATTATAAAAGTGAATTGAATATTTTATAAACATTTCTTAAATATTAAATTTAAGTGCTTTTTATAGTGATCATCTTTCTTTGTTACATTTTTTAAGGCAAAGTTCAGTATGGCTATCTGCTATAGGAAGGAATGTATTTGGTGGATTAATTTTTAGGGGCTCTAACCGAGTTCATGTTACATCTGAAGAAAGCCGGCCTTAACTCCAGACCGTTAGATCGATAGCCAGGTTGTAGGTCAGAGCCTTGGACCTTACCATTTCAGCGTTTTACTAATGAGCACCTTCTTATCCATTCGGCCATTTTCATCATTTCTCAACACGCTACTTCAACTAACTAGTTTTGCACATTTCGTACCCATTACATGTTATTATTGCTTTTTGTTGTTATCGCCATAGTTATAATTATTGAAATTGTTAAATTGGTATTTACTCTTTCTTACGCTTAGTACAAATTACCATATCTTTAGAAACCCATTCTGAGACGGCACTAGACATTAACGATCATTTACATGTTTAACATACTTCATCTTTGTTGGTTGTGGTTAGCTATATTTGGTGAGCCTTTACATTTAGTGAACAAGTTTGATGGTTCCTTACTTCAATGATAAGAAAGATCAACAACTCTATAAAAAGATAGCTTTTTGAAATGGGCATTTGTTGTTAATTATCCAATTTTCAAATTGATAATAACAAGTACTAGTTTAACTATAAATTTTTTCACGCCCTCTCTCTCTCTCTCTCTCTTTTTGTTCTAATTTTGTTTTTTAAATATACTTTTTTTCTTTGGCAAATTGACAGCATTTTGTAAGTTTGCTTTTTAAAACTATGCAAATCTATGAAGTCCTATGAACTATGAAGTCCTATGAACAAAAACTATGAAGTCCTATCTTGATGCTTACAAAATTTTAACATATTTTTGCAATAAAATATCTACTTAATGTTTAATGCCACCAGAGACATTTTAAAATCAAAAGATGGTTTAAAAAATAATCTATCTTACCAACAGCAAAAAAATTGAGCATGGAGTATACCAGTGGAGCAAATGATGGAAAAAATAAAACATAAAACCGTTGAACCGAAAGAAAGTTTTCTGGCTTTCAGAGCTTGTTTGGGGATCAAAGGAATCGTTCGTACTGAAATAACGAGATAGTTGAAGAGTGAAAGGTGGTAACGAGCTTAGGCAGAGCAATTTGAGTAAACTTTTGTTAGCAGAACAAAAACTCCTCATCTTAACCAAATAAAAATCTCGAAATGTTCTCTCATTTCGTGCTTTTGAATTTTTCCAGCTGGAAAAGGTAATACTTTAACATAAGAACAGAGATCGAGGGGAAAACATTTTATTTGAAATTTTTCGACTCCTTGTAATAGTCATGTGAACAATACTGCCCTTGGTGAGCTCATTTTACATAGAAAATCTGTTTAAGTCCAAAGTTGTATACTTTTAAGGATTCAGAATATTCTAAATTTATACACATTATAGAAAGTTATTACTTTGAGTCTGGAAAAATGGAATAAAACCGAAAGAATGAATTGTCCAAATTTTATCATTTAGAGTAAAACAAAATTTTATAACGTCTATGATATTTTTTTTTTTTTTTTGAGATCCTTATACATTTAAGAAATATCATGGTTTTGATAAGAAAAATTCTGAGATTCTAAGAAATTCGAAATATGTCGTGGTTTGGATACATAAAAAGTTATCCGAATTTCTGTCTACATACCCTCAAATAATCTTTAAACTGAGAAAACTGAGTTGTGAAATAACTGTCAGTTATGACGACTATATGCGAATGAGAGAAACGAGAAAAGATTTCGAAATTTCAAGTAAACATTTATGTATTTTTGAAATACATTCTAATTTTATGCACATGCATCGCTTGTAAAACATGGATTAATAGCGCGCAAAATTAATTTCAAAAGTTACAAGTCATTTTCAGCTTTTTATGATATAAATTCTTTTTAAATAATCATCTTTTAAGCCGATTTCGAAGATGTACTAGTTGCTAAATCTTTCCTTAAAAAGCAAATTTGATTTTTTTTCTTATTTTAATAAAAATTTATTTTTAATATAATGGCCCGATGCAATTCTTTTAATCATACAATATAGAATTAAAATGCGCTGTTATTTTGGAATAACCCTAACACTAATAGTTAAAACACAACGTACAATACAATAATAAATAACACTAAGCCATCCAATTCAACCCATTTCCTCTCTTATATTTACATGTCTCCAAGATAAATTAACTTTCATGAGCAGAGCATCAAATTAATATCTCAGACGGGAGTATGTTCAAATTATTCATCTCAGACAAGAATTTAAAATGAATCTAAAACTCTCCTTTTGTAAGTAACTGTATCTCCAAAGGGAATTCTCGTGAAGTTAGATACTTCTGTGACAAAAGTGGGTACGGTAAAATAGTTTCTTCATTTATTACAAAAGAGAGAATTTGAAACCTGGACGGTTTCAGGGAACAGTGGAACGTTTTTCGTTATTAGCATTTAAAGTAAATAAGCCGTTTTATTTAACACTTAAGAAATGCGTGTTATCTAATTGAAACATTCACAATGTACTTTAAAAGTTAAACTAGTTTTAAACTATCTTATTTACAAGCATTTTAAAATTATATAATGCATTAATCAACTTTTTTATAAAGGTCAAAACTTCAGAGAAAAAGTCTTTGTATAATTTATCTTTATCAGTCTAATTTATTTTCTGTTTCTTAAACGCAGTTCAAACTTTAAATTAAAATCGTTTGAAAACTAAACGTAGAACAACTAAACAAAAACTTACAGAATTTACTAAGTGCATAAAAAATGTCACTTTCTAGAAAATTTCGTGGTATTTGTAGTTATTTTTTTTAATTGGGTGGCCCATTTGTCCCACTCTTTGAACAAGTAGACCACCAATATGGTGGATGAAGTGGACGACTTATGGCCCACTTAGCCTTGGACGATATTGTATTGAAACTAAGCAAACCAACACTTTCAAAGTGTCGTCATAAGCTGACGTTCCAAAGTGATATTTTAGTATACAATCTATTTCGAATTTCGAATTGCTATTAGAAAACCGTTTCAGATCAACCAACAATTTTTTGTTCTGTGATTTAAAAAAATAAAAAAGCCTGTATTTAACCTCTTGTCCACACCAAATTCTACCATTAGCCTATTGAAAAATATTTACTGGTGTTCCATTTACCGCATTTAAGTAGCCAGTGGGTGGAACACTTTGACTGAATTTCTTTGTTTTTTTCCCAAAATTCTTCTGATTGTTCGCAAATATCTCCATGTTCAGAAAGGCAACTGCTGTGAGACTATTTTTAAAAAACTATTCTCGTGTCTTTATCACAGATGCTGTAGCATTACTAAATCATATATTATGCTATTTTGCTGCCCCACTTGTCCCATCTTACCCTATATTTTCATGTGGGTAAAAGAACGCGCAGGGGTTCTTGGGTTGCAAAGTAGCTCATACTTTCTCAAAGAACGCAGTCACCGAATCATAACAACTCAAATGTAATACATCTTTAACAGATTAAAATTCTCAGTGGAACAGAAATCTACAGAGCCTATGGGCACTTAATTACTGATATCCACAACAAAACTGCTAGTAAACCTCAAGAGGACTTTGGAAACCTTATATTTAAAAGCAAAAGTTCATCATGATCCTGGTCCAAAATGTTGAGCACATTTGTTTATATCCTGCGATGGCATAAAGCTATTCAAATAGGATTGTTGAAATTGTTTTGGAAGTTTTTTGAAATGCAAAAGGGCCTCCAAAACTTTTTGTTGATTAAAATGCCTTAGTATCTTTATTTTCAAGATTTAAAACTTCGAAATTATACTGTTTTCGCTGGAAAATAAAACAAAACAGAATTTTAAATATTTGAACTGAGATATTACAGATTCGCTATTAAAATCAGTTAGCTTTCTTGATACTCCTTCCTCCCTCCCTGTAAAAAAAAAGGTTTAGTTTACCCGGGTGATAACAGGCTCACTCAGAAATTTCCAGAATACGCTTTGTTTACATTTTGTTAGAGTCATTCACAGAGCCATAATAATCGCATTTTTAGGTGTATACACGTCAGTGTGATGAAATTCATAATTAATGATGAGCTATCACGCATGAAATGATTGAAGGTAAAATAAAAGTTACGTAAATAATGCAAAATATTGCTTGGACTCTAGTCGATAGTCGAATGTAAAAGTAATATAATATCATTAACTTTTCTTTTATAATATAAATATTTTTTGAAATGTTTTTAGGTTTTTTCTAGAAGCTTTGTTTTTTACAGACTACATCATCGCGAATCATATACACACTATATAATAACATATTCTGATGTTGTTTTTTTTTTAGGTTAAGTGTTTTCTTCGTATTGTTTATGAACACTGTCGACCTTTTTTTAAATATTAGTTTGACTAGGAGAAAGCAAATGGACGATTAAATTCATGTCAATATTTATGAAAAATCCTTCAACCACTTTACATTCAAAATAGCACATATGTATTGTGTTTCCGAAATAAAAAATTTTAAATACGGTAATGTCATAAAACTTTTCCGAATTGCTCAAAACATGGTCATCTCTTTAGCTTTATTTTCTCTAAGAAGTTCGTGAATAAGTATTACTTAAAATTTCATAAATAGAAATGGCATTCATGACAGAGAAAAATATACTTTGTTCAAAATAAAATAAATTGTGCTTGTTTTTTTTCTTATTGGAAATTAAGTATCGCACTTTTAAATGACCTCACAAATGGATATTGCATAAAACAAGGAATGGTATGTTTTTCATATATATGTATATACATATAAGTAATCTGCTTTATATATCTTTCAAAATTGGTAAAGCTTTTATCATACAGAATATGTTTTGTTAATAGTTTTCGTTACCTTTCGATCAAGATTTTTAGACAAACATTTTAATATCTCAGTAAATGCGGTTAAAACATATTACATCCTAAAACGCACACGGTGTTAATATTTCGCAGATTAATAATTTTACATTTTAATCCAAACTATAAAAATAAGTCCGCTGCTGGAAACTATTGCCGTTCTGACATCACTGCAAATTAAACAGCAAGGCCATGCAACCTTCAAGGATGGAAATCATAACGGCAGTTCTGCAAATGAGACATTGATATAACATACAAAACCCCTCACCTTTAAGGCAAAGTGCTTAGAGTGTTTGCTCAGAGTACTTTGAAGGAATCTGAATAAATCTTCTTGAGGGAAGACTTCCACTTAAGCGTTCTCACTTAGTCGAGCGTTTTCGGGAACTCCGATTAATTGAGCAACACGCCCTCCATATCCTGATTGAAGCTTTCCTCTGTTTGTGACGTCAGTCGATGACGTCGGCGAAGTAAACGGTACATAGGGTACTGGTTGAAGTCTTTTGGAACCCTATTTTAACTTCGTAAGTACCAGCGAGTAATTTCCCGCCAATCACAGTTTAAATAGCATCTTAGTTTTTGAGACTCAAATGAAGTATGTTTATGCTATATTCACTGAATATACTTTCGAGAAATTTTGATATTTTAATGCTAATATTTTTATCTCGGAATAAAAGAAAAAGATGCATTAAAATAACATTCGATTTGACTCAGAAGTAACTTGATATTGATTTTTAATTAATTAAATAAATAAAAGTTCTTTGTGTTTTCTCCTTTTTAATTTAAAAGGAAGTTTTTAATGCTTTCTCTAAGCTTAACAAATGAAAGAATATTTAATATTATTTTATAAATTTTGCGCGCAAAATGATCGTAACCAAGCAAAATTTTAAGTTTTTAATTAATAAACTTTTGCAAAGTGCTCTTTCCAATTCTTCTTTGTAACGTTAATGGCATCATATAATGCAAATTAGAAGCAAACAAAAAAATTCTTCAAAGCCATTCAGAATTCTTAACGTTATTCAAGTTTTGGACAGCGAAAGCAGTGATGCATACCGTGACTTAAACATATCTAGTATTTTCTACTATTTTTAAATTATATTAATTGTTTAATATAAATATATATGAATTTATATAATGTATAACCGCAACTGCTGGCACGTTAGTTTGTTTATTTATAATATAATTATCTTTAACGGTTAAAGACTCTTTAAAAATAAAATTTTGTAATTTTTCATTGGCAATCAACTGTTCAGTTAATTGACTATTACATTCATACGATCTGTGTGCTTTGTTTCTAAGAACCATCTTTTCTAAATTCGTTCCACAATTTATGTTCTCACGAGGAGAGCAAAGAACTCATAAACATTGCAATGTACATTCGGAAACTGCTAACGACAGCCTATAAGTGATGACAATATACATGATAGAAACCATGGGCGTCTCAAGCTATGGGGACCGGGGACACGTCCCGCTCCCTCCCAATATTTTGTCTTATGGGGACGGAGGGGACCGAGGAATACTCCATAAATTTCTCTAAAAGAACTTCTCACTAAAAAAAAAGGACGAAAGAGAAAGAAAGCCTATATCACATCACAAAGTATATCCCCCCCCCAATTGGCGTAAATTGGCATGTGGCATTGAGGGAGGGGGCAAAATGTTTCCTATTACTGAAAACACTTTCATATAGGTGGTATTTTTGGGGGGAGGTGTTGCCTCCCGTTGCCCTTAATTTATGTTTATACCCCCCCCCTCCCGCCTTTAGATGATGGTGAAATACAAAACTTTAACGACATCTGGGCAGTAATGTTTGGGGACACCCCTCCGCACAGTAATTTGCCGGTTGCGATGCCAATGCTTGAAACGCAAACACGGAGATTTTTGATCATCTCAAAATTTAACTCCAATCTTCTTACCTGGAGTTTGTGAAAAATTGATGTCCATGCAGCTCAAATTGGTGGGATGAACTCCTGAGCTGATTTTTGTTTAGAAATAAAGCTTGCTTAAAAATTCATATGCGTCACTTTATTATAGTCAGTCAAAATTTAAATGGGATTAAAGGTGTCGAAATATACTGGAGAGGTTTAGAGATGGCAGGTTACCAAGTTACAAGTTTAAAATATGTACACAGTTTAGTGAAGTTCAAGCAAAAAAGTTGCTTATTCTTTCTATTTAAAAATAATATTCACTGTTGAAACCTTATAATTCAGATCATCAAAAAACTTTGTTAAAGTATTGAATGAAATTCTGTAAATGAATTAGAAAAAAATTAGCATTCGATAGAAAAATTAACTTTTATCAAATTAATAACTCACATATTTTTAAATGTTTAAAAATTAACCATCCATTCAACTGAATCCTTGTTACGCCATTAGCTTATAAGAGTAATCAAAGCTCTTTCCTTTAATCTTTTAAGTCTATTTACACTGTCAGAAATACCTGCAACCACACATATTGCTGTAAAATAATACAGCACTGTGTGTTGTATATCCACTCAAAAATAATATTATGAAATGAATAAGATTATCACGAAGAACCTATGGCAATGAATGTATAGCAACTGGCACAGTCTACATCACAAAGTGTTGGGGTTACGTTTACCCACACATTGTGCTCTAAAATAATACAGCACTGTGTGTTGTAAATCCACTCATAAAATGACGTAATGACGTTGATAGGCCAATCAAGAAGAACATTGTATAGCAAATTGGCTCAGCCTACAGCACAACGTGTGGATAAACTTAACGCAAACATCACAATGTGTTGGCGTTACGTTTACCCACACGTTGTGCTGTAATCACTTTTTTTTTCAGTGTACTGCAATTTTGAGACATAAATGTAGATTTAAATTCGATTTGTTAATTATTTCTATGAAAAACAAAGAAAATAATATAAAAGATACCCTAAAACAGGTACGGGCAACCTTTGAAAAGTGGCGACCCAAACTTTAGGATGTTAGCGAAGTCGCGGGCCGTACATATGGGATTTATACAGGATTTTGAATGGTTTATATGTTTTATACGGTGTTTTAATATGCTCCGCGGGCCGGATTAAAAGCCTTGACGGGCCACAGCTGGCCCGCGGGCCGTAGGTAGCCCATATGTGACCTAAAATATTAAATACTTTAAGCAAATGAACTTTTTCAAAGCAATTTTGTTATTTTCATGACTACATGCATTAAGCAAACTAGTTTTAAAAGCTTGCCAATGTTGTGTATTTGAATGAAAATTTCATTAACCACAGTATTCGCCTATGTTATTTATAATTATAAAATTAAACTAAATGAATTCGTTAAAACCTTACATAACTTCTCTCTCTCTCTCTGTTTTTGATTAAAAGAATATAAAAATAAATTTCTTTGCATGAAACATTAATACATTAGGTACTTTTCAAAAGACACGAAAAGTCCTCTCTCACTCTTATAATTTTAAAAGGTAAAATACTTATCAAAACTTTTATGACACAGTTCATCTATTTAATTCACATTACTGTTTCAAATAATATATGGCTCTATACCCGTTGGCTATATAATTCATTGCTTACAAAGCCACTCTTACGGCTTCTATTGTTTACAGGCGAATTTTAGGTATCATTCCTATTAGAAAAGCTGCACCCAAGGGTAAAATTCTGAGCTGAATACCCAGGAGTGCCCTTCAATAATAAACTGAGAGAAAAGGGCCCCGTTTCGACTTCAAACTGGAATTAGAAGAATCATACATTTCGGTTTTCCTCGGAGAGCTATAAACTTGACTTCGCATTTCTTGTGCTCTGCTACTTCGAGTACAACTACATGAAATTGAAGTTGCATTGCACAGCATAAAATTTTAATTAATGACTATGTCATTTTATCTCTCAACACCCTTTATTGAAAAATGTGTCCCAAAAATGCGACATAATTTTACATGTATTTAAATACTATTAGTTAACAACAGCTTTTATCTATTGTTACAATATTTCGTAAGCTGTAGAATATGCTTCACATGTATTTTTTACATATATTTAAATAATTAGTTCACAACAGTTTTAATCTTTTGTTACAATATTTCGTAAGCTGTAGAATATGCATCCCATGTATTTTTCTATAAATAGGTTACACTCATAAAAATTTCAGCATAGGGTCACCAGGCGAAATACGCGAAAGATGAGCGATAAAATGACAAAGTCAATTAATATCGTTTTAATATGGCAATAATGAAACTAAAAAATTAGGGGGGTTCAGGGGGATCTCCCCCTGACGAGGCTCGAACAGCCGAGATTTTTAATTATCTATATATTTCTTCTTGAAAATATAAAACATCGGCTTTTAAACTCGATTTGTAATTTCTTATGTTCTTCTGCAATGTACCTAAACTGAGAGGCCAAGGCCAACCATACTGTGTGAGAGAACAGTTTGACCTTCCCCAAGAGAAGAACTGCAGCCGAAGAGCATTAAATGACCTATAGAGAGACAGGTCAGCACAAGAGCAAATTGAGCACGCGCACATTAATAAACAAGTTTTTTAGGCACTTCCAAAGTCAGAAAATCTGAACACAAAACTCTGTCGTTTTCAAATCAACGATTTTTTTTTTTTTTAAGTGCTGAGCCACTGTGTTAATGGCACAGATGGTCACAAAAGAGTTTTAATGGCGTAATAGAATGTCACAGTTGTCACACAATTGTCACAAACTAGTCACATTGTGACTAGTGAGATACATGAGTTCCCTGTGTAGTCACCTCGACGCTTCAACTGTCAGTAGTTACCAAATGAGGTCGATGCAATGTGTCTGCGATTCTAAAGTGTCGTCTAAATTTTGTGACTTTTAAATCTTACTCAATTGTTACAAATTTTAACGAATATTTTTCATAATAATGACAAGAAAATATGATGAAATCTCGTTGCAGGAAAATTTTGGAGACTTTTGTTTGAATTAATTTAAAATAAAGAAATACACCTCAATGTAATGTATCGAACTCCCTAAACATATGGTGTTTCTTAACTGAAGAAAAAAATATTCAAGATGTAATTAGCTTTTTTTATATATAAATAAATAAATATATAAAAGAGCTCTGACTCTTAAGAAATAATTTTTGAAAGAAAAATATCTAAGCATTTAATGTATATCTTAATTTATAAATTAGTGTACACATTGTCCCCTCCATTTATAAAGTTTTCCGCTAAAATTTCAATTTCCAAAACACATTTTAACATTCACTTCACGCTTTAAGCTCTCTGTAGTAAAAACCATCTACTTAAACGCTAACGTATGCGGTACCAAAATTGAAGATATTTCTACCTTACGAATGGCAACAACTAGATGTAAACATTAGCGTAATAACAATAATGCATGTGCAAAAATCCAAATTAATAGTTCAATGACGTTAAATGGAACAAGTATATTCGTTACTTTTATTTGTGTATGCCACGCAGTAGCTAGATTACAAAATAACATTAATGAATACGTGTATGTGAGAAGATCTTTCGGATCTTCTCACAGCTTTAAAATATCTAATTTACAATACTTGACGCATTTATCGCTCATCTAAAAACTTCACTAAGCAGTGGGCTAAAGCACATTTTAGCCATTTCCTGTTTCCTTCATATTATTGTAACTATGAGATACGTATAAAATATTGCAACCATGCTATAAAAACAAAAACATCAGGTTGCTAACTTTGGCACAACACTGGTGTTATTCAAAGAGAAAAATATTTATTAGCGTAACCAGTGAATGGAAATGGATGGCACCATACCAGTGGCGTAGCCAGAAATTTTTCATGGGGGGAGCGGGGGAGGGAGGGGGTTACGACTACTGAACTCGCATATATGTATACGTGTGTGCGATAAGGGGAGTGAAGATTATACATTTTGTATGGCAAAAAATTCCTAATGGGAGGGGGTGACCCCCCTATCCCCCACCTTGGCTACGCCCTTGCACCACACTAAGTACTAATTTGAAGAAGCCTGCAGTTGCTGAAATAAAGAAGTATTTTTGTAGAAATTTGTACAACATGCTCCACAGCGTATCACCCAATGCAGTCTTTTTATAATCATTTTATGAATGCAGATGTCACCAATTATGTCTTTTTGTACATTTTACAATGTCAGTACTTGGCATGGCCACTATCGGCTTTTAAGATGACACCCAAAATTTGTAATAACCCTAACCTAAATAAATTTAATGACAAATACGGTTAAAACGAAAAAACTTGATTTTCGTTCAAATGAGTCCAATGATTTGGCCAACACTGCACTCATCATAAAGAACAGCAGGGTATAGGGCGGCGAAGCTATCAGCCTTGGCAGCTAGTATTGTTGATATTTAAGAATTTAAGCGCTCACATTCCGACTAGGTGTTCAGGATTAGCGACCGAAGTCAAACTCGGCCTTAGACAGCTTTGCGACCTTAATACATTGTCGCATTACAGTTGCAGTATAACCGGGACTGTACAGTAACGTCACCTCAACGGCGATTGACATCAACGTTGTAACTACACTGCTGAATCCATTGTGATGTCATTGCGGGCTAACAGAAGGGTCGTTCGATGGTCAAATCGTAGTCCCTACACGGGACCCGTGACCGTTTTGGGACTTTATTGTACGGTGACAAAGAATCACGACGCTAGTAAGATAGAAGGCATTGTAGAACTCTGTGATTTCTGCAATATAACAAGTATACGAAATAAATATAAAAGCTAAAACAGTGAGTATTTTCCGTTCATTAACCGTACACGTTAAACAAATTTTCATAATCTTATAAGGAAATTTGTTACAAAATTTCTTGCAACATGACATGACACAACTAGATGTCACAGAAGTTATACGTATTATCTTCATACAAATTCCCCTAACATTCAAACTCCAGATTTGTCGCAATTGCTTGCATAAACATTTCCATTAACAGCATGCGTCGGCTTTGCACAGGCTGTCGCTGCAGTAAAAGTTAGTTGCGTAATACATTTCACTGTTGAGAACAAATTAAAATCCCCGGATGAACCGAGCCATTTCCAAGAAAGAACAAACTTCAATTGCCTCCCTTAAGTATTTATTTTACAAAGGAATATCTAACCAGATACAAGTTCTTGGCCATTAAAATTTTAAAGGGGAATTCTTAATGACGGATTTAACAAGCACAAACTATGTTGCAGAAATTTCCATGGCTGCATCATTTGGCAAACAATGCACTAATAATCGAATGAGGTATTTGCTGATTATCGAAAGAAGCAATCCTTCGGCTGTTTGAAATACATTGTAACCATTATAATTGCACTGCCATAAATTGTCGAACAATAAATATGAGAAAACGAGGAATAAATTTTACTGTTTGGAGAGTATAGGCTATTCATAATATGATCTTCCTACGAATTTAAGAATTCGAGCAAAGTTTTGAGATCATCTGTGCGCTATGACCATACATACGTCTAAGAATCAGATGTCCGTCTGTCTCTTAATTAACGTTTAATTATCATGATTGTGAATGACTGAATCAACAAAGATGTTTTTGAATACTTGAAAATAAGTCAATAAAACTTTCTATGGAAATTCTGTCAATCGGAAGGACGGGTTTACCAATCAACCATTTCATCTTTTGTTTCTGTTCTCATTTTTCTGTACTTCGGCTTTCAAAATTATGTATTTTGCTATTCCTTGCAAGCGATAGACTTTTACTGAGTATTTTAGACTAAGCCACGCCTCCTTGATCTAAAAATAGTTCTTCTTACGTCGATTTGCAATAGCAATGTTTCATTTTACTCCCTTCTGCCCCCTACTGTTGGCTACTATTTTGTCATACTTTATTTTAATTATATTTTTGATGCCATGCACCGTCTTTCAAAACCATCCAACCGCTACTTGTTTAATTTTGTTTGTCAAAATTTATTGTGATTCTCTAATTTGCCTTGGTTATCTCGGTCAAGTGTTTGTTCTCGCCTGGATCAAGACCCATTGGCATCTGATTTTTCTCATTCATTTCGCCGCATTTCGAGCGTAAATATTTAATTTTCATTACGCTGAGCTGCCACCAAACTGCGAAGTTCAATATTTTTATTTTAAACTGCCTTATCAACAAAATAGTTTTCCGTTCTAGAACATTATTTGCAGCTGAGTGTCATCGAACCTTATGTTTTGCCACAAGCCACAGCAACAATTTTTAATCACGAATTAAAAATTGTAAGTAATTTCTACAGTACAAATATAGTTTGCAATGTTGTGTCAGTATTACGATGATAACATTTTTGAAATACTTCGAATATTGGTTACCAGCATTAAATCTATGCAAGTGTTGAACTGGAAATACTTTGAATCCAAAATCTTGGCAGTAAACATTAACGACATGCCATTGTTATCGAAATACAGCGAAAATATTGAAAAAACTGTGCAACATTCTTACACGAGTTTCTCGTTATCAAGTGTATACTTTTAAAACCATTCGATTTAAATAAAATATTGATTATCAAACTCTTTTTTTAATATACAAAAACTCTTTACTCGTTTTAAATTTATATTTTGCTGCTTGCACGTAAAATTCATTGCAAATTTTGCATCAAGACATTAATGTGAGTAATAAAAACTTCCGGTGTACAGTTCTTTAAAATTTTCCTTTCTGTTACGAATCATACAAAAGCTATGACACGGAAATTATTTCATGTTGTGACCTTGGTACAAAAATTAGTATTTAAAATCGCAAAACTCAGGGAAAATTCTGCAACTAATTACTTATTTAAGTAAGGAGCATCCTCCACCTTCCCCCCCCCCCCAAAAAAAAAGGAAAATATTTTGTTATTAGATGCCTTTATATAAATGTGGTAACACTGTCATATCGTGACTGCCAAACACACACTTTTCAAAAAATTATCCCCACCTTAATTTCAAGAGCAAATTGTAATTTAAATTCCAGTTAAACTCGGCACGCACAGTTAAATCACGCAACTGAAATGCTGCTTGCCTCCTTCGCAGATTTTATAGATCGAGTCCCAGGGCCCGATTAACCTTTGAAATGGGGACTGACCTTAGACAGGGGAAGCTCAGTCTCATTTCGGAGGGGGGGACCTCCCCTTTTTGTTTGTATTAAGTAAAATTGTTATGATATTCTTCGATGAAAATATCGTATTTGTTAAAAGGATATTTCATTATTATTAGTGCTCTAATGATTTTATTTGATAAAAATATTTTATTAATTAATTTGAAATTTTCCTTTGATAAAAATATGTTATTCATTAATCTTCGCAATAGTTTATTTCATTGTAATGAGATTTTACAGTATTTTTAAAATTACTTTGTAAAGTAAACTAAAAACTTACTACTGGAACATTAAACTTTATTAATTTAGTCGTACATTTTTGATAAGACATGGGGCTTATTTCAAGAATTCTTTCTTCGTTTTGATGACATCATAAAAATCACAACATGGAAGTTCAGAATTAATTTTGACATTTAGACAATGTTTAAGATTACCTATTGAAAGTTTATCCCTTTCTACCAACCAAATGTTCCCCTCATAGAAAATTTTCTCTCAACTGGAGCAGATGTCCCAGGTAAAAACATCGTAAGCTGAACTAATTTAGGAATGTTGCTACATGGAGTATCAAGACTTCTAAAAAACCTTAAAAATAGCCTTCCACTTCTCTTCATTAAAAATCTATACAATAACTTAAAAGATCACTTAAAAACAAAATTTTTAATTGGTATCCCTTTTTCAGCCATTTCTGGGCCCCCCTTAAATTCTGAGGGGAAGCTCAAGCTTCTCGAGCCTTTTTGGTAATCAGGCCCTGCGAGTCCCACGCCCCACAAAAGAAGCAGTTTGATTTCTAGAAATTGCAATTCGAAAATTAGCTTGTGTAGAGTTTAAAAACTATTTGGGTTTTCTTTCTGTGAATAACTGAGATTATGAATATTGAAATTTATGTATGTGTAATAAGAAGATTTTACAAAAAGGGGTAGGGGGGGGCGGAAACACGACAAGCAAAAGTTGTCCTGAAAACGCTGTTGAAGATCACAACACTCAATAAAAACTTTCACTGAAAGATTAAAATGATTTAAAAACCTTTCAAATATAACACACATAAAATGATACTTATCAACAAAACGATCGTTTCTTGTACAAAAAGTTCACTCTTTTTCAGTAACAAATATTTTCATCACCCACACTAAAAGTTAGAACTCATGTTCTGAGTCATTCTGAAGTATTCATGTGTTACGTACGCGACATTTCAAAGAAACATTTTAATATACTTGTACATTTTTCAATATCAAATTATAAATGAGGAAGTTTGCAACTATTTTTAAGCTTTTACATACCACCTCAACTAGATTTCTATGAAGTTTCTTTTTGTTGGACCAGATAGTTTTTTTTTAAATTCATTAATAAAGTTTTGTTACGTACGGGACATTACAAAAGTTGTTTTTAAAGTACCTTCAGCAGTTTGCATTTTGCTCTGAATTTATGAGATATTTTCACAAATAAATTTGATGGGTAAAAGGAGACATATACAGTTATTAATTAACTTAAAAATTATTTTTTTTAACTGTATCATTAATTAATGAAAGCTAATTACTTGTGTTACGCACGGGACATGGCTATTTGTTACGTACGGGATACGTGATTTTAAGTTGTTGTTGTTGTTGTCGTGTCCATGATAGACGACGCTATCCATGGAAACAGAGGTGCCAGTGCCCCCGAGGGGGTTGGACTTCTAGTTGTTATTCCCTGATTTTGAACCGATTCCAGATGAGGGACCAACCACCACCTGAATTCGGCACCCCCAGAGGTATCGTTTAACAACTTGGAGGACATTGGAGCCACGACGGATTTTACGTGCACCAGCTCCCATTAGCGTACACGGTTCCACAGCGGACAAGGAGATGACCCTCCCAAGCACTGGCCAAGCCGGATGCTACTTCACTTGCCGTGTTCTTATGGGAACGGAGTTTAGCGCCCAGACCACTGCGGGACGTGATTTTAAGTAACAATACTATAAGAAATTATGAACTAAAATTAACACAGATGCTAATTTAATTAATTTATTAGCTATATTAATGTAGTCAAACTTAAAGTTAATTGTAGAATTAAAAATAATTAATGATTTCTTTAAAAACTTAATTTTTCATATTTCATACATAGCTCCATTTGAAAAAATAATAAACGTTTAAAATTAAAATATATGTTTTATACAAGTCACAGAACATCTATGATGCCTTTATTTTCTTTCACTTCCCCCAGTGGTACCGGAAAATGTCCCTAACTATTAATTGGACTTCATGTTTTTTTCAAGCTTAGTCAGTCTTTTTTAAGGATTTTATCCTTTTCTGAGATGTGTGGACAATAAAACATGTTTTTGCCTAAAGGTTTCATAAATAATGGATAAAGATATTTATCATCGATGTCCTACACAACTACTGGCTACAAATAATTATCATACTTACTTAAATTTATGCACTTATGATTGATGCAGTTTCATTTTTTCAGTAACTCAATGAGTGCGTCTGTGGTAGGCTGTTTATCTTGTTTGTATAACAGGCCATAAAATCATTATATCTTTATAATAAAAGTAAAAATGCTTCCAAAGACCCAGACAGCCCAAGCCTGTTGGTCGGGCAAAATGCACATTGTTTATTAAAATAAGCCACTTCCAATTTTTGGATTTTCTGAAAATGTATCTAATCTTTTCATCTGAGCTAATTTTCTACATTTACAACATTAAAAGATTTTATATTAATTTTCATAGGAAGAACTTAAAATTCGTTAAAACATTTATAACATGCTTAACAACACAAACTTAATTTAAAACATTTATAACAAATGTAAAATGAGGATACATAGCTTTTCCTAAAATATGCGGTGTCACTGAAATTGAGAGTAGTTCTTCAGATATATCTTGACATTTCTTGCATTTTTCGATTTATTTTTTGCTTAGTTGTTTGGGATTTTTCGTTTTCCCAGTTTCATAATTTCTATGTTGATTTAACTCTTTTTTTTATGCATAGTTGACTTTATCAGCCATCAAGGTGTCTAATTTTTCCTTTTCAGCTAAACTGTTTTCTCACTCTTTCTGTAAAAGTAAGAACCGTACTGCTTCTTCTCGAATCAGGATTTTTTTATTAATTGAAGTAAGTCTTAGTTAAATATGTATTTTAAATGCTATTATTAAATATATAATCTCAGTTTCATCTTGTCTGAGTTTATGATGAAAATCAACTGATTACTTAAAATGATGTTTCAATGTTCCAAGAAATTTATGACTTCATCAATAGTAGCTAATAGCAATAATTAACCATATAAAGTTTACTTGTATACATATTTTTGTACTTAGTGCAGCTAATTGTGCAGAAAAGCCATAAAAATAGTCTAAAATTTAAATTTTTGCCAAGTTTTAAATCAAAATTTCGCATTTTATCCTGTACGTAGCAGATTTGTCCCGTATACGTAACACACTTTTGTTTGTGATGCCCAGCTCCTAAATATAAAGTTATAGTATTTTAATTGAATAATTTAGGAAGCTAGTTCACTAGTTGAAGAGCGAAACAAATTGCTCAGTTGTCATCAATAGTTTAAAAAAATAATAATAATAAGCTCAAAATTGTTTCGTACGGGACAAAACGAAATTTATCATTGAAAGTTGTTGATAAAATATTATTTTTTTCACATAATACTACTATTGAAAAGGTTTTATGAAACATAGGAACTTTGAAATAAGATAAAATATTTTTTGAGTAATAGTTAAAAATATTATGTCCCGTACGCAAAACATTTTTCTGTGTGCCTGCAAACAAAATGCTCTAGTTTCTGTTTAGTTAAGAATAAAGATTTTTTGGTGATAAACTTTAATAGTATGTATTTCAATCTTTAAAATGATGTACTGTACTTAATTTTTTTATTAAAATTTGTTTCCCACGCTTATGAAGCCAAATACAGCGGAATAAACCTTCTACACTTTCAGAAAGGTTTTAATCGTTAAAGATAAACTAAATTTATTCTGATGTATGCACTCTTTTTTTAATTTCGTTTGCTGTATTTTTTTTTAAGTTTGAACATTTCAATCTCAAACTAGAAACATTAGTTATTATTATTATTATTTTTTTTTTTTTTTTTGTAGAATCAATGATAAAAATTAGTTTATTGTACGTACTTTATTATTATTTTTTATCTGTAAAAGTTTGTATATATAAAAATTTTGTTAATACAGATGAATTACAGTTACTGGGTGATAAAAACCTACTTATTTATTTATTTTTAATGTATACAGTAGTGTATTAAAAAATATGAAAATCTATAACTAGAAGACTTGACTAGGTGTAGATATTTTTCTGTATCACAAGACAAAACTCACATTCTGGTCAATTACAACAGTCTACTGTCAGAATAACCTTATTATCGATGGCGCTTAATTTGTATAGAGCTTATCAGTCTCTGAGATGAAAGTTATAATATTATAAGAAATTATGACTGGAAATAATAAATCACTGTCCCGAAGAGATTTTCTTTATATTTTTACACAGAAGACATTTTTAGGTTAAATTTACGTGTATAATTAGGTAAAATTATTAGGTTAAAAGAGCTATTTTAACCTAATAATTTTATTGGACCAACTAAATGTTAGTTGATTCAGCAAAAAGTTTTGTTGATCCAAGAAAATTTTAGTTAAATCAACAAAATACTTTGTTTTTTTCTTTTATTTGAGTTTTAAAAATCTGTGAATTCATTTGAATTATTCAGTTTTACCAAATTTTGGGTGACTGAACAAAATTTTGTTGAATTCAACAAAACATTTTCTCTGTGTATTCATTTGCATTGTTTATACTTTTATTAAGCCTACAATACAGGCTTGTTTTTATTTCTGCTTTTTCAGTTTAATTTTAAGGCAATAATCTAAGAATGACAATTTAATAAAACACGGTATACTAATAACACGAAAATTTCGAGAAAAGGTTGTAAACGTTTAAAAAGGTTTTATATTATGAAAGACAGCTATAAACCCAAAATTTAACTGTCAAAAAAGTATATAATTTACACCTCAATCTCCACTACAAAATTTTGTTTTCACCAATTACTGCGGCTCAAATTTTCGTGATTCATTATTCTTATGACATCTCTGGCACACCTAAAGTGCATTCTTTTTCACTACACAAAAAATTTTAATGCTTGTTGACCGATCAATAAAGCCTTTTCAAAATCGCCAAACTAGTAACCGAAATAGCAGACTAATTTGTAAGCATATTTTGATCAGGGGGGAAAAAACATGCTAAATTATACATAATATTTTGTAAAAGTGAAGCTTCTTATTCCACTAAAGAATCTTAGAACTTTATATATAAGCTACCTAACAATTTAATTGTAAAAAGATAAGTAAAAAACACACATAAAACTTGAACTGAAATTTAATATAAAACAGGCATAAAGAGTTAATAAATAACGTGCATTTCGAGAGATACTAAGAGGTTTCTGCAGTTCTTGAAATTCTTCAGGAACTACAGAATTCAGCACATTCTTTGGTTATCAATAAACCTTCTCAAAAGTAAAATATGTACTTAAAGGTATTTAATAAGCCAGTAACTTACAGGCATTTACCCACTTACAAATGAAGTGTTTGTTCAGCCTGCGTTGCGATTGGTTGAAACTTCTATTCGATGAAGAATGAACCCTCATACTATTCAAAATATATTAATTTAGAATTAATTTAAAAATTCGTAACAAAAATAAATATTACTTATGTTTTCTTTTTGTCTATCCGACTACGAATGCCGGAAACATATATGGATTTTTACGAAATTCGCACGTGTTAATCTTATGTATTAATAGCATATATGGTATCAATAATGGCGTAAATAGCATAAATGGTACTATATCTTAAAGTGGCACACATAAGAATCTCTGCATTAAAATCTTAGGACAATCATTAATTATACAGAGTTTTAAAAACTTTATCTATTTCTATATGAAGTTTTTATATATAAAATGAATATACATTATTGAATTGATAGTCTATATATTCGACATTATATGTCTTTTTGTTTACTCTTGTGCGTACTTTGTATGAAGTTATTTCTAATACAGAATTGTTTCTAATAAGAAAACTGTCCAGAGAAATGTTTTTCCAAAATGTATCTCTCCAAAAATTTAAAACGTTGAACGCAATACTTTTGATACAAAAAACATTCCAACTATCCTGCAGAGCATTCATATGTGAGGCACGAATGGGTTATGTCCAAAAGGAAAAAAATAAACTTTACATGCAGTACATTCCTTACAAGAAACTCCGCCAAGGGAAAAGCTTATATCTCAAAACCACTATTGGGCAAGATCCAAAACATGAAGTTTAATTTGCAAACCTATATGGTTTCTGAAACATAAATAACATTCCTTGATAAAAGTGATACTGAAGAATACAGCAGTTGAAAATTTAAACTACTTACAGTTTGAATAGAACTAATAATATACACACATAGTCAAAAATGGCATTCTACACAAAACAATAAAAATAAAAAATAAAACTCTTGTTTTTAATAACAGCGACAACAGAGAGCAAATACTGCTCCTAAAGATGAAATTTCTCTGCAATAAATTACTGGCAGTTTCCCCCTAGGGAAAACTGGGCTTCTTGTTGCCAAACAATGATGGAAGTTCCTTTGTTCGTTTTTTATTCCGCCAAGGATAATGAAATATTGAAACTTTAATTCGGAACGCGGAGGAAAAGCAGCTGGGCTCTCCGCGGCGAAGATTGGATTATGGCGGGAGATGACGTAATCAATAGGGATGACGTCAGTCCGGGGATGCGAGTTAAAATTTCTTGAAGATTTGTAGAACTAAATATTAGGAGCCATTTTGTTTCTTTCAAGCAAAGGCTCGCCTTAAAGGATATATAAAAATTAATAAACAAGAAATATAAATCATCCCGAACTCATTGACTGTAAAATACTTTCAAACGTCCTTTTGTTTGTACATGCACTGTTCAATAATAAATAGCAAATCTGTGTTAACTTCACTTCGTAGCAAAAGCATAACCAATTATGTTGCCAATCTTTGTGATTCCATGCACAGAAGCAATGTGGACACAAAAGGGTAATCTCTGTCATTTCATATTTGCAACAATAGTACTTCGCAATTAACCCTTTAACGCGCAGTGTTCCCCCTCTGGGAACACCAAACTCTGACGTTTTGACTGTTGCCAGTCACGAAGAATAGATTTGATTTCTATAAAAATAGTTGCGGGTGACACAGCTCCACGAGAATCCTTTACTTTTTAGCACGTCATTTCCCGTAAAAAAAATTGTTACGATCATTTTGAACAGCACTGACATCTTCTGAAAAATACAAGAATGCGAGAACAGCCGGATAGATTGCCCAATGCTGAAAAAGGGCAGACGTTGCCATCGCTCGATTTAACTACCAGCAAGATGGCGGACGATCGAAACGTTCATCGCGTGCCACAGATCTAGAGACCCTTTTTCGACGACAGCTGGCTGTGCGGCGGCACAGCCAGCTGTCGTCAAAAAGAAATATAAATCATCGTTGCATCGTTCGTTTTGCAGAAATTTATTTTAAAAACTGTTTAGAGTATTTTATCGTTGTATTCTGAGGTGCAACACAGGGTTCTACTTATGTATTCAATACTACTTCTGTATTTTTAATCTGTGGAAGGATTTTATTTTATGCGAATTACAATATTTGAGGAAGTCTCTCTTAGACTGTTGTATACCAAATTCCTCCTTGTGATTTCTTGTGAATTGTGCTTTGAATATTGTTCGTTGAATTTTTGTAAGCCATAAAGTTTGTGTTCCAAAAACTTCAACGGGTTTCTGGAACTTTCTACAAACCGATCTTTCAAGCGTACGAACCCGATAATTCAGCAATAATACAAATTACACATGAATTCTAAATATTCAATATTTACGGCCGCTAGTGCATAGACAGACAGACAAATCAAAATCATAAACATTTTCAACTTTGCCGGAAAATCAAATTTAGCTCTTAGATATGCAATCTGAGGCAATCTTTAATTAAACCAGTTGCCGCCATACAGCAGTGAAATTTGTAACGGCGTACAATTTCATTGGAGTAAACAAGGTTCGAGAGATCGATTAAACAAATAATACATAATGAGTTGTATCATAAATTTAACTGTCAAGTCAAAAATAGCAAGCAAATAACGACCGAAACATGCATATGGAAAGAGAGTATAAAACCTCTGTGAAAATTAAAATTCAGCATGTTTTGAGTTCGAATAGTTTTTTTTTTTGCCCACACTGTTCTATCTTATGTTACAAGCTAACAACTCTTCCCGTACAATACTCTGAAATTTAAATCCGATCGACTTTATGGATTCTGAATATTTTACATATTCTATACGAGTGTATAAATAGCTTGTAAATTTTCCTTCTGAACGCACACATTTCGACATATATTTAGAGCGGTAACAATTTTCATCGGTTACAGCGTCAATGTATGTTAAAATATGCTGTTTTGTGATAAACTTTAACCGTAGTACCATACATTGATGCAGTCGATATTTTTATTCAGATTTTACGCAATTTTATTCTACTTTTTTTCAAGAGAAGTCAAGAGTCTTTTTTTCAAGAGAATGGAATGGTAGAAAATATAGTCAATGTTATGAATATTGCAACTGTTTTAGAAAGAACGAAAAAAGTTCATTGAAATACCATTTTGCAAATAGGAAAAACATTGTAGCTCAGCCATGTTTCATGCAAAACGGCAATCAATTTTTACTCGCTCTAGTATATTTTTAAAATACTAGGGGCCAAGGCCCCCAGACTCGCTACGCTCGCTTTTCATATGAGGCATTCTGCCCCTAATCGGGCTTATTCGTAAAAAAGACATAATTTCAACAGAGAAAACCCGAAGATTGGATCAGATAGAATGTTACTGAGCTAAGCTACACATTGCTTAGTTGTTGCATCTTTATTGGTACATAAAAACTTAAACTTCACACTACAGTAGACCCCCTACCCCTCATAACACGGAAGATATTTTGTTATGGGAATCCGTGTTGTACTGGTCCTGAGCTATACTCCACCTGGAGTGCGGACTCCGCTTATAATCGCTGGAAAAATTATTTGTACTCCTCAGAAACACAATGATATTAAATGTTGCCATTCAAAGGTTATACTAATTAGGAGCTAAAGCGTAATAAAATAAGAACATATGTTTCAGCTGTATTTTTAATAATGTAAAACCTATTGGACACCTTGCGAATTTGCCACCCATGGCGATTTTTCATTATTTGGCGACTTGCGTACATGTAAAGTTAATAAAAGCTACGGAACAGATAGAATAGTCTGCCACCAATGGCGACTTTTCATTATTTGGCGATTTACACATACTCACAACCTATATTTACTGTTCATTTAAGGTTACCGGAAAACCGTTATCCATACTTTCATTTACATAATCGTTTGCAGATTGGCGTACTTAACACCACGAATTATACCATCTCGTCGCGCTAGCAAATATCCAAAGTGTACTATAACTGCTATAATGGCGTAATTCTAACTCATGTTTGTAAATTTCACGCGATTCTAGATACTTGGAAACGCTTTGTTGCAAAGGAATGAATGATTTTATGCCAAATCTGGCAACCATTCTGTTTATTTTTTCAGTTTTTTATTAATATCTTCTAAAATAATTCGATTTTCGAAATTTAACTTAGCTCATCAGGTTCCTCGGAATTTTTCGAATCTGTGGGCACCTTAGTTGAAACTTAAATAAGGAGGAAATAGGCCAACAAGCTTTGACAGCGCCAGCGGCCTTTACTTTTTTTTAGAATAGAGAGATACCCAAATTAAATTTCATGCTGTTCTGGAAACTCGCGGAATCTTTTCGCAATCGAAAGATTTCGTTTTGTGTACACAGCTATTCTCATGGCCATGCAAACGATTTATTTGTGAAAAAAAAATGATAATAAACTGTGTAATCTGGAAAATCTCTTTTAAACGAATTTGAATCCCAATTGTATGACGTCATATTCATTTGAAAAGGGTAATTTTGTCACGCAAATGATTTACTTTTTTGACTCTCGGAAATAAAATGGTGCTGAAAATAGCGAAAAATCGCTTTAAAAGGAGGGAACGGGTAGATTTTCAGATTTTTAAAGAAGCGCAGATTGTTTTCTATATTTTTATACATGATCATGATAATTTTCAAGCGGATCGTGCAAACGGTGAAGAAGTTATTAGGCTTTTTGTGTTAACTTTGTAAATTTCACGCGATTCTAGATACTTGGAAACGCTTTGTTGCAAAGGAATGAATGATTTTATGCCAAATCTGGCAACCATTCTGTTTATTTTTTCAGTTTTTTATTAATATCTTCTAAAATAATTCAATTTTCGAAATTTAAATCAGCTTAGCGGGTTCCTCAGAATTTTTCGAATCTGTGGGTACCTTAGTCGAAACTCAAATCCCTACGGTTTAGAAGGAGATAGGTTGACAGCGACAGCGGCCTTTACTTTTTTTTAGAATAGAGATAATTAAGAAAAACAATTGTCACATTTATTTGTTTATTTGTTTAATTTATTTATTTACTCGTAAGGACTATTTTTTCTTATCAATTTAGTACGTCAAAAAATTCTCCTATTATAATAACTTCCTAAGTTCTTGCCGTGGCATGTAAAATATCGACACTTACACGTTAGAAACGCAAGGTGATACCTTTTGACACTCCGTGTGCAAAAACTATCTTTTTGTGTGTTCCTTTTGTGTGTTTTAAATAATCTATATTCTACACATAAGAAATTATGTTTTCTGAGCTTAATAATAGATAATTAATTTTCAATAATAAGGGCGTAACTCGTTTGAAGTAAGTTTGATATATTCCCCTAAGTCAATTTAAAGAATAAAAATGTGAAGAGATTGAGAACTTTCAACGGTGTCTGTTTTTCAAGTTGACACTAAATTTAAGATTAATGATTTAGATTCGAGAAAGGTATAAGAATGGCACGCTCTCAGTTTCGATTTATCTCTGTGGTTCACAAAAATTAAAGTAATGAAAATAAAATAGATGTGCCCAAGATATATAAGGTATAAGAAATACTTTAATTTTATTTTAAAATGTCTCTTTGGTTATAGTTTTTGAAAAATCGCCACACGTAGTACAAGCATAAAATTTATTTCAACTCTTAAGTTGGGGTGTCAGCGTTCCAACTAGATTTACTTTTAAGGTTTTAAAGCACGTTTTGAAACATACGCATAGCATAGCTACCAAAATGTACGTAATATAATTAGCCACGTTTTGTAAATAGTAATTTTTCTTAACATTTGTTTTTTCGGAATAATCGCTAGTTCACACGGTTAACTAAAAAATTTTGCTATTTTTTATAAGCCAAAAATTACTCTTGAAAAATTCCATTTTTATAAGCCAGAAATTACTTTTGGAAAACAAAAACCTAGAATGAAAAACTATAAGGCTAATACACTTGATCTTTATTTCTATCGTCACTCGTTAAGCGTTAACTATTCACTCATTTTGCTTTACACTGTAAATTGTTTGGATGGACCAGAAAGTAACTTCGTTTTCTTACATAAAATTTAAACTAATAAATTTTCAGCGTTTCTAACTACAAGCAAGCTGTGCTTAAACATAGTAATCATATTTGTTACATTTTAAAACAAGAATTTTATTGATATATTTTGTTTTCTTTCAGCAAAGACCATCATTTCCCTTTATTCACGTCTATCCTACATGGAGGAAGATATTCAAAATGTCCTGAAATTGATTCTTCTCGAATGCTGTATTTTATAGCAAAAATATTATGGATACTTCTTTTTTTCCTTTGAGATCATCAGAAATATGTTAAAAGAACGTATTGGCCTACTACTCACCATACTGTACGAATTTTGGAAAATGCTGTCTAACCTAGCAGATATGTTTAAAAATTCATGTGCCGAATTTCATATAATTAGCTTCAGTAATTTTGAATAGGCGAAATATTAACATACGAAAAAACTTTACTTTCCGGACGCCGAAATATATAGTTTCGGGTGAACCTGTGTCTCAAAGACTTTAAACAGCTCTCAGCCTATGCTTTTTTTCCACCTTTAAAATTCATTCAGATCCACCAAATTCTCAAAGATCGAAAGCGGTTTAAAAACTCATTATTTAAAAAGGAAATTTTAATGATGATCGTAACTTACAAAAAATAGCAAACCATACAATTTTAATAGAAGCGTTTGCTCTTTTTAAAATATTTTAAATATTGGTGCATTCTAAATTCAAATAACTACCGGGTTTCAAGCTATAGATTTCAACACTCATTTTTCTGCGTTATCGATGTTTTGAGAAGAGAAAATACAGTGCTGTAAGTTTTAGGACTATCTCTTTGAGGATGTTTGGAAAATGAATAGCATCGTAATTATCGTAAAAGCACTTCTCTTCATCGATTTACATTTTTTGCATGCCAAAGAACCGGTAGAAAAAAGTTTGGATATTAATATTGATTTACTGGGTGCAATTTCTTTAAAGTTAAAAAATGCAAGTTCAAATACTTGAAAAGAATAAGATACCATGCAAGCGAAACAATTTTTCAAAGTTGATTTTTTAAAATAAATGAGTTAGGTAATGTATAAAAACAGAGATAGGTAACTGCATTTTTATTCATGTTTATAAATATAATTGAAAGAGGTTTGATGCAATTAGATAAAAAAATATATATTATGTTAATTTTAAATTAAAAATTCTTTACGAATAAATAAAATCCTGAGCAGAAAAGTTTACACTGTTTGTTTTATAATTCATATAATTGAATTTCTTTTTAAACTGCCTGTTAAAAATAATTGATGATTTTATGTATTTTCCATGAGCCTATGAGTACTTTCTACCTGTATATATAAATGTACTTTGTTTGAATATGGGATGTTTACACACTCCCTTCCTTTTTATTACATAGATATTTTCTGAAGGGGTTTGTCTTCATCAGACAAAGATCTTCGTCTCACCGAAAGAATTTTTTGGTCGAAACGATCGTAACGTCTTATAAGTAACATTTTATGTGTGTTTTTTCACAAAGTTTTTATTTATTTTAAGAATTTTTACTATTTTTCCCCTTAAGATATTTGACTATTTCAAGCAACAAAATAGTGATCTATATATATATATATATATATTCACTTCACGAACAAATACATTTATGGCAAAACCCATCCCTAAAGTTGTAAAACATACTTTTTAAAGTATAACTAAAAATTTTGGTTCAAAAAATTGTTAAATAAAATAAGAATTTTAAAATCTCCAATTTTTTACTTCGAAGTTTAAAATTTTCCACTAAGTAAATGTTTGTTTCTCATGTAGAAATTATTTTGTTTAGTAATAGCCTTTAATGATATACACATGCAATAAGCAAAAACCTTAAAAGAAAAAAATGCTCGATAGGTACCGAGCTCCCTTAATAAATAGGGAGGAAATTTTAATATGATTTGGTAAGAATTACCTGATTTAAAGGCATTATCTACGGAATTCACAGGAGAAACACTCTTGCTAGGATTATTAAAAAAAAAAAAAAAAAAATTCTCCGTTTGAGCTTTGAGCTCATAGTATTTCATTAATAGTCAAAATCTAATATGCTTTGACCATGATTATTTTAAACTTTGCGTTTTCTGTAAACATTGCATGCTTGAGTCACATTAAAAGTTTATAAAGTGGTAGTATATAATCTACTTGTTCTGAAACCTGGAACGATCTTAAACGGTTTTGTTGAGATAATCTAACAGTTAACAGCTTTATGATAAAAGTCGGTCAGTAAACGAAAATAGAAAGGCTGGATGAATTATCGACTTATCAGACATTAAAGCAGTGAGAAGTCATCGGTAAATATAAAAGAATATTATCGGAAAAACATTTTCATTAATCAATATGCATTTTTCAAGGTTCGTTTTTCTTATGCCTGTTTTAAAGGAAATTGCTTTCAGCGTTTTTAGTTTGGTTTTTTTATGGCTTTCTAACTGTAAATTTATATTTCTTCAGTAACTATTAAGATATCGTAAGGCATTTAGCTTATAAACAATACAATAATATTCGTTTTTCTCAAGCACCTACACGTAAGTAAGTGAGAGTACGTTCTTCTAAATATGTATATCTATACTTGTGCTGTTTCTTAAATTTAGAATACAGAAAAATCTAAATTAGAAATCCAGGTTGCATAAAACTTTCAGTAGATGGTGTACGAATGAGTAACACAGTCACGGGTATTTATTTAAATTTAAAATTAATGAAAAGTGAAAGTTCCCATAAAAAATTATCATTGTAAAAATGTGTGAAATGTGCAGTAGAGTTTTGTATTTCAAATAATCTGTTACACGAATTCGTTCATTTGAGTCAGTACTCAATATATATATATATATACAAGATCTCCCAAAAACAGTGACCAATTTTTTTTGTTTCTTTTGTATTAATCACAAATTCCTAAAAATTTTAATCAATACCTTAAAATTCTGCACCTTCTTTTACTTAATTTTGTAATTTATTGTATATGTCTATGTTATATATATATATATATATATATATATATCAGGTTGTAACGAAAGTTTTCCGCCAACTAAACATTCAAAAGCAACTAAACATTCAATGACATTCTGTTTGTGTCAGAATGACACAATTGCACTAAAGCCCACGGAGTGCTCTTAATACAGATTAGAACCTCGGGGACGTGCTTTTAGTTGATGAATGGCAACAGATCTTCTGCACGTGGATTGGACAATGCATTTTACATTTTTTTGCATTGGACAATGCATTTTACATTTTTTTGTTGTTTTAACAATGACTGGCTTGGGGGGTGTTTTCTATTTAATTTTCTATATATTATATATATATATATATATATATATATATATATATATACACTATATATATATATATATGTGTTTTAGTTGTCTTTTAAAACATAAGTTACTTGTTTTTCAGTTATTCTGAATTTCCGTCCAAAATCTCTCAAACTAAGCTATTCAGTTTCTTTTGAGAGAACATCAACTTTTTGCTTTCAATTTAAACTGTTTAACTGATAAGCAGTTTTAGAAAAGTGATATTAACTTTACATTGTATGTTCCTCGTCACAAAAATATATTTTTCACCTAGCACTAACTTACCTTTACATTCTCAAAAGATTACTAACTGAAATCATTTCTAGTTTTATTTATTTCTCTTTTTCTGTCATATTTTCTCGGCTACTTTTCAGCGCCCTTAAAAAAAGAGTGTTCCTTAGTAAGAGTTTGGATGTGACTTAGCTTATATATGTTTATGAAGATGTATCAGTTTGTATCGGACATTATCCGATAGATCTGCCCGAGTGGGCTTATGCGGCACCCAGCGATTGAACTTTTGCGTCACGTTTATGCGATACATAGCAGGACTAATGGGCATGGCACTAGCTCCTTAGCTAGCTCTCCAATGGTTGCAAACTGATCTTCAACAAATTCTCACAGGTGGCACTGACTAATCAGTTTGACAACCTGCTCCTTGAATGTCATATTGTTGTTATTGGATTATGGCCAATTATCTGCACATAGGATCGAGTATGATGGGTGCGATGCCTTCCGTGGGGTTCTTTCTAAGGGGTCCGAACTCGTATTTACGATAAATCTCGGAGGAAACCACGGAAAATTCGGAACGGTTAGATCGGCTGACATGACCTAATTTTGAGCCAGGCACCTTCAGTCTCAAGTTCAGAACGCTATGCGTTCGACCACTGGTGGGGGCTTTCTTGAATGTCATAGTACTCGTTTTTAAACAGTTTTATTTAGTTCACCCTGTTTGGGTCAAATTTAGTATTTGAAATTTTTTGAACTTTCAGTACCATACCTTCATAGTGTCCTATAATATAACAGTAGCACTTAAAGCTGTATTCATAATTTGTGGACTTTTTGTAGCTGACTTTTTGCAACACAACTGAAAGTAAATAATGGCGCTAATGTGGTAGCATTGATGATTGTCTTATAGTTTCATTTAAGACACCTTGTACTTAATTATAACGATTTTTTTTTTACAGATTTCACTACACAGTGTTCTAAAGCAAGTCTCTTTCTTTCAAAAGCCAAAAACGTTTGACAAAACATGGGCAAACTCGCCAATGCCAACTGTTTGCGGTGGTGGTAAACTTTCGTATCATTGTATCATTCAAAATTGCTGTACTATTTTATCTCCTGTTATTTTTTAATGGAACTTCCAACATTGGAACCATGGACTTGGATATCGGACGATCATCGACGTAGTCTGAAAGACCTAAATGAAATTTGCCTGCAAGATGGCGCAGTGAGTCGTAATCATTACGCTCATGTGCGCGTGCGGGCATTAGTAGAAGATTGTGTTACGATTTGTGGCCATGCGTTGCTAGAGGGCGCTTATGTAGCAAATCATTAAAAGGGAATCAAGTATGTTACTTCGAGAGGCTGACGCTATTTCGCATTTCTGCTGCAAGTTTATGATATTTTATACAAAACTGCAAAAATTCTTATCACAAAATGAGAAAACTTTGTTTAGGGGTAGACGTATGAGAAGGATTTTATTTTACTCTGTCTGTCTTTCCAAAATCCTTTTTATGTTCTAAAATTCATATACTCTAAAAAATCTCGAGAGGAAAGGCTCTGTTTCCTCTCGCGTCTCGCGTCCATCCAGGGCCATCGAGATTCTACCGGGCCTGCTTGTGCACCCCGAAAGAGGCCTACGGACGTTTCCTCATTGTACACTCGGCCGGAGATGGCGTACCTAAGTTGAAACAATAAGTGAGCATCCGTAGGACTCTTTGGATGACTCATCGGCGTGCACAAGCAGGCCTGGTAGAATCACGGTGGCCCCGGTCCAACCCTAGCCGCAATTCTTGGCATCAAACTCTCAGCTGCAGAATACACAATGGTATCGGCTTAATCCGAGCGACTTAGTAAATGAGTTAAGGTACAAGTCTAATTTAAGAAGATTTAGGTTTTAGGTTTATTAGGTCTAAATTAGGTCTAATTTAGAATTTAGGTTTTTTTCTTGAATGCATCTGTACTCCTGTATGTTTATAGTCCATAAAAATGCATAGTGAAATAGGGAAGATATACAGAAGAGCCCCGTTATTTCGAAAATCCACCTTTTCTGAAGAGAGTTCAGAAAAAATACCGATTTTTTAACTTAAAAACAGGAGAAACAAAAAAGACATTCGTGAAAAAACATACATTTATTTACGCCTGAAACCAAACCTTCTCTTCCGGCTTTCTCAGAACCTGTTCACGAGCTTATCAACGCTGTATAGAGTTGACGCTACCTAATGTCCCAGCCCTTAATTTTCGCTTAACACTTTAACGCGCGGTGTCCTCGCCCTGAGGACAGAAAACTCTTGACGTTTTGGCTGTTGTCAATCACGAAGAATAGATTTGATTTCTATAAAAATACTTGAGGGTGACAGTTACACGAAAATCCTTTACCTTTTAGCACATCATTTCCCGTAAAAATTGCGATTATTTGTAAAATTGTCAGGATTATTTTTAACAGCAATGGCATCTGCTGAAAACTGGAAGAATACGATGGAAATACATTGATATAGAAGAAGAACAAATGGATAGAAATCCCAATGCTGAAAATAAGGCAGCCGTTAGCAACGCTCGATTTAACCCTTTGAGGCGCAACCCTTTCCCAATGCTGAAAAAGGGCAGCCGTTGCCATCGCTCGACTTAACTACCAGCAAGATGGCGGACGATCAAAACGTTCATCGCGTGCCACAGATCTAGAGACCCTTTTTTGACGACAGCTGGCTGTGCCCGCGGCCACAGCCAGCTGTCGTCAAAAACTAGAAGTCAAATCTCGTACTGTACTAGAAGTCATTAGAGTAGTCAGAAGCAGTAGAAGTCACTAGTGTACTAGAAGTCTCGAAGCTGTACTAGAAGTCAAATCTCGTTGTGAAGGCAATTACAACAAGTGCTAGAAAGAATATTTGACGAAAATATGTCTACACTCAGTATATTGAATCTTCGTCTTCCTATAATAAATATGTTCATATTCAATTTTTATTACATACCCAAATTGAATTTCATGCTCTTCTGGAAACGCGGAAACTTGGCATTCGAAAGATTTCGTTTTGTGTACACAGACTTTCTTATATCCATGCAGACAATTTAATTTGTGAAAAAATGTAAACAAAGTAAATAAAACGCTATTTTAAAAGCATTGGAATCACACCTTCCTTTCGAAGCATGATGACCGTGATGAATATGACGTCATATCGATCGGAACAGCTCATTTTGTCACGCAAATGATTCACTTTTTTAACTCTCGGAAATAAAAGGGAGCTGAAAATAGGGAAAAATCGCTTACAAATTAAGGAAACGGTGGATCTTCAGATTTTTAAAGTATCACAGATATTCTTTTTTATTTTCATACATAATTATGAAAAATTTCAAGTGGATCGTATAAAAGATGTAGATGTTATTAAGCTTTTTCTGCTTTTTAATGTTTTAAACTTTTTAATCTTCTTGCAGTAATTGCGGTAAAATATTTATATTGAAGTGGTTGCCTGGAATGGTTACAGCGTGAGTCAGTGAATCAGGGATCAGCGTAACTATATAGTAGGATTTTACATATTTTCGAGTGTCTGAGGTTATTCTTCTTTTCCTTTTTAACTCCTGAAACATTACAGTAATACATAGCACTCATTCAAATATCTACATAAAATGATCACCTAGAAAAATTATGTAAAAGAAATGCAAAAAGACATTTTTTCAGCTATTGCAATTTTAAATCTCTTAAAAATGAAATTATTTTCTTATGTTGCAAATTTCTCCATCGTATACTGAGTACATATTTCTGATTTAGAGGTTACCGTTGGAAGAGATAGCATGCTTTTTGGTTTTATTTAAAGGGTATCTATATAAATTAAACAAAGTGTAAAATGTCCGTTAGTTGGTTAGTTTGTCTGCACCTCGCGTAGCTCCGAAACGGGTGATCGTAGACTTACCAAATTTTGTATAGAAATTCTCGAGGACGGGTCCCGACATACCTCGAAGCGATTTTTTCGAAATTCAAATTATTTTAGGAGATATCGATAAAAAACATGTCGCAAAAGGTTAATTTTTGCTTCGCCCTTTCGTAATTGTAACCTCGCAGTGGAAAAAGAAAGAATATAGCATATCTAGGTTGCCATATTTGGCAAATTTATTAAATGATTCAGACTCTTGAAGTAAAAATAAAAGAATAACGATTTTTTTTTGTTTAGATTATTTGTAAGGTTGTTTTTTAATTAAAATACCGTGTGCATGTGAAATCAGAGCAGGAATGAAATCTTTTATACTCAAAAGAAAAATAGGATTTGGAAATTTTCCGAGACTAAAATGTGCAGCTTCTTAATTTGGCGAAAAATAAAATGGTCGATGTGCGATTTTGAGATGATTCTAACGCTTGGCGATATTTATCGTAATTTTATCGTCTGCTACTTGGGTTATGAATACACCTAAGAATAAGTTTTGGAAATTTTCATTCAGTTGGAATTGTACATTTTTTCCTATCTATTTCTAATGTATTACATCCAGAAAAAGGATGTTAGAAATATCAATTTTCATTTTTTTTTGTTTAATCACACTCATGAATAATGATATAATTTCCAGCTTAATGAAATAAGGAATGAAAATAGGGAAAGCCCATGAATTATAATACGCTTTTAATATATAGCACTTTAGTACGTATTTAAAATCTGAAAGTGTTTCAGATTTTCTTACTTTTTTTTTTTCCTTTCCGTTTTTTGATAAAGGCCAATATATCCAGAAGCTCTTCAGAATTAATATAGGACGAAAATAATTTGTTCCTTTTTGTAGGTTTTTATCATTTAACCATCTTATTTTTGTAACCAGGGGCGACCCGACACAGTAAGCATCGCATCTGGGAGTCGGCTTCGAAGGGGCTTCATTTCGAACTCAAAAACTAAGTAGAGCATAAAAGGGGGCGTCTTTCTTATATTAGCAGGGGGGGGGACACCTTCCGTATGACCGCTCCTGGTTGTAACCATCTTAATTTTAAATTCCATTCAGAATCTGATAGATTTCAGTGCCAAGGAAGCCGGTGAGGAGCAGGATTCTCTCCGGACAAGATTTATTAAGATGTCCAACCAACTGGGCGGCTGGTTTACAATACTCTTTGAGAAAATAAATCTTGTTGAATATTAGCAGTGATGAAGCTATACTACACAAAAGGAATTTATACTAGTCATTTGCAGCACTAGTCAACTAATATAAAAGTTTCGTAGTACAGTCCAATGTTTGGTATCAGCCCATCTCTTTTCTGGGAAATTAAATCACCTAATTGTTTTCAATAAAATCTTGGAAATAAAAAAAGTCCTCAAGAAAATACAAGTACAGAAAGATTTCGACTTAGCTAAACATAACTAGAAATTAGTCTTTCGAAGTTAGTTGTTTATCCTCTTAGCTACTGTGCAGATCTATTTCCTATGAACCCGAGAGAAAATTATCGGAAAACCATTCCCACAAATCGAATTACTTTTCTAGAGGTTCACTAAGTCTCCTCCCTTGCAAACATAGGTAAAGGAGACTATTTTAACGAAGCAGACTACTACGACTGTAACTTTAACGGATTAAGAAAGCTCTGAAGTCGTATGAAAAGTGAACTTGGATGCACGTTATTCGATTACGCTGTATGTTAACGTCCTTTTGTAATCCAATAAAAGCTATTTCTGAATATTATTTATAAATAAATTCTTGTAGAGAATAATAACATTTCAGAAAACTGGATTATTTATAAAATATATAAACACATGCTCAAACTTTTTATGTGTTTTTTTACAAAGTTTAATTATTTATTTCATTGGTATTATTAATTAACTCAAATATACGCCGCAACATGCGGATATACCTTTCCATAAAATTACACAAGTATTATTAAACGAAACATAAAATGTTTGAAACTTGGTGATTTTTGAAAATTGCAGAAATTCTTCGAAAAGTTAAACAATGACCTCATGGTACGTATCCAATTACATAATAAGTATATATATATATATATATATATATATACAGGGTGTCCCATAAATACCGTCCAAAGTCTGCAGATCCAAATTTCTCATTGAGAGTGCATAAAAAATGCCCGAAGAACTGTACCTGTACGACCCATAGTTTTCGAGAAAAATAAGAAAAACAAAGCATTACGTTACATCCGGTGTAAGAAAAAGGGCACTTTATTGGATCCGTCAACAACAGTATTTGCATATGTTTTCAGACGATAATGTTCAAAATATTCGTAGCGCATATTGCGTCATGCATGCGCGATATGGAATGAGGTTAAGCCATCGTTCTCGTACTTAAAAGGACTTAGTTGGTCGTCTGCATGCTGCTTGTATTTCGGTGGACACCCCGATGATGCGAAGTGCGCAGTCATCCATTCCAGGGCGCGCTCAAATCTGCCTGGATATGCACGGCGAACAGTACGAACATCTGAATTTATAATTTGCAAATACTGCTGTTGATGCGTCAAATAAAGTGTTTTTCTTGCACATCATGTGACGTTATATAATGTTTTTCGTATTTTCCTCGAAAACTATTGGTCGAACAGGTACAATTATTTGGGCATTTTTTTATGTACTTTCAAGGTGGACTATGTATGTGCAAAGTTTGGGCGGTATTTATGGGACACCCTGCGTGATCCAAATTAATCTATATAAATAAAATTAGACTTTTGTCTGTACATTTCTTGGAATTCAAAATTTTTGCGATTTCTATTCGTTTCAAGCACCTGGGAATCCGGTGCGACCCTCAAAAAAAAGTTTGTCTGTCTGTCGTTCTGTTATTCTGTCCGTGGCGCTTTTTTTGTTCAAGCATCACGTAAAAACGACTAAAGCGAATGATATGAAATTTAGTGTCATGATAGGTGGTCGCTCAACTTAAAACATAGGTGTCGAATTTTTAAAAAATCTTGATTAGATTTTGAGATTTTGCAAAAATCGTTTGAAACTGCGTAAATTCATGTTCGAGCATCACGTAAAAACGACTGAAGCGATTGAAATGAAATTTGGTATCATGATTGGTGGTCACTCAACTTAAAACATAGGATTCAAATTTTTTTTTAATCTTGATGAGATTTTGAGATTTTGCGAAAATCGTTCAAACTGCGTAAATTTGTGTTCGCACATCACGTAATAACTTCAAAGGTGAAAAAATGATATTTGGTGAAATGATAGGTGGTCACTCACCTTAAACTATAAGCATCTAATTAAAAAAGATCGATCGTATTTCGAGATTTTGCGAAAATCGTTTAAAACTGCGTGAATCTTTGTTCACGCATTACGTAATAACGACTAAAGCGAATGATATGAAATTTGGTCAAATGATAGATGGTTGCTCAACATAAACTATAGGTGTCCAATTTTTTAACCATTTTTATTAGATTTTGAGATTTTGTGAAAATTCTCTCAAAATACGTTTATATTTCTTCAAGCATCACGTAATAATTACTAATACGAATGATACGAAATTTGGTGATATGATAGGTAGTTGCTAATCTTAATTTATAGGCGTTGAATTTTTAAAATATTTTTATTACATTTTGAGATTTTGTGAAAATCGTTTTAAAATGCTGAAATATTTGTTCCAGCATCACGAAATAAAGACTGCAGGGAATGAAACGAAATTTGGTGACATGATAGTTTGTCAGTCAACTTAAATTCTAGGCTTCCAATTTTTCAAAAATGTTGATTAGATTTTGAGATTTTGCGAAAATTATTTCAATACGCGTAAATATTCGTTCGAGCATCACATAATTACGACTAAACCGATTGAAATGATATTACTTAGTTACTCTCTAACTGCAATATTTTAACAATTCATAAAAATTATAACTTCGCTTTCTTTACTTTGGCTGCATACTACATCCATTCTGTGTACTCTTACAATGCTGACGAAAGTTCTTGCTTTTTGGAAATTTGCATTCAGTACTAACCCGACAACGACGGGTACTTCAACTAGTTTATAAATATAAGTGTTTAAAAAACTACTATTTCATCAACTGCCTTATAAAAATTTATTAAAACTGTGCACGCGAAGATAGATATGATGTGTCATTACACAACCCATGTTAATTTTTAAAACATTTCGTCTTTATGCTTAAGCTATTCAAAAAGCCCACAAATTTATAAATTCACTTTAAGCAATTCCTTCGAACCAACAACATGAAACAAATTCGTGAGGAAGATGGCCAACATTTTGTTCAGGTTAACTGAAATTCCTCTAATGGGCCTCAGTAATGGCCTCTGTTTGCATAAATTTTAATGGCTATTGCCTTCCGTTAATTGCAAAATAATTTTTCACTGCCAATTAGCAAAACATTGTTTGGGTCCATTTTCTCTCATTAGCTAATAATGTAAGTAGAAAGATCAGTATATTGTTACTTTGTTTCTACAACGGTATTATTGTATAGAATAATATTTGTTAGTTCCAAACTAGAGATGGGGAAAGAATGAACATCCTGTTCTTTTGAACCTGTTCTCAAGAAAGAACGGGAACACCCTGTTCAGTGATCACGGCAAAAACATGTTCTCAGTTCATTAAGGTCCGACACTTCAAAATTTTATGGCAGGCAAGATCGGTGTAAAAATAAATTTTGGAAAATGCCTTAAAGGTGAAATTTCTCATTAAAAGGCGTGATTAATATTTTTTGCTAAGAAAAATTTAAATTCTGAGGGACCAGACCCCTTCCCCCTTCTCCTGTTCACACCTTGGCTACGTATCTGATGGTGGGGACAGAAGTTCACAATTTTAGCTTTATCAAATTCTAAGTAATTGCAGAATCTTAGCTATTTTGAGAAATAATGATAACGATGATGATTATCTGGGGGGGGGATAGAACTTTTACTCCAACCTACCATAATTTTAGAGTGAACCCGGGCTAAGAATAAGAAACTTTCTTATATGCACTCACAGGAAAACAATTCATCAATTTTTATTATTCCAGCCAAACTACTCAATTTCAATCAAAGTAAAAAATTTAATAATAAAGAAAATGATAGTCTGAAACACAAATAAATCGAAAAAAAATATTTTATCAACGTCAAACAGTAATATAAGTACTACACCATCTCCATATAAAACGCGCCTTCCCTTCATACGCTCTCAGCCATCTCCTTTTGGCTGAAAAAGAATCTGTTCCGAGGAGACCTCTCCTATTGGCTGAAAAAGAACCAGTTCTTTGATCACGACTGGGAGCTGGAACACCTAGCTCAGCGTTCTTTCGTGGAACGGAGAAAGAACGGAGAGCTAGGTGTTTTTTCGAGGAACGGGGAGAGCTGGTGTTCTTTTGGGAACGGAGTAAACGAAAAACGAAGTGTTCTCTGGTGAACGGGGTGAAAGGTGTTCTTTTGATCTGTTCTTTTGCTTTAATTCCGTTCTGAGCTGAATACAGGGTCTAAGTTGTAGACTTTGAGTCAGAAGTAAGGCCGTACTTAGAAAGGGAGGGAGGGGGGTCCTATGGGTTTGGATGTCTCTCCCTCGACGTTATTACATCATATGTATATGGTGTATTTATACAGGGACGTAGCCAGAATTTTATTTTTTTGGGGGGTGGGGGTGGGGATGGTGAGGGGTTTGAATTGCAGTGATGTATAAATGAACGAAATGTTTTCGCAATAGTTAAAAAAAAAATTAAAATCTTGCTACATAAGTTGAAAATTGGGTGTGGGGGATATATCCTGAAATTTTTGTCTGGGTATGGCCCAGGTCTGAAGCCATTTAAGCTGGATTTTCGGAGCCATGTAATTTTATATGCCAAAGTCGTATTCATTTTCTTAAATCGGAGTCGGAGCAATACTGAGCCTGATACTTACAGCTTTTTAAACGGAATGTCTTTAATTTTTAAGCTGGAGCATGTACTTTTAAAGCTGAAACTGTACATTTTTTTTTTATTTTTTTTTTTAAAGCTCTAAGAGCGTATTGACTATTTTGACTATTTTGTGGGCTCCCCCATTGGAAATGGGCAGGTCCACGCCGTGTATTTTTAACCTGAAGGCAACACAAGGATTTTTTTTTTTTTTTTTTTTTTACTTGAGATGGACTTATTTAATATTTTGAATTAGAGCTAAAAATGATTGTCGTTGGTACAAAAGCCATGTCTTTTAAGCTGGAGCCCGAAGTGGCATATATTTTTATTTGTATTTGTTTGGCCCCCAATACATATATTTTTATTTGTAGTTGTAGCCAAAGAAGGATTTTTTTTTTTTTTAACCTGAGCCAGATCCATTACCTCTTGGAGCTAGACCTGGAACAATATATATTTTTTAAGAGGCGGAGCGAACGGTGAAAAAGGCTGAATTTTTCAGAAAACGACTTCATCATTATTATTTTGTTAACAACATTTTAAATTGGGGGGGGGGCAGACTTTCTGATTCACCCCCTTGGGTACTGTCTTGCATGAGTGCTTAGATAGGGGACAAGGGGTCAGGGCCGTATCCAGAAAAAAATTTATCCAGACAAAAATTTCGGAGGGGGACCAAACGAAAGAAAAAAGCTGAATTTTTCACAAAGACTTCAACTTTATTATTTTGTTAACAAAATTTTAAATTTCGGGGGAGGGGGGACCAGACCCCCTGGGTACGGCCTTGAAGGGGTGCTCTCTCTCCAGCTTTCGTTATAGTGAACACTCTTATAGTATTTTGAGTTTTTTTATCATTATTATTTTTATATTAAAATGTTTGAAAAAACTTCTACAACCCCCCCCCGCTCCCATTCCTCCAAGAGTTACGACTATAGGGTCAAAGCTTGCGTTACTTAGGTGCATTGTGATAATGTGGATATTATGTGCCCGAGGTAACGTACTTCCCGACGACCCCCTGGCACATTATCCAGGGTCAAAGTCTTGCGTTACTTTCGCTTTATCATGAAATTTATGGTGTGGACTGGGAATAAGGCTAGGAAAGGACGGGGTGGAGGATTGCATTGCAGATTTTCAGCTTCAACGGTCGCTCCTCGTGTGCGTCGGCTCTTTTACTGCAGTAGTGCTGAAAAAGAAAAACTAAAACAAAAGGGTATGCAGTCACGTGGCATATTGTATCAGACCGTTCAAGGATTAGTTGAAACAGATCATTCCTTTGCGCTGTTACTGGTACAACTCTTAGTTATTCTTATGTTTGGATAGTTTTTCCTCATGGATAGAAAAAAAATCTTTTGTTTGGATAGATTTTAAGTTATTGATTTCGCTACTTCCAAAGCTTTGTGCAATATAGTCTAATCAAAATAAACAGTTATGAATATTATGTCATTTTAGGAGCTGTCAGACTCAAATATTGTTTACTCATGTAAGCAATATTGTATCACTCAGGTAAGTAATCGAAAATTAGGCCTGGCCTAAATAATTCTCTCTAGAATTGAAGTTTTTCCATTTCTTTTTACATACATGCTATGAGTAAGGATAACAATAGTTAATAAAAAGCACAGAAAAAAATTTTGATTTTAGAAATATGTGCATATTTAACACTATATTATAGAACGTTAATATAATTAAAATATTTTTACCAAAAATTACTGTTAATATATTTGGTTAAAGAAAGCCAGTAAGTTGGTTGCAAAGTATTTTTAAACATTTTGCAATTGTATTAAAGCATAATACATGTTAAAAAGGACGTATATTTTCATTTTTAAATTGAATAAAATAGTCATAATAAAGCTACGATAAATCAAAGAACCTGTTCTCAAAAGAACAGGAAAAAGAACTGTTCTTTAAAAAGAACGGGAACAGTGAACAACTGTTCTTTGAAAATAACGCTTTTCCCCATCTCTATTCCAAACTGTGAGGTGCTTACTTTAAAAGTTCATTGTATTCTTTTATAAAAGGTGAACTAAAGTTAGATTCTGAAAAAGATTATTTTGCAGATGGTAAAGTACGATATTACTTTCTTTTCTTAATGCCAAAATATTTTAACAATCTTTAAACTATATACCGATATAAAAGTAAATATTCATTTTAATATACCAACACAATAAAAATTTTCGTAAGCCAATTAAAAAATAAATGCTAGCTTAATTATTTACTATTCAAAGTAATTTTCATAAGCTCGTTTGTGTAGTTACTGTAGTGTTAGTAATGCTTAGAATGCCAAACATGTTAGTAATGCTTAGAATGTTTCCATAAGTATGCACTTAATGAAACAGACTAAGTGTAAAAAAATCAGAATTCATATTTTTCAAAATTCAGAGAAAAAAAATGTATAGCAAATTATTTTTTGGTCAAATATGTAAATCTTGATTGATCTAACACTGTCTACCGTATATTTGTTCTTCAAAGAAGAGATCACAGAAATTACTATCTATAATCATAAAATTCTAGAAATGATTTGAAATTTTTGCAATACATTTAAATATCTATATAAAATATTAACATACATTTTCAAGAATTTATATTCAAAAATCCATAATAGTTACTTTAAATTTGTACATGTTTGTGCATGTTTCTATTTTATTTCCTTGTAATATCTAGCGTTTAATATAAATTTTAACGAAACTTCCAGAAAAAGCAAAAGAAACATTATTTAAATTTACTGAAATTTAGCATTTTACTGAAATTGTAGCATTTACAAAATGTATCAATCCATTTTCTTTATACATCTGTAAACAACACTATACAATAACTTATTACAAAAATTTCTAGGGATGGACGCGAGACGACTTTTTGCGAGACGAGACAGAGATTTACAACTTTTTTGCGAGACGAGACACACATTTTTAACATTACGATATAGGGATTTTTGCGAGACGCTTATTTTTCGTCTCGCGTCCATCCCTAAAAATTTCAGTTCCATTTAACTTATACGTAAATTTTACGTCATGAAAATTCGAAAATATATCTAACGTATATAGCAATCTTAATTTTAGTTAAAGTATAGCTGAGTACAGAGGCTGATCTACGAGTGAGTGTGTGTGTGGGGGGGGGGGAAGCGGCTATAGCCATTGAAACTGAATTTACACTAGATAGAGCAGAGTTTTGATGCTTAGTTAAAAACTGCGTGTCTAAAAATCGGTTGTTATGAAATTTTAATTTACTCTTTTGATTTACTACTTTGATTTTTAGATTTGACCTCAATCAATGGTTGTTAACCCTTTCGTTCCCAGGATACAGGTATTTTCAAAACCTCAGAGTCCCAAGGAATCGCCCGAAATTTCGTCTCCCACTTGAAACATTTCGGTTTCTTTTAAGGATGATCAGTAACCAAGTTGTTCTCGCCTTTTCCATGCGTACGTGAATAGCGAAGAATAGCTCATTGTTAGAACGGGTTATGGCAAGTTGGTTAGTGGCAAGCGCAAAGAACAATGTTTGAGCGATGATTTCCATTCACCCCCTGCAAAGTCGTAAAAAGGGGAGCCAACAATACATATAATTCATTGTTAAGCATAAATAGTCTTTGCGCGTGCCTTGTGCTGTGCGCGTCTCAGATTCTGTACTGGTGTGTAACTGATGTGGTATACCTTATGATTGATGTACATAGTGCGGTGATGGGGGATTGTAACATAGGCATCAAGTGACTAGGAATTCCAAGTGGCTACCTCTTGTACCATTGTGAAATGTTCTTTTGTTCTGCCGTTTGGATTTTCAAGGGTATTATGAAAGAATACTATTATTATGGCTAATTTTCCTTTTCTGGTTTTCGAACAATTCCTGTTCATACAAAAGTACACACGTTTTGTACATTTAAGGCCAGGGTCGACTCACGTCCGATTCCGGACGCAGCAAGGTTTTTGTTTTTTTTTTGTAATGGTCAAGGCATTGTAAAACGGGGGAAACAGTGCAGGGGCGAAGAATTTATTGGCTTTTAATAACCAGTCGGGATTCGCCGACAAAGGATAGCGCGTGAAACCACAAAAACACATCCACCGCACAGCGGGGACACTTTTCTCCCCGATTCGTGTTCAAGATTCTGAAAAATGCATTGAGTTCACATTCTAGCGTACTGAAACGCACGTGAGTGGACTCTGGCCTTAAGGCCAGGGTAGACTCACGTCCGATTCCGGACGCAGCAAGGGGTTTTTTTAATGGTCAAGGCATTGTTTAACGGGGGAAACAGTGCAGGGGCGAAGAATTCATTGCCTTTTAATGACCAGTCGTGATTCGCCGACAAAGGATAGCGCGTGAAACCAATAAAACACGTCCACTGCACAGCGGGGGTACTTTTCTCCCCAATTCGTGTTCAAGATTCTGAAAAATAGATTGAGTTCCCATTTTAGCGTTCTGAAACGGACGTGAGTCTACGCTGGCCTTTAGGAATGGTGGAAGAATTTCTTGGAAGCACTGTAGTCCTTCCTAAGCAGGCTTCAAAAGCTTAACCCATTGAAATTGCTATCGCCACTTGGTCGTTCTTTTCGGGTGAAGCTCTAGTGTGATTCATTTGCTCTCTGTCTAGCTCCATTCGTGTGTAGAATTTAATTTAAATGCAGATATTATGGCCTCAAGAAAGAGGTCATTGAGTCGTAATATAGGTGATTATTTTATGAAAATTCCGAAACATGATAATTTGTCTCGAGAGAGTGAAATCGCCAATTTTCAGGAAGAAATCATAAATGCACCCAGAACAAGCTATTTCAAGAGGAACAGCACTCACAAAATATACATGCATCACTATCAGGCAATTTATAAAGAGCTGCATAATTAGAACGAATACAATGATATGATTATGGAAAAAAGAGGTATGATTTCAATTAATTGTGCCTCATCATGGCACAGTGGTTATGTCACTGAAAATGGTAGACGGCTGAAGTGTGAAGGTACCGGGTTCGAGTCCCATCGCGCGGCATTCGATCTAATGATCTGGAGGTTTGGTAGGTTTTCTCCAGATGTAACGTGAATGCGCCCTTGGAAAGTCCTCCTACCAAGGTACCCCCATCCTTGACAGATCGCCCTATCGTAGCGTTGCCCTAATCACACAAACAATTAAATTAACTTTTTCAGACATTGTTTTTCTTATAAAGTGTAAGTCCTAGCAGGTTCGAATATTTTAATTTATCAGAAATTCGCGCATCTTTCTCGAAATTCGATTACGTAATACTATAGGCAGGCAGAAAAATAAAATATGCAGGCGATGTGTAAAAAATTGTGCCAAATGTCGCCAAGCTTGGATAACTCTGTAACCAAATTATTGAATACCCAGTAAGTGCCCCACCCCTTTACACAATCCTAGATCCGCCATTGGCTGAGTAATTTTGAGATCCTCGTTAAATATCAGCTTTAATCATAAATCATAAGATGAGATTTTAAGTCCATAATTAAAAATCATAAGATAAAGCCAGCAACAGAGTTCTCGATTCTTAGAGTATCTAGATATTTCTGATAAATATTTGCGTAAAACTGGACTATTTCATTTTCTAAAAGTGGATGTTCAAAATCCCACCATGTAATATATCATCTGGTAGAAAAACTTCCTTCAAAGAATAACAAAAATACAGAAATGCTTATTTTCCATCTTTTGTTACATGTCGAAGAAAAAAAATGAAAGCCGCCTAGTTACTGGAATTATCGACATTTTACACTAATCTATACTAAATTCTCACTATAAAATTATACTCGGTTGAAAGTTAAAGCATAAGAAAATAAAAGCATGTAGGTATCGTATTTCATTAGTTTCTCAAAAATTACCCGAAATTTTCATTAGCGATATGAGGGGGACTGAAATTTAACGCTGTCTGTTTCAGTAAATATTTTGCCTTTAATATTACCGAAATACATATGCCGTCAAAGGTACTGAGTAATATGAAATTTGCCATATGTATAAAGTTTGTAACATAAATAATCAATAAAGAATTTTCCAAAATCCGTAACCCATGAGGAATACGTGGCTTTCTTTCCGCATATCCCTCTCAATAAAAAATAAGAGATATCCATAAATTCTTATTGTAAAATATAGCACATAGAAATGTCTAAAAACAGATTAAGACATTTCGAAACTTCCCCAAGAAGGAGGTTGGGCGACCACCCTCCTCTTTTTTTAATATATATTTCTTGAAAGAATTATCAGTTTAAATTCATTTATCCATGAAATTCTTCATGCTTTAAAAAGTAACAAATATGAATCGGATGTTTTAAGAACAGCTGGTTTATAATTAAATACTGTTAAAATTCATTAGCTTGAATTGATTTTAAAACAAAATCTTCATTTTCCAGTGAGATGATTCGAGGGAAGATGGCAGTTAAGGAATGACGAACGTTTGATGCTAGTATTTTTATGTGTCAGCAGATGGCAGTACTGACTTTCTTGCGTGAGAAGTCTTGTACCAGTGCACCTGTGGAGTATGATTTATCTTAATTTATCGCCTTCAATCGCCATTAGAATCTCACAAGCATTTAATCTGATGAATAAAGCCCTTATAATCTTCTGTTGCTCATATTTAAAGTTTACAATAATAACACAGTTTAAAATAAAACAGGTGTTTTATTTTAATTGAAATATTAGCATTACAAGTGAGTTCCGCATTCTGTTGCACACAGGGGTGGCGCCAGCGGGGGGATCGGGGGGGCATGCACCCCCCGTCGGGGATCACTGGCCCCCCTGTCGGGGAGTGTCGTCGGGGATTCTTTTAGGGAATTTGTTGGTTTAGAAAAACGAAGGAAATTTTTCAACCAGATAAAAAATTCCATTCAAAGTGTCTGATCCGACCGTAAAGGTTCCGTTCACTTCCATTCTCATTCTGCTTGGAATTATACGATATTCATATACTGAATATTGATTATCTGAAACTCGGAGTATGTTTCTCGGGATTCGAAGGAACCAACGAACAAGATCCACATTTCTAGGATAAGCAGGGTTGCCCGATCTGCTGACAATTGCCTTCCTAAAGACCTTTTTAACTACGACTTAGGTGAAAATCACTGGGCTTTCCTGTTAACCAAGAACAAATAATTAATGACCATCTCATCATAATAATTTTTAATATACGAAACCAAAGTAGGAAATTTATCTCTTACTCGAATACTTTTATGAGAGGCTGTGCAAGTACTGAAACGTAAATTTTTGGGGTTTTATTGTTTGCCCCCCTGTCGGAGAAGATGGCCCTCCCGTCGGTGAAAATCTGGCGCCATCACTGGTTGCACACATAAGGCAAGCAAAAGCGGCCATAACTTTGTAGTAACAGGAAAATAAGCGTGTGTAGCGGGTGTGAAGCGCAATAGGGCTCAGAAATAAATTAAATAAACTTCAAATTTTATTTTATATTTTATATACTGTATATTACAATGTAAAATATAAAAAGAATGAATAATTATAATATTGTAATAATTGTCATTTTTATATTTTATAATTAACATCAGAGGCGTAGCCAAGGGGGGGGGGGATTAGGGGGGTCATAACCCCCGCCCATGGGGAATTTTTTGCCATACAAAATGTATATTCTTCACTACATTATCACATACTCGTACACATATATATGAGTTATAGTAGTCGTAACCCCCCATGAAAAATTTCTGGCTACGCCCCTGATTAACATAATAATTAATTGTTATACACTATCTGGCCAAAAGTATCCGGACACCTAGTGGTATGGACTTGGAGCGTCCTGAGGCACATATTAATATGATGTTGGGCCCCCCTTTTGCATCGATGACAGCCTGCACATCTCTAGGAAGACTTTGCACCAGTTTTTAATATGTGGCAATAAGAATTGACTTCCAGGCGTCCATCACGGCTGAGGTGAGTGCTTGCAGTGAGGATGGTCGATTTGGCTGGCTACGTAACATGCGCTCTAATTCGTCCCAGTGGTGTTCTGTGGGATTAAGATCGGGGATCTGAGAAGGCCAGTCCAGTTTTTGAATGCCCATTTCGCCAAACCACGTCTTTGCAAGCCTCAATGTGTGAATGGAGCAGTTATCCTACTGGAATATAAATGGGCCTTCCCCGAAATATTGCCACAGAGTTGAGAGTGCAGCATTGTCCAGAGTGTCCACATACATCGCAGAGTTCATGTTTCCTACCACAGGAACTAACGGACCCAGGCTCAACCACAAGAAACGCTTACCACCATTATACCGCCATCACGAAATTTAACAGTCGGCACAATTCAGTCACGCAAAAAACGTTCGCCGGGCATCCGCCAAACTCAGACGCGTTCCTCCGACAGCCAGATTGTGAAGCGAGATTCATCACTCCAAAAAACAGTTGTCTACAAGTCCACAGTCCAATGACGGCGATCTCTGCACCATTGCTATCGATGCTTCGCATTCTGTGGAGTGATGTTCGGCTTGTGAGCGGCTGCACGACCATGGAATCCCAAGTTTTTTAACTCTCGACGAAGAGTCCTGCTGCTAACACTAACGCCTGATGAATTTTGGAACTCCTGAGAAATTCCCACCAACGAGGACTTGCGATTGTTTTCCACTACCCTTTTCAGAGTTCTGCGGCTCCGTTCACTAAGTTTTTTCGCTCTACTACTCCGTTTTTCTGCAGTTTCACTGCCTCGACATTTCCACTTCACAATTACATCACTCACAGTGGATTTAGGCTTCTGTAGAATGTCCGCAATCTCACGAACTGATTTCCCACAAAAGTGGCATCCACTATACTGCCACGATCGAACTCACTAAGCTCCTTTGACTTACTCATTGCTTTACAAACGCATACATACAACCAGACAAACCACTACCAACACTTTAATAGCTTTCGATTACGCATCAAATTTGCGTTACCCGCCAAAACCACTTTTTTAGGGGGTGTCCGGATACTTTTGGCCAGATAGTGTATACAATACCTTACATTGTCTATAATATATCTGTATCACAATTTTACATATCTTTTTATATTTTTTAAGGATGTTAATAGTTTTAAACACATGCAATTTTCCTTTTATTATCATACAGACCCCCTCGAAACTATTTTTTGACTCGAAATATTTTTCAATGCATAAATGTTTGACTTTCAAATTACATATTTCTGTTATTGAAAACTAAATACTTAGATCGATGCTGTAAAGACTACTCAGAATTATTGCCATGGGATAATGTATATGCCTGAGTTTCCTTTTTCTATACTGGATCTTATCAGTTCAGCACACGAAACTAGAAAGACTGAGTAGTTGATTGGCTGTTTAATCTCATAATCCTAGGATTATTTTCTCAGCGTATAAATAAAGTTAATGCCCCACTATTTCGAGAATTGCGTTAGCAAGGCACGTGGTTTTGATGATTTTAGGCACTATTAAGAGAGAATAAATGTCTGCTTGCTTTATTGAAAATATAATTTTTGAGATGAAAAAGACAAAACATTTTGAAAACTTATTATTCCCATAATGTTTGCGTTGCCTTCGAGAATAAAAACAAACAAAATAAAAATATTTGAATCGTACTATAAATTTCAAGAAAATTATGAAGAACTTTAGGTAAAAGCCGCAAGATCAGATTTAAAAAATTGATTAAAACCCGTTCATCGCACCGGAGAGAACACACTACTTTCCTGCCAAACAAAAAGAAAATTAATCCTAAAAATAAGAAGTACACCAAAAACTGCGAAAATATTTCGTATGGTCTTTGCACATCTTTGCAAACCTGGGCTCATAATGATTGTAACAAAACTTAGTCTCACCTCTTATTTTCGAAGATCATTCACATATCATGAAAAAAGTCCACAACTGATTTATTAAAACGATAATAATTATTCTTTTAATTAATTACCACTAACTATTTTTCTCATTTTTTAACTTCTGCCATAATCATTTTTTTAATTAATTTTGTTATTAATTTGAGAACTTTGAATAATATCAAACCATGTAAAAAGCAAAATTGCAACAAAGCTCACCATTTCATACTAGTTCCTTCGAAAGTTAGGTAACGGAAGGTATAATTTTCAGATGTTGCTGATCATTCTTATATGTAAAATTACTTTATCGAAATAAAACATTAGAGAATAAACGCCAATAGGAAAGCCTGGTTTCAGAACGTGTTTCCATAATCTTATTTCTCACACTGCATGACTCTGCGCCAGTTCTCGGCCTCAAGGCATCTTTTGTTAGCTAATCATAAGCTGTTTAAATCATTCACATATGAACTTCCACTGAGGTCATATTTCTCAATGCCATATATAAATAGCCTAAATGCTGTTTATCTTTCATGCTGTTGCTAGTTTGAACAGTTATGTTGCATTGTTCGATAAAAAATATTTCTCTGTATGTAAAATAAGGTTCGGATTTTCTTGTATGTTCACATAAAGTCATACATTCATGCAAGCTCGGTGAAAATGACAATTAAGCCACAATCAACAATAAAAATAGACAAAAATTTAGTCACATGTTACATAAAACCTTTATCCAATGATCTTCAGCTAGACGGTCTTACGGAAACTCCAGATACTGCACTACCTGGACTTAATCACAGGTTTCTTGAAATTCAGAAGAAAATGCTGTGAAATGTTACTGATTGAAGTTATATTGATAATCAAAATTGAGTCATTTGAAAGTTATATTGATAATATATGTTGTTATGAGTTACAAAATGAATCTCTCCATCGAAAACCGTGTTCTGTTGTTTACTGATTGTTATAACATGTAGTGGTGCATCTCTCTTTTTGGCTCCAATTGATTGGATAGTTTATTTACAGGGCCCCATCCAAAAGACTTTACATAGATCACGCTCTATGGTCACAAACTGATTAAAGCGTATTGTAGAGATATTAAGTCCTTTCAAATGACTCAGAAATAATATATGTTGTTATGAGTTACAAAATGAATCTCTCCATCGAAAACCGTGTCTTTATCATTTATAGTTATTCTGGAACAACACTCAAAAAAATTCCAACATAATGGTCAAAGGCTATTTTAGAAACATTTATCCATTTCATCATCATCCATCCATATAGTTAGGTAATGGTCCGACAACGGTCATGCGCCTCCCTAAAAATTCAATTGCGCCAAAAGTCCCCCAAACTGGCTACTTCTGTGCACGTATGCAGTAGCGTAGCCAAGGGGGGACCACAACCCCCATGATGATTTTTTTACCATACAAAATGTATATTCTTCACTCCCTTATCACACACACGTATATATGAGTTGCAGTAGTCGTACCCCCCCCCATGAAAAATTTCTGGCTACGCCACTGCACGTATGTATGTATGTAACTTGCATATCTCAAAAATTATTATTCGTAGATTGTTGAAATTTTATGTACAAGACTATTGTAACATCTAGTTGCGCACCTTGATTTTTGGTTCTAATCTACTTCAGAGTTTATTCCAAGTAAGAGGTCACCCAAAAGAATCGTAATACATTAATGTCTGTGGACATCTTTTATGTATTATGTGTGCAGCCATTCATTGTTTGGTCCATGCCCAAAATCTCGCCACGTATCATTAACCTTGACAAGTTTTTTCGAAATGTCGCCAAATTTGGCACCAAAAATGATTACGTATTTCGTACAACTCTAAAACTGTTTACTGTAGAATGTTGAGACTTTTATTGTTTAGACTGTATTCTAACATGCAATTGTGCACCTCTTTTTTGATGCAGTCGTCTGGCTAACTTATTTACAGGGTCAACCAAAACACTTTAAACACATTCAGGTGTATGTATACATTCAATTCATTGAAAGTCTGTGGTCAGTTACTACTTTGTCTATTGCCAAAATCTCGCAAACTATCGCGAGCTTGTCCGTTTTTGGCGAAATATCGTCAAATTAACTGTCAAAAACAAATCTTTCAATTTGAACCCAGCTTGGCGATATCGGAAATATTTGGCTAGAAATTGCTAATCCTTAGTATTACTGCAGTATTTTATCTCTTTGAAACAAAATAAGTTTAGATGAAGTGCGCCGAAAATATTTTTGATTCAATGGACGTGGAAGGAAGTCATGCGTATTGCATTAATTTTTTTATTAATGCTCTATATAATGTTATTTATTTAAAATTTGATATTAGCATTAGATTTTTTGTGAGTTTTCATTATTTTCTTGATTGTTTTTTTAAAATACCGGATCATCACTTTTAGAAGTGGGATCTTTTTTCTTTACTTTAGATAGGTTTTTATGCATTTTTATTAAAAACTTACATTCATTCACCAGTTTCCTTTCCTTACAAAACAATCTGATTTAAAATCAAGCATTTGTGCAGTAAAAAAATTCCGATTCAGGTTCACAATAGAGTTGTTTCACTTTCCGACTAAACTAGGGAATGTGGCCTTCGGCATTCCGGCCATTTCTGAGTGGCACTTATAAAAGTTTGTGCACCTTTACTCAAAACTCTTTGACAAAAGTTCTTTTCCCGACTTTACTGTCTCCCCTCTTCCTTCTCCTTCTGAAATATTTTCCTCCCTTGTAACCTCGTTTGAATTCTTATAAAACATTTTATTTAATCTGGGACACACATAAATATGTTTCTTATTACAAAGTACTGTTTAAAGTTTTTATACAGTAATGCACTTTAGTATACAAAGACAAGTATATTAGCCTTGACATTTGGCTCTCCCGTATGCCGTTTGTGGTCCCTTTATATATATATATATATACATATACAGATAGATAGATAGATATACAGAGTGAATCTGAACTCTTGGGCAAAACTTTAAGGGGTGATAGGGCACATAATAAGGAATCAGAATCTCATAGCAGTTTTAACTTACCTGGTAATAATCACTTTGTGAAAAGTATTGAAGTGTTCGTCTAATTTCTTAACCAAGTTTCATAAGCAATAGGTTCGTCTCCAAAAATTTCATCCGTGAAATAAAATAGCATTTTTAAACTATGAATTTTAGTCTTCTGTTTTCGGAGAAAAATACATTAGTTTCTGACGAACAATGGTCGAAAAGTGAACTGTTGTTTCAACACTTTTTCAAAAATGGTTATTAACAGCTACATGAAGACGATGTTGCCGACCCCATTGTTATGTGATTCTGATTCCTTATTATGTGCCCTATCACCTCTTAAAGTTTTGTCCAACAGTTTATATTCACCCTGTATATATATATATATATATATATATATATATATATGTATGTGGTAAAGGTGTGTGTATATATATATATATATATATATATGTATGTATGTGGTAAAGGTGTGTATATATATATATATATATGTATGTGGTAAAGGTGTATATATATGTATGTATGTATGTAACTTTAATTATTTCTTACTGGAAGTGCGTTCCAATTATCATTTTGTAAGTCGATGGACAACAATGTATAACAGCATCGAAACTTATTTTAGAAAAATAAATAAATAAATAAATGCAGTGTTAGAGAATTTCAAATAGAAAATATTTCACTAGAAGTGACATCTGCTGACTTCTAAAGTAGAATTTGTTTTGAATGTTTTCTACGTTGCTTCAACTGTATGGCAGAATACCAATTGATATTTTACCATCACTTTTTCCAAAGCATTTCTTCTGTTTATTTTTTACCAGCTATACATTTATAAATATTTATAAAAAGATACAATTCATGCTAAGTGTAAGTTTTATGATGTGTATTACGTATCAGTGCAAGTGTGAAGAAGAGTTTTAAGTTTATTTGGCTCATATATTTAACCGGGGAAAAGAAAAAAAATGTAAAGCACGAATATGGCTCATTCTTTTTACTTTTAAATTTTCTTTGTGCAATACTCTTAAAATACCCACCGAAATGCATTAAGTGGAAGCATCCTTAAGCAAGATCCGAAATGCATTAAGTGGTAGAAGCATCCTTAAGTGGTAGAAGATAGGTAAGCTATTAGTGAATAAAGCACATCAATATCATGCCGAAGTAAGCGCTACCAAATAATTCAGGCCTTTGACAAATTGTTAAACAGATATTCGTATACTCGTATTTATACGAAGGTAAAGCTGTGTAAATCGAAATAAGTGTTCAGTATCCATAAGGACATACTCAACTACATCTGTACTATTCATTATTATAATTGTTACTATTGTTATTATTATTATTAATTATTATTATTATTATCTGCTATTATGTTTGTTAGTATTAATATTCTCATATTATAGAAAATTACTTTTAAAAACTACTTTTCAAAAATAAATAAATAAATAAATAACACAGGTTGATAAAGGATGTTTAAATTAAAGAAAAGTACAAACATGTATTTTGAAAAATAAAGCTTTAAGAAAAAGCTTTAATTTTTTATTATTTAACATAGATTATAGCAATTTTAATTTTATATTAAACAGAAACTTTATTATATTTTTAATCTTAAATTAAAAACGTATCATTATACCATACCAGGAATAATTGTAGATATCATTAAGTTCTGGAAAAGAGGGAAAAAAAAAACAAATTCAACAACAAAATGTGACAACCGGCAAGAAATTTTAAAATTATAATAATGAATAAGCCTGAAGGGAATAAGGAATTAGAAAAAGAAAAAAGTAAAACAGAATTTTTCACTATATAACAATATGATTAAATCATTAGAGTTAAAAATTATTTTAAGAATTCCTAGTATATTCATCATTACCATTACACTTGTATAAATTAATCATCAATTAAGTCGTTGAAGCATTTATTTACACTCTTTAATTAATAAATACTTATAATAAACTGAAGAATTCGCTATAGTTAAAATTACTACTTGTCAGAATGTTAACATGCGCAGGAAGGAGCGAAATGTAGGGTTAGCGAAATTAAACTTCCGCTAATCAAAGAGCCTTGGAGGTCGTCCTACAAGTCCAAAGAGAAAAATATTTGGACTACATCCACTTCAGAGGATGCGCTCGAGATTTCTGAAATAAAGAAATTTAGTTCAAAAAATTTCCACTAAGTGGCGTTTTGCAAGAAGAAACGTCAAATTTAATAATGGAAAGAGTTACTCAAAATGTATACAACAATTTCAACAATTTATTCAATTTGTTTTTGAGCTTTTATTGTTTAATTTGCTCCGTTTTCTAAGCTGATTTCACCATGCAAAGTGCCACCTAATGGACATTTTATGAACTAAAATTTTCAATCAACTTCTTTGACCTTGAATGCATCCTCGGAAGTGTGTGTTGTTGAAATATTTTTTTTCCTTCGGACTGGAAAAACTGTCTCAAGGCCCTTTGAGTAAAGAAAGTTTAATTTCTCTAACCTTGTATAAAAACACAAAAGCAATAAAACACTGTTGGTATTGTTTTTGCTATTTCAGTGTTAGAATCATCATGGAAACTGATATTGCCTTGCTTCGCAACTAACGAAGCTAGCCCAGGGGGTACTCCAGTGATAAGAAGGTTTATGCAATGAAACCTATCCACCATTATTCTTTATTTAGTATACTTTTTTAATGTAGTTTTCTTTTATACAATATAATAAAACGAAATGTATGCACCCTGTAAAAAGATAATCGAGTGCATGCTTAATTTAGAATTCAAGGAGCTGTTTTATGCATTAAAATTCTATTGCTAATTTAGAATGTGGCATTTAAGTAAGGTATAACATTTCAGCAAACCTTATTTATATGAACAATAGTTTATAAAGATGCTTGAATCTGCTCTACCTGGCTTTTGAATGATAATGCGATATACGTGTTTCCCTGAAATTCTACGTGGATTAAATTGAGCTGGTGTACATATGACCTTTCAGATTTCCAACCCGTTCCTCCGATATCCTGTCATTCCAAATTAACAGCTGGAAAATCATAATTAATGCTAAACTTATTGTGCACCTGGCGCTGAAACTAAACTGTGTGGGAAACTGCATTAGCAGGAATGACTATGAATATATTCGGAATACATCTCCTTCTATAATAAAACGCGCCTGCATTTGGTTCATTTAATCTAATCGCCTGTAAATGTCAAAAGGATTAGTTTCAAGGAAACGGAATTCACCGCATATCATAACACCAGTTTCGTGCTAGTCGTATTCAGTCTGTGGAAAAATACTAATGCATTTTCAGATTGGCGTGGGAAGCTGCAACGCAGCTAATCTCTATACATCGTATAATGTGGAGATAAGTAGAGATGTACAAAGGGACAATATATAAACATAGGCGTAGAGTTATATGGGCCCGTGGGGCTCGAGCCCCCCCCCCAATAAATTGTGAATAGGGGCTGAGCCCACCCAATAGCTTACCACTAAATACAGAAAACTAATTTATACTAACATAAAAAAAAGTATTTCACGCCATTTACAAACGTTTAAAAAAAACCTTTACTTGTACTTTTAAAAATTTTCTTCTTTTGATTTCAATCATGATTTAGTATTCATTGTGACGCCACGTATCACACAATGTTACTATAAGCTGCCCTCGCCAGGCTCTGGTTAATTAAAATCAGATTATGCAATGTAAAGTATGAAATGAAGAAAAGTTCAGATGTGTCTAAAATGCACTATCTCATCGAAAATGTTTTTTTTTTCCTCCTTTGGATTTTTTACTTTGCTTCTTTTTTTAACTTATAACATGGTAGAAAGATACCAACATGGATACTTACCTTACAGAGGTGTAGAATTCTATGGACCCATAGAGCTCGAGCGCCTCCAATAATTTACACTTAAGTCATAGCTGCCAACTACTACGGAATATAATTATCCAATTTTTGTAAACAGTATATTCTTTAATTATTTTTTTTCAAAATAGTAACCAGCTCGCGAGCGCAGCACAAAAATTTTGCTATATTTTAAGCCGAAAAATTATGTAGAAAAGGGGTTAATTATATTCCGTAGTAGTTAGCAGCTATGAGTAAGTTATATGTACGTGAATCCGTGGCGTAGCCAGAAATTTTTCATGAGGGGGGGGGTAACGACTTCTGCAACTCACATATATATACGGGTGTATGATAAGGGAGTGAAGAATATACATTTCGTATGGCAAAAAATTTCTCATGGGGGGTTATGACCCCCCTAACACCTGCCTCCCTTGGCTACGCCACTGACGTGAATATATGTGGTTGTGGGGCCCGGCCCCCTCAATAATTTTGAAAACTTTACGCTTATGTATATAAATATACATGCGTTTCATCACTAACAACGTGTAAGTAAAAATTGAAAACAATTTCCAAGATTTTTTTCTCGTGGATTTAAAGTATGTCTCGAGCATTTTCCGAAGAGTATTTTTCAATCTAAAAGAGGTTTTCAGTGTGAGAGAAAATTTAAACACATACTATTGAAGTCATACATATTGTTTTTTAAAGCCTGTCTAAAAGAAATATTTATCTGTGATCAAAATTGCATTTTTAAATACACCATGTAAAAGAACTTCTTACCAACATCGTCAAATGGGAATAAGACGGGACTAATTTCTAGAGCACAGGACACCTGCACATGCGCAATTTTCCCTAAATACATAGTTTGCCGTAAAACATATATTTTATAACAAAGTTTTCTCTCTATGGCTGTGGTTTATATAACGAAACCTTTTTTTTTAGAAAGTACACTTAACGTTTACGCATCACTAATATTTTCAAAAAATATCAGCAATAATAAAAAAATAATCATAACAAAGCATGAATCTTGATTTAAAAAATAATTACTTTAGAATTTTTATTTATTTATTTACTTATTTATTTCGACAATAAGAAAAAAAGCAGTGTTTCTTTTTTTACTTTACTGTTTAGAAAAGCATCAATCTCAAAAAGTTCAATTTGATTTTAGTTCAGGTTGATTTTTGTTGTTGCAGTTGTGCTTCTAGTTATTGTAGAAATTAAAAGAAAATGTTTATGAAATCCTAATTATTAGGTTTTTAAAATGAAAATATAAAAATATTAGAACATTCTTTCCACCAAAGCAGCGTTTAAAGGAGACCTTCCAAATTTATAAAATATTTTCCTTCGTATTGCAATGAAATCAGCAGTAGAATGCATTAAATCATTAAATTTTCACTTTTAAATTTTTCATATTTAAAATATGACATTTAAATTTAATATTTTAACAACGTTATTTTTATCAGCATTATTTTATAAAGATGTATACACCTAAATTAAACAGTTTTCGAGCGATGATGCAGTTTGCGTGTTTCCCTTCAAATTTTGCACGGATTAAATTGAGCCGAAGTACTGGTGACATTTCAGACCCATTTTTCCAATACCACATCACCTAAATTTAACAGTCAGAAGATCGTAATTATTGCAAACCTTGTTTTGCAGCTGGTTGTGAAACTGATAGCTGTGGAATTTCATTAACACGAATGAATCTGTGGAATGCATTTCATTCTAATAAAGCACTCCTGCATTAAACTTAATTAATTTAATCGCCTATAAATTTCAGAAGGATTCAATTTCAAGGTAACACAGAATTCACCACTTAACATAAAATTAATTTTTGTGTTTGTCATATTTTTCAGTCGGTGAAAAAAAAAAAAAGAAAAAGAAAAAAAAAAAAGACACAGGGGATTTATAATGCTTTTTCAGATAAGGGTGGGAAAATTACAACACAACTCTACGTACTGAAATCTGTTTTTGTGCATAGAAATACATGACTCTCCTTTCATGTCTCTGGGTGTACTTTTTATCCTATCAGAGTTTAAGCCATAGCGAAGAAATTTGCCACTTAAAAGAAAATGATGTGGACAACACACGAGTTCCTCGTACATGTATTAAATTATACACATTTTTATCCACTTCATTTACATTTATTTAATTTGAAAGTGAGTACACGTTATTTCAATAACGTTAAGCCTTGAAAAATTCTTGTAAACATAAGATATAGCGCTAAGTACAGCTGCGGAAAAAAAGTGTACATTTTTCGGCCGTCGTTCGTCGCACAGCAAAGTTACAGATACCAATCGTTTACGATTGACGCCCACTTTAATTTGCTATGCATAAAAATTGCATAAGGGGCCATCTACATATTAAACTTCGCACCAACTTTTTTTTTCTCAATAGCAACCCCTAGATTTCACTTCATATTTCAGAAATTTAACTCATTTTAACCCCGGACACCAATTTTCAATAAATTTGGACAGAAAATGAGTGAGTTATGAGCACCCAAAATCCCCCTCCCCCTATGTTAAAATATTTTTTCATACTTCAATTCATATCTCGTATAATATTGGTAGTAAGAAGCTGATTTTTATTCATACTATTAGAACTAAACGACCCAAACATAATTGAATGTTATTATGATTTTTAATAAATCATTAATGTGAATTATGAATTATTAAATTAATATTCAAAAAAATTATGAATAGCGACCTAGCCAAATTTCGATGGAAATAGATGCAGAAATTAATATTACATGGCTGTGCAAAATTTCAAATTTTTACGTTCAGTAGTTTAATTTATATTAAATAAAATGTGTTATTTTCATGAGTTAAGGGACCATATATAAATTTATTAAGTGAAAATTTTTTGAAAATTGCATAAAATAAGTGTAAATTAGATTTATTTTGTGCAAAAATACAGTAAAAGATACCAGTATTAAAAATATCAAATTTTGAAGCAAATAAATTAGAGGTTTTTACAGTTTGTTGGGGATTCTATAAAGCGTGTATTGTTGCGTCCGCTACCATATTCCCCCAAATAAAATATATTCCAGCTATAGAATTAGATGCAGTAGATGTATGTCTTCTAATACAACGTCCTATTTCTGAAAAACTAACATCCTCAACTTTCCAGGCATGAATGTGACCTTTTTTAATATCCGAAACATTAGGTCTTTGTAATTCCCCATACTTTATCAAACATTCAAAATCACGTTTTTCTGTAAAAAAATTTTCATCTAACTATAAATTAAAATACCGCCAAAAGTCTTAAGAATACTGCACATTTCAGGCGATAGTATTAAATGAAGAAAGTGAAATAACAAACACAGTGATAATATTGGGTCGGCAAAAAAGTAATTGCGTTTTTTACATGAAATTCAAACAAATAAATTTTCAATCAGGAAACCATTCTTAGTTCGACCATAGCTGAGTCGAGCAATATTCATGCTTGCAGTCAGAAGAGCAGGGAGCAGCCTCTAACTCCTGCCAACATTTCAGCTGTCTAAGAGAAACATCAAGGGAAACACTGAATAACAATTTCAAAATTACAAAGATTTTCAAAATCCTTAGCAGTCATTTTGCATTTTCCCCTTAAATCATGTGTACGAACCAAGGAAGTTATGAACTCACGGGTCATTTGGACCACAGATTAAATATTCTATTCTACCCTTGATATTCTCAGTACAAAAAACTTTAAGAGAGATGGGAACAATATTTTCCTTGAAAATAATATTAATTTCTTTTAATTCTCGCGAGCGAAATAAATGAAAGGCGAAAAGTTCGGAACCTACAAATAGCGTTTTTCAATTTGCAGAAAGTCCCTTAAAAACGCGCAACAATGAATTCGCAATATCTCCGGAAATTATCGTAGAAAATTGGTGAAAATTTATATTTAGGGTAATTTGAAGGTTTTCTTTCGTTTAATAAAGTCAAAATATGGGGTTGCCATTGAGAAAAACGAAGTTGATGCAGAATTAAATATGAAGACGGCCCCTTATGCAAATTAAATTAATAGTAAATTAAAGTACGCGTTATTTGCAAACGAATGGTATATATAACTTTGCTATACGACAAACGATGGCGAAATAAAGAGCAAGTGGGCTTTTTTTTTCCGCAGCTGTACATGTACTTTAGACTAATCAAAATAGATTCACAGTTGGTCAAAGTGTGTAGCAGATCTTACATGCATAAAGACATCACGCATATCATCCGAAATCATAATTTTTTTTTTACTATTAGAATAGCACATTTTACATTCCTTTATTTCTTGTCCGAAACAAAGGAAGTACTGTAAGCTCGAAAATTTTCGTTATTGAGATTTCGACTGAAAATAAAATTGATTTTGGCCTTCCCTAAATTTATTTTGATAAGATTTTGCGCGACATCTCTACGTATGTGTGTTCGTATGTACATAAGTACACTTGTATGATTCATTTTCACCAACCGTGAATCCATTTTGAATAGTTTATGTCACGTCGTCTTTACGTATATACGTAAAGACGACACTCCTCATATCTCGTATAACTCAAAAACTGTGTTCCGCAGAATACTGAAATTATGTATATAGGACTCTTGTAATCTCGATTGTAATGGGTTGGTTACTTTACATACAAGATCACCCAAAATATTTTCAATGGGTCAAATCTGTGGGTAGTCATTGCTCAAACTGCATTTCGGATTCGTTTATCTGTTTCAAAGAAAACAAAATCAATCTATATTATCGATGTAGATGTAGCTGGAAGTCTTGTGCTATCCACATCATTTTTTTTTACTTGATACAAGGAAGTTAAAAACGGTTATAGCTTCATGTTTCTTCAATGCGGAGGAAAAATAAAATGAAACAAGATTGGGTCTTAATTGCCGCACAGCTGAAAATATCTTTCTTTGCTTTGGAAAATGCTCTGTATTAATTCATGCAGTAATTTCTGTCTCAGGGAGTCATCTACATATCAAAACAGGACTTTAGTTTTGAAATTTTAATGGCGACCTCAATTCATCACTTACACCAGTTGGGGCCATCAGGATTCTACCGGGCCTGCTTGTGCACTCCGAAAGAGACCTACGGATGTTTCCTCATTGGTTAGATTTGGCCGTTAGATGACGTATCTAAGTGCTGGAACCAATAAGTGAGCATCCGTAGGCCTCTTTGGATGACACATCGGAGTGCACAAGCAGGCCCGGTACAATCAGGATGCCCCCCCCCCATGTTCACTGTCTACCTCGACCGCCGGTTTACAGCAAATTCTCTGTCTCTCAAATGGTATTAATTTGGTATTCAAATGATATGCCATTTGAGCGTTCGACCGAGAGTTTGCTGTAAATCAGGGGTCGAGGTAGACGGTGAATATGGGCTTAAATGTTTGAAATCAGCATTTCAATGAAAAACATAACGCAAATTATTACTCGCTTTCAAGGAATAGTATAAAATTAAAGCACTGAAACATGACCTCGCTAATATTAAAGAGATATAAACCTTAAGCAATGGCTCTTAAAATATTGCATGTTACATCATTACTTTAAAATGAAATTCATAAAAGCCCAAAAATAAGGATAAGAACTTCTGTTCGATTTTTTTTCATACTAAATATGATTTATTAAATCATTTCCAAGCGATAATAAATTCAAACGTACATAATTTTATTTTCAAGCGTTTATAAGATATAAGCTTCAAAAGTATTTTTGGCAATAAATTACTATCTTAATGAAGTCAACAAAAGATCACTGAAAAAGACTAAGTTTACGCATATCTTTACACTGGAATAGTTGCGGATTAATTTCCAAGCTGCTTTCAAAAAATTCGAAAAATCTCTAAAATCGAAAATATAGATATCTTGTATATATAAACACAGATAACAACACATCTCAGAGATTGTTGAAGTGCAGTTTGCGTACGAACTTTAGCTTTTATATTATTCTATGAACTTAATTTTATAGTTTGAGAAAAAGCACATTCATGTATCTTTATTTTTAAAGTAATAAATTATATTAAAGTTTGTAAAACAAATAAATAGAAATGACTCACGAAAACTTAATAAGTAAAATGATTTTTTTTCTTTAAATAAATTTATACGTCTATAAAATGATCTTTTCCTTTTAATTTTTGCTTGAAATTCTCATTATTTGTAAGGAATATTCTAGTTACATATTTTATGGAATTTGTGCATGCATTTTTTAAAACTTAGATTTTTAAAGTTCTTTAAAATTTTAATAGAAAATATGTAAATGTGCACATTTTTAACATAAAATCAGTGTTGCAACAGTTTTTAACAATTTTTAAGAATAATTAAATGTCAAGTTAAAAAAAGATGCACAATTTTTAATAAGCCATTTTATGAAAATAGTAGAAAGCATTTAAAAAACGTAGCACATAGATTATTATAAATTTTTAGTACATTGAATTTTTTTAGTATATTGAATTTTTTTAATATTTATTGTTTCCTGTGTAAAACCATTCTCAAAAAATATTCTATGCTTGTTTAAAATAAATCATGAAAATTAGTTTTATTGTTTATTTTCTGTTTTATCAGAAAACTGAACTAATGCAATCTAGATAATTCTATGTTTAAACGCTCTATTTTAAACAGTATTAACAAAATACACTTGAACCATTTGTTATTCTACCTATAGACCTATGTGCTTCTCAAAGGTAAAATGTATTCACAAAGAAAAACAAATCTTCACCGACTGTTGATCATTTTTTACATAGAACCTACTTTTAAAGTCAGAACACATGGTAAACATGACAAAACTTTTATTCTGCTCTGAATTCAGTTTTGTTTTTTAGTAAATTTACTTTCTTTCCCCAAGTAGTAGCTCCACAAAAGCGTAAAATGAAATTCAGCATGTGTTCTTGATTGAACTTGCCAACTCTTCAAACTTTTAACTCGTATTTGAAGAGTTGAAATATAAAAATAGTATATGTCATAAACTGTGTGTTGTTTTAAAATTTGATTCTAAAGCAAATTATTAACGCTTCTTTGTTCTAACTAAGAGTTTGGTTTTATTAAGATTCCTGTCGAAGAAATTCTCACCTCTCATTTTAATTGGAAATTTACCATTTTCAGCAACATCATAAATATTTATAAATCTCGAATTTTCTACACTTGTTTGGCACGTCAAATTATAGCAACATTTATCTAAGTTCCTTAAGCGTTTTCATGCTTTAAAAAATATTTTAAATTGTTTCATTATTAAAATAAATCAACAAGTTGTGTTAAACGTAATTGTATGTAGTGACGAATATAAAATAAATGTGTTATTTACAAATTTCTTTACTACATTTTACCATTTACCGCCACTTTTCGAGTGTTCTTTTTAACATTGCATTTGGATTTCTTTATAAGGAGTGTAGTTTTATAAAAGTTAAAAGTTTTTAAACTATTTGTACAGTTATTATAAACTGCATCATAATTTGACTTATTTAAAATATTCTACATTTAGATCTTTCTAATACTGTAGAGGTGGCCTGCCTTTTGCACATTATGCGACAATTTTTCACGGGCGAGTTCACATGCGCCATACAACTGAAGCGCCTTTTTTACTTCCTTACGTTCGCGGATTGAGTTTTAAAATATGAATATGGCTTTAGTTTAGGGGAGGAAAAGTAATAACTTATAAACATAAAATTGTAATTGCTGTTCTGAAGAAGGATTTTTGAATTAATTTTTCGGATATCTGGTAGGGGAGAAGATCAAAGAAGATTTGATTTTTGGAATGTACAAATTTTTCCTTTTGATCTAGTATCATAAACTAGCAGCCTCCGGCGACCAGTTGGTTCGCCATCTTAATAACATGTCGAGTAATTAAACTCATGAAACCTTTTCCTGAACTCAGTTTGAGGCAACAGGAAAGTTTCTTTAATTTGTTAAAGCAATGATATTGCCATAAAAAATATAAAAAAGAGAAAGAAACCGACCATTGATGTGACAATTCCGATTCTAATTTCCTAATAATTAGGTAGTAAACTTTTCTACTTAATTCAGAATGGGGGCAGCATAATTATTTTAACGAAGTAACGTCCGTTTTCTAAGTGAATTAAGCTTTTGTGCTTTAATTGAGAGATTATTGGGTACGTTTAAGAGTCTTAATTTCACAAAATAAACTCAGTTGATATTTTTAAGCAATTGAAACCAATTGAATTTTTTAAAAAATTCATAAAATTCATGGTTTTAATAACCTAAAAAGGTAAAAATAATAATATTTTCCCAACGAAAAAGAAACTACTATTTTGCTTTGAATAATTTAAGTGATCAAATAAAATTTGAGTTAAAGACGGAAGAAGTTTTATTAAAATCACTTTATTTAATATCAAATCTCTAATTTACAAAGCAAAAGAAAAACCTAAAATGTTTGACAATTTAAAGTTTCTACTTACATTTCAAGGGACGCACAAAAATTCTTTCTTATTATTTTGAAGAGGAATATTCACAAACCTACAGCTTAACAGGAAAGAAAATATTGCACGTATTTGCTCTTTCACAATAAAGCAAATATGTTAACATTTGCTTACCTGCTTGCTGGAAGTTAGTGAATAGTTTTTCCCTGAAGAAAATTCAACCTTTATGTCTCCAGTAATTTAGGTAGAGTTGATACTTATATATATACCTTACACAGACACATTTTACTTAACTCTTAAACAGCAGGTAGTTATTTTTAAGTACTAGTTGTCTGTCAGTGGTCGAAATTCGACCATAAAGCATTAACGATTTTAATTTGATCTTGAATAATGTTCTTCTGTCAAAGAGTATGTCTCAAAATTTCCATATGCAGTGGAACCTACTAAAGTGAACACTTTGGCTGAGATACCCTCTGTCTTTAGTGACCACTTTTATACAATTTCATTTTACAACCACCCCTGTTTTCTGTGTTGTTTTTGTAAAAACTCATATTTTGCTAAATGTAAAGGCAGTTCCAGCGAGTGGGTCATAGAGGGTCATCTTTCTCTACCGAGATTGGATTTCACACATTCAGTTTGCGTTTTGAACAATTTGGGCTAATCTAAAATATCTAGAGGCCTCCTCCAAAAATTCAGCCTGGAGCCGTCCTCGGCTAAAGGCTCATTATGTTCGGAGTTGTAAAATCTTAAACCGTCGAATGATTGAACTCTACTTGCTGAGGCGTACCACTGACAATGTATAAAAACTTACTGCCTCAATGAATTTACCCTTTTTCCGTATGCTTGTCCTTGAGATTTATTTATTGTCATCGCAAATGCAGGTATATTTTTTCAAATTGAGTTTTTTGAAAGGATATGGTAAAATAGGACCAGAATATTTTATAAGTGGAATTAAAATTCTTTTATTGCCTGCGGTTCCAGTTCAAACTTTGCAATCAATAGCATTAGGATGTATAAACTTGATGCTCATTCTTGTTCCATTGACTAAGCTTCCTTTGTATTTAAGTTTCTTATTAGTATTAGATGCAATTAACTTTCAATACTAACTTATGCGGTGGCAAACTATAGTATTTTTCAGTTAGCCAGGTGCAAATCCCGCCAACTGTTTTTTCTGGGAAACGTTAAAGACTACTTCTGAAACAGTGTCGTTCCCCAAAAAAGCCGGAAATTTTAATCCGTACACAAAATAGTACTTAGATACATAATTCAATATATACAAAATTATCAGTACACTTAAAAAAATGTATGCTTATTGGTTACATAACGGGGAATTGGGGAAAACGTGTGAAATCAAAATACGAAATTAAATTGAACTTCCAAAATATGGAAAGGGTTAAACAACTATGTACTGGAAATCGCTTTAGGTTTGTAAGCTTTTGGCACAGATCACAATTATTTGGTAATTTTCACTTGCTCCCGGCTAACCGAAAAAAAAACTCAAACCACTCATAGTCAAAGAATTTAAAATCTCTATTGGATAGTTATTGACTTCATTGTCATCATAGCAAATTATTTTAGCGTAGCTATGGTGATATGTTCTCTATTCATCAGATATTCCATTAATTAAGCATTAATAAAAGTTCAATCATCATTTTTAGGCTCTCATAACTGACTCCCGCAGTGGTCTGGGGACTAAACTCCGTTCCCATAAGAACATGGCAAGTGAAGTAGCATCCGGCTTGGCCAGTGCTTGGGAAGGTCATCTCCCTCTCGGCTCGTCCGCTGTGGAACCGTGTACGCTAATGGGAGCTGGTGCACGTAAAATCCGTCGTGGCTCCAGTGTCCTCCAAGTGGCTCCAATGATACCTCTGGAGTGCCGATTTCAGGTGGTGGTTGGTCCCTCATCTGGAATCGGTTCAAAATTAGGGACCAACAAGTAGAAGTCCAACCCCCTCGGGGGGCACTAGCACCCCTCTTTCCATGGATAGCGACGTCTATCATGGACACGACAACAACAACATCATAACTGGCTTCATTATGTTATCTGAGAGTATGCTTTGGAAATATTTCCATATACTTCATTAATATTATTATTTTTATATCCTTTTATAATTGCTGAGGTATTTCTTCAATAATGTTTTCGGAGAAAATTTGCTTTAGCATACTGCGTGGAGGGAGATAGTGAAGAAATCGTCGAAATGGCACGTTGAATGAAAAAAATCTTAAACTGAGGATGAAAACATCATTTGATTGATAACTATTAACCATTTGATATTTATTAAATACAGGTAAAATATGCTGCAAAATTCATTTGTAAATATTTTATTATCAGAAAATATAATAGAACACACAGATCAATATTTAAGCCTGATTAAAACTTTAAGACCAAGATAGAAAATAGCATATAAGACAAACAAAACCAAATTTTTAGAAGCTTGTGAAGGAGCCATTTCTTCGAATTACTTCAAATATTCTATTTTCAAGGATGAAATTAGTTTTTGACAAAGGTCGGAGGTCTGTTTTATACCATTTGCCTTCGATAGTAGATTTCAGCTTTACTGATAATGTAAAATGTCTCCCATTTGCATAAACTCTTCTTATTAAGTTATCCCGTATGTTCTGTATTAGGTTGAGATCTGGAGACTTAGCTGCCCATTTCAAAGTTTCAATATTGTTGACTTGGAACCAATTTTTTGTATTATTACTCGAATAGATTGGCGCATTATCTTGCTGATATTCCCAGTTTTCTCCAGCAGGAGTCATTTGGTGAAAGATGACTTAAAAATGCTTGTGAATTCATTTTACCCGAAACAAATGCAATTGAAGCCACACCATTGTAAGCAAAGCACCCCCCCCCCAATCACAGAGCCTCCATTTAATTGGCCCTTGGAGAATAATTCTTTTTCTTTTATTAAATCATGCGAATAGTATTTCCATCCGTCCGGCCCATCCAAATTCCATTTTTTTTATCTGAAAAAAATTATTCCTATCCATTGGTTATCCCAGGTCATTACTTCCTGGCTTTTGTTCAAACGATCTATTTTGTGCTTCTGATGCAACTGAGGCTTAGCCAATTTGGCTGTATAAATGTAACTTCCTGGCCTTCTAATTGTGTTAAACATTTTCTTTTGACAAACATTTAAACCTGTCGCCGAAATAAGTTTTCTGGTTGAGTACTTTCCAATCGCTGCAAGTCTGCAAATTCTTTCATCAAGTGAGAACAAAGCTTTAGGTCTTCTGGTATTCTTTTAACGATAATTGTCTTTCAAACTGAAAAAATTATTGATTACAGTCTTTGACCTTCCTATCTTTATTGAAATAGTACGGATACTTATTCCTGTTGAAGAAAGAGCTTTAGTCTGCCCTCTTTTATAATCAATTAAATTCTTACCTTTTTCCATCTTCACAAAGAGCACCAAAACTTCGAAGAAATGTATGATAGATTTGCAAATTTAAGAGTTGTCACAATCGTGGTAATTTTATTAATATTTAAGCCAGTATATGTATGTTTATTTAAAAAAAAAAAAAATGATGATGGACTTAAAGTTTTTACTCAAGTTGAATATACCGAATTTCTATATACGGATTTTTTTCTGATAATTATATAATTTACAAATTTTGTTTATTGCGTTGTTTCTTAACAATGAACTTTAATATTTAATAATGCAATAGTGTTTGAATCCCTTTTTATTTCATTTTTCCATTTACTCAATGTTTTTTTTTTTTTTTTACTGGCCTTGAAGTTTTTACTCAGACTGTATATATTATAATATGTGGAGAAATTCTCAAATAAATTCAATGCAAATAACTACTTATATTTTAAACTGTTATTTTATAATTTAGAAGCATTTCTTTTGCTAAGGCATACAAAAGTACTAAATTTTTAATTAAAACTTGCATTATTTTCACATTCTATAATTTATCAATATGTATAATTGTTTTTTTTTTCAATATTGAAAATCTAATTTTCAGTTTAAAAAATAGATTAAAAATTCGCATTACTATTTTGAACTAACCGAATCCGAAAGGGAAAACGTTATTTCACAAAACAACAAAAAAAACTTATTCTTTCTTTAACAAAAAGATATTACTTTTCTGCCCTTATCGGTTCAAATCTGTACTCTTCCACCTTTATTCCACTTTTTCTCATATGCCTTGAATTTCCTTTTCAAGATTGGAATTGAGAGGAGGGGAGGGAAAAGTGATAGAGGGGGGGGGGAAGTTCAGAACTCATTTTGTTTTTACTACGGTATGCACTTTTCTATATCATCCATCCGCACTATTACGAAATGAATAAGACAATATCTGAAAAAAAGAATTCCATAAAGTACTGCTTTATCTATTTTCATCATAACCTTCCTAGGATACAGTAAGCACTTTTTCGCATATAAGCATGACCTTGCAAAAATATGATTGGATTAAAAGTGGCTTTTGAGGAATGCTAAATAGAATTGATCGATATATATATATATATACCAGGTGACCAGAAACTCCGTCAAAACTTTAAAAATTCATTAAAAAAGAACAAATAATGAGAGAAAATTGCGGTTTGCACAAATAGGTTTAGAGGATGATGGGATTTCTTTATGACAGAAAAGTTTTAGTTCTAAATGCTACCGATAGGTGGCGTTAAAATTCTCAATGGGAACCAAGTTTAAAAAAAAAAAAATCCGAAATCTTTTTATCTTATTCATGCAAACCGTAATTCTGTATCCACATATCTAGATACCCTTTTTTTGACGGCACGCGATGAACGTTTCGATCGTCCGCCATCTTGCTGGTAGTTAAGTCGAGCGATGGCAACGCCTGCCCTTTTTTCAGCATTGGGAAAGGGTTGCGCCTCAAAGGGTTAATAAATATTCACCGATTGTTATGTAATCCATATATATTGTTGGTACACTTACTATAAGACGGTCGCCGTTGCAGATGCGGTATGTATTATTTGTAGTTTTGTTACAGGAGCAGACAACAAGAATTCTGATTTATGGGTAGTGATAGGTTGGCGAGCATATTATAAAAAACGTTACTCTGCGTAAAATAAACTAAAATCAGTATACAGAGTGCGTCAGAAAAATGCACACACGCTTTGAATTGACATCGAAAATTTATTCTAGAAATTTTCCGACATACAATATTACATTTTTTTATGGAAGAAAATATGCTACTTTTCTTCAACGGGTGGCAGCAGCTCCGCTGATCAAGATGCACAACCCAGTTAGTCACGAAAGAGTAACATCAATATGACGGTCCTATATATTCGCATACCTTTGAGTGTTAAAGCGCGGAAGAATGTTGATACAGTTCAGAGACACTGAATATGTGAGTACGGTATGTGAAGTACGGAATCAGTCGTGACTTGTACTCATAAATGCGTCAGTGTTGAAGACCACCATTCGAAGATTTACTTTAACCACCATTTGGAGCATTCAGTTTGGACAGAAAGTAATCTCGTTTTTACAACTAGACAGTAACCTTACTTTTCCCAGAAATTTAAACTTCTAGGTTGGAAAATTATTTTTTCTGACAGTTCAAAGTGAGTATACATTTTACTGTGGCACCCTGTACATTATTAAGGCTCCTGTCAGCATGCTATTCATCGATATATGAATTAATATATCTTTTATTTGGGATCAAATAACTCTCCAAATATACGCTTCATAGACAGTGATTTAAAAAAAAATGCACTATACCGATGTTGTTTTATATACTTTAACTTGTTCCCTCTCATTATTTAACAATTATTGCTAATGCAGGCGAAAAAATAACCTCTATCCTTATTTGCGATTTTGCAAAGATGAAACAGATTTTCTGATCTGTGGTCTGAGTTTCTTCCCCATATTGGTGTTTGATTGAATGTCGGAACCAAGAGTATGCTATGATAACCAGCAAACACGAATTAATTATTCACCATACGGTAGTATTGTGTACAAGTAAAAGAGTTTCCCTTCTTATGGAAAATCCGCTGTAATTGGCTGGAATTAATTTTTCACGAGATGAAGTCTCTCATCCGCGGCATTTTAAAATTTCTTGCATAAAAAAATCTGATGTGAACACTGCATGACTTCCTTGTACGTCTATTAAATCGCAAATATTTTCGATGCACTTCATCTCAACTTACTTCATTTGAAAGAGATGCAATGCTGCAATAATATTAAGGCTTCGCTCGTCTAAGATATCGCTGAGCTCGGTTCAGTTTCAAAACTTGCTTTTGGCACTTAATTTGGCGATATTTAGCAAAAAGCCGCCAAACTTAGGATAGTTTGCGAGATTTTGAACGTACCCGGAATAGTGACTTATTACAGACTTTCAATGAATTGAATGTATCCATAGAATTTAATGTCTTTAAAACCTTTTGGGTGATCCTGTAAATAAATTACCCAGTCGATTGAAAAAAAAAAATTCAGAATTACATGTTATAATAGTTCTAAATATAAAATCTGAGCATTCTACTGTTAAAACTTTTAAAGTTATGCCAAACATGTAATTATTTTTGGCACCAAATTTGGCGATATTTCAGAAAAAATCGCCACGTTTGATGACAGTTAGCGAGATTTTTAGGCATGGCCCAAACAATCACAGACTATAGACATAATATATTAAAGATGTCCATAAGCCTTAATGTATTGAAATTCATTTGGGTAGCCCAGTAGAATGAAACCAAATAGGGAGGTACACCACTAGGTGTTAAACAATCCTAAATATAAAATTTCAACATTCTACGACCAATAGTTTTTGCGATATGCCAGTTACGTACGGACGTACGTAGAGACGTCGGGAAAAAAACTAGTCAAACTGGACTTGCGGTTGGTGAAGGTGAACTGCCCTTGCATTTATACGAACATATATATTTGCGTACGTTGAGAGGTGTCGATAAAATTCCTCAAAATAAATTTAGAGATAGTCAAGATCGATTTTTAAATCAAAATCTGTATACCGAAATTTTTCACCATCACTATACTTCCTTGTACTTCGTTGTACGAAGTTTTTACTTCGTTGTACTTCCTTGTAGGAAGTAAAAATACAGTAAAATTAATTTTTACAGGATCTTTTAATTCACAGTGGTTCAATGGTGTCCTCTAATTCCTCATCCTGAATTTAAAACTCGCTTTTTCTACATCATATACCCTCTCATAAGAGCATTCAAACTGAAGTCAAACTTCCTATGTCGATTTCATTTATGAGATATTGCTGTTCGTGTAAGGTGAATAGTGTAGTCTAGAAAAATAATCTGAAGTTTCTTTCTAGGTTTTTTTTTTTTTTTAATGATTAGCTATTCACAAAACTAAAGTAGGAGATTTGGCTACCACTCTAATACTTTTGGAGATGTTTGTTACTTGGGGATAAAATTCAGCACTGTGACATAAATCGGGTAATAATACATTATTTCATTTGAAATTTTTACCCTGCAATTCTGAATAAATTTTGAAAAAAAAAATGTGTAAATATTCAGTGTAAACTTTCGTAATAATGTGTGTTGCGTGCTTTTTACACTGTGGTTTTTACTGATATATCAAAAATCGAACTCACACATTCTGCACCAGTTACTGTAATGACATCTTAAACTATTGAAGCTGCAATTTCCGACAAAATATTGAGATTTTGTGAAGTTTTCCCTCAAAACATGAAAAAATAGGTTAAGAGAAACGCTTACACAATAGCTTCCTTTCGCTTTTCTTTTCTTTTTTTTTTAAAGTTGATTTTTCGAAATTCACGCATCGTTCATGCATTGACTGAAAATGCCTGAAAAGAAAAGATTGCGTGATAGGTTTGTATGGATATTTACTAAAGCTTGTTTTTTTAATATTTTCATTAAGTGCTTATTGCGTAAAAGATTTTTAAGAATTTTTATTGCGAACTTTTACAAGCAGCACTTTTTTTAATGACGCTTATTTTAATTTTGTTCTTCTGTATCCATGAAAAAATTTATATTTTGGTGTGTACAGAACTTCGTAAATTTTATTCAATTTAATTGAAAATGAATTTGCTATGCTGGAATTCCCTGTGAATAAGTAAACTTTGACATTTGTGAATTTTCATTTTGTTTCAGCGAACATTCATTTCGTTCATAGAACTTCTTAACACGAATAAATTAAAAACTCTCATTAAGCAAATTAAAAGAAAAACATTATTGTAAGAGGGCAGTATCCAGTTTCAGTACATGATATTAAATTAAGATATAAATTTAAAAAATGTAGTACCTATACACGTAATACATTTCATCCTTCAAAAGTTGCTCTTCAAAATTCTTTCACTGTATTATAATAGAACAGGAGGAAGAGCTTTACTCCAAACAATAAAATAGTGATATTTTTGAAATATTGTTTTATCAGCTGTTGTATACCTACACAAATTTCGACATTTTAAATTTTCGATTCCAATTCTGAATAAATATGATTGCATACCTGAGATCGTTATGATAGTTTCGTATAATAATTTGCAGCAAAAGCTCATTAAACTTTGCATGTTCCAGGAAGCGTTCAGCCATCCTAAATTCTCACTAATTAAGGGGTTTGAGGCTGTTGGATAAAACATAGAGTCTGATCATTTTTGTGAGCTGTTCAGTTAATATCCTACAAACTTTGTCTTTTTTTACATCAGTAATCACTTCATTAAAAACTGAACCACTGAGGATAATAAAGCCATGATCACATATTATTTGCAATTAGCAGGCATTTTCAAGCGGGTCGCCATTAACCTCGAATGCAGTTGTCTTAATGTGATACAGGAAAAAAGTTTATATAAGAGGACTCATAAAATAATTGTCTGAATTTGGGACATATCTAAAACAAAAATCTTATTAATAGAAATGCACCAAATTTCAAGCTTTATCTGGAGTCTGGGGGATAGAAACTGATATAACAAGTAAATTCTCCATAAATATCGTAAGTATACGCACTTTAAGCAAACAATTAGTGTATTTTCTAAAGTTTTGCATGAAAGTGTTATGAATTTATTTCATTACTAAAAAACTAACTATGGACTTTAATCTAAATAATAAACTAAATTAAGGCCGTAAAAAACCACAATAATTACATTACTATATTTGTTTTCCTACTTTCGTATGGATTGGAAAGCGTTTTTCTACAGACAGAGGAAGGATGTATTACAAGAAAAGCACGAAAAGTTTCAATTATTCTTACATGAGTTTTATGCTAAACTACTTTTATTTATGGTTTTAAAGCACCAATACAACCTTATGACAGTCTTTTGTAAATAACTCTCAATATTTTTTCTCTATTCTTCGTATAAAAAAAAAACATGTTCGAATATTTTGAATTGAGATGAAGGGGGAAAAAAGAAAGAGAGAAATTTACTTTTTTCGGGGGTAGTTTTCTAAGTATAGATTGCATATTAAACTTATCACATAGAACTTTCTCCTAAGGTTTCATTCTGCTCTTTTTTAAGGTGTGTTTCCATTGCTAATAAGCAAACAAAAAACAGTGAAAAAAGTTCTTTTTGAAGTGTGCTAGAAGTGTCTAAATTCTTTTATAAAAGTTCTCCGATTTTTGCATACGTATCTGCGTCAAATGTATAGTTCTAAAATGTGCTTTAAAAATTCGATTTTTTTTTTTTGCCATAGATAACATATTACCAGCTAAAAGAAATTCGATGTAGTTTGAAATTTACGTAATTAATTATTTTTATGATGCTCTCTTATTAGATTAACCGAATACCTATGCACATTTGAACTTTGTGGGAAAATGTTTAAAGTATTTCTAAAATGAGGAAAACAAAAAGTACATACATCATTACAAACTTTGAATCTAATTAAATTAAAAGTATGGTTCGTAAATGTATTTTAAATTCTACTTCATTTCAAAGCTATTTGGAAAATTTCTGTCTAGAACAAGATCAATAAAAATAGTAGTATATTGACATAATAATAACAAACAAACAAACAAAAAATTTGTTTGATAAAATTACTTTTGAATAGTATTATACTTTATAAATCTTAATTCTTTTGTTTTAAACCATACTTCAAATCATTAAAATAAAATAAAAAATAGAAAACACATTCGATTCGTAAATTTAGTGCACAAATATTTTCTATAACTTTTGACTCTGATAAATCAGGTAAAATATTTGTAAGCTGAAAAAGTCAATAAATTACAACGATTCGAATTTAACAAAGCTTTTTCATTCTATTAATATTTTAACCAATCTAAAATAAATATATCTACATAGACAGTAAGTTTTCATTCTAAAATAAACGAGAGATTTTGTCAAATTCCATTATAAAATTTTCATTTTTCATTTTTTTTAACCAACTTTAATGTCTGATTTAATAACTAAACTATTATTGTTTTTTTACATACAAATACCTGTACCCAAAATTAAATTCTATAAATTCAAAAACATTTTAACACTAGAAGGCATACAATCTTAAAATAATTGTACAATTCCGATTCAAAAAATTTCCAGTTTAAAAGCAACACATAAAATCTAAAACTGCAAGCCCTAATGTATACTATACGAATGCAGTTGGTGCAAAGTTTTCCAATTAGAAAGAAACATGCATAAAAGAACTTTTTTTCCTAACAATCAACAAATCAAATTTTTGAAAAACTTTACTGTAATTCGGAATTTGAAACGCAACCTTTTCTGAAAAGTCTGAATATTTTTCCCTTTTTACCAAAAAGCGAAAGAAATATAATGACATCTTTTCTTTTTGAAATACAAAGTTCTGTGAAATTTAATGCTGTAAGCAGATTCAAAACTGCATACTTCAACTTAAAATGCTGTAAGAATGAAAAAGTAAGTTTTTAAGAATAGAGATTTAGCTTATTATAGAGAAGTAATTGTCTAAAAATGTCCTTCTTTCGGTGTTTACTGTTAAAAAATGACTAATTATTATGCAAAAGATGGGGAGGGAAAATTAACCAATAGAATTACATTATTTTTTGCATTTTTTACAGGAATAAAAAGTGCCTGTGTACCTTGAACTTAGTAACTGAAAAATGACAGGTAACAATTTTTTTTCTACTTATTTGTAGCTATCTGTATAAATTCTGTTATAAAATAAAACAGAAGAAACTGATTATTTGCTCTCAATCGAATTAGCCCATAAATAATGCAGAAATTAGTGTTGTAAAAGAAACCTATTTTATAAAAAAAAAAAAAACACTCCAGGTGGGTTTTGTTAATCTGACTTGTACGGATAAAAATTTTTTGAAAAGTGGGGAACATTAAAATGTTTTTTATTTAATTTTCAATTTATAGATGCACCTGTATTTATATGAAAGCAAATATGTGCAAGCTTATATGCACATAAATTTTAGCGCATGCCACAAACATACAAACTTATAGAAGAAAAGTTTGTCGTTACATTTTATAAAAAAGAGGTAGTACAAGGGTCGTTCCACGTCAAATCAAACAGAAATTGGACAAAATTCACCACGCCATTTCAGCTTTCCCTCAAATTTTGTGTAAATGATTTATAGAATAGAATAACACCAAATCTCAATTTAATTCACTACCGGGAAATTAATCATGCAATTTTTTAAGTTTTCTGCACGATACGCCATGTTTTCTCTGATTTTTCTTAAATAACTCCTTACCTGTAGAAGTTACTGAAGTGAAAATTTGTTTCTATGCGTAACTTTATAAGCTGATTCCAAAAATGTTCAAAATTTGAATATCTTCTATAATTTATGCAGGATCATTGCATTTGCTAAAAAACGAAAGAATTTTTTTTTTCGGCGTGTTTGATCAGAAGCGCATGTTTTAAATTTTTATATGCATAGTGACAAATTTTCACTTCAGTAACTTCCACAGGTAAGGAGATTTTTAAGAAATTCAGAGAAAAAATGGCGTAATGGCAGAAAACTTAAAAATTCACAGAAAACTTAAAAATAGTTAATTTCTCGGTAATTAATTACACTGGTCAACACGATTTTTGGGTCTGACTTCTACATGTTAAATTTTAGTTTCTCCTCTAACAAAACTAAGGGAAATAATTTTTTTTTAATGAAAATTTGCTTTTGTTCAAATTAAAGCTATTTTTCAATTTTTTGGCAAAAATCACTGATTTATATATATTTTTTATAATTCCACTCTAAACTATGATCAGAAAAGTTTTTGCTGGATATAAAAGTCTTTTTCCATTGTCGAGTTACCATTGTGAAGCAAAACTGCTTTTAAGCTTTTTGAAGAGCTATCTATGAAAAGCCGCCAATCAGATGCTACGAATGGTATCCCAATTCCATTGAACAAATCAGTCACGCTGTTACAGTAACAAATGCCGGCTTCTTTCGTGAAAAAACATGAAAAAGTTTTATGGCCCCTCTCTTTGATCAGTTATTTTCACATCATCTTCACGCAAGTTCCATTGCTTTAGTCGTGAACCTAGAATTTCCGCTTTACTCTTGGATAGGTTCAAGTCTCGCACTGAATCATTAAATTCACTTGAGCTAATAAAATGTGGCTCGAAACTTTGGGATTTTGTCATGAAATCACTACTATGAGTGTCGGTTAATGGTGGACTGGATTCTGTTGAACTTTGGTACGCTTGAACTTCAAAGCTATCTAATCCTGAACGTGACGGTACAGGCAAATTTTCATCATGAGGTATAGGAAAAGATGTTGAAGGAAGATCGGGCTAAAACATTTTATCTGCATTTTCACCAGATCGACGCTTACTTGGGTTAACCATACAAAAACAACAATCATGATCGTGATCACTAGGTTACCTCCAAAGCCTTGGCACAGCAAACTTCATGTGTCGATTTTCTCCTCGATACCAGGCTAGAAATAAGATAATTACAACTAGTGTAATCGAAATTTGCTCGACAATTTTAAAAATCCCAAATTTTGATTTTTTTTACCTTCTAATGTACTTTTACAATTAACGCAGGCGAAGTGGGGGTACCCAATTTTCATCTTGGTTAGTGATTTCCAGGTTGAAATAGGCTTTATAGGCTTCACAAAGTTTCAAATTTGTTGATAAAGCAAATGTTTAACTTCTAACTTTAATAAATTCACGGCAAATAAAATAGAATGAATCAGCATCATTTTTACACTGTCTTGCTGCCATTTTTTAACTGAGTAATGCACAAATATAGTTGTTACTGCTGTTACAGCTGCCATCTGTTATAGTTGTTACAGCTGTCATGTTTCGTTCATGAAATACATTAAAATATACTTACGACGTAAATCATACAAAAGCAAACTTTAAGAACTAAAAATGAAAAGTTAAGTGTTTTTCAATGTCTAGAATCAGAATTTAAGCATTAGAACAGAACCCCCCCCCAAAAAAAAAAGTGTATGCGTGTAATCTTTACGCGCGGTTGAAGTAAAACTTTTTTGACGTTTACGACACATATCACTGAAATGATTAAACTTAAAATAAATATCATATTATAATTTAATTATATTTATTATTCATGTACTTTACAAAGATTATATAAATGTTATATTCATATTATTCATTGGAAATAGGTACTTGAATGTCATCATAATTTTTTATGTATGAAATTATAGGTTTGTGGTAACTATAATGTGAAACGTAAATTTTACTCTCTAAATTTGCTAATTTTCTTGAAAATACATCATCTATCGTTGTACCGAAACGCGTTGTTGATTGAAGTCGAGAAGTATTCATAGTTAGATCAAATTTTTCTTTTAAAAAATCAACTAAAGGCAGAGATTCTTGAGAGCGAAAATTAACATTAAAATCTCCAGTAAGAATCATCGGTAATTCATGATAATTACTTAGAATCCAGGAAGTGTCCATGTCGTAGTATTATTCTTTAACTGTTTTCTTATACCATTGTTCCGTCTGGAGGTTGGGTTTGAATGGGGGGAATGTCCATAGTCTAGTATTATACTTTAACTGTGTTCTTTAACTGATGCTTTCCTCTGTTCGTTGGGTTCGAATGCAGGTAGTGTAATTTTTTTGTGTTTTTTTATCACAGTATTCTTACGCGTTGATTTCGTCTGCTGGTAGGTTTCGAATTATTATTCTGTATCCGTGTTTTTAAACTGCAGGTTCTGTCTATTGTTTGGAATTGATTGCAGCCAGGGTCCGTTTCTTTGTGGTGTTCCATCCCCGTGTCAAACCGTTGCTTGCTCCGTCTTGAGGTTGGGTTAGAATCCGCAGAGTGTCCATTTGTTATTCTTTTATTTTGTTATTAAACCGTTTGCAGCCAGTGTTGGTTTCTTTGTGGTGTTACATACCCGTGTTCTTAAACCGTTGTATATATGTCATTATAAATATATATATATCGTCACACTATTTATATCATTATAAATATTGCGTTTACACAAACTACATTCTTCTAAATTTACTAACATTTCTTAAAATACAGCTTTTGGGCAAAATAATAACAGACACACATAATATTTAGGAGTTTAATGGCCTAACGGTTAATGTAACTAGCATTTGACAAATAATAATATCACTTCGCTTCGAAACTATTGCCTATAATCATTACGAAATAGTATTCTAAGACATTTATGTAATTAAAACACATCTGAAGCCAGTAATTACTATATATCACGTTCTAAAGCTTACGTATTTAATTTTTTGAAGTTCTGCTAATTCAACGATCTCCATTTACTTCGCCTCGATGGAAATATAAACAACCTGAGATGCGCAGTTACCCAGTGTGCGTAGCGCCATCTGTTTGCAAGTACGGCGTTATCCAACTTTCTTAGAGAAAAGTGTCCCCACCTATAAATTTACCTTCGTGGGATCGAAGTATGATCCTCTAACAGTGTTCTTAAACGAACATTTCGCTCTGCTGTTTAGGTTCGTTTGCAGCCACTGTCCCTCTAATTGTGGTGTTCCATCCCCTTGTTCTGTCTGGAAGTTGGGTTAGAATCCAGGAAAAGTGTTCTTAAACTGACGTTTCCATCTACTGTTCCCAGGGACCGATCTACACACTTGGGGGCCCAGGGCACAGATACTTTTGAGGCCCCTGCATAAAAATTTTCCGCAGAATATTACTTAATTAAGTTAAAACCAATTATCATTCCTAAGTTAACCATACGTAAACACTTACAAATTAGTAAAATGTCACGACAGATACCACTTATATGAAGTTTTCGATTTTGAAATGTTTTTATTTGTATTTACAGCCGTCACACACCTTTGAAAAGATAAAAGGAGGAGCATGCTGGGGTGTCCGAACGAATTTGTGAATATCGAATTTATCGAATGTCGAATCGAATGCATAACTATTCGAAAACAGTTAAAGAATAATACTACAACATGGACACTTCCTGGATTCTAATTATCATGAATTACCAGTGATTCTTACTGGAGATTTTAATGTTACTTTTCGCTCTCAAAAATCTCAGTCGTTAGTTGATTTTTTAAAAGAAAAATTTGATCTGACGATGAATACTTCTCGACTTCAATCAACAACGCGTTTCGGTACAACGATAGATGCTGTATTTTCAAGAAATTTAGCAAATTTAGAGAGTTAATTTTATGTTTCACATGTTGTTTATAATTACCACAAACCTATAATTTCATACATAAAAAATTATGATGACATCCAAGTACCTATTTCCAATAAATAATATGAATATAACATTTATATAATCTTTGTAAAGTACATGAATAATAAATATAATTAAATTATTATATGATATTTATTTTAAGTTAAAGTTTAATCATTTCAGTGATATGTGTCGTAAACGTCAAAGAAATTTTACTTCAATCGCGCGTAAAGATTACACGCACAATTTTTTTTTTCTTTTGTTGACCTGTGTTATGGTAGAACCTGCAATATTGGGATTTTGTGGTTGTATTAGCCTATAAATCATCTATATAAAATTTGAGGAAAATTTAAGTTAGTGTGGTGAACTCCACTGTTTGGTTTGACTTGGAATGACCCATAAATGAACTGAACTTTTAAAATAAATTTCACTTAAACAGAATAAAAGGAACATTTATATAATTTTATTTACACTCATTTTATAGTTCTTAATTATTTGCTTTGTACTTGATCGTTTTCATCAGAAACTTTGCAAATTTTTATATTGTTATATTGCGAATTTTTACTAGATTTTCTCACCCCCCTATACAGATTCCTGTTAGACAAATATTTATTTTACTACTACAATAAAGATTAAGGTTACAGCAACATCGGTACACAAGATACACATAAAATAACGTAAGGGTTTCATAGCCCCATAGCCCGGAATGAACTGGACAGAATGGTGGGGGGGGGGGATGGCGTACATGCTCAGCAGAGTGTGGTTTCAGTTTCTAAAAAAAGTCGCTCAGAGGAAAAAAATGGCTAACGAACTATTCTATTACATCTATAGCCCGGTTCGATTCCCGGCTGGCCTTGGATGTTAACTCTTCCGTCTTTTCATATATCGTAACGTTAGTCGCCTACGGGGTGCCGCCTTTATAAAATGCACAGCAGTTCGGTCCTTGGTAAGGGCAAATGTCCCGAAAAGTGCCCGCCCTTAAAAAAGAAGTAGCAAAAGTTGCCGACAGGAAAAATTTCGCACTTCAAGCATAATATGTGTATTCAGTGAATACATATATGTCAGTTTAAGAAATAAATAACATTTTTTATTGAAAGTAAGCAGCATTTATTATTATTTTTAAGTATTTCAATATGATCTCTATTCTACTGTTTTAATAGTTACAAATACGCTCTACGTTTTTCAACGGAGACTAGCGGTATATCTGCATTTATTGATCTGACATGTAACGTTATTTAGTGCTTCATATTTGACATGTCAGGACCATGATCTTCACAGACTACGTTTTTTAGCCAAAGTCAAAACCAAAAGTCTCATGTGTCGTCATCTGGTGACTTCGTTGACCAAGCCATGAAAAATGCTCGACTAATTATTCTTTCATGTGAAAAAGAAAATTCATAAGATGTTGCACTCAACGTCCAATGTGTAGTAGTGCACCATCCTAACTAATATTATAAATGCAAAAGTGAGTTTGTTTGTTTGTTTATTTATGACGCTTTCACGCCTAAACCGCTGAATCGATTAGGATGCATTTTGGTTTAGATATAGAGCGGACCCTAGAGTTAGTTATAGGCTAATTAGAATTTTAGATTTTTAATTACTTTTTTAATTATTAATTAAAAACCGTTTTTACGTTGCCATGCTTGGCGAGTTTCGCCCGTATCAATCAAATGATTCATGTTTTGAGCTAACAACAATGCTTTTGCTTCAAAAAGAAGCGCGTGCGTGCATCTGGAAAACATTAAATTCCACGGAAATTATGCCAGTTTTATGCCAAATCTATCTATCAATAATAATAAAAATGAATGTTCTCCAGACAAATCTACAGAAAGCAGAGCTTTGAAAATTTGAGCATAGAAGCCCATGACTGTGCACCTGAGGCAGAATGTTGAAATTTTAAATACTTTTCTAATTATTAATTAAAAACCGTTTTATCGCCCGCACAAAATGATTTATGCTTTTGAAATAAAGCTGAAATTCTATTTTCAGATAAACATGCATTTGAAAAACATGAAATGGTATGGAAATTATGTTGATTTTACGCCAAATTAAAAAGCATTAGAAAGAAAAGTCCAAATGTGTTTCTTAAACTTCATAAATTTCCAAATTCTACCAATAATATAAAAACTCGGCTGTTCGAGCCTCGTCAGGAGGAGATCCCCCTGAACCCCCCTAATTTTCTAGTTTTATTATTGCCATATTAAAACTATATTAATTAACTTGGCATTTTATCGCTCATCTTTCGCGTATTTCGCCTGGTAACCCTAAGTTGAAATTTTTATGAGTGTAACCTATTTATAGAAAGATACATGTGGTGCATATTCTACAGCTTACGAAATATTGTAACAATAGATTAAAGCTGTTGTGAACTAATAATATTTGAATACATGTAAAAAATACATGTGGAGCATATTCTACAGCTTACGATATTCTACAGCTTACGTAACAATATCGAGACTAAAGATTGCTTTAATCTCGATATTAAAGCTGTTGTGAACTAATAGTATTTAAATACATGTAAAATTATGTCGCATTTTTGGGACACATTTTTCAATAAGGGTATTGAGAGATAAAATGACATAGTCATTAAGAAATGTGTACGTTTGTGTGTTTAGATGTTTTTTACTGAATCACACACAAATTGCTGTACGGATTTGGAAAAATTCGTAATGAAGATTGCTTATGCCCTGGATTAACATACAGGCAACCTTTCAAGCATATAGCATAAATAATTCTTTTACAAAAACATTCAAAATAATTCTAATGTATTGCGCTCTATGGAAATTTTATAGCTACTAAACCGATTCTAAAACTTAGTTACACTATTCCTGAGTATTATTGTTTGTTTGTTTGTGGATTAAGATCGATTGACTGCACTAGGGTCCTGGGCTTATATGGGTTATTCCTCTGTGGGGAACTTTCTAAGGGATCCTAGCCCGTATTTACGCGAGGTTTTGGAGAAAACCGCGAAAAACTGCGAGCGGCTAGGTCGACAGGCTCGACCAGGGGTTGAATCTGGCACTTCCAGCCTTCCAGTTTTGAGAGTAGAACTTCTTAGACACTGGTGGGACCCTGGGTGTTATAGGCTACCTTTTATGCATATATCACAAATAGTTCTTTTACAGGGATACTCATAAGAATTACATTACACTCTATGTGTATCTCTGTAAGTACTGAACCGATTCCTAAACTTTTTTCACTGTTAGTAAGCTACACTATTCTTGAGTATTATAGGCTAAAATTCATACATGCAGTGCAAATAGTTCCTTTACAGGAACACTCAAAATAATTCTAATACATTACGCACTCTGGGTATCTCCGTAACTATAGAACCGATTCTAAAAGTTTTTCGCTAAGAAAAAGCTGCACTATTCCTGATTAACGTAGGCTAAAATTCATGCTATAGCATAAATATTTCTTTCACAAGAACAACAAAAACAGTTAGCAAATACTGTCGTAAATGTATTCACCAAATGCCTGAAAAAAATCTAAATTTAGTAACTCTGCTTACTCTCTTATTTTAAATGAAGTATACTACCACGCATTATACTTCATATAAAATAAGTAAAAAGCAAATAATATTTAAATGCAGTTTCTTTTGTCGCAAACATATGTGTTATTCACACATGCTTCATTTCTTTTGGGATCTAACTCTAAAGCCGACGCGGGTAGCAGCTAGTCTTATATAAAAATGATGGAATTGACACCTCCGCTTTCTTGCAATCTTAAGATAAGAAAATTCTCTAGCATATCGGCATACCTGGCAAAGTAGACCGAACAAGTCACTGATACATCAGACAAATTTCTCCAAGAAAAATAAGGGCCTGTAATAAAAGAAACTGTAAAGCTTCACCATACTGCAACTATCTGTGAATACAAAGGAGTCTGTGGATTTGCTTCAGACCAAATACGGCAGCTGTAAGGATTGATTTCCCCATTCAGATAAAAGTGGACCTCATCACTCTATAAAATCTGCCAAGGACGAGCACCATACACTTCCACTTTTGCTAAAGTCTCAAAGACGTATCAATCAGGATATTTTCATCTCCATGGAGCTATTGTTGAACAGGAGGGATTTTATACGGATAACATTTCAAAAAATTATGTAAAAATTTTAAATCCGTTGAAAATGGGGTTCATGTTTGACATGATATTGCGCTTACACTAGTTGAAGCTTGGATATTACTTATCTTCTGCTCCACAACAGCCGTTTCAATTTCTTCAATTTGCTGAGGTTTGAATCTTTCGCGGGTTTCACTCCTAATGTACCTGTGAATTCAAATAAATCAAGCATTCTCCGTAAGATACGTTTCCTTATACACGTTTTGATGCGAATTCTAAAAAATTCTGAAAATGATTTTAGGACATTTGTGTTCACATATTTTTAAACAAGAATTTTAGGCCATAGCTTCTTCCTCTAACATATGAAGGGAAATGTGAAAAGAACGTCAAAGAACGCTTTGGCCCTTTATTCCCGTTTGGGTGCGAATTTTAAAGCACCCTGAAAATGATTCTTCGGCATTCGTGTTCGCTACATTTTAAAGCAAGAATTTTATGGCTATCTCTATTTCCCTTTTAGATGTGATGGCAAATTTGAAAATAACATTTAGGCCCCTTATCGCCATTTAAATACGCATTATTCTATAGAAAATGAATTTTACGCATTTATGTTCGCGCACTACAATTTTAATCAAGAATTTTACGGCTATCTCTTTTTTCCTTGTGTGAAGGGAAATGGGAAGAGAACGTTTTGGACCCTTATCTTTTTCCTCTGAGGTATGAAGGGAAACGTGAAAAGAACGTTTTGGGCCGCCACCCCCGTCTGGGTATGAATTTTTTTAAATCGCTTCTTAAATGACGCCTCGAGCACAAAATTTCATGTCTGTATCTCAGACAGATTTGGCTGGGCAATGATCGCCAGTCAGTCAGTCATTCAACCACTCAGGACATCTTCCTTTATATAGAGATATTTTTTTCTTCTTTACAAAATTGCATGTACAAAAATAAAATTAATCAACACTTTTAACCTACTCTTTTCCCCATCTAAACGAATTTTTATGAGTTGGTAAATAGCATCTTCATATTTAAAAAATTACACAAGATAAATCTCTGACAGTCTTCATTGTACCCCAAATCCGGGGTACAATGAAACACTTAATAAAACTTCAAAACACTCAAATAACATGAGTCAAAATTCAAATTTGCATATATGTTTTATGTAAATTTGTAATAAATATTAGTGAGACATAAATATGAAATTTAAATGGAAAAAACAAGTTTAATTAAACTGTTATAGCTTAAGATGAAAACATAACACTTTTATTAGAGGTTAGCCTATAGTTTTTCATTCTACATTAAATTTACTTAAATCAAATTCAAAAATTAGCATTTCTGCTTTCCTACCACCTGAAGGAACAGGAGGTAGTTGTTTTGATACCATTTGAGTTCTTCAAAAATACATGTTTCCGAAGAATGACAAATTTGAAGCTTGGACACAGTTGTTTGATCTACAGAACTTCGCATTCCGTTTGATTTAAGTTTATTAATTCAACAACAGAGTACATTTCTTTAGATTTAATGTCACCTTCCTTGATTAAAGCATAATCACTTAGAAAGATTCTCTGCTTATGTATAATACATGTTATGTGAAAATAGCTCAAAACCTGTACTGTTTGGATTGTTAGTTGAAAGACAATCTGGATTGTCACCATCCTCAGAGTCTGAAGAAGATTGAGTACGATTTAAAAACAATTTCTTATTAACTTTATGTTCTGTTATGGCAACATTAGGATTTAAAGTTCGCTTTCTACTTTTTAACTGTTCACTAAGAGTATTTTTATGGGTGTTGTTAGAACAAAGTTCTTTTTTGGCCGTTTTCCTGCTCTTCCTTCCTTTCGTGGGCCTGCTTTAGGGTAAGGTTTTATCTCATATGGAGTCCTTTTGGGATGAAAAATGGTGGACGGTGTATGGTCAGTATTTGAAAAATTGCAACTGGTCAATCTGATCTATTTAAGGAAGCATTCGCTACTTGGAGATCTTGCAGAGCTTCGTCTTTCCGAATATGAGCACTTTTTGGCATTGATGTAGCCACCTCCTTTTTCTGAAAGTGTTTTTATGTGCTCTATGGACATCTCAATCTAAATATTTAATAGTAACGTCTTTATTTTAAGTGGATACATTCACCTGGGGTACAATAAAACATGTTTCATTGAACCCCTTCTACAAGTGTTTCATTGTGCCCCACATTGACGTTTCAAAATAAATAAATTTTTACTAATTACTAATATCTATTTATTTTTCAATTCTGGCTTTGGGAATATGAAAACCATAATATAGTGATTGATCACAATATGCGAAAAATAAATAATTATCTATATGTGAGCAAGGAGGTAAAACAAACTACACTGCAAAAATTCTCTCAAATTTACGGAGAAAAACTTTCCCCATGACGCCAGTTGATTTCCGTATATTTTACAAAAGCTTTCCGTACTTTTTTATTTATTTATTTTTATTTATTTTTTTATGAATTCTAAGTTTATTTTACAGAAATCTTCCGTAAACGGGATTAAAACGAAAAATTTCTGTAAAATAAACTGAAAATCTGTAAAATGTTACTCAAAACTTCTGCAGAACATACGAAAATCAACTGGCGTGGCGTCCTGGCTGACACTCTTTTTCCGTACATTTGATATCTTTTTCGGTGTACTTTTAGTAATGAAAGTGACTTTTAATTCTGAAAATCCAATAACTTTCTTTTACTCTTGTTGTAAGGATGCGATTGTCTCCAAATCACATCAGTAACTGGAACATATATTTGTATAATAGGAGTGTGAGTTACAACTTTCTGTGACCAATCCTACTTATTTTAGACAGTATGTTTCATTGTACAACGTCTTCCCCTATTTCATATAAATTACTGTATCCATGTAACGAAGAAAAAACTGCTTCACACTGATTATTATTAATGAGAAACTCTACCTTCCATCGATCACTGATATTGAAACAATGCCTTAGATCAAGTATGGGCAACCTTTGAGAAGTCGCGGGTCAAACTTTAGGATGTTAGGAAAGTCACGGGCCAAACTTCAGGATGTTAGAGGAGTCGCGGGCCGTATTATTGGGATTCATGTGGGATTTTGAATGTTTTATATGGGTTTTATTCAGGGTTTTGATATGTTCCGCGGGCCGGATCCAAAGTCTTGGTGGGCCAGATCCTGCCCGCGGGCTGGCGGTTGCCCCTATGTGCCCTAGATGAATTATTAGATATGAAAAACATCCCTAAATCAGTCACTGATTAGTATTCCATATAAATTATTTTATCTTCAATACAACGATGAGAAACACTGCTCGGCTTCGATTTTTGATGAGAAAGCACCGCCCTATCTCCATTGTTGACAAAACACAAGGCCTAAATCGCCCTTTGATTAGTATTCCATGCGAATTACTTTGCTTTCAATACGACTGCGCGACTGCGCGACTTCAATACGACTGCGCCGAGTCTGCCTAAATACCTCGCTGATCAGTGCTTGATCAAAAATGATTTTTAATAATGCAACGATGAACACAGCACATTGAGAGAGAATAGTATTTCATAACAAACTATTCAATTTTTAGCGAACCGAAAAAGCGCTGTTTCTGCAAAAAAATAAATAAATTTATTGCAAAAGAAAGTAAACGTTCTGAGTTTTTTTTTTTCTCCCTATCCATTGCCAACGATGTTTGAATATTCATATATTTGAGCATTTTTCTCTTCCGCTCAAAAGCTCATTCCAATGCAGAAGAGAAAAAAAAATGAAATATGGGAGTCTTTAATGTTCGCACTTATATTTGCAGAAATGCTTAAAACGATCAAATAAAAGATTCCGGTTATTTCCTGAGCCCGCTTTCACGCTCAGGTGATCACAGCTGTTGCCGAATTTGCAAATTCAAGCGAAAAATAAGACAACCGCGCTCTCATTTTGTAAATTAACGTGCTTCAGAATTTAATTCCGTAAGCTGCTTAAAAGTTGAATTTCCGAGATTTACCAAACCGAACTTTTCAGGGGGAAATTGGTATGAGAGTGTCTGATTTTAATTTCGTGACTTCACTCACTATGAAGGAAACGGTAAGTCTGTTTTTATTTTACACTGCAAAAAAACTCTGTTAAACTGACAGAAAAAAACTGTTAGACAGGACGCCAGTTTATTTTCGTATATTTTACAGAAGTCTTCCGTACTTTTTTTTTCTTATATGGAATATTTCTGTAAAATAAACTGAGAATCTGTAAAATTTATGGAAGACTTCTGTAAAAAAAAAAAAAAAAAAAAAAAAGGAAATAAACTGACGTCCTGGCTCACAGTATTTTTCTGTAAATTTGACAAACATTTTTTGCAGTGTATGAATTGTGCTAAAAGTCTGGGAAACCTCAATTACCGTAATATTACCTCACTGCTGGTAAAAATTCCATTCCCTTCATTCGCACCATGAAATAAAATTACAAATAACAATAGCATTCTCCATTAATTTTTAATATATTCAGTCACTAAGCACAAAGAGAAATTTTGCTCTATACTCAAAAGTGTGAGATTTTGCTCGATTTTTATTATTCTTACAAAATTCACAGAATCTACTTAAATAATAAGCTAACATATGCGATACCAAAATCGACGATATTTCCAAGCTGCGAACAGCAACAGCTAGATGTAAACATTAGTGCAACAACAATAACGCAAGTACAAAAACCCAAATTAACAGTTCAATGACGTCAAATGGAACAAGCATATGTCACTCAGTAGCTAGATTACAAAATATCATAAATGCAAGATCTTTCGGACTTTTTCACACATTTAAAATATCGAATTTACAATATTTGGCTCATTAATCGCCCATCTAAAAAATGCCACCATGCATTGGGCTAAGGCACATTTTATCCATGCTGCTGTTTCAACATTGGCTTTTATGATGACACCCAAAATGTGTAGCAACCCCAATCTAAATAAATAAATAAACTATATACTGTTAAAACTAAAAACATGATTTTCATTGAAATGAGTCCAGAAATTTAGTCAACACTGCACTGAATATAAAGGACAGTAAGGTAGGGGCGGAGAAGCTATCCGCTTTGGCGGCTACTTTAGAAATACTACACTTTCAGAAAAATTCGTCTTTATACAGTAACTTATCCCTCATTTTTCTACAAATAATTTACCTACTCTATGGAAAAGTAATATTTCTGTGAATTCTTCTTCAAGAAACCTGGAAGAAGAAAAAATTAGTTAAATCTGAAGAAGTTTCTTCAGCTGAGTGTAGAAAAAAAGAAACGGATGCTTGTCAGACAACGGAACGACAGCACTACTGCCAAAAAAAAAAAAATTCCGTGAATTGAAGAAATAATTTTTGAGAGTGCGTCTTTATACACTAATTTACTCCTCGTTTTTCAACGAATTATTTCCTTACTCCTTGAAAACGTTATATTTCCGTGAATTCTCGCCGAAAACCTGAAGAAAAGGAAAGAATTTCTTTGAATCTAAAGAAGTTTCTTCAATTTACAGGAGAGAAAAAAACGCAGATATTCCGGCAGCACTGCTGACAGTAAAATTTCTGTGAGCTGAAGAAATAATTTTTGAGAGTATAGTTTTTGCCATACACGAGGGACAGTCATTAATTTGAGTCATAAAAGACTTTTAAAAAGTAATTTACCGATAATTCTATTTTTCAACATAATCATCTCCAACAATGTTGATGGGCATCGTTTAATCATCTCCCTGATTTATAAATTTTTTGGCAAACGCCCCCTACATGATTTTTTGGGGTTGCTTCCTCATTTACAGTAGGATCTCTTGTTGAACATCGTCATATGCAACGTGCTTGCCTACAAGATGTTGTTTTAATGGACCAAACAAATTAAAATATGAATTAAATCTACAGCTGAATGTTTTGACACCTATAGTTATTCTTTGGATATATTTGTCACTACTTTAAATCACGTTATATACTTTTGGTACTTACTTAATGATCTAATTCACATGAATTGTGTTTTTTCTTTTTCTAATACAATTATTTGGTTTTAAGTGTTGAATTTTCATTAAACATTGAATGTATAAATTACTTCCAAACATATGTTAAATATTTATAGTTTTATTCTACTCAAGTACTTGTCTTCATTTGAGCAATCGAATATCAGAACGGTGCAAGTCAATTCCCTATGGCCTAAGCTCCTTGTGATTAACTCATCCATTTTTGAATGAGTAGCCACTGAAGGTACTCAGTTAGTTAATCAAGTTCAATATTAAGTTGATTGTGAAGATAAATAATAGTATATACATTAACTCAAAACTCATTTTCTATAAATGACTATTTTCTTGTAAGTTGATTGATTTAGCTTAAATCACTCTCATGCACCCAAAATTTTGATCTTGCAGCTAAGAACGCAGAAACTAGAATGAATTGCTTACTGATTTTATGAAATGGCATTATCATACACGTAAGCTTCCATTTTTTTATTTTTCAACTAATTAAATTCGTGGATTTTTTTTATGCTCTTGATAAATATGTAAACCAGAATACTGGTATAATAAAAGAAATTAAAAACTTCTTAAATTAACAAAAAATTAACAGTACCCCATATAAGACGCAAGACTGTTGCTCATATTTTTTCCAGCGATGAATATGTTTTTATTTACTTTCAAACGTTTTCTTATTGAGCAGTTAAGACTGTTTTTTGAGCAAACAACACATGCCATAAGGTACAGAATGATTTTCTTTTATTTAGCACCACTCTCACAAATTGTAATAAAGTTTCAAATTCTTCAATACTAAATCATCCTTCAAAATTTGTTAAACACTTTTAGAAAATTATTGTCTCGTTAAGATTTTGTCTAAATATTTCATAATGCCCACATTTTTACCGTTTGTTGTAATCATTACGTTGTATCAGAATTGACTAAAAGAGAAAGCCAAATGCAAAAATATAAATTATCTTTTCCTTATATGGACATATTTAAAGAATTCTAGTACAGCAACAGCAAAACCATACAAAAGTTTCCTTTTCAATGTGGATTTCACAATGTGTACCTCTTTCTGAAAAATATCGAACTTTAACAAAGATTCGATTTATCGGAGTTCGACCCACCGAAAATTCCACTTCACAAATTAAAATATGCATTTAGACATGCAGGAAATAAATGACAGAGTCTAATAAAGCTCGTGTTTGTAATTACTTTATTTGGAAAATTAACCTTCAACCTATTTTGCATAACCGGTGTCATACATCACTGATAATCATAATGTAGGCGGCATAAAACAAGTCCATTTGGAAGCTCCACAAAATACCCACGCTCTCAAAAGGCTCATATTTAATCTGCTTTTCCCGTTTTTAGGATTGCTGCCAAATTTTAGGTCACTGTATATGTTCCAAGCCACTACAAATTTTCCAGGGTACGAGTTTCGTTAAAAGAGGGAATTTTATCTCGTCTTTGTAAATCATGGTCCACTCACCCTCTCCTCTTTGCACTGACATTAACTAGTTCGGAAAATACTCTGATGATTAATTTGAAAGTCAATTCTTTAAGCATTACAGGGGGAGGTTGAATTTCCTAGAAATGCTCTTTACTGAGATAGGGTGAATTTAAAACTGCTTTAAAAATAAATTGCATCAGATGTTTTCTTTTATTGTAATTAATAACAGTGGCATTTAGCATAAGCAACATAAGTTGAATGTAAAAATTTTGATTTTCTTTTTTAAGGACTTATGAGTTGGAAAAAATATATATATACTAAGACTTTATTCAATAGATTTATTTCTAAAGTTGCATACATTTTATGATCGCAGAAAGTCAGCAGTAACTATATTCAGAGTCAGAAGAAATTTATTTTCATTCTTTAGACTTTTAGATAATACAATTAATGCTTTTTCTTTAGTATATTTTGTCTTAAATTTAAAATTTCCAGGTTTTCAGAATTGATTTTGTACATTACCCGTGTATTCTCTACAAATTCATCGTTGATTAGATTTGTCCTATAGATTTATCTCTCGAGCACATATTAGCAATCACCGCGCTCAAAATATCAACTAAAAACAGATATGTCGAAAAAATTTGGCGGAAAAATTAAGTTGCACATTGAAGCCGCTTATTTTATTAAATCTTTTCTATTTATTTTATTGTCATTAGTTTAAAAAAATACTCGATACCAGGGTAATTCCACGTAAAACCAATCAATGATCAAGACATCTGGTCTTTAAATACTTACTGATGACTTTTCATTATTTATGAGTAGGACTGAAACATTAGATGAAAAATACAAATTTTCCGATTTTTTAAGCAATTAATTTCTGATTTATAAATTTTTGAAATTTGGAAAAAATAGAAAATTTTGCATCGCATGGTAATATTTAAGAGACTGTAACTCAAGACCTATGTGACTTAGTTGAAATTTTTGTCATTCTGTTCAGTGCCTTCAGGTCTTTCATAAAATTCATAGCTTGACCATGTCAATTAAATAACTTTTTCAAATAAATTTTAAAAGATAAATGTTTAATCATTGTTAAATCGTTATTTTTTAAATGCATGTTATTTAATTCTTTTTTATTAAGAGTGTGGAAGGTATGGATAAATGGTTTTAAAGAAAGTTTCCATTATTTGAAATGTAAAAATAACTACTATTTTAAAATCCTTTTACAGAAAAAAAAATGAAGTTTAACTGTTCCAAAATTATAAAATCCTTTTGTCTGTTCAAAGAATATTTGTCATTAAACTATCGAAAATGTGTCTAAATATTTATTTGCTTAAACAAAGAAATAAAACTTACTTTTACTACGAAATGCACGAACCAATTTTGCGAAAGAAACGTCAGAGAAACTCAACTTTTATACAAACAAAAAAACAAACTCATTCTATATCCACTCCATTATTTGAAGTGATGGTGAGCTGCTGATATAATTCATAACTTTTCTTTCCATCCTTTATTTTCCTGTCGAAAGAAAAGACGCCGCCTTTTACATTGTTTAAAGTATGATAGAAAATGACATTATTCGTCAGCGCGGTCTCCAGAAAAATGTACTTTTTTGCAGCTCCAAGATAAACACTGAATGCTAAACGCTTTGCGTGATAGATGGCAAATACGGAAAACCGAAATTAATTATCTCCCTAACAGGTAACTTTAGCGTGATTTGTTCTCTTTTTTTTTTTTTTATGAGGGATTTTCAACTTCCGTCTCTGAGTGTGGTAACATGGGATAAATCTTTTCTCTGGGGGAAGGAATTAAATAAATGTAAATGGTGTCCCAGGATTACTGGGGACAAACTTTAACCCTTTGAGGTGCAACCCTTACCCAATGCTGAAAAAAGGGCAGCCGTTGCCATCGCTCGACTTAACTACCAGCAAGATGGCGGACGATCAAAACGTACATCGCAGCTGGCTGTGACGTCACAGCCAGCTGCCATCAAAAAAGAGTCTCTAGATCTGTGGCACGCGATGAACGTTTCGATCATCCGCCATCTTGCTGGTAGTTAAGTCGAGCGATGGCAACGGCTGCCCTTTTTTCAGTATTGGGCAATCTATCCAGCTGTTCTCGTATTCTTCCATTTTTCAGCAGATGTCAGTGCTGTTAAAAAGAATCGTGACCATTTTTTTACGGGAAATGACGTGCTAAAAAGTAAAGGATTCTCGTGGAGCTATGTCACCCGCAACTATTTTTATAGAAATAAAATCTATTCTTCGTGCCGGGCAACAGTCAAAACGTCAGAGTTCCATGTTCCCAGAGCGGGAACACTGCGCGTTAAAGGGTTAAGGGGAGGTGGGGAGCGTACTAAGGAATCAGAAGCGCACAGCAATGTGGGGTCAAAAACGTCGTTTTTCTTTACCTGTAGATAATCCCTTTGGGAAAAGAGTTGAAGTGTTTGTCTAATTTCTTAACCAATTTTCATATGCAATGGGCCTGTCTCCAGAAATTTCATCCATGAAATGAAATAGAATTTTTAAAATATTAATTTTTGTCAAGTGTTATCTGTGAAAGCTACATTAGTTTTTGGCGAACAATGGTCGGAAAGTTCACTGCTGTCACAGCACTAGTTCCAAAGTGATTATTACAAGCTGCATGAAGACGACGTTTCCGACCATGGGCTGTTATGCAATTCTGAATCCTTTTGATGCCCCTTATTTCTCCTTAAAGTGTGTCCCAGTTATCCTAGGCTACCCTGTATAGGAAGAACTGGCTTACATATTACAGTCGATTTCTCAAAAAGAAGCATCAGTAAATTCTGAGACTATACAGGGTTCTCCAGAAAGACTGACCTACGGTTTTATTCCTTAAATATTGATCATAGACATATACAATAAATTCTAAAGTTACGTGAAAAAAGACACTTAATTTTATGGTATCCATTAAAATTTTCAACCGATAAAATCTAAATAAATACAAAATTTTTATTTTTGTACGGCCCCCTTATAAAAAAAATTCTCAATTAGTTAAACCTATTCATACATTAGTTTGGTGATGAACGAAATTTCAGCCTTTCATCACAAAAAACCTCGGAGGTATGAAAATTATTATATTCTGATTTCAAACACACTTCAATAACTCTCGAAGATTTTAAAAAATGACATCGGACGAACGTATTTCAGGGGTTGTAAACAAATTACGAAATAAAATAATGATTGTATAAGCACATAGTACTTTTGCTATTATGGGCATTAGAAAGCCCCTTATCAAGATAGTTTAAACGCATCTCTGAGCCTTTTTATGATGAAAAGCTGAAATTTTATCCATCATCTAATTAATGTACGGGCACATTTTACTCTTTGAGGTTTTTTTTTTTTAAATACGATGGCCGTATAAAAATTTAAAGCTTGTGTTCGCTTAGATTTAATCTCCTGAAAATGTTAATCGAAGATTCTGCACTTTTTTTTTTAACTTAACCTTTGTAATTTATTAAATATGTCTAGATCAATACTTAAGGAATGAAAGCCTAAGTCACTGCTTTTGGGACACCTTGTATATACGCGCATATCGTATTATTTTTGTGGTAATTAAAGTATCTTAAGAGCGTAATTCATAGCTGGTTTTTAACAGTAAAAAGTCTTTTTGTTTTTCAATTTGCTAACTTTTTGATTCTTTCATTGAGGTTTGTTTTTAATTCACAGGTACTTTTTAGGAGAATTTGGTTCTTTGTCATTCATTAACTTTTTTTACAGACTTGAATAGAATTGTATTTGTGCTATTGTAATTTTAAAAAGACGGCATAAAATGACCCTTTTCTGATATGTAGCATTGCCATTTACTATATCTTCTAATATCTCTTATAAACATCCTAATTTATACTCCTGTTATGTGTGTGTAGAAGAGAGTGTGCGCGTGTGCGTGCGAGTGTACCTATGTGCGTTTGTACATTTGAATAATGTGGGCAGTTTAAAATTAATAAAGAACTTTCTAAGCAACATACATAGATTAAAAGTAATGTTGTGCGATCGTTTCAGGAGGTACAAGAGATCCGTTCTTTTTCAACTGTAAAAATTTAAAGTTAAACCTTTTACAGCGGACAAAGAGTAGACGTCTCATATTATGCAAAACGATCGTACTGGGTTTTTTTTCCGTTTGTGCTTATTATTTAAAAAGTTTTCATTATTTTTAAATTTAATGGGCCAGATTGCGTAAGTGTTCTTAGTAATATGGGCAGCTGTTAAAAAAATAGTACACACATTGCTCAGTAAAACAGTAGTAATAGTGAAACACATTACTTGCAATGTCATTATGACTATCGGTAATTTCGAATAAATGAATACAATAAATGAAGAGTTTGTACACTTGCCCTTCAGTTTTTTTTTTTTTATTATTATTATTTCGTACACTCTTTAAAATTCAAATACGACTAAAGCCTGTTGAAATAAGGTTTTAAAGTTTATTGATCAAACAAAACTGTTTATTTTTGCCGGAAAATATCGATTTTTTAAATGAAAATTTTACTCGAAAACACAATTTTCGCATCCAAACATGCAGTTTACCAGCTGCTTGAAGAACTATTTCACGTGCTTGAAAATTTGCTGATATATTGCTTATTTTTTGTTTTATTTTCCTGTTAAAAGGCAAAATATGGCTTTAGATAGTGGAAAAATAGGTAAAGAAAATAATATTTTGCATCGAATTTTGTATATATATTTTCTGCACTCCCTTAAACAAACATTGAACAATGATCCTTTATGTGATATGCCGAAAACTGAAATTAGTTATCTTGGTGGGCATTGCTTACAAATGCAATTGCTGTTTTGACTGAATCCGTAAATATAAATAATACAAATAATGTGTGATTCCGTATAAATATAAATAGTACCAATAAAGTTGTAATTAATACACATTTTTTCTAAATTTAATACACTCTTTAGTTTAAATGACTTTATTATTTTATAGAATCTTATTTCTTTAGCAAATAAAAACACACACTTCGCATTATTTACACATTCCAATTTAATACAAGAAACTTTCATGTAAAACATAACTTTTATATGTATATAAAAATGGAAGAAAAGGAAAGGTGTTTTATCCACTCCATTATGTTAAGTGCTTGCAAACTGCTGATATAATTCACGTTTTCTTTCATCCTTTACTTTCCCATAAAAAAAGACTTTACTTTTACATCGCTTAAAAGTGTGATGGAGAGAGAATGACATATACTTAAGAACGACGCACTTTTCGCTGCTTTCTGAGATAAACAATGAATGTTAACACTTTGCGTGATAGATGAAAAGTACTGAAAATAAGCCGGAATTAACTATCTCTAACAAGCAACTTCGACGTGTTTCGCTCTTCTTTTTATATTCTTTAGCACTAGACTGCTGTTCGGTATTTTCTGTCGACATAATTTGTAGACATATTTTTGTGGACACATTTTTGTGAACCGATTTGCGTCGACGCGTTTTCGTTGCGTTTTTCAATAGGGTTACCAGATAGCGCGCGGAGGGGGGGGAATAAAACGTGGAAAGTCGTCAAGGTTTGCAATTTTTCGTGATACATCGCCAAGTTAGGCGACAAAAGATAATTCTCCAAAACTGAGCCTAGTTTGGCGATATCTTCCATATTTGGCGAGAATCTGGCAAACGCTACAATTTGTTACAAAGGAGATGTATAGTTAGAATATACCTGATGAAGATTGCAAAACAGTTTGAGTAGGCGATTGTAATATAGATTTCAATTCCAAAGAAGTGTCTTGTGGAACAAGGAAGACAAGTACTGTACACGCATGGATTATGATACACTTTCCAAACAGTTTTTATAAAAATGAAATACAGTTAGAATATGCAGATTGTTTAGTTTTAGTAGACGATTTTAATACATATTTCGATTCCAAAGAAGTGTTTAATTGAACAAGGAAGAAAAATACGGCACACTCATAAATAATCAAGCATTTTACAAGTTAATGGAATAAGGAAGAAAATATGGAAGACGCATAAATTATGATACGCTTTTAATGTATAGCACTTTAGTGCGCCTATAAAATATGAAAATGTTTCGGATTTTTATTTTTCTACTTTATTTTTTAATTTTTTAATTTTTAATTTTTTGGGGAGAGGTGGTTGAGAAAGTGGCTTTTAACACTCTCTCTCAAACCGACCAAAAACAATAGATCGTTTTTGTTACAAGAGTAGCTGAACAAAAACATTTGGACATCGAGTTTTGGGTATGTTCCTTCCCTAAACCTGAATTACTACCACAGTTACGAGAAAAAAAAAAAAAAATCAGTAGAATTTCTAAAAGTCCTCTTAGAAATTTTCATGCATGTATGCGCCTTAAGAGGTGGAAAGTTTAAAGTAATAAAATATTGTTAGATTGTCCGACAGCAGTGACCCTGTGCAGCGACTAATATGTCGCGAAGGTTGTCTGTTAGTGGAATAGACTATAGAAATCTGTTAGTATGCACAGGGTAAGTCAAAAATTAGAAGGATTGTTCAGAATCCCGTAGCAGTGTAGGGTCGGAAACTTCGTGTTCATGTATCTGTTAACAATCACTTTGGAAGAATTGAAGTAATAGTGAACTTTCCGACTATGACTTTTTAAAAACTAATGCATCTTCGACAGAAAGTACTTGACTAAAATTGATAGATTCCAAGTTCCATTTCATTTCATTGATAAAATTGGAGAAAGGCCCATTGGTTAAGAAATTTGACGAAGTATTCAACACTTCTTCCAAAGTGGTTATTAACCGGTACATGAAGACGACGTTTCTGACTCCATATTGCTGCATGATTTTGCACCGTCTTGTAATTCTTGCCCCTCCTAGAACTTTATCTCATATTCTGTAGCGTAATAAATCAAAAGCCTGTTGAAATCCCAAACTTCTAAAACGTTTTAAACTGCGTAGTTAAAGAACAAAGGAAATTCGCTTTCGAAAACCGCAACTACTACACAGCCCCTACCGGTTTCTTTCTAAATTTGTGGTCAGTCCCCGCTGTTTAGTCTGGAGGGCTCCTTTGAACCAAAACTTCTTGCGGCCTAGATATAGGTTTGCCCAATCATTACAGGTTGCAAGGTTACGTGACAAGACAACTATAGAGTTAATAAAAGGGCTGACACAGCCGGAGAGAGGGCTTTTTTGCGTGGCAGCAACTGTCGAAGGAATCTCTATACTATGTGCCAAAGTACTTAATAAATACATGTAATTGAGTATCGTTTTCGAGTCTTTGAATCGACAGCCTTAGCATACCCAAGGAATCAGGGCTGATCCTGCCGACTCTTATAACATCACAGCGGGTTGAGCAGCGCAGTGTTTCAGCATCGGGGTCTCGCGGTCCAAGGACCGTTGCAGGAATCTGCAGGGGGGCCCTGATTTCTTGAGCATGCTAAGGCTGTCGATTCAAAGACTCGAAAACGATGCTCGGTTACATGGGACGGAAGAACTTTGTCACATAGTACCTTGCTTGCAACCTGTAATGATTGTACAAACCCATATCTGGGCAGCAAGAAGTTTTGGTCCAAAGGAGGCCGTCAGACTAAACAGCGGTGACTGACAACAAATTTAGAAAGAAACTACTAGGGGCTGTGTAGTAGTTGCTGTTTTCAAAATTGAATTTCCTTTGTTCTTTAACAAAGCAGTTTAAAACGTTTTAGAAATTTGGGATTTCAACAGGCTTTCAATTTATTATGTTACATATACATATATATATATATGTGTGTGTGTGTGTGTGTGTGTGTGTGTATTCTTTATATTCTTACTAGCTGCTACCCGCGACTTCGTCTGCGTCGGCATTAGAGTTAGGTCCCAAAAGAAATGAAGCATGTGTGAATAACACATATGTTTGCGACAAAAGAAACTGCATTTAAATATTATTTGCTTTTTACTTATTTTATATGAAGTATAATGCGTGGTAGTATACTTCATTTAAAATAAGAGAGTAAGCAGAGTTACTAAATTTAGATTTTTTTCAGGCATTTGGCGAATAAATTTACGACAGTATTTGCTAACTGTTTTTGTTGTTCTTGTGAAAGAAATATTTATGCTATAGCATGAATTTTAGCCTACGTTAATCAGGAATAGTGCAGCTTTTTCTTAGCGAAAAAGTTTTAGAATCGGTTCTATAGTTACAGAGATACCCAGAGAGCGTAATGTATTAGAATTATTTTGAGTGTTCCTTTAAAGGAACTATTTGCACTACATGTATGAATTTTAGCCTATAATACTCAAGAATAGTGTAGCTTACTAACAGTGAAAAAAGTTTTGGAATCGGTTCAGTACTTACAGAGATACACATAGAGTGTAATGTAATTCTTATGAATATCCCTGTAAAAGAACTATTTGTGATATATGCATAAAAGGTAGCCTATAACACTCAGTGTCCCACCAGTGTCTAAGAAGTTCTACTCTCAAAACTGGAAGGCTGGAAGTGCCAGGTTCAACCCCTGGTCGAGCCTGACGACCTAGCCGCTCGCAGTTTTTCGCGGTTTTCTCCAAAACCTCGTGTAAATACGGGCTAGGATCCCTTAGAAAGTTCCCGACAGAGGAATAACCCATATAGGCCTAGGACCTAGTGCAGTCAATCGGTCTTAATCCCCAAACAAACAAACAATAATACTCAGGAATAGTGTAACTAAGTTTTAGAATCGGTTTAGTAGCTATAAAATTTCCATAGACCGCAATACATTAGAATTATTTTGAATGTTTTTGAAAAGAATTATTTATGCTATATGCTTGAAAGGTTGCCTGTATGTTAATCCAGGGCATAAGCTATCTTCAATACGAATTTTTCCAAATCCGTTCAGCAATTTGTGTGTGATTCAGTCAAAAACATCTAAAAACACACAAACGTACACATTATTTAATGACTATGTCATTTTATCTCTCAATACCCTTATTGAAAAATGTGTCCCAAAATTGCAACATAATAAAGCGACATAAAATAGCGACATAATTTTACATGTATTTAAATACTATTAGTTCACAACAGTTTTATAATATCGAGATTAGAGCAATCTTTAGTCTCGATATTGTTACACTATTTCGTAAGCTGTAGAATATGCTCCACATGTATTTTTTACATATATTCAAATATTATTAGTTCACAAAAGCTTTAATCTATTGTTACAATATTTCGTAAGCTGTAGAATATGCACCACATGTATTTTTCTATAAATAGGTTACACTCATAAAAATTTCAACAAAGGGTTACCAGGCGAAATACGCGAAAGATGAGCGATAAAATGCCAAGTTAATTAATATAGTTTTAATATGGCAATAATAAAACTAAAAAATGAGGGGGGTTCAGGGGGATCTCCCCCTGACGAGGCTCGAACAGCCGAGTTTTTATATTATTGGTAGGATTTGGAAATTTATGAAGTTTAAGAAACACATTTGGACTTTTCTTTCTAATGCTTTTTAATTTGGCGTAAAATCAACATAATTTCCATACCATTTCATGTTTTTCAAATGCATGTTTATCTTAAAATAGAATTTCGGCTTTATTTCAAAAGCATAAATCATTTTGTGCGGGCGATAAAACGGTTTTTAATTAATAATTAGAAAAGTATTTAAAATTTCACCATTCTGAGCCTCAGGTGCACAGTCATGGGCTTCTATGCTCAAATTTTCAAAGCTCTGCTTTCTATAGATTTGTCTGGAGAACATTCATTTTTATTATTATTGATTGATAGATTTGGCATAAAACTGGCATAATTTCCGTGGAATTTAATGTTTTTCAGATGCGCACACGCGCTTCTTTTTGAAGCAATAGCATTCTTGTTAGCTCAAAACATGAATTATTTGATTGATACGGGCGAAACTCGCCAAGCATGGCAACGTAAAAACGGTTTTTATTTAATAATTAAAAAAGTAATTTAAAATCTAAAATTCTAATTAGCCTATAACCAACTCCAGGGTCCCCTCTATATCTAAACCAAAATGCATCCTAATCGATTCAGCGGTTTAGGCGTGAAAGCGTCATAAACAAACAAACAAATAAACAAACTCACTTTCGCATTTATAATATTAGTTAGGATTTAAACTAAAGTGCCGCTGGATTAGGGATAGAAAAGGCTACGCAAATTGTGTAACACAAGGCTTCCTTTGTACGCATGTCTCAGCGTTTGATAACTTTATACCTAGTACTATGTTGTAGTTTTTCTGATGCTTCAAGTGACAATATGGGTAAAACTTCTGATTTAGATGCCTTTGATTGCAGAAATGTGGTCGACGCATGGCCATTCCTTTACCGAAATCGTCAGAGAACTAGGATTTTCAAGGTCGGCAGTGCCAAGAATTTACCCAAAATACACAAATAGTGTGAATAAAACTAGCGATCGGGCAAACTGCAAAGGACAATTAGCCTTAAACGCGAGTGGCGATGAGACAGCTCAGACGTATTGTACGCAGCTTACTTGGGCAGCTGACGAAACCAAGCATAGCCCCCAATCACCACCTAGCTGAATGAGAAAGCTTCTATTATAGTCAATAAACTTACCGTGCAATGCTCGATTCACCGTATGTGCTTCGCGAGCCTTAGACCCATGAGATTACCACTTCTTAATGCCTGCCATCAGATTGCGCGTCTTACCCGGGCATGAGAACGCAAAAAATGGGCTCCAGTGACAGGAAACGAACAGCATGGAGTCATGAGTCTTGATTCCGGCAACTTCATTCAGATGGAAAGCTGAGAATATGGCGTCAGGCTTATGAAGACATGCATCCTGCATCTTAGTTCGGAACAAACGACTCAATCACGTTTGCGAATGTTTTCTCTTTACAGAATTTGGAATCTTTGGCGCTCGTACCAGTCTCCCTCAATGCGATTCAGTGGAGTTGCTGGACGATCACGTCCATAATGCTTTCGTTGTACTGCATGGAAAAAGATTATTCCAACAGCACAATTGTACCTCTCAAAGGTCCCTTGATCACTAGATGGTGGAACGAGCATTCCTCTCACTTCTTTAACATGAATTGCTCACCTAGAACCAAGACTTAAATTCTATTGAGCAGCTTCGGGGGGTTTTGGGGGGGGGGGTAAATGTGGAAGAGCATCATATAATACTAGCTACTTTTACTGAATTAAGAACAGCTCTAGTCGATGTTTGGTAAGACATTCCTATGGAATGCTTACGCATTTTTGTTGAATCAATGCCTCGCCGTGTAACATCCGTTATCAAGGCCAGAGGAGGCCCAATTCTTTATTAACTTGCTATCCCTTATTCAGTGGCTCTTCAGTGTATTTACCAGATATATTGTGGATACATCAGTAAAATCAGTGTTTCAGCTGTAGCATACTATACTTCTTTGCAGGTTGAAATGTAACCAGGTCCTAAATTACTTCGAAGAGATTATAATATTGTAAAAGATGCTTAAATAATAATTTTAATCGATTGATTTACTCATTTCTCTTACAATTTATTTACCCTTGAAGTAGCCAAGCTTTCCTAGCTTTGTCTCTCTAATTTTGAATCACCCAGTATATTCCTAGAAAGCAAAATATTAATATGCGCTTCATATTCTTATATATTTACCTGATACATTGTGGATACATTAGAAGTTTTTCCATTAAGTTTTTTTTAAGTTATTAGAGTAATTTTTAATAACTTATTAAAACAATTTATTTAATTTTTAAAAAACGATTACTGCGTGGCAGGCATCTGAAAATGTAGATAGTCTTTTCATGCAGTGTGGTGTAACAGACCGATTTTTCGATCGTCTTGCTTGAGAAGAAATTTATGATTATGCAATTCTCGTAACAATCAGCTTTTTTGAATTGCTATAAAGCAAGTGCCTAGTGGTTCAAACATCATACATTTCAAAAATATATTGTGTGATAAAGATGCGTTGTTTTTCTGGTGCACTTCTCAGTTTGAATAATACGAAACTTCAGCTGCAAAAAACTCTTTGAGCAAGCACATTGTTATCAATTTATGATACGCGTCTCCTTCCTCCGTTCAACGTTTCTCCATAGAAAGGTTGCAGCTAATTCAGCACTATTTTATAGTGAAACGTTAACTACTTTTATTAACAGTATACGTCATCTTAAGATGAAGTGTGTTATCAATAAACCATCCTTTCATAACTTTTAAAATTTTGTTAAAAACATGATTCGGCAAAGTTTATCTAAATGATTTGATAGTTAACTTTTGTCTCAAGATGTAATCCTTTCTTTTGTAAAATGAAATATGATAAGCAAATTTAAAATAATTAAGTTCTTAAGTAAAAAAAAAATTCACGTGTGTTCCATTATTTAAAATTTTTTTAATATTTTTTGCAAGTTAAAGGATTAAAATTCTATCCCAAAACAAGTAATTTTATAGGTAATACAGGATTTTATTATTTTTGTCTTTTTAAACAGCTAGCTTATATATAAAAGGAGACTTGTATTAAATAGAAACTGAAATATATAATTTTGAATTTCGTTTTTCACACGAAGGCCATTTCATGTAATTAGTATAGATTTGAACTATCTTTACTGCAATTAAAAAATTGAAGTTAAATCTTAAAAATTAATAAAACAATCTTCTTGATTTCTAAAAAGAAAGTAATTTGTTGCAAGTAAAAAATGTACTTATAATTATGTGGACAAAGCAGCTAAGATTATGTGGACAAAGCAGCTAAAAAATAAGCATAATAAATAAAACTTCTCGATGTACAAGTACCTTATTTTCTAACGAATATGCTATTTAAATCAATGGATAGAGAACAATATAAAATATAGTATGCTTAGATGAATTTCTATTGATAAGTATAGGCTAAAGATAGTTTGTTCGAACTGAAAATAGTACTTTGTTCCAATCATATTAAAATTTAAACTCACGTCATCCTCAAGTTGGGGATAACTCTACGCATTGGGTTTTTGCAAGTTAAATTGTACTGAAAATTCAAACATAGTGTCATGAATGTTTGTAAAGTAAAATATAGATGCATTGTATAGTATATTTGCATACATAATGCATATTATACTTGCATTTACATATATTTATGAGCATCTCAAAAAAAAAAAAAAAAAAGATTTCGTGGGCATACCAGTGATTCTACTTTAGAAAAAATAATAATGATATCGAGTCAACTCCGGATATAGTGAGCATGAATATAGTGAGCATGAATATAGTGAACTTTCGGCTATAGTGAACGCATTTCAGTAATCCCGATTCACATTTCAGGGGTCGATGCAGACGAAAATTGGGTCCGCTTTGAGGCCCCTTCACAAAATTAAAAGCGATTAAAACAGCCCCTTCATAAAAATATAATCGATTAAAACGGCCCTTTCACAAAAAATATAATCGATTATATCATCGTAACTATAATTTAGATACGTACTCTTATGTTATGAAATCAAATTATTAAATATACTCAAAATTAATTAAAAAAAATATGAAATAATAATAAATAAAATGTGCAATCTAAATCAACCAACCTCTAGAAGTGTGAGTATAATCACTCCCTGAGAATATAAAAAGTGAAGTCTTTTAATCAGATTACTTTGGAAAGAATTAATGTTCACATTATCAGGGTGCAGATTTGTAACTTTTCATTCTACGGGGATCAGAGATCATTAATAAAGCACATTTCTTGTTTAAAGGTTGGATGGCTTTTGCTTCCGCCTTCCATTTCACTCCTTGAGAGTGATTTTTACTCATTGTTTTTAAAAAATGAAAAGAAAGAAGTTGCATAACCATTGACTAGTCTTTTTTAGGTCAAAAGATGCTGACTTTAAAATATTAGCGACATAACGTATTAAATCGTACAAAATATTGCTTAGTCTTTAAGAAGCAATAAATTTGGTTGACGTTAAATATTCAAATGATTCTTCATTTTTGATTGCGAGTTCTTTCGTTGCAAAATGCTGCATGTTTCGAAACATTTAGATTGTTTGCGTACTTGACAGTAGAAATACAGTGGCATTAAAAACAGTAATTTTCTTTTTTTAATCCATGGCACAAGTAAATAGCGTAAATGAGTCTTCATTACTGTTCATTTTTCTTTCAAAGTATTATCAGAAACGTACAATCTGTCCATTTCATTTTTCAATTCCATCGTGTAAGTCAGATATCTTTAACTAGATTAATATCATTAACAAAATGCTTTATGATGACTCTATGACTAAAACGTTTTTTTGTGCAGTGAAAAAATTCAATTTTATCAACCGTACCCTACTGCATGCGAAGTGTGCTACCCCATATGTTTTGAAATAATTTATAACTTATTTACATATATCTCAATAAAATATGGCAGCTGAAAAAATATTTTGCTATACACACTCTCAAAAGCTATCCATTCAAAGTAAAATTTTATGTGTATAGGTGTTACAAATAATGTGTTATTATACAAAAAAAAAGTAAACTGTCCAAAATAATATATAATTTCTAAATTTCAGTTTTCATTTATTAAGTTGTACATTTTTGGGGAAGAGTAATGAATTATGAACGACACCAACTCAATTTACACTTGAACAGTTTTTAAAATAACTTCTTATTCATGCTTTATAAGCATTTTTGTGACATTAAAACGTTTTAATAAATGAACTTAAGAAGCACGTTTACATAAAGCAATACAGTAATGGTAAAATAAATTTTTAAATCACAACACATTTTGTTTACGGGCATGTTCCGAAGCACGCATACTTATGTTGAACTAAATAACACGCACATTTTGCGCATTAAATGTTAGTGTGAAAGAGCAATGTAAGACAAAACAATGAAAAAGTTAATTCTAAAATATGCATTAAATCGAATGACACAGCATAAATTTTACTCCTTTGCAAATGTTTGATGACAACTATGCAGTTGGCTCTATTTATAACTATATTTTGTGAGAAGATTTCATTTTTCTAATATTTTCAGATGTTATAAAATTACTTTAAAGGATTAAATAACCAAAAAATATGAAGTATGGGACATTCTACCCTTACGTTAAGGAAAAAATTAACAGCACATGCAACTTAAAAAGTTTTAGATAATTCTGAGAGATATCTAAATAGCATAAACGCATTTATAACTATGCTGGAAAATGAAAAATAATGAAACAAAAAATATTCAAAAGTAACAAAAACATAAATAATAATTTATAACTGATATAAATATCTACTTGTAGTTAACTAAATAAGTATTAACATCTTTTAAGAAAATGCAAGAAAGCATTAAGTCATTATTATTATTTTTTTTTTTACTTGTGAAAAATTTATTTGAATCTAAACTAAATTTAATATCGCATTATAACTGTTAAACCTTATTCAATACGTTAATCTTACATTAATAACAGAATATTTAATTGTTCGTAAGTTATTATGAATTTGCTTATTAACGTCTTTTTGAGAAAATGCAAAAAAGTATTAAGTCATTTAATTTTTTTTTTTTTTTTTTTTTTTTTTTTTGCATTTGTGAAAATTTTATTTGAATCTAAACTAAATTTAAGATCGAATGTGTAAGTGTTAACTTTTATTCAATATAATCTCATATTAATAATGAAATATTTAATTATTCGTAAGTTATTATGAACTTGCTGATTTAGAATAAGAATTTCGGCAAAAAAAAAAAAAAAAAATGTAATTAATCACATATTTTTTGTAAATGTCTTCGAATTTCATTATAAAGAGAGTTGCAAATGCATAAATAAACCACTTCCAAAACAAAATAAGAAAAATCATGCACTAAAAGGGGGGGGGATACGAACGCATGGGAGCGTCGGCCAGCTTGCAATCGCATTCGCCTGCCGACATCCACCCGTTTTCAAATCCCCGCCCTGGGAAAAAAAGCATCCGTTGATAGGAATTTTCTCCGCGATGGGAAAAATATCCAAGACTTTTAACTCACCCTTACGCCGAAGGTGGCTTCGCAGAGAGATGACGGATCTCGAAACCTCATGTCACGTGAGAAAAGCAGACCACCCCCTCCCGAAGTGTGGGGGGGTAAAGGAGGTGACAAAAAAAAAAAATAATAATAATAATAAACAACAGAGAGAGAGAGAAGTCGGCCGGAGATGAACAAGATCAGATAGCGACGTTGGAGCGAGCAGGCGGATTGATGTGGCTCTAGGATGGGAATGAGCAGAGCACCCGACGGCGTGTGTACATCCGCGATTCTGGCGCCATCTGGATGCGGCTGCGCGCAGCTCCAGTTGTTGTTTTTTGGAAGTGTAACAGCGGCTCTAAGAATTCACTAATCATCTTTTCCGTACGGGAAGTTAAAAAGTTTTCGAATGCGGTACCGAGAAGAAGTATTTTCAGAACGTTTGACTGCACAGAAATCTGCATTATTTTTTGCATTGAGAGGCAGAATTTCGTTCGTTGACTTTCAATTTTCACTGCAAAACACCAATATAGTTTAATAATTTAATAAAACAACAATTTTAAAGTTTGAAAGTAGCTTTTGCAACTGAATTCTTCGTCAGTATAGTTTATATTATTCAAATTAATATTTTATAAAAAATAACCAGATGCGGAAACAGAATTTTTCCAAGGGACAGATTATCCATATCTTTTTTATCTTTACTCAGGTTTAACCTGTTTGTTTCCATTTTTTCAACGACGCAATGGAGATGATTATTTACTGTGCCCAGCGGAACATTCAAAGACAATCAACAGAAGTCACAGAAAGGAATCTTCACTATTGCGTATTTGGAACGAAGGGAATGAACGGGTTAAACTTGGGTTCAGTGAAAACTAAACTCTACTCCCACCCCATCCATTAAGTAAAGAAATGCTTTATTCTGTTGCGGAGGGAAAACAACTTTACGTTTCCGTTCTTTCCCAAAACGCACAAAGGGTTTCCTCTTTCTGATCAGGGCGCACACCCAGTGGTGGATCTAACAGGGTGGCGATGGGGTTATCACACTCAGATTGGTCAATAACCACGAGGGATAATTTTTTCCTTTCTGTAATTTTTAGAAGAATTTCAAGTTCAGCCAGAATCCACTGACGAACAGTTTGTAGAACTGAAGTTCGAAAAAAAAACAAAAAGAAAAGAAAAGAAAACATGAAATTTTAGTGAAGTACGACGGTTATTTTATAGCCCACTGCTACTGACGTGCACGAAGCTCTTCAGCCTCTAGAAAAGTATTGGAGAACCAGAAATGCACTGCCAACATTGCGAGAAACAATGAAGGTTTAATAGCTCCATTCGAACAATGTACCATTGATCGGTTTTTCAAAAATGGCTATTATGTAATACGTAAGTAAAATAATTTAATGTGTAATATATGTTATGAGTTTATGTTACTAATTTAAAATTAATAAATTAAGTAATTATCAATGTGAAATTGCATAACCTTATTTATTATTTCCATTAATCCTCTTATTTATTAATATCTCCTAGTTTGAAGGGTGGCAACAGATGGCCTTCCTTTGGGGATAATTTTTGATCCCATATAAAAATCAGCAGCTTATTAAAATTAATTAAGTTCTAAATTAATACGATTTTATTGCGTTTTTTTTATATGCCATTAATTTAATGTTCTGTTTGTTTTATATTTATGTATTTTTATTTTCCAAGTCCAAGAACCCTAAGAGTGGACATTCACAGAAAATCGGAATTCGAAATCCGATAAAATCTCACAAACTCCATGTCTGGCTGAATTCTTTTCACATTCTAATTTGTAATCTTAGATATTAGTGCATTTGTTCTTCACCTAGTCACAATATCGACAAAATTCCACAAACATCCGAATTTCGGTTTTCTAAGAATAGCTAAATGTCTCTCTTGCTATTTAAAACTGAGATTCTCAAAACTAAAATACTCAGTCTATGTGAATTGTTCATGATTTATTAAAAATCTGAAAAAATCAATGAAATAGTTAACATTTCTTTATTTTGGTCTCACGAAAAAGGTCAATCATCAATCTCGCTAATTTCAAAGAGATATTTCAAGCTAGCTCAAATCATAAAATTTACTAAATAATTTTGTTCATGACGTAATTTTTACTTCAGTGATTATTAATTTAAATTAAAAACGATTCATTCAACTTGTGAAAATTAAGTTTCTAACTCTGTTAGATATTGCCTAAGCTTATGGTTTTGCCTGTGGCGTGATTTTTACATCGAATCTCTTAACTGGATCAGGTTTCTAATGCATTTTTAAACTCGTGACATCAAAATTATATCAATATCTCTTGCGATGGAATGAAAAAACAAAAAAATTCACTTTGTTCTGTGTTCGTTGAAGTACTCTTTTTTACATTGGAGTAGCTCTTTCGACTGAAAATTACGAAAAATCTCTAAAAATCTGGTAATGAATGAGTTTTCAGAATTTTTGATTCACTTTAAGTCTTCCATAAGGTTTTTACACATCTGTGTGAATTTAAAGCCAGTCAGTCTAACAATAGGAATTTATATACCGGACAAACAAACAAAATTTCTAATTCATATATTAAATTTCGATTTATTTTAAATAAAAAGATTAAATATAGCATAAGCAACAATAATGATAATACATAAAGATTAAATTATATTCTTACTATTAATTAATATTTTAAAAAGATTAAAATTTAAATTTTCTGCTTTCAGACAATGAAAAAGTATTTCGGAAATATTTCAAGATGCGTCTTTAAATAAGTAGCACGCATTCAAATGTTATATATATATATATATATATAACTAAAAAGTAAAACACAAAACATAGCATGTTTTGTATTTTACTTATCAGTTATATTCTATTCTGTTTGTCATAGCTGGATTTGCGCGTTACAAATAGGATATCTTCTAAATAATTAATTATGGATGCTTGATTTGACTTTATTTGCCATTTTTGCATTGTTAATTACATTATAAATATCTAAATATATATATATAAGTATCGTAAATTTTAGCACCCGAATTTTCTAGACAGAAGCATTAAAAAAAAAAGAATTTTTTCTAGGAATTACATAGTTTATCAGCCCGCAGAATATTTCAAACATTTATGAAACTTTGCTTTTTAAACTACATAAGAGTCTCAACTTCTCCCATACCTGTCAAACTACTTTTTCCTTCTAAAGCGAATTGTTGCAAAAAAAGCAAACTTACGTGTTGTTTTAGGACCTCTACAACTACATATTTCGAGCCAAAATTTTCTTATTGAAACAGATGTTTTCGAATTCATCATAAATCATAGTTCGTCAGTACACCAGCATAGCAATCAAACAGCCATTCTGGATTCAAAAAGTTGGATTGCATCAAGATATTGAAGGGCGCATGCCGAAAAGGTTAAAAAAAAAAAAAGTGGAACTATGTTATCTCACGTTTCTACAAAGAGAGTGAACAGGTTTTCGTAAACAAATAAAACACTAAAGAATTTGTTTTTAATCAATGCTCTCAGAACTCGGTCTATTATAATTACTTTGTTTACACCAGGGAAAGAGTGATAAATGCTATGCTACATGCATTTTTCGATCGAGGGCATTCTTTTATGAACCTCAATAATACGTATAAATACACGCATCATTACTTCTCCATACTTGTCTGTGATACATATTTCTCAACAGTGGGATATTCAGAGACCCGAGCCGGGAAACAACGATTGGCACAGGAAAGCCCCCGCCGACTCTTCTTTGCAGTGGTGAAAAGGATCAGATTCATTGTTCGTCTTGCAGAAGTACACGCTACAAACAGGATTAAAAGTTTTTAAATAATCGATGTGCGATGAGTTATTTCTCCAGTCATTTTCGAAATACATGACTGCACGCACATTCTGAAATAGTTCAATATTGTACTGTATTGCATTGAGTATTTAGGCAAAACTACTCGAGGGCTATCTGTCTAAGGAGGGGTGCCTTGGGGGTAAGATTTTCTAAGGGTTCCACCTACTAGCAATATCAGCTCGGATTACCATCAGTCACGGAGCTTTCGCCAATGAAAGGAATTGGACCGTAACCGAACAACGTGCACGGATATACATAATTTGTGTCCCCCTGGACGTGAAACTGCCCAAAGTACAACTCGCCAATGAGCAGAGCGTTGGCCGATATGCGGACCAATATTTCATCTTCAGTTCATTGTATCATGGTCAAAATTAGGTATTTGGCCCGATCACGGAGCAGTGGCGGCTCGTGGGATACAGCAAGTACAGCCGGGCTGCACTTGAAATTATCAGCACATACTTTAAAATAATTTATTCTACTAATTTTCCTAAATTCAGATTAGAATTGTGGAATTCCTACGGTAAATTAAAAAAATCTCCGAAAAAAACCAAACACAAAAAAAACGTATTGTGGCCGGATCGCTCATTCAGAAAAAAAGCACTTTAATCTTCCCGCAATTCAATTGGGAAAATCTTTGGTTCAGCCCAGAGCGCTGAAAAGAAAATTGGAAGCACCGTTGCCATGACAACGACTACGTAAGCAGCCTCTCCGGCATAGGGAGTATGCAGCTGATACAGCCGATGAAAGATTTTTAAACGGCGGCTGAACTTGAGAACTCGACTAACTGATTGACTCGGACGAGAAGGAGGGAGGGGGTAAGGAGAATATATGTTTGGAAAACTCTCGATTTTATATTGCTGAATTTATCAAGAAGGTAAGCCTGAATAGACGCTTATGAATGGACAATTACCCATCAAAGTAGTATTGTTTTTAAGTAAGCAAGAACTGGCATTTAGAGGACATGGCGAGCGAGAAAATTCTTTAAACATGGGAAATTTTAAAGAGCTTTTAAAATTATGGATATCTGAATTAAAACAACGCCTTTTTATGAGGACATCACTGACGGATTCGCATGTTTAAAAGAAAGGAGGATTGATTTGACTTATAAAAAATAAGTAAGTTTTCTTTTTTTTCTTTTCTTCTCAAGTTATCGTTACAAAAGAAAATTCTAAGGAAACTTCGAATCAGACACGGATTAATGCAATTTTGAGGATAAGAGCGGCTGGTTGAAATTTATGTCCATTTTATGGAAGTAAAATAGGAACTCTTACATTTTTTATGTAATTTCTTTTTTTTTTTTTTTTTTTTTTTTTCCTCGGTGAGGGCTTAATCCGCCAGCTTTCGAATTCAGTAACAAAAGATTTTTCAATCCTGTCAGGAGGAAAGGGGGGGGGGGGGGGCTCATATGCTTCCGGCTGCACTAACAGTTTTGACCACGGGCCGCCACTGTCACGGAGATCAGATTAAATTCCGAGCATTGTTTTATGAGTACGGGCCCACTCTGTGTCTGCAGTGCGCATCCCAGTTATCGTTTGTAGGTGGAATTTCGGGGCTAAGTACTGAATTTCGTTGAGTGAAAGAACATGATGAAACACTGCGCAAACCGGTCACTGGCCAATGTAAAACCGATAACCTGTTGCTGGTAGGGTAAGGCGCGTTCACGTTATATCTGGAGAAAACTGCCCAAACCGTTAGATTGATGGCCGCGTGATAGGCCCGAACCCAGAACCTTCACACATCAGCAATATACCATGTTCAGCGGCTTTATCCACTCGGCCATGGTGGAGCCAGCCTGCACAAATTTTTCAGCCGTTTGCATCGGAATCTCCCAAACGTCGCTGGTCGATACTTTTAAAAGCGCGGTCTGAGAGAGCGCGACCTTTGAACAAATGCCAATTTCCAGCTCGTTTCTCCAGGGTGGAGACGCACCTGGACGGGCGTGTGCGTGCGTCTGTTTCCAGGTCCGTATTATCTCCCCGTCGGTGGCATCGATTACAAGAGACAGTGGGATAATGGCATGTATCTCTCTCTCTCTCCATCCTCTGATGTGTTTGGGAGAGGAAAAAACAAATAAATAAGCAATAAGCGCGTTAGAGCTCGCGGCATTTTCGGGGAATTATCGGGCGGGTTTCTGTTTATCGCAAGCTGGTGTTCTGTATTCGATAGCTGGAATTAAATTTAGACTGGTATAAATAAGAGGGTTGGGTGGAAGCAAGTATTTTACTTAGATTTTAATCCTTTGAAGGGCGACCATTTCCCAATGCTGAAAAGAGAGGAATCGTTGCCATCGCTCGATTTAACTACCAGCAACATAGTAGTGGTCGATCGAATCGTTCATCGCGTGCCACGGATCTAGAGACCTTTTTTTTTGACAAAGACTGGCTGTGCGCTTTCACAGCCAGCTGTGTCAAAAGGGTCTGTTCTTTATGATACAACTGGCTGTGCGCCCAAGAAAAGGACGACGGCTGCCCTTCTTTTCAGCATTGGACAGTCCAGTTCTTCTATATATCAATGTATTTACATCGTATTCTCCATTTTTCAGCAGATGCCATTGCTGTTAAAAATAAGCCTCACAATTTTACAAATAATCGACCATTTTTAAGGGAAATGACTCGTCAAAAAGTAAAGAAATCTTGTGTAACTATGTCACCCTCACACACCCAAGTATTACAAGTATTTTTATAGAAATTATATTTATTCTTTGTGATTAACAACAGTCAGAACGTCTGAGTTTTGTGTCCTCACGGTGAGGACACCGCGTGTTAAATGTTTAAAAGAAAAAAAAAAAACAATCATTAACTCCTCCCAGAAAAGCTGAAAACTTCTCAAAATTTCGGTTATTCTGTCCGTCTTACATGCCTGTTCATGCTCTGACTGCAGTAAATATGCATGGATTATCGAGATACATTCATAGTATATAAATATACGCCATGCCGTGTATCCGATTGAAAATAAAGAATAGTTCTTTTAAAGGATCCCACAAAAGAATTCCAGTACCTTGTGCACGATGTGAAGTCATTGTAAGTCCATTCATTTCAAACGAAACAAAATTAATAACCCATGTACCATCGAAATTTACGAAAGAATGCCTTCCGATGGAAATAGCCTTCTTTTACAGGCGCAAATTACTCTCTTAGATTGTGTTATAATGCAATTTTAAAAAAATACTTAGCGTCTTATTTTCTTCAGTCTGTTCGCTCTCTTCGTTTCAAAGACGCGACTGCAGACTTTCCTTTTCTGTGTCCATCGTAACTTTGTTGTATAGGTCTTGTTGAATGCCCCGCTGTGGTGAGACGCAGCGTTGCGCAAGAGCTGTGTCTTGTATTTGTGACGAAGGGATCGAACAAACTGGCTATTCTTAACCCTTTGAGACGCAACCCTTTCCCAATGCTGAAAAAAGGACAGCCGTTGCCATCGCCTGACTTAACTACCAGCAAGATGGCGGACGATCGAAACGTTCATCGCGTGCCACACATCTAGAGACCCTTTTCAGCTGTCTGTGCCGGCACAGCCAGCTGCGTCAAAAAATGGTCTCTAGATGTGTGGCACGCGATGAACGTATCGATCGTCCGCCATCTTGCTGGTAGTTAAGTCGAGCGATGGCAACGGCTGCTCTTTTTTCAGCATTGGGCAATCTATCTAGCTGTTCTTGCATTCTTCCAGTTTTCAGCAGATGTCAGTGCTGTTAAAAATAATTGTGACCCTTTTTTTGTACGGGAAATGACGTGCTAAAAAGTAAAGGATTCTCGAGGAGCTATGTCACCCGCAACTATTTTTATAGAAATCAAGTCCATTCTTCGTGACTGGCAACAGTCAAAACGTCAGAGTTTGGTGTTCCCAGAGCGGGAACACTGCGCGTTAAAGGGTTAACCAAGACACCGTTTCGGATAGCATTTAAAAAGGTCTACTTTAATGAACCTATATTACTTTGTACTACCCGAAACGATCCTCCTAGTGAAGTACCTTTTGTATCTGTTTTATTTTACCTTTCAACACCATTCTTTTCGTTGAGTGTTGCTGCTGAATTGACTGCTTGTTACACAGTACGCGCACAAATGAGATTGCGTTGGCAGGTGTTTAGTAATCGTAGCGTCTTGGCGTGATTTGCCAATCTTGTGAAGGAAACATGTGGCGAGTGATGTTATCGAACTCGGGACCGTGAGTGCGCTAACTCAACAGGACGACAAATACCCACTAGCCGGATCATCAAATGTCAGGTGTAAGCTTTGTCTCGGTGGCGATCGCGTGCACAACGCTCTTGTAAGCTATCCTACTACATAGTTACGTTGATCCCTGACTCAACCTCTCTGACAACTCCGGGTAACCTGCTCCAAGATAAAACGTTTACCGCCGTTACTGCAAAAAGATTACAGAGTTAAGTAGAAAAAGCGCAATAATATCTACAGCGTTTGTGCGATCCGCTCGAACTTTTTCACAATTGTGCATAAAAATATAGAAAAAACAATCTGCGCTACTTTAAAAAATATAAAAATCCACCTGTTCCCAAATCCGATTTTTCGCTATTTTCAGCTCCATTTTATTTCCGGGAGTCAAAAAAGTTTATCATTTGCGTGACCAAATTAGGAGTATCAAGTGATAATTACGTCATATTGAAGCCACGTTATCAGGCTTTGAAGGAAAAATTGCTATTCATTCGTTTAAAATATAGTTTTTCTAGATTACGCAGTTCTTTTTTTCACAAGTAAAATGCTTTTCGTCTGGCAGGATAAATTGATATAAGAGGGGATGTTTCCAGAGAAACAGAATCTTTCGAATGCGAAAAGTTTTCGCACGTCTTCAGAAGAAAATGCAATTCCAATACAATACAAATTACCGTTTAAAATAAAAATTGGATATGAAATTATTTATTTTAAGCGGACAAAGATTATATATATTCAGTGTTAAGATATTTTTGTCGAATGTTTTTTCTAGCGCCTGTTGTAATTGCCTCCTCAACGGCCTTTGACTTCTAGTAGTAATGTAATAAAGAGGTAAACTTTGTTTATTTGTAGGCGGTAATCTCTAGACCAACTAAATAGATTCTAAAAATTCTTTCACTGAAATAAAGCTACAGTTATTCCTGATGGAGATAGGTTAATTTTATTTTGAAATTCGTATCAGAAATTTTTTTATTTTATATTTTATGCGAATTTTGGCATTTTTTTCCCTGCCTAATAGGTAATAACGCCGGGAATTACACTTAGAATGAAACGACATTTGCATCATCAGATAGAGGAGAAAATTTTCTTATAAAAACTGTTTGCTCTATACTATGTAACATAATTTGCAGATTTAAAAAAAAAAAAAAAGAAAGAAAGATCACTTTCGAAGAAAGCTTTCGTAAAATAACTTTTAAACTGTTGCATTTTAATTCTATCCGTCATAACTTTTTAATATGTTGATAAATAACAAAACATTCATTTCGCCATCTTTTAAAAGAAAAACGAGGAGAACATATAAATTTGCAGATTTTTTACAATTTTTTAAGTAAGGAAGGATTTTTAATTCATTAGCTGCAGCTTAAAGATTTCGATATCATTATTTACATGAAATTTGCAGTGGGTTGCCAGATAGCCTGTTAGCGAGGGGGAGAGTAAAATCTTAAAAGTCGCGAAGGTTTGCAATTTTTGATGATTTGTCGCCAAGTTTGGTGCCAAAAAATAAGTCTTAATATTGAACTTAGCTTATATATTTTTATATTTAATGAAAAGCTGGCAGATGCTACAGTTTATTACAAAGAAGAATTAGAATATGCCTGCGGAAGATTGCAAAACCTTTTAGTAAGAGATTTTAATACAGATTTCGATCCCCAAAAAAATGTTTTATGAAAGAAGGAAGACAAATACGGTATACTCATAGATTACGATACATGGATTTACTTTTTCAATATTTGCTATTTGTTCAATTTGGTTAGAATTACCCGTGGATTACATGTCAGACAAAAAAATATTAATAAATAATAATATGTACGTTAATTTTAAAAATATGTTGAAACGTTCGCAAATACATTACGGCTCGGTTTCAATCAGTAATTTCGAAAATATACGCTGAAACATTTGAAATCGCGATTTAAAGACACTACTATATTTTAAATTCTACCACGCTCTGCATAGTTACATACAGTTTTGCAATAGCGTATTTACATACTGATGTAATCCTCAATCTCTAACCTTTCAATTTTTATAGTAAATCAATGAAATTTCATGTTTGGAGTAAACAAGAATATCGATTCACCAAACAAAAAATAATATTTTGCACCGAAAATTTCGAAGTCAAGTCAAAATTAAACACGTATACAATGCCTTAAAAGCAAAAATGTATACATGAGACATTGTAAAAGATTTAAACCCTTTCATAGGACGGTTTTCTAAAGGATTTTCACAGTAACAATTACAACGTTCAATTTACTTACTTACTTGCAAAGTCCCGCTTCTTCTTTTTTTAACAAAAATTTTGCTGTGTTTTTGCAAATTTCACAAGTGAATACTATGCATACTGAAGTATTTTAAAATGATATGATTAGACTGAGAAATGATAGCAAAAAATAAACCTATTCTTAAACCACTTTCTTACTGTGCACTGCTAGTAACAGAGAAAATACTGCAAAATACTTATGTCTATATTTGATGCTTACTTTTCACAGAGCATAACCATAGATAGAAATTGTCAGTCTCTTTCTATCGACGGTTGAAAAATAGAAATTTCCATTTCCCCACACGTCAAAGACATCATCTAACTATTCAAATTCTACTGCATCCACATAAAATAAATGTATAACAATATTTCCGGTAAGTTGGAAATTTAAAGTTGGAAAGAGTCCTAATATTTCTAAAAAAATTCAAAGTTTTCAGACGCTTACTTTTTTTTCTCTAACAGTAGGCTTAGAGTAAATTCGTTTAATGCTTTTACAGAATATCCTTTATTTTTGATAATGCACAATGCACTTATATTTCCTTCATCCGTGTGTGCAATGCATTGTGCTCGTTATCAACGCAGTAGAGGTTCTCGATTTACAATGTTGGGCATTTAAAATCCACCTCTGGGAAGTCGATTTTGCGGTTAAGGCAAAGCCACAAGAAGGCTATCTTCCTAAAGGGGATAGCGGAGGACTTTTTAAGGAGTTCTAACGCTTATTCGTGTTACAACTGGAGAAAAGCATCCGAAATTCCAATCCGTTAGATTGGCAGCCGGCGGTAGGCTAGAACCTGGGACCTTCACACTCCAGCCATCTACCATGTTCAGTGTCTAATTCACTCTGCCATTGGTCGGCCTTCCCTCTTTGAGAGGATGAGATACCGATCACTGACTTCCAGTTTTCATTGTAACACACTTATTTTAATAACTAAAGTAAATCTATCATAGTATTTGAAACTGATTTTCTCTTAAATACAATTACTTTTGTTCAAATTTATTTTTTAGCACAAGAGTGCTATTAATTTCAATCTTGCTTTTTGTGTAGACACGATTTTGGTACAATTTTCGCGTCGAGTCACTTTTGAAATGTGTTTGCCAGATAACGTGGAGGGGGGGAGCGTTAATAAAATGTTGAAAGTCGCACAAGGTTTGCAATTTTTGATAAATGATCGCTAAACTGGGTGCCAAAATGCGACAATCTATATAAATAAAATTAGACTTTTGTCTGTACATTTCTTGGAATTCAAAAATTTTGCGATTTCTATCCGTTTCAAGCACCCGGGAATCCGATGCGACCCTCAAAAAAAAGTTTGTCTGTCTGTCATTCTGTCATTCTGTCATTCTGTCCGTGACGCTTTTTTTGTTTAAGCATCACGTAAAAACGGTTGAAGCGAATGATATGAAATTGGGTGGCATGATAGGTGGTCACTCAACTTAAAACATAGGCGTCGAATTTTTTAAAAATATTGATTAGATTTTCAGATTTTGCGAAAATCGTTTCAAACTGCGTAAATTGTGTTCAAGCATCACGTAAAAACGACTGAAGCGAATGATACGAAATTGGGTGTCATGATAGGTGGTCACTCAACTTAAAACATAGGCGTCGAATTTTTAAAAAATCTTGATTGGATTTTGAGATTTTGCGAAAATCCTTTCAAGCTGCGTAAATTTGTATTCAAGTATCACGTAAAAACGACTGAAGCGAATGATATGAAATTAGGTGTCATGATAGGTGGTCACTCAACTTAAAACATAGGCGTCGAATTAAAAAAAAAATCTTGATTAGACTTTGCGAAAATTGTTTCACACTGCGTATTGTGTTCGCACATCATGTAATAACTGCAAAGGTGAAAAAATGGTATTTGGTGAAATGATAGGTGGTCACCTAAAACTATAAGCATCTAAAAAAAACCGATCAGATTTTGGGATTTTGCGAAAATCGTTTCAAACTGAGTGAAATTTTGTTCACACATTACGTAATAACGACTAAAGCGAATGATATGAAATTTGGTCACATGATAGGTTGTTGTTCAACATAAAGTATAGGTGTCCAATTTTTTTAAACTTTTTATTAGATTTTGAGATTTTGTGAAAATTCTCCCAAAATGCGGTTATCTTTTTTCAAGCATCGCGTAATAACGACTAATACGAAATTTGGTGATATGATAGGTAGTTGTTAATCTTAATTTATAGGTGTTGAATTTTTAAAATATTTTGACTACATTTTGAGATTTTGTGAAAATCGTTTAAAAATGCTAAAATGTTTGTTCCAGCATCACGAAATAAAGACAGCAGGGAATTAAACAAAATTGGGTGACAAGATAGGTTGTCACTCAACTTAAATTCTAGGCTTCCAATTTTTCAAAAAATGTTGATTAGATTTTGAGATTTTGCGAAAATTACTTGAATATGTGTAAATATTCGTTTGCGCATCCCATAATTACGACTAAAGCGAATGAAATGATATTACTTAGTTACTCTCTAACCTGTAATACATAACAATACATAAAAATTAACAATAGTTAACAATACATAAAAATTATAATTGCGCTTTCTTTACTTTGGCAACATACTACATCCATTCTGTGTACTCCAACAATGCTGACGAAAGTTCTTGCTTTTAGAAATTTGCATTCAGTACTAACCCGTCAACGACCGGTACTTCAGCTAGTTTATTATAAATATGTATCGAATATAGTTAGAAAACGCCTGGCGAACATTGTAAAATAGTTTAGTAGGCGATTTCAATATAGATTTCAATTCCGAAGATGTGTTCTATGTAAGAGAGAAGAGAAATACGGTACACTTATTATTATGATACACTTTCTAAATGGTATTAACCCCCCCCCATGGGGTCATACCCCCCCCCATGAGGAATTTTTTGCCATACAAAATGTATATTCTTCACTACATTATCACACACACTTAAACATATATATGAGTTGTAGTAGTCGTAACCCCCCCCCCATGAAAAATTTCTGGCTACGCCCCTGTTATAAAGGTGAAGTACAGTTTGACTATGCCTGGCGAAAATTGTTAAACAGTTTTGGTACGCGATTTAGAATGGATTTCAATTTCAAAGAAGTGTTTTGTGGAACAAGAAAGGAAAACACGGCACATTTGGAATATGCTTGGCGAAGTTGGAGGATAGTTGGAATATGCTTGGCGAAGATTGTAAAACAGTTTCAGTATGCGATTTTCTGAAACCGTTAAGATAGATTTCGATTCCAAAGATGTGTTTTATGGAACAAGAAAGAGTTGGTTCCTATTTTAACCCACCCACTCTCGCCAACCTAAAAAATCGCCGCACTTTGGCGAGCTTCGCAGTCATGGGTCTCTAGGAGTTATGCACGTTTCAACGCTCCCAAAAGAACTAGATGAAAACTAAAGTGAACAAATTAGAGATAAACGCATCAGTTAAGGAATTTGAAGACACTTAATTATTAAAACTACATTAATTGGCAACCCAAAATAAATAAAAATGTAACGGTATGCTTTACTTACATGTTGTTCCAAATCGCCATTTTAATTCTAAATTACGATTGCGACATAAATACAAAAAATCGTCGTGGGAGCTCCATATGTTTAATGATCGCCACCTTAGCGAGAGTCGGAGCATTTCAGTAGAAACCCACGAAAGACAAACACGGCACACTCATGGATTATGATGCACATTCGAAACAATATTTAAAACGGTGAGTTATAGTTGTAATATACTTAGCGAAGATTGTAAAATAGTTTTAGTAGACGATTTTAAGATAGATTTTGATTCCAAAGATGGGTTTTATAAAAGAAGGAAGAAACATACTGCTCACTCATGAATAATGATATCCTTTCCAACCTTGGAATAAGGAAGAAAAGAGGGGCGACGCATAAATTATGGTACGCTTTTAATCTATAGCACTTTGGTGCGTATTTAAAATCTAAAAGGGTTTCAGATTTAGTAGTCCTTTACCCGGAATAATGATTTACTGTAATGACTGTATTGTAGAACCTCTCGCTGCTCTACTGAAGTACAATGATTGATCTCCATCACCATATATATATATATATAATATATATATATATATATATATATATATATATATATATATATATATATATATATATATATATATATATATATATATTATAGTATTAAAATTACCTAAACTCAGTAATGTGAACAGAATTTTCAAAGGAACAATGATTTTTTTTTCCATTTTAAATGTTAACCTATGTATAACCAGTGCTCTCCCATCGCTCTAAACATGGAGCGGTGACGATTCCCTTTTGTGTCTAACGTATTTTTTCAGTTTGATCTTTGAGCAACCTCTGTTGATCAACTTTGCATATGAATTTCAATAATTAACCTGAATAAATATAAATTTTGTGATCCATGGTACTCGAATCATAATATTCCTTATCTAGAAAAGAAACTTAAAGTAAAGAATCACATCAGCTGAGATCTTATTTATTTAGGGGAAAAAAATAATTCTTAAATTCTCTTCTGAGATCATTATAGCTAATCAAATTATTAAATTACTTATTCTATTTTTTTTTAACTGGCAAAAAATATGACATTTGGCGTCCCACACACACCTTTTGCAGGACATTTATTCTAAAGTCCTAGAAACGGTTGGCAACCCTAATTCCTGCAGTAACCGTCCAGCCGGCAGCGAGCGAACATTTGACAGAGAGAGCTCAATTGATTTTTGTTAAAATCGAAGCTAAGTTCTTCCAAGTTCTGGAGATAAATTACACTACAATTGAGTATTTCTAAACTTTTAAACTAGTGCAGCTTTCAGCAGATTTTGGCGGAAGCAAAATTTTCTGCGGGCATGCCGGACACAAGGATAACAAAAGTTATTTTTGCCTTGAAAACGTGTTTATTTTTAAATGATGATGATGCAATATTTACAAAGATGGCATGTGGCACAAGAAAACATGATTCTGTAACTTCGGGGAAAGTTTGCAAATCCAGGAAACAGCATAGTCAACTATAAAAATGGCGAAGCCATTGTTACCGATTAATTAAATCTCACCCAATAACAGTAACACTTTCTCGCCAAATATAGAAAAGTCACCCAGCAACTTTAAGTTTGGGGAACTTGTTTTTTTTTTTTTTTTTGCACCAACTTTGGGCGATAAATTCTTAAAATTGCTCCACCTTGACGCCTTTTGACATATTGCCGTTACGGACAGGACAACCCTTTGTGAAATGGTTTCATGGTTCTTTCCAATCTTCTAAATGATAATATCATTACCTAACCAAATTAACATAGGAATACCCCTAAGATATTCCCTTCCCAATAAAAGACGAATCATGAAAACCGGTCAGTCTAGTAAAAAATTATCGCTGTACACATACTTTAAAAAAAAAAAATATATGAAGGTTGTAGATGCAACTCACATTCTCCACTTAAAAAGTCAGTTCTCAGTTCTCTTAGAAAAAAGCAAAAGAACTTACTAACAAACATGATATATTGGCACAATTTTTCTAAACAATTTGAACAAACTACTATGCACATAGTCCTAAATTTGTAATAATTCTGGGTAAAGCTAAAATTAAATTTATAAAAGGAAAATGTGAGTTTTGCATTTACACCCTTCCTATTTACATACGCGTTGAACATAGTACCTCCCCCTTTACTGAAGTTGGTAAAAATGTAATTATATTAATCAGTTAATAAGCAATTTAAAACTAAAGATTTAATTAATTAATTTTATTGTTTTGTAGGTGCCCTGAAATTAAAATAATTACCATATTTAGGTTAAATTTCTTCGAAAGAAAGCGTCTTTCTTTTACCTTCAGGACTACACCACTACTCTTTAAAACTCGACAGCAGACTTTTACGAGAAAGGACTTAGTTCGAATGAGGGCTCGAAATAAGATTTTGAAGCTGGCAGCAAAAAAAAATGTTCTGAGCTTTTGCAAGCTGGGAGCAAAAACTATTCAACTCGGGGAAAAATTTTAAATTTATATAATAACAGCAAATTGAAGTTTTTTTTTTTCACTTAACTTTAAAAAAAAAAATGAATAATGCAATAAGAAATAAAATACACCACGTGTATTGTGGGCATTCTGCAGTTTTACGTGTAACCTCAAAATGCATTTGAGATGAAAACAAACACTCACATGATACAGTTTTAAATACTCGCAGCGAGATTTGCCCCGAGAACTGTTGATCTTCGCGGTTATATAGGATAATCTCGTGGCATTTGCTGTAGTTGGCGGCACATCCCTGGCTGAAATACTGTTCACATACAGGGTGATTCAAAATCCATCAATATTTGGTAGGGTGGTATGGAATAGGAAAAGAGGACTATTTCACGTAGGAAAGCATAGGCGCAGATGTCTTGTAGTAGGACCATGAATGACAGAAAGTAGATAGATGCATATATGCAAGTTCATTCCACGTATACCCGTTCATTTTGCTTTTGTAATGTAACTCCTTCGTACGACTGGCTGCACATGTCAAAATTCCATCGTAGCGGGTTGGGAATCGTCTGCTAAAATAATTACTTTTGTTGCCAAATCTATTTGTGTGAGGAAAAAAAAAGTCCATTATTTTAACTGAGCTATCGTACTGCATAATGAGGCATAAGAAATATGAAATTACTACTGCGATCAAAAACTATTCGAGATGCTTCATAACGTGAATCTTTTACCGGGTTTGCTTGTGTACTTCGATGAGTCATCAAAGGGGGCCAACGGACGTTTTTCATTGGTTAGATTCGGCCGTTAGATGACGTATCTAAGTGCTGGAACCAATAAGTGTGCATCCGTAGGCATGTTTGGATGACTCATCGGAGTGCATAAGCAGGCCCGGTAGAAGAGTCAGGATGGACTGGACCCGGTGAATGGAAGTTGTGGAGAGGGTTGCCAATTCAGCCACTTTGTGTCTAGATCTGACAATTTAGCCACTTTGTAGATAGATCTTGACCAACTGGCAATACCAAAGTATTTTGTAATTCGGAAATGAGAGTCCTAATGACTCAAAAAACACTTACACACGCACACAATCATATTTCAGCAGTATAAGCACTTAGAAGTAAGCGCTAATGAATAATGTATTTTTTCTTATCAGCATGAAAGCATTTTTAGCCATTTCTGGTAAATTTTATTTTTGATTCTAGCCACTTATTCCCCGGTAGAGTTGGCAGCACTGGTTGTGAACTCAAAGCACCCCCTACACCGCTATGCGATCGTTTGCGCCCATGCTTTCCTACAAGAAGAGGTCTTCTTTACCTATTTCCTACCTCCCTACGAAATATTGATGATGACTTTTGAATCACCCTGTATGTTTAGATCAAATGCAACTTGAGAAGAGAAACCATTTAAAAAACTCTTTTAAGTACTGACTAAAAATGCATATTATTTAAGCATGCAAAAATGTCAGTGCTCTGTATTTCACTAAACCTATAGGAAAAATAAGCAGCTACAACGGGAAAATCTTCATATCACTAGACTTCAAACGCAGGCATGTCTATTATAAAGGCCTCTTTTGATTGGTGTGCAATCGATATATTCCAGATGTTCAGTGGCGAAACATCCTCTATACACACACACACACACACAAAAAAAAAAAAAGTACCCGCGAATAGAGTAGGACAAATTGAGATACGAATTCAGAAACCTGTCACTCTGGAGCAAAATATTGGAATGGGTGTTTCCGACATTCCTGTCCAAGACTTCAATGCGGCATAAGAAATATGAAATTACTACTGTGATCAAAAACTATTCGAGATGCTTCATTTAAAATACATTTACAGTAGATATTGTATGCCTATTTTTATCGAACATTTTTATGACTTCTATAAACACCTAGCAACAGCCAGGAATTTATTTTATTTTATCGTCTGAAAATAAATTTGCTTTTAATGAGAATTTTCACTTAGCCGATTTTCGAAAATGGCGAATGTTACTAAGTAAAGAACATGTATTAAATTTAACATTCAGAATGAAATTTCTGTCACACACACACACACACACATACAACAAAAAAAGAAAAATTAGAAAAGCTTTTTCAAAGGCGACTGTTTATCATGAATATCAGAACATAATTACAGTAATAGTGAGTCGAAGTCGTTCAAAAATCAAGATAATGTTGGCTGTTCTCTTTGAGTGTCATGGTGATGTACATTATGAATTCTTACCTACTCTGCCAAGACAGTTAATAAAGAATATTATTGAGTGTTTTTGTGTAAATACGGTGGATTAATTAGTAATAATAATAAAAATAATGTTTGAAATTTGGCGAATAAACTCATAGGTGATGGATTACAATAACGCATTGCCTCACAGTGCAGTTGGGAAGAAAAACCAATTATCTATGAAATTCTTCCCTTAAAACATGGAAAATATCCGTCCATTGTTTAGGCACAACTGCTTAGTCATTAAAACTTTCTCAAACTTTTTGTTTAAATTTAATGTAAAGAATTATTTATTTGAATTTAATGTAAAGAAAAACTACATTATTTTCCAGAACACCTAATATTTGAGGGGAGGACGTTAATTAATTTAAAATGTACCTGGCCAATTTTTAATTTTTACTTCTGAAGTAAAAATAAAGTTGTATGCAATAACCCATAAATTCTACCTTGCGGGAATAATCCTTCAACCTGTAATTGCTAAAAGAAAATACCATTCCTATTTCAAGGTACCTGAAATAAAATATTTACCGACTCAAATAAAGAGACAAAATTTAAAACATTTTCTTTAATTATTATGACTTAACTACCAAACTTACAATATCTTATACAATTTCCTTTTTCTTACACATTAAATAATGATAACCGTGACATTATTTGTTTTTTTGTGAATATTCAATAAGATTAATCATAAAATCTGTTTCGCGGTGAGAATGCTGATTATATACATAGGAGAGAGCGGGGAGATATAGTGCAACTCAAGATTAAAACAAATCAATGCAAAGGTATTTTACCTTTTCTGCTGATGCACTGGTGGGGCACTTTTTTATGCTTGATGGCTCGTGACATCTAGGTTGGTATATCGTAATTTTTCAGCAATTGAAGCTCGGCAACATTCACTTCACTTTTAATAAAATTGCTGGTTCACTACGGAATTTTTTTCAATCATTTTTTTTTTTTTTTTTTTTGAACACACTCACTCAACCACATCACTTTTGAAGTCCGTTCACTCTGAACTTCATCTCGACTCCTCTCGTCACTTCTCATCTCCTACTTCTTTTTTGACCTCTTGAGCCCCTTTTTCTTTTCGCTTTTTTTAGCAACCAATCCGGGGTTCCTTTTGCTCACGTCCCCTTTACGTGCATAATTTTCTGTTTCTCCGTTTCTGTGATTGGTTCACTGTCCTTATTTTCTACGCCTCCTAGCCTACGTCTTTCTGCGTAATATTGGCCATCTGAGACAGTGTACAATAAATTTTTCTAATTTATTATGGGGGAATTTTGACTGTCCCTTCGTGACACTTTCTGGCATCACGATGTCTGCATCTCGTAACTCAGCTGCCCACTATAAATTTCTTTAATTTATTATGGGGCAATTTTGACTTTGCCGTAGTGACACATCTGGCTCCACGATGTCTGCATATTGTAAATTATTCTTCGTGTGTGGGCTCCCCTTTTGCACTACATATCTCCCCTTGTTAATAAAAAAAAACAATAAAAAAAATGACATAAAGTCCACGTATAGAAGTTCATCCATGGCTCAGTAGAACGTCTTTCTTATACCGTAAATGTCTCTTTTCTTTTGTTGCCGTTTACTTGTTCGTTTTGTTTTGATTTTCACATAGTCCAACATGAATCCTTGAAACGTATTACCAGAGTTCGTATATTGCAGTTGCACTTCCCACATGGTACATATCTGTTAAGATTGATAGTCGTCTTTCAGTTCATATTTGCCTTGACCTAGTCTCCAAATTATCCACCTTTGGATTGGAACTTTTTTTTTTTTTTTTTTTTTTTTATTGATTTGTATGTAATTTGAGCATACATAACATTCATTTTTTTTTTGTTGTCACATACCTTTGCATTTACAACCACCAAATATACACTTTACTGTCTTTATCAAAGTTTATATATATATATATATATATATATATATAAAATATCTGAGACAGTCATATATATATATATATATTCTTTTTTTATTTTTTTGCCTGTATCTTATCGCCCTTTTCATATACAACCTGTGTCCAATTTACCCTTCCTACGCATCTGTTTTCCAATTGTCAGCATCGTCTGCTGTTATTGGCGAAACCAAAACCATTTCTTCCGCTCATTCTCTTTCTCAACTGCCTCGAAAAACGAAACTACGTCTCCTTCTCCTGTTGCCACGACATCCATTATCCTGTCTCCCTTTCGCTAATTACTCTCCGCGGCACGCCCCTCGTCCCTGACCGGTCTTGTGGATTCCCTTCTACGAATGTGAGAAAGCGATTATCACCCCCTTTTGTAATACACTATTCCCACTCAACTCGAACTGTGGGTGGAAGAATCGCTGAATCACCCCACGCACGTTGTTCATCCCCGCACTGACTCGTCTGCATGCCTCGCGCGCTGGGTTCTATTTTATTTTATTTATTTTTTACCTTATTTTTCCTGTGATGTAACCTTGTAGTTTGTATAATCCTTTTTTTTTTTAGGACTCATTGCATCCACTGTTTGTTTGTTGTTTTTGAAATTATTCCCGGTCGCTCTCACTTGCCTCTCTAATCCAGACACGCGACACCTGCAGTATCATTGTGCTGAATTTCTTATTTAATACTGTTGATATCATTGTTTTTAGCATTTTGTTCGCTCTCCATTATATGTTTAAACGCCTGTCCTCTCAATCTAGTTTTCATAATTAGACCACGTTCATTTTCCTTCCAGCCGGATAACTCCGCGATATTTTCAAATTGGGCGAAAAATTCTTCTAAACTTTCCCCATCTTGCCCGCTATACTGCGGCAATAAACTTATCAATTGCGTATCCATTTTGTTTGAATTTTCTGTACTGTCTATTTGTTTTTTTGCCTTTTCCTCGCTTATTTTTATTATTTGCCATTAATTTCCATCACTAATTTAAATACATATCATACACACACATAAATATATATATATATATATTATATATATATATATATACACTCACTATGACTTATTCTTTTCTTTTAAATACCAGTACTCTCTAATAGTACTCAGCACTAAGTTGTCTTAATTTTATCAATCATAAACAAAAAACAATTTTTTTTTTTGTTAACTATACTACTACATTTTTTTTTTTTAATATTTTTCTCTCAATATGAAATCAACATTTTTTAACACACTTGTCTTCATAATAAGTTCACAAATCCTTTCTTTCACACAATTAAATATTTTCTAACACAATACTCTTCACTATAAAATCGTGCAATATTTCACAACTCAATATTTTTTTTATTTATATATATTATTTTTTTTTACACAACTAACTAATTTTTTTTATATACTTTTATGAATCTTTATGAATATTAAAGCAAAAATTGTTTCTTCATTTCACACCTGGTAATATTTAATCAACTTTGAATATCACAATATATACACTATTACTCATTATGCAAAGGTATCTGATCTGAATGCTATGTATCCTATATCTCCTCCGAGAAATTTCTCCTCTTTACTTATTATTAATTTTACAGTATTGAAGGATTTTCCGAAGGCTCACTTCTCGCGGCACCACATGAAGTAAAAATAAAGTTGTATGCAATAACCCATAAATTCTACCTTGCGGGAATAATCCTTCAACCTGTAATTGCTAAAAGAAAATACCATTCCTATTTCAAGGTACCTGAAATAAAATATTTACCGACTCAAATAAAGAGACAAAATTTAAAACATTTTCTTTAATTATTATGACTTAACTACCAAACTTACAATATCTTATACAATTTCCTTTTTCTTACACATTAAATAATGATAACCGTGACATTATTTGTTTTTTTTGTGAATATTCAATAAGATTAATCATAAAATCTGTTTCGCGGTGAGAATGCTGATTATATACATAGGAGAGAGCGGGGAGATATAGTGCAACTCAAGATTAAAACAAATCAATACAAAGGTATTTTACCTTTTCTGCTGATGCACTGGTGGGGCACTTTTTTATGCTTGATGGCTCGTGACATCTAGGTTGGTATATCGTAATTTTTCAGCAATTGAAGCTCGGCAACATTCACTTCGCTTTTAATAAAATTGCTGGTTCACTACGGAATGTTTTTCAATCATTTTTTTTTTTTTTGAACACACTCACTCAACCACATCACTTTTGAAGTCCGTTCACTCTGAACTTCATCTCGACTCCTCTCGTCACTTCTCATCTCCTACTTCTTTTTTGACCTCTTGAGCCCCTTTTTCTTTTCGCTTTTTTTAGCAACCAATCCGGGGTTCCTTTTGCTCACGTCCCCTTTACGTGCATAATTTTCTGTTTCTCCGTTTCTGTGATTGGTTCACTGTCCTTATTTTCTACGCCTCCTAGCCTACGTCTTTCTGCGTAATATTGGCCATCTGAGACAGTCTACAATAAATTTTTCTAATTTATTATGGGGGAATTTTGACTGTCCCCTCGTGACACTTTCTGGCATCACGATGTCTGCATCTCGTAACTCAGCTGCCCACTATAAATTTCTTTAATTTATTATGGGGCAATTTTGACTTTGCCGTAGTGACACATCTGGCTCCACGATGTCTGCATATTGTAAATTATTCTTCGTGTGTGGGCTCCCCTTTTGCACTACATATCTCCCCTTGTTAATAAAAAAAAACAATAAAAAAAATGACATAAAGTCCACGTATAGAAGTTCATCCATGGCTCAGTAGAACGTCTTTCTTATACCGTAAATGTCTCTTTTCTTTTGTTGCCGTTTACTTGTTCGTTTTGTTTTGATTTTCACATAGTCCAACATGAATCCTTGAAACGTATTACCAGAGTTCGTATATTGCAGTTGCACTTCCCACATGGTACATATCCTGTTAAGATTGATAGTCGTCTTTCAGTTCATATTTGCCTTGACCTAGTCTCCAAATTATCCACCTTTGGATTGGAACTTTTTTTTTTTTTTTTTTTTTTTTTTTATTGATTTGTATGTAATTTGAGCATACATAACATTCATTTTTTTTTTGTTGTCACATACCTTTGCATTTACAACCACCAAATATACACTTTACTGTCTTTATCAAAGTTTTTATATATATATAATATATATATATATATATAAAATATCTGAGACAGTCATATATATATATATATATTCTTTTTTTATTTTTTTGCCTGTATCTTATCGCCCTTTTCATATACAACCTGTGTCCAATTTACCCTTCCTACGCATCTGTTCTCCAATTGTCAGCATCGTCTGCTGTTATTGGCGAAACCAAAACCATTTCTTCCGCTCATTTTCTTTCTCAACTGCCTCGAAAAACGAAACTACGTCTCCTTCTCCTGTTGCCACGACATCCATTATCCTGTCTCCCTTTCGCTAATTACTCTCCGCGGCACGCCCCTCGTCCCTGACCGGTCTTGTGGATTCCCTTCTACGAATGTGAGAAAGCGATTATCACCCCCTTTTGTAATACACTATTCCCACTCAACTCGAACTGTGGGTGGAAGAATCGCTGAATCACCCCACGCACGTTGTTCATCCCCGCACTGACTCGTCTGCATGCCTCGCGCGCTGGGTTCTATTTTATTTTATTTATTTTTTACCTTATTTTTCCTGTGATGTAACCTTGTAGTTTGTATAATCCTTTTTTTTTTTAGGACTCATTGCATCCACTGTTTGTTTGTTGTTTTTGAAATTATTCCCGGTCGCTCTCACTTGCCTCTCTAATCCAGACACGCGACACCTGCAGTATCATTGTGCTGAATTTCTTATTTAATACTGTTGATATCATTGTTTTTAGCATTTTGTTCGCTCTCCATTATATGTTTAAACGCCTGTCCTCTCAATCTAGTTTTCATAATTAGACCACGTTCATTTTCCTTCCAGCCGGATAACTCCGCGATATTTTCAAATTGGGCGAAAAATTCTTCTAAACTTTCCCCATCTTGCCCGCTATACTGCGGCAATAAACTTATCAATTGCGTATCCATTTTGTTTGAATTTTCTGTACTGTCTATTTGTTTTTTTGCCTTTTCCTCGCTTATTTTTATTATTTGCCATTAATTTCCATCACTAATTTAAATACATATCATACACACACATAAATATATATATATATATATTATATATATATATATACACTCACTATGACTTATTCTTTTCTTTTAAATACCAGTACTCTCTAATAGTACTCAGCACTAAGTTGTCTTAATTTTATCAATCATAAACAAAAAACAATTTTTTTTTTGTTAACTATACTACTACATTTTTTTTTTTTTAATATTTTTCTCTCAATATGAAATCAACATTTTTTAACACACTTGTCTTCATAATAAGTTCACAAATCCTTTCTTTCACACAATTAAATATTTTCTAACACAATACTCTTCACTATAAAATCGTGCAATATTTCACAACTCAATATTTTTTTTATTTATATATATATATTTTTTTTACACAACTAACTAATTTTTTTATATACTTTTATGAATCTTTATGAATATTAAAGCAAAAATTGTTTCTTCATTTCACACCTGGTAATATTTAATCAACTTTGAATATCACAATATATACACTATTACTCATTATGCAAAGGTATCTGATCTGAATGCTATGTATCCTATATCTCCTCCGAGAAATTTCTCCTCTTTACTTATTATTAATTTTACAGTATTGAAGGATTTTCCGAAGGCTCACTTCTCGCGGCACCACATGAAGTAAAAATAAAGTTGTATGCAATAACCCATAAATTCTACCTTGCGGGAATAATCCTTCAACCTGTAATTGCTAAAAGAAAATACCATTCCTATTTCAAGGTACCTGAAATAAAATATTTACCGACTCAAATAAAGAGACAAAATTTAAAACATTTTCTTTAATTATTATGACTTAACTACCAAACTTACAATATCTTATACAATTTCCTTTTTCTTACACATTAAATAATGATAACCGTGACATTATTTGTTTTTTTTGTGAATATTCAATAAGATTAATCATAAAATCTGTTTCGCGGTGAGAATGCTGATTATATACATAGGAGAGAGCGGGGAGATATAGTGCAACTCAAGATTAAAACAAATCAATACAAAGGTATTTTACCTTTTCTGCTGATGCACTGGTGGGGCACTTTTTTATGCTTGATGGCTCGTGACATCTAGGTTGGTATATCGTAATTTTTCAGCAATTGAAGCTCGGCAACATTCACTTCACTTTTAATAAAATTGCTGGTTCACTACGGAATTTTTTTCAATCATTTTTTTTTTTTTTTTTTGAACACACTCACTCAACCACATCACTTTTGAAGTCCGTTCACTCTGAACTTCATCTCGACTCCTCTCGTCACTTCTCATCTCCTACTTCTTTTTTGACCTCTTGAGCCCCTTTTTCTTTTCGCTTTTTTTAGCAACCAATCCGGGGTTCCTTTTGCTCACGTCCCCTTTACGTGCATAATTTTCTGTTTCTCCGTTTCTGTGATTGGTTCACTGTCCTTATTTTCTACGTCTTTCTGCGTAATATTGGCCATCTGAGACAGTGTACAATAAATTTTTCTAATTTATTATGGGGGAATTTTGACTGTCCCTTCGTGACACTTTCTGGCATCACGATGTCTGCATCTCGTAACTCAGCTGCCCACTATAAATTTCTTTAATTTATTATGGGGCAATTTTGACTTTGCCGTAGTGACACATCTGGCTCCACGATGTCTGCATATTGTAAATTATTCTTCGTGTGTGGGCTCCCCTTTTGCACTACAACTTCCTTGTACGTAGTATAAGGAAGTAATGTGATCCCGAAAAACTTTGGGGGCCAAATTTCGACGAAAAAACCGATTTTGACTACCTCTAAATTTAATTTTAAGAATTTTTTCGATGCATCTCATCGTAGGCTAGCATGCACGATCATATTAACGCGTCTGCAACTCATTTTGACCAGCGGCGAGTTTATTGTGGTCAGTTTTTCCATGCCGTCTGTACGTACGTACGTACGTATGTATGTAACTCGCATATCTCAAAAACTATGGGTCGTAGAATGTTGAGATTTGATATTTACGATTGTTCTATGATCTAGTTGTGCACCTCCCCTTTTGGTCGCAATCGAATGTATAGTTTATGTACAGGACCGCCCAAAAGTCTCGAAATACATTACGCTCTATGGGCCGAAATTCATTAAACTCGCATATCTCAAAAACTATAAGGCGTAGAATGTCGAAACTTCATATTTTGGATAATTGTAACATCTAGTTGTGCACTTCCCTTTTGGTTCCATTCGATTGGATAGTTTATCTACAGAACCGCCTAAAAGATTCGAAATACATTACGCACTATGGGCCGAAATTCATCAAAGCGTTTTTTAGAGGTATTGGGCTATTTCAAACGACTCAGAAGTGATATATGCTGTAAAGAGTTAGAAAATGAATTTCTCCATTAAAAAAATCTGATGTGTCCAACACATGACTTCCTTGCACGTCCATTAGAACAAAAATATTTTCGACGCACTTCCTCTAAACTTATTTGTTTGAAAGAGATAAAATATCAATAATAGTAAGGTTTAGCGGTTTCTAGACAAATATTTCGATATCGCCAAGCTGAGTTCAATTTGAAATATTTCCTTCTGACACTTTATTTGGCGATATTTCACCAAAAGCCGACAAACTTGAGATAGTCTGCGAGATTTTGGGGATAGCCAAAGTAGTCATTGACCACAGACTTTCAATAAATTGAATGCATCCATACACCTCTATGTATTTAAAGTCATTTGGCTCACCCTGTAAATAAATTCTCAGTCGATTGCTGTCAAAAAAGATATGGAAAACAGTTAGATATTACAATAGTTCTAAATACAAAAGTTCAAAAATCTACGGGTTAAAGTTTTAGTGTTATACAAAATACGAAATAATTTTTGGCGCCAAATTTGGCGATATTTCGGCGAAACTCGTCAATGTCGACGAAATTTGGCGAGATTTTAAGCATGAACCAAACAATGACAGATTATCGCCAAGAACGATGACAAATGGCGATACATTGGGCATGGACCAAATGACTGACTATCGCCAAATTTGGCGATATTTCGCCAAAAGTCGCCAAGGTCGAGGACAGACGGCGAGTTTTTGGGCATGTACCAAACAATGACTGTCTACAGTTGTATTATATTGAAGATGTCCATAGACATTAAAGTACTAAAATTCTTTTCGGTGGTCCTGTAAATAAACTCTCCAGTAGATTGGAACCAAAAATCGAGATACATACCTAGATGTTACAACATTCTTATATATGAAATTTCATAATAGTTTTTGAGATTTGAGAGTTAAATATGCACACACGTACACCAAAAGTCGCCAAGCTTGGCGACTTTTGGCATAGTTCTTGAGGGAGGCACGTGACCGTGGTCGGACCATTACCTAACTTATGTGGTAGGACGGTATTGTGCTTGAAATGGATGAATGCCCCTAAAATTGCCATTGACCGTAATGTATTGGAAATCTTTTGAGTGTTCCTGTAGCAGAACTACAAATGATAAAGACACTTTTTTTAATGAAGAAATTCATTTTCTAACTCTTTACAGCATACATCACTTCTGAGTCGTTTGAAATAGCCCGATACCTCTAAAAAACGCTTTGATGAATTTCGGCCCATAGAGCGTAATGTATTTCGAATCTTTTGGGCGGTTCTGTAGATAAACTATCCAGTCGAATGGAATCGAAAGGGGAGGTGCACAACTAGATGTTACAGCAATCCTAAATATAAAGTTTCAACATTCTACGCCTAATAGTTTTTGAGATATGCGAGTTTAATGAGTTTCGGCCCATTGAGCGTAATGTATTTCGAATCTTTTGGGCAGTCCTGTACATAAACTATCCATTCGATTGCCACCAAAAGGGGAGGTGCACAACTAGATCATAGAACAGTCCTAAATATCAAATCTCAACATTCTACGACCCATAGTTTTTGAGATATGCGAGTTACATACATACGTACGTACGTACGTACAGACGGCATGGAAAAACTGGCCACAACAGACTCGCCGCTGGTCAAAATGAGTTGCAGACGCGTTAATATGATCGTGAATGCTAGTCTACGATAGGATGCATCGAAAAAATTTTTTTAATTAAATTTAGAGGTAGTCAAAATCGGTTTTTTTGTCGAAATTTGGCCCCCAAAATATTTCGGGATCACATTACTTCCTTATACTACGTACAAGGAAGTAAAAAGTGTCTTTATCATTTACAGTTCTGCTACAGGAACACTCAAAAGATTTCCAATACATTACGGTCAATGGCAATTTTAGGGGCATTCATCCATTTCAAGCACAATACCGTCCTACCACATAAGTTAGGTAATGGTCCGACCACGGTCACGTGCCTCCCTCAAGAACTATGCCAAAAGTCGCCAAGCTTGGCGACTTTTTTGTGTACGTGTGTGCATATTTAACTCTCAAATCTCAAAAACTATTATGAAATTTCATTTATAAGATTGTTGTAACATCTAGTTGTGCATCTCGATTTTTGGTTCCAATCTACTGGAGAGTTTATTTACAGGACCACCGAAAAGAATTTCAGTACTTTAATGTCTATGGACATCTTCAATATAATACAATTGTAGACAGTCATTGTTTGGTACATGCCCGAAATCTCGCCGTCTGTCCTCGACCTTGGCGAGTTTTGCCAAAATGTCGCCAAATTTGGCGATAGTCAGTCATTTGGTCCATGCCCAAAGTATCGCCAATTGTCATCGTTCTTGGCGAGTTTTGGCGAAATATCGCCAAATTTGGCGATAATCTGTCATTGTTGGTCCATGCTTAAAATCTCGCCAAATGTCGTCGACATTGACAAATTTCGCCGAAATATCGCCAAATTTGGCTCCAAAAATTATTTCGTATTTTGTATAACTCTAAAACTTTAACCCGTAGAATTTTGAACTTTTGCAATTAGAACTATATTATAATATCTAACGGTTTTCAATATCTTTTTTGACAGCAATCGACTGGGAATTTATTTACAGGGTGAGCCAAATGACTTTAAATACATTAAGGTGTATGGATGCATTCAATTCATTGAAAGTCTGTGGTCAATGACTACTTTGGCTATCCCCAAAATCTCGCAAACTATCTCAAGTTTGTCGTCTTTTGGAGAAATATCGCCAAATAAAGTGTCAGAAGGAAATCTTTCAAATTGAACTCAGCTTGGCGATATCGAAATATTTGGCTAGAAATCGCTAAACCTTACTATTATTGATATTTTATCTCTTTCAAACAAATAAGTTTAGAGGAAGTGCGTAAAAAAACATTTTTGATTTAATAGACGTGCAAGGAAGTCATGTGTTGGACACATCAGATTTTTTTTATTTAGTTATTAGAGAATGACTTGCAGGTGGTCTCAAAAATATTCAAAAGTTTTATAATCTTGAAAATATTTTTGATCAATTGCAAATCTAAAAGAAATTGTTTTAATCTACACATCACTAATAATTTAATCAATTTTTTTTCAAAAATTAAGAATACTTTTTACTGAACTACGGAGGTATTTTATAATAAACTAGATGTATGCCCCGTTCTTCGCACGGGAATGAATGGATTCTTTTTTTATATTACGGTTTAATGTAATTACTATTTATCATAATAAATAGATATAGAAAAACTGATATCGCATAAATATTATCTGTGTTCAACAATTATGCATAAAGAATTTCATGGCGATCGTTTGAACGGTGAAGATGATTCGGCGCAGCACCATCATGTGTCGAAGTTTTTGCAAAATAAATAGCATCAAAATATTTTCATGATCAAATATTTATGTGTACCAATTTTCATAGCAAACAGTTTAACGGTCAAGATATGCTGCAGTGCCATCTAGTGGCGAATTAAAATAATAATGCGCTACTGCACCACCAAAGGGCGAGTTAAGCAAAATGGATAACGCGAAAATATTATCCGTGATCAAATGTGTATGTATACCAATTTTCAGAGCGGTTAGTTGAACAATCAAGAAGTTGATTGCTGAAGTGCTATCTAGTGGCGAGTTAAAATAATAAAGTGCTGCAGTCAGGGGCAAATTTGTCGAGTTGAGGGCCCTGGCCACAAGCTTCATTATGGGACCCTCTTTCGAAAGCTTTTTCAAAATTTACAATTCGATACACTTCGATGTTCTGCAGCGCCACCTAGCGGCAAGCTAGAGGAAAATGGATATCATAAAACCTTCTCCATCTTCAAATATCCATAAATATCAATTTCCATCAAAATTGGTTGAATGATATTTTCATAGCAAGCGGTCCAACGGAATAGAATTAGACGCTCTGCAGTGCCGCCTAGCGGCAAGTTATATCAAAATGGATTGCGTAAAAATATTCTCAGTGTTCAAATATCCATACGTACCAATTTTCGTCAGGAATGGTATTTCCATAGCAAACGGTTGAATATAATTCGATGGTCTGCAGCGCCACCTAGCGGTGAGCTAGGGGAAAATGGATAGCATAAAAACCTTCTCCTTGACAAAAGACTTAGGTGTACCAAATTTCATGGTGATCGGACAAACAGTTTTGGAGTTTTTCAACGTCATACACACACTCACACACACACATACCCACAAACATTTATTTTTATATACTAGATACCTAACGACGCTGTACCTCAAGAGTGGCTACTGGCAAGTAGCGATTTATCCCAATGACCAAAAGAAGACTACGTTCACTGCTGGACAAGACAGTTTGAAGTTATGCCATTTGCTCTGTGCGACAAACCGGCTACTTTCGAACGTCTAATGGAGACAGTGTTGAGAGGACCTTCCTACGACGAAGCATGTCTCCTGTATAAGGACGATATCACTATCGTCGGAAAAACTTTCAAAGAACATCAAAAAACATCCCAAAGGTGCAGCAAAAATTGAGGGACTGAAGCCTGTGGAAGTATTTTATTGTGAAAAATACACCATCTGAGAAAACTTCTGTGCTAAGCTGCTGTTATAAAACATGTTATTGCTTATTAATTTCTCTGTGTAATGAAGATTGTTCGTCAACCTTCTAGAACCAATAAAATTTAGGTTTCGTCCTGTGATCTAGACTGTTTACTAGAATATTACATATACACTGGACTTTTAAGCTACGAACCCAGAAACTAAGCAGAGTTTTCTTCAACAATATATTACTTATTTTATTCAATAAATTATTCATATTAATTTATCTGCTCATCTACTTAACTATTAACATTTCCTCTAGTTTGATTGCTTCATTATATAGTGAACGCCAAAAATCGACTAATAATGAAATTGCTGAAAAGTTTTTTAAATGCAGAAAAATTTGATTCTCATGACGATGATGAAAACTTGGATAATCTACTTATAGTATGTATGCGGTACCAAAATCGACGATATTTCCATAGTGCGAATGGCAACAGCAATGTATAAACATTAGTACAATAACCATAACGCAGGTGCAAATATCCAAATTAACAGTTCAATGATGTCAAATGGTGCAAGCAAATGTCACACAGTAGCTAGATTACAAAATAACACTTAATGAATACACAAAAATGCAAGATCTTCCGGACTTTTCCGCAGTTTTAAAATATCAAATTGACAATACTTGGAGCAATAGAACATCAAATTTTCAGCATTTGATATCCTTAGCAGACGATATTTTGGTGTTCTCTATTGAACTTCTCAGAGAATAAGTATTTTTGAAGCTTTTTTGCACTGAAAAAGAACTTTTATTTGAAATTTAAAAGTAAATCATTTTTAATCGTGGAATAATATTGAAAGATAAGCATCATCCATGAAACTATAATAGCTCTTGAAATGGTTCCAATTTTTCTAATAACCTACTCCTAAATCACTACTCTTCAAAGGGGTTAAATGCATATGTGGCTCCAAATGATTTACCTATGTTTCTTTAATGAGCTTTGTAGTAATGATGCACTACACATGTGAAGGAAATAAATTGCAAACTAGAATATAAATAAAATTCGATTCCTTTTAAAGTACCATCAAGTTAATATTCTATTTATTTTATATTTTGATGCATTTTTATTTTCCGAGTCTTAGAACTCCAAGAGTGTGTATTCCTAGCAAATTAGAATTTGTTATCCAATAAGATTCTACAAGCACATGACAGAAGGAAATAATTTCACACTGTATTTCCTTTTTATCGAAGCTTATTATATTCCTTACTTAACCACTATATCAACTGATCTCCGATTAGACTAGGATTCCGATTTGCTGCAAATAACTGTATTGGTCCTGCAGAAAATGGGATTAAATATCATTCGTTTCCACGAGATTTTTAAAGCTAACTTAAATCGTAAATGTTACAAAAATTATTTTGATCATGATGTAATTTTTACCTCAGAGATGATTAAGTTAAAGTGATTTTGAAAGTGAACCCAAAAGTCGTGAAAGATGCCTCAAACTGAAACATTTTTTGCCAATTTCATAATTTATACGTCAAAGCCTTTTAACCTAATCAGATTTTTATGTTTTAATGCACTCATAGCATCAAAATGATATCAATTTTACTTGTGATATATAACATGAATTGTTGAAAGAATAAAATAATAATCTGACGTTGATCACCGATCTACTTTTATTGGATATTGTGTAAGTTTATTATTTTTTGGAGCAAATTTTATGCCCAAGACTGTTAACCTAACTGAATTTCTAAAGCATTTTTAAAATCCTGATATTAAAATGATAGCAGTTTCACTCGCGAAATTTATCATATTATGGGAAAAAAAGAAGGTTTCACATTTTTCGCTGATCTACTTTTATCGAATATAAACACCTTCATATGTAGATGGTGAATCACGTAACTCTTTAAATTACAAAGATTTGATAATCTGATCAAATAAAATGAAACCCTTTATTTACAATTATACAAATTCATGTGGTTTAAGCTGAAAACATTTTTTGTGAAGAATCGCCTTATTCTTTGATACATGTGCATATTATTGTCAGACCATGTCGTTATATAACTTAAAACCTTCCTTATTAAATGGCTTATCATACGCAAAAAAGAATTTTTCGAATTAAGCTGGTGGTTCCAGAGATTACCACATTCAAACAGACAGGCACAGGGAGGGGACTTTGTTTTATAATATGTACAGATCATATGCTTATAACATAATTATTATTGTAATTAAATTAATAAATCGGATGTACAAGCTAATAGCTAAAATACTAAATGTAGACATTTGAGTCATGAATGTTAGACAAGATGTGCTCATTTTTTTTTTTTTAAAGAAAATATTTACAAATATTTCTTTCTGACAATAAAGGCTAGAACAGTAATCACACACTGAACAATCAATAAAAACTATTTTATTATAAGCTAATCATCAATATAAAAAATATCTTTAATTTTTTTTTAATAGCATTTCATTGCATTTTCTGTAAATACTTTTTACAAAAATCACAGTCAATTCACATTGAAACAATAATAAAATAGAGAACAGGTATTTCTTTCGTATCTTATATGGAAAGAAATAGCTGTAAAACAATAAAAATACAATAAAATAAAACCAATAACTAAATAGTGAAATAATAAAAATGCATTCCTTGATATTTAATAGGAACTTGTTAGCTCAAGTGATTGCATATTTCAAATAAGAATTATTCCTTTTTTCAAAGAATGAATTTTAGTACCCTGTAAAAAGCACACTTAAGTATTTTAAAACACACTTATATGCTAATTTAAAATATTCAGTAAAAATAAATTATTTTATCCGGGTAAAGAAATTATTTAAGAGTTATGAAGTTTTATTGGAAGATTTAAAGCCTCTCCGATTTTTAGTATTACACCTGATTAATTTTATTACTGTTGTAAGAGGGTATTTCATCTCATGAATTTAATTTTAAATAAATAGGTTTCAGTGGAAGAAAAACTAGAATGCTAATACATATGAATGGGTATATGCTTGCATTTAAAAATATATATTATTTCATTTTAAAAAATGTAGTAAAACAATACACTGATATTTTGCATTAGTGAACATGTCTTTAAAATTAAAGCACAAGTAAATCAAGTTTTAAGACTAAGAAACTGCTTACTGTGACAGAAAAAAAAAAAATCATCCATGTAATATAAAATGTAGTAGATTCACATTATCACAATGATCAAAAGGGAAATAAGCCACTTATATTTCACTTAACTAAAAATCTATATCAATAACTTAAAATTTTGAAAGAAAGCACAAAAAAATTATTTGAATTATTAAAATTACATCACTTTATATTGACTGACTAATTCAATTTCATCAATTTATTTTTTAAAGAAATAAAATTATAATAGATACTTAAATAGAGAATAAAAAGGGACAGCTCCAGCGAGGCTCTAGTAACTCATATTACTCAAGGTTCACCGCAGTGATAAAAGTGCCAAATAATACAGTAAATTGAGCAAAAACCCAAAAATGTATGAATTTTCATGTTGAGGTGGAGCTTGAGACTCTGAGACTTTTTTCTGAATTGAGACTACATTTACCCTCAAGCATAGTAATATATAATAATATATCATACTTAAAAAAGGAAATTTATTTTTTTTTCTTTGGTTTTGTAAAACTTCTAATAAATGCATTTCATAACTTGAAGTAATTATTTTAAAGCAGTCACTATTGGTAATATGTGATTGGTAATAATGTTGGTTTCATTGAAAGGTTTTGAACATTAGTTAAATGAATGCCTAAACTTTTTTTTTTTTCTTACTTTAAGATAATTTTATACCACTACTGTTAGTTTTGTCAAGCTAAGAGCAAAATTTGTTTTAAAATGAAAATTTGCTTCTTTGGTGTTTGCTTTAGGACAGCAATTTGAAAATAACCACTTGGCATTTGAACATAAATAAAAACAAACTATGTCTGAGACTTAAAACTCTTTGGGGTGTTACTTCACATGCTATATTGAACACTGTAAGAAATTATAAACCTGTATCAGTTATTTCTGATCAATTTTGTAAACATGAAACATTTTGCAAAATGTTTAACACTCCAGAAAATTACACAGTGCAGTTCCCTGTTTATGATTTTTTTAATGTTTCATAATAGGCACATTTTTGTTCCTTACAGCATATAATGTAGCTTGTAAAGAGACATCTTGAATTTTGGGGGGTTAGGGTGCAATTAGTTCACTTTTATTTAAATTCAATTGCTAAGAGAATTGTGTCACATTTTTTTCATCTGCAGTCTTAAGTATTGCTAAAATTACTTAAATACATTTAAATGGGTTTAAATAAATAAAAACTATCAGTGCACAAAAAAAAAAAAAATTTAAAAAAAATTAAAAATATCAGTGTGTTTCATTTTAAGATATATATATATATATAATAAGGATAGGATGCAATATAATTTATTAAGAGTTTAGTTAAAAACATATCACTTCAACAGATATTTAAATAATAAATATAAATATATTTAACAAGAAACCAGACTCTATAATCTTTTTTATAACTTGTTAAATTCAAAAAATATATGTGCAATTGAACTAGTGCATTGAAAGAACCAAATTATTTATGACACTATAATATAATTGAATAGGGTAACAGCAAGTTTCTGTTCTATGGTTGAATGGCTGAATCGTACAAAATATTTTTATGCTGCAATTGAGTTTTCAGTTTAACGAGTTCAACTATACTTGTGTAGACGAAACTGGCATAGCTGAAAAGTATAAGAAATCTACTCTTTTCTTCTTACAATAGCCTATTCTTACAAAAGAGAAGTAAAATACTTCTTCAGGAATATTCACTTAGACTTCAAGTTATGCAAATTAAAATTTTATATGTATGCAATTTTATATGCATACATATAAAATTTTAACATTTTCAATGAGGTGACATTAGTAATAATGGAGCATTAAATAGAAATAAATAAATATTAACAACAACATACAACAATACACTATGTATAACTGAAATCAAGCTTACTACATAGTTACAATAAATTATAGTAAATAAACACAAAAATCATATAAACATAAACATATAACGAAATTTATTTGCATGAAATAGTTGTATGTCCTGTCCTAAATAGAATTCCAATGGATTGAAAAAAAAAATTACTGAAGGTGTGTCAATTTAATACATGTTACATTCAATGGATTACTATTCACATGACACAATTACCTACATTTAAGGTATGTGTGTTTATTAAAGGGTCCATTAAAGACAGGTTTAATAATATCATTAATGCACAGTACCATTAGATGTCACTGATAAAATAACATGTATACAATAAAAGCATAACAATTATATTTATTGCAAGAAAAATTGAAATGAGATAATTCCTCTTTTGTTCAAAAACAGGCATATGGTATAAACAACTTATGGCACAAGACAAATAATCAACTCACATACGAAAAAATTGCAGTGTTATTCTTGTATACATTTATAGTATAAAATCCTATATTATTAACGTCATTAAAATTTCTTATAGATTATTCAAATAACAAATAAATTTGTGCAAAAGCAACTGAAATATTGGTGAAATATATATGTGCATATCACCAAACAGAAACATGCCAAATAAATAATACTACAATATTTGGAATAGTCATATCAGGCACACAATATATTCAAATAGATGGCATTGGATAAGAACAGTGAAGACATTAACAGCTAAATTTATGGTTGAGTTTAAAATTACAATTTAATAGTTTAAAAGTATAAAGTAAATTTTAAGACCAAACTAAAATGAATCAAGAGCATTTTCAATTAAATAATTAAAATTTACTTATATAGACATGAAAATATATAACTTTTATTTTACATATTTAGTAAAATAAAATAATTCTTATTTTTACATCCACACAGTTTCTGTCAGTGTATCTGTCTTTTGCATCTGGGTGAACATCTTTTGTATCTTTGTGGGGTGTGCATCTTTTGCATCTGGGCTGTTTTCTGATTTTTGTCTTTTTTTTTTCCCCTGCCTGTATGCCTGTAAGTTTAAAAACTCTACCAGATTATTTTATCTAGAAAAGAAAAAAAAAATATTTTTTACCTTATCATCCCTCTTCACACACACACATAAAAAAAAAACTCACACTGTTACAATTAACAAAATTTCTCCAGGCAAAGACCAACTCATCATGGAATGTGTTGCAAAAGCGACCCTTCGACCATTCCATATGCATAGTACTAAATGAAGCGAGAAAGAAAAAGATTTCAAACTTTCAATGCTTCACTGTTTTTTGGCAATGCTAAAAACAAAGGTATTGTTCTATTTTTTTCTTGCTTAGGCCATGTGATGTTATGTGCTTGTATTTGTGTATAATACTGTGAAATATATGCAGTTAAAATGATTTAAAGTGGTTTCTTTTTCTGCCAAACACAGATGAAAATTCGAAAAAATAAGAACCCTAACAATCGTTATTTAAAGGTTAGTTTTATAGTTTGTTGGTTTACCTTGTCGTAACTGAAATTAAATAATATCGTTAGGGACGCAGTATTATTTGGCATCCCTGACGGGATGCAAATTGAATGAAAATTCTACTAGTGAATAAAATAGTTAAGAACATCACGAACTGCATGTACGCATATAGTAATTCAATTTTGTTTGAAATACCTCATTTTAATAAAAATTATTGATGTTACATTATAGATTCTAAAAATATTTCATTGACAACTGACCAAACTTTGGCAGGTGATTTTAACATATGACTCAAAAATAAATAAATTACTGTAGTTTAATTTTGTTTTTGTTAACATTCATGCTTTCGTATTATATATATATATATAGGTTTTAAAGGAATAACAAAGACTAAGAAATAATTAAACAAGAAATATAATATCGATATGTATAACAAGCTTTTTGATTTGGGTGACTGCAACATTCATTTCTGATCTGTACTGTAAAATAAGTCTGGCTAAAACATGCAATTTAGATAGCTTAATTTTTAGGATTTTTTTTTTATGTGAGAGTTTTTTTCTATTTATCTCTAACTTTTAACAGTAAATACAAAAAAATAGTTGTAATTGTTTTAAAGTATAAAAATACTTAAAATAAATTTCGTAGTTTCCAAAATTTTTTTCTATAGAGATTTTTTTTTAAATGAAAAAAAAAAAAAAATCTATGTGACTTGCCATCTAGCAATGAATTAATATTATTCGGCAAATAAAACTAACACACACCCCCCCTCCCCACACACACACACAGAGACAGAGACACTTAAGAATTGCCTAAAAGTGCACCAACTGCTTTGCTCCAGAATGTATTTTGGAAAATGCTAATGTAGACAGTATATGTAACATCAATATTTAAAGAAAATAAGGTTTGTCACCTTTCAAATAGGCTGACTTAATGGGTTATGAGCTTGAATTTTCAAATTTAATAAGCTTTTAGTTAATTAATTAGTCAAAAATTTAATGTAAAAATATAGCAGGACCTAATTATCTATAGTTTTAAGATCCCCTTTTATTATTAATATATATACACATTTAATAGTTTAAGACAGATATTGTAGAACAAATTCTGCTATACACATGTAAATATGGTTAGAAAAAATATTTTACCCCCTTTACATATCCTTTGAAAATTTAAATGGTTCTGTAATCAAAATATTTGGAAAAATAATAATCATGATATATTTTAAAGAGCATTTTTAAGATGACTTAATAACTTTTGATTTCTATTTCATCTTATGCACTCATACACACATATGAATAATCATAAAATACTTATGATTCCCACAGCTACGATATATGGATCTCTAGCTGTCGATCCATTCAAACAATTGAGAAGAGATTTCAGACATAGTTATTCCGATGGCAGTGTAAAACATTTGCACAGAAGTTCATTATAATGAACCAATGAGAGCCCAAGAGCAGAGAGGGAAATTTATGTTATTGGAATAAAAGTTTTCAAGTGCCCTATTGTTAATTGAACATGTCTGTGAGTGTAAATGCAATCTCTCTTTGTGTTGTCTTTGATTCTTTACAATGCTAGTCTTTGGAAATGTTTTACTCTGCCAATTTTTGTCACATGTGTATCGTTCCAATACAATTTATAGTTTTTCAATGCACTGATCAATTTTTGAAGAGTGGGTATAGCCACTGCAAATTTTTGAAACTATTTTACTGTAACCATAACAGTTACAGCTCGATTAGTCTTGAGCAATCCCGATCTCAAGTGCATACCTCTAAATAACAATATCTGAAATGTCTTTAATTGGTTGAACAGAACAGTGGCTAGAGGTCCATATATCAGAAAAAACAATTTTGACCACTTTGCATATACATATTTCATTTTAAAAAAAAATAAACCAAAAACTAGCACAACAATTGTTGCCAGTTGGTGAAAATTAGAGATTTCTAAAGCAGAAAAAACTGCATGTAATATTTTCTTTTAATTACAGGATTTTTTTAAATTCAAGTTCTTTCAGTTAGGGAAGGTAATATTTAGAAAGCAGATTCATATGAAAAAACTTTTAAGATAAACAGATGAGTAAAAAGAAAATCTATAATTTCAATTAAAGGGAAAACACTAAAATTAATATATTTCATGTGTACACCAACTGATAATTTTTTTAAATGGACAATACAATATTTTTTTCTCATCAATAAATAAGAAAATATAACAATCAACATTTTTAGTCTAGTGGATTCATTCATGAAATACATAGCATTGCTTTATCTCCTAAAAATTAAATACATATAATAAATCTCACCAAAAATGGCTAAACACAAGTCTAATTTAATACATCTTGGAATTCACTTTAGATAATACAAATGCTATTGCTAATTAACTAATGTGACTTTTGCAAACACTTTTTCAAATTACTAACTTGATAAAAGTAGTAAATATGACTCTATATAATTAATTTAACATGATAAAACTCTGTGATGTTGCTTAAGAAGTACTTTTTACATCTGTAAATGAAATGATACTACACACATTTTAACAAGAATACATAAAATATAGTGATATTTACTTTTCATAAGAAGCACTAATATTTAAAAAAAAAAAAAAAAAAAAAAATTAAAAAAAAAATTAAAAAAAAAAAAACTTATTTCCTTTTAAAAAATAAATAAAAATGAAACAACTTTATATATTTAATCTACCCCCCCCCCCAGAACAATCCAATAAACCAAAGTTTAGTCTACAGCAAAAATTTCTTACATAAATGATTCTGTTTAAATTCAAGAAAAAGAGGAATATTTATACAACTTTACATTTATTTTGTAATTGGAAGATAATTGGTATACACAAGTAATACCAATTTAAAATATTACAAAAAATTAAAATAATAATATTAATAACAGTTTTAAGAACAGATTAAAATACAGTTTAACTAAATTTAATACAAAAATGTTCCATTTCTTTCACCTAAGTTGTTAGAAAAACTATTTCTTTTCCAATATATATCTCCTATTCCATTTTTTTCTAAATCCTTTATACTTTTTAAAAAGGAAATAAACACTATTTTTTTCCTTTCTATCTGTCCATCACCCTTATGTTTCTTATGAATTTCAAAACCAGTTCTTTTTCAATGTAACTATCTTAGTTTAAAGCAGTGATCGAGTGAAAAAAAGAAAGAAAAAAAAAAACAGATCTTCAAACACATCACTTTGAAAGATGATATCTTATTTCCTAAGTTTTATAAATTCACTTTTTTAATTAACATAAATAACTAAAAATCAAACAAGTAACAGATAATGTATTAGATAAATACTCTTTTATAAATTAAGGCAAAAACAACATACTTGAAAAGAATTCAACTAGTTTGTTTTAAAAATATCAGAAATAATTTTTTTTAAAAGAAAGAAAGTAAAATAATAATAACAAACATTGTAAAACTCTTTAAAGATATCTTCAAGTTATACACACTACATAGTTTATATAATATAACATCTGAAAATAAATATATCACTCAAACTTCTTCCACAATAATCACAGCCAATCAAATATTCAAAGCTCTTCATCACTTTTGCTCTCTGCAAGGCGTTTCTTTCTGTTACAGAGGGGAAAAGACAACACAAAAACTTATTAGAACAAAATACAAAATTAAGGCACAAGTTCAGCAATAATGAGAAACACTGCTTGGAGCTTTTGAAAGTACAATGTTTCAATTCTTATGAATAGACAGAAGACATATGACTTTTTAACAGTAGATAGAGCAAGGTGAAGTCTAGGGTGGGCTGTCTACCCTAGAAATATTAGGTTTTTGATTGGAAAAATAGGAGATAAGCCTTATGATATATGATTTTCTAATATCTAGCAACCATTTAATGAGTGCTATTATACAAAGTGGTAACAGGCTTTAATTCTTTATCGATTAGAGATAATTGAGCAGTGTAAATTGAAAATATATCCACTAGTTTTTTCAAATCAATATTGATAAAATTTAATTTTTCAATAAATTTTTAATTTGATCTTCCCAATTGGGAACATTGGCCTGTGAAAAGTTAAATTTGTAGATTTCATAATTTTTAAACAAAACAAACAACTGCAAGTAGCTTAATTAAAACTATGCTAACAACTACTGCAATATTTATAAACATTTTTAATGGTTTAATAGTTCATACTGATGATAAAATAATAATATAATGATGTTTTAAAAAATATCAGAAAACAAGAGATGAAAATTTTAAGATGAAAATTATTATAATTCTATTCAGTAACAATAATATTATAGTCATGGAATTATTTTTACTGTTAAGAGGACTAATGATTAATCAAAAATTTTGACAACATTTAACACCTGCATTAAACATAGTTCAATTTAAATTTGTTAAACTTCTTTTTAATAAAACAATGGGAAGCTCCTTTTAATCAACAAAATTAAGATGTTAGATTTTTTAACAGTGCAAATGAACCTAGATTCTTTCTACATAAATTGATATTAATTTTGAAATAAAACATCAAGAGCTGAAATTTCATTTGCTTTTTCTAGAATTCCTAAAAATGTATATTGTTTAAAAAGTTGATTGTCACAGATGAAAGTATAATGTGGATGTTTAAATATGAAAGAAATGTAAGAGGTAAAGATTTAGCTATCTCATTTACATATGATTTTTAATTATGTGCAATTTTTAATTGATCCTTTCAAACATGTTTAGATAAGAGCTCATAGCACTTCAAATGTCATCTGACCAAGTGAAAGATGTCCTCACACCAAATAGCATGCTACAAATGTTTCACAATCAAACAGCTCATTTTCCACCCAGCTAAGAAAAAAAGAAAAACTTCATTTTATTAATATGTTTTAGAAAATCTATTTATCACTTATCATCTATTTACTTTTTTCCCCCTTAAAGAAAATAAAGAACTTTAGTTTAGTGACAATTAAGACAAAAAAATAAAAGATTTTGACTGTTTAAATTAAGTCTCTGTGAAAAGCATCCCATTACCTACACTCGTAATTTTAGAACAAATTCCTTATACTAAAATTCCATTTAATAATGAATAAATTTTATGGTGGTCCATATTGTTATTGCTTAAGCAAGAAGAATAGTGAATAACATGGTTATCATTGTTAGACTTCACATATAAAATATTATGCAACTGAAAAGGCTTCTTACTTTTTTAGACATAAAAATAAACACATAGAGGGGATTTTCAACTGTAAAACTGCATACAATAATTATAATTTGCACATAATAATTTTTACTTACAAATTTTAATAAAAATTAATGTTTTGTAACCCATTCTATATTAAAAGATTACTTCTTAGTGACCCTGCATGTATTTCTGACAAAGGATTGGTTACAATTTAGTAAGTAATTGATCATTCAACTCAATAGGCATATTTTAGTTGAATAGGAATAAAAATATCCATTAAATTTTTTTACCATGAGTAACATTTATATAATAACAGCTAAAAGATTTGGTATGTACAGGATTCACTGTCTGAATATTTACGCCAAACACTTTACATGTTAGTAGTTGATCAATTTTATAATTACAACGATGGAATTGAGATTTATTCTTGACAACTTGACTGGAGTCTTCAAAGAAGTAAAGCCCAATACAGTTTTTTGTTGTTTTTTTCCCTCCAAAAGTAATTTTTTTTTTAATAAAAAGATCGCTATTTCAGTTTTTACAGTATTTTTTCTACAAAATGCATCTTTTGCAACTAAAATTGCAGACAAACCTATTGATTAAAACATTTTTATTAATATTTTAAGATTAGCAGATAAATTATTAAATAATAGCTAATAATAAAAATTATTAGTGCAATAAGTTCATTCTGAAATGTGATTTAGAAAGCTTGTTTAAACTATGTTCATAAAGATACTTTTTTCTAATACCTTCAGAATTACTACAGATGCTAGATAAAAATCAAATTGAAAGCAAACCTGAAACTGCTGTTAATAAATGGGAGGCCAATAGTTAGGTTTTATTTTCAAGGAACTAAAATACTGATTTTTCTTTCTTTTGCTAACTATCACATAGAATCCTGAAATAAATGTATTTTGGAAATTCTGACCAGTATATATTTATAGTTAGTTCTTACCTTTCTTGAATACGCACACATCTTGGGCACTTCACATTTTTACAACAACGTTTATGAAAACAGGAACCACAATCTAAACAACAAAATTAAAATAATTAGTACTCTCACCATACCATAAACTTATACATGGACAAAATTAAGAAAAAAACAGCATAAAATAAAACTTACTTTGGCATAAAATCACTTTATCAAACTGGAAAGGAAATATTATGTCAGAGTCTTTTCGACAAATTTCACATATAAAACCTTTGGCCTGGCACAGAATGCACTGCTTCACATGATCTAAGCAGTAATTAACAATTTGTTTCAGGTGTTTAGGTAAATCACCACTCTTTACCTGTAATAAATTCACAGTCAAATTCATGAATATAAACACTGAAAGAACAAAAATAATTTCAATTAGATAATAAAAGTCACTGCTAAATGCAGTTTAGAAATCAGATATTGAAATTTTAACATAATAATAATTCACTAATACTGAAATTAAAAAGGTTACTTGCAGCATTTAATAAAAATCACTGCAATGCATATTGAATTTATAGGCATGTACACATACTGTATTTAAATGTCCCAAAAATGGGAGGGAGCACTTGTTACTGAAGCTCTGAATGTCTAAAATTTTCATTGGAATACATTTGAAAAAAAGGGGGGGAGCATAAGATTAATTTGTGAATAATTCTTAATTTTCATGTTGTTTCAATGTATCAAAAATATTTTTAGAAAATTAGAGTAAAAAGAACTGTACAAAGGAATGCAGGTTAAATGGTTACTGCCAACATTATTATTTACAGTAAATGTATCAAGAAAAAAAAATCCACATAGTTCAAGATATGAAAAGTACTCTCAGAAAATCAGACTTAGGAAGAATAGTCTTTTAAGATTCTTTTAATCATTTTGAAACTTGAGTTCTAATATTTTCAGAATAAAAAAATTGTAGTCCTTTCAAATTTTTTCAAATACTATAAAATTAAAAAATACATTACTAATGACTATATTAGCAATAAAGAAATATAATTGAAAATATTCTTGAAATGTGTCTTAAAAAGAAACAAAAAATGGCAAATGTAATTAACATCTAGATTTTGTTAGTATAATAAAACTTCATACTTTAAAAAGTCAAATAATAAAACATAATTTACTAAACTAGCATTCACTAAAACTACACACACCATTTCAGAACAACTCAAATAACAACAAATTGTATAGGGATAATTTTATACATGCTAATTTACTTTCAGAAGTGTACATATAACAAAAACACAGTTTAGAACAATAAAAAATGCTAGCACGCATAATAGATTTACATAAGATCTTAAAAGGATACTTTAGTAATCCAGAATGTTTAAAAAAAAAAAGTTTTTATTATTACTAACCTGTGCAAGGTCACTTATGGAATACACATGCGGCTCATTTATAATATGATGGCTCTCCTTTTCTAATAATGCTTGCAATCTGTTGTAAAATAAACAAAAATATTATTCAAAAGCTTTTTAAGGGTGTAGTTCAAAGAAACAAAATCTCCTTCAAGGTCTTGGTACACAAATTGGAAAGAACTAATTGTACCAGGGACTCCAAAAAAATTCAGGATAATTCTTTATAAGCTGTATTACCCTCCGTAATAAATGAAACAGCAGTGCCTTTTATAAAACTTTCAGAAAAAAATTCTGTAACATGGAATTGAACAGCAAAAAATTTTCAGAAAGTGACACATCCTACTAAATTGTCGATTTTCAAAAAAAAATTCTGAAAATCTCGCAAATGATACGGGTTTATCTCTCATTGTAATGTATGGTACAGCTTGTAAAGAGGAATTCTAAAAATTTAGAAGTGCATGGCATAATTAGTTTATTTGTATTTATGTACCAAAATCACATGGTTTTTTTCGAACAACACCGTTAATAAACCAGAAAAATGAATGATTATTTAAATGACAAATCATACTTACAAATCTGCTTTTCTACACGTCCTTACAAAGTCCTTCAGATAAAATAACTGCATTCGATAGTAGCGGCAAGACTCTAATAATCGAACCTTTTGGTATAATTTGTTATTAACATCTTCGATATTGAATAAGGGATCTGAGAACATCTTATCCAAAAGACCCCAGGCAAATTTAGATACATAATATTTTGAGAAGTCCCATTTCCATAATATACGACCAGGAATGTAAGCTAAGCTATTGTTGTGGCAACACTGGCAAAAGTACTTTCCAAAATAATCACAATAACGAAATCTGCTGATATAATCTAAAAAATAGAAAAAGAAGGAAACATTAACTAAGCTAAAACATAAAAAACCTACTTAAAGAACATGTTTTTTAATTAAAAATATTTTTTTGTTTTAGATAAAGACTATATATATATATATATGTATGTGTGTGTGTGTGTGTGTGTGTAGAGAGAGAGAGAGCATAAATACTTACAATGTGTTTGTATATATACAGAATAAAATAATTTTCAGCAAGCTTTTCATATTCAGGGTGTCTATCAAATTTCTGAAAGTCAATTTCCTGACTTTTGGGAGGTCCCAGGAAAAAAATTTCTGACCAATGCAATTTACTTTGGGAAATTGCACATTTGCATATTTTGTACAACTTCTTGAAATCAATTTTAACTGAACTATACAGGATCAGGCCCGGACTGGCCAGGGTGTTCGACTGTCCGCAGACAGGTGGGCCCTCCCTGCTGAGGGCAGGTCCCCAAACAGAAAAAAATTAAGAAAATAAAAAAAGTGCTATAGTGATAGCACTTGAATGAAGTTTGACACATGCAAAATTTTTTGCAGCTGTAATTGTGCCCCAGAAGGCTTCAAAACACTTCATTTTAAATGTATTTCTCAAAATTTTTTGAGTGAGGGTTTCCGAATGAACAAGGGGTTAATTAATATGAATGACTTATATTAATTAATAGATCAATATTTTATTAATACATTAATTATCAATCATAATTAATTAATAATAACACCATACCTACCCCCATGCCCCCCATATAGGAAGTTAACACATCCTATTATTTATCGGTTACACAACAACCCGGGCCCCCTTCTCTTGAGACAGGCGGGCCCCTACCCTCACAGTCCGGGCCTATACAGGATTAAGCTTTCATCAATTGAGAAAAAGAAGTAGTTGCACTTTCTGATAGAATTAACTAACTGTTCTTGGAAATACAGTTCTAAGATATATAAGTTACCGAGTAAGCTAATTTGTCTTACCCTCCTGTCACAATTGATGAGCCCCCATTTTTCCCTCCTTATACAAACACATCGGTTGATGCTTTCACGGTCCGAAAAATGCGTTGCAGTTGCTTTCGGTTTCCAGTCTGACAATTAGAGAGAAAGGGTTAAAAAAAAAGGACATGAAAGAAAAATTGATTCTTTTGGTGAATTATCCGGACCCATTATCCAATTTCCCGGTTTTTTCCAGTCTTTCCAGACCCATTTTCCAATTTCCCGGCTTTTTCCAGACTTTCCGGAGCGATAGACACCCTGATATTTACAAAATATTACAATAGGAATAAATAACACACATACAATATATCCCCTTCTCCCCTCAGAGATATATCTGCTCTTATATTAAACGAGGAATGTTTGTGTGTGTGTGTTTATGTCCAAGCGATCTCGAAAACTGCTCTAAAGATTCTTTTTAAATTTCGTACCTGGGGGTTTTTTGGGCCCCTGAAACGATTGAGCTAGGTCACATGATCGAAAAAACTCTAAAGCGCTCAAAATTTAAAATTTAAAATTTTTGAACGGTAGCGCCATCTATTGAGCGTTTGAAAAACACACTTCATGCAATCTTCCTGAAAGGGACGCTCAAATAAGTTTGAGGCGGATTAAAAAATACACGCCATCGATATATAATAGTAAAAATTAATTTCGCAAAGAAACAAAATAAATGGAATTGGATATCCAGTACACAGACAAATAAATATTTTAGTAATTAGATATATTACACCATTCAGCTACATAAATTTGTCTAGAATTAAAAAGTTATTTTTATTTCAAACTATCGTCCTGGCAACCAGCGAAAGAAAAAGAGAAAAGAATCTTCGTTGCCATCCCCGCAAGCACCTTGATGGAATATACGTAAATAATTTGATTATTTTTAATTCATAGTTATTAATACAAAACTATTTGTAAATCTTATGTGAAAAATTGCCTGAATTTATTAGAATTATCCTTTTGTAACTATCGTAAAGCTAAATGTATTTTCGCGTATGTACTAAAACAATAAAGATTTTTCATGTATTTTGTTGATCCATAGGATGCGAATTTCAAAAGTGCATAAAACTTTCAGCTTAGCCGAATAATTTAAATGAAAATGACACCCTTTTCAGTTATTCACAGTAAGAAAAAAGATCCTGTGACGTAACATGAAAATTCCATTTTTTTTTTTTTTTTTTTTTTTTTTTTTTAATAACGGCACTAGGTTGAATTCTACTTTAACTGCCTTATTCCTCCAAGTTGACGATAAATATTTAAATGTAGTTACCCTGACAATTTTTTTTTTTTTTTTTTTTTTTTTTTTAAGGGACAACCGTTTATAATGAAACGATCTTGTAAACTCCGATGAAAAAATTTATAATGATACAATCGATTCCTAAATTGAGATCGCAGCCGATATTCAAATTAATTTTGCAGGTGATCAGCCATCAGTTTAGTTTTCATTCACTGCAGTTGATAATTTCAACTCATTTATTTTATCATCGTATGGACAACCTTTGAAAAGTTGCGGGCAGAACTTTACGATAGTAGCGAACTCCTGGGCCTGACTTCAGGATGTTAGCGAAATCGCGGGCCGTGTAATTCGGATTTATATGGAAGTTTGAATGTTTTAAAAAGGTTTTATACAGGGTTTTGACTTGTTCTGCGGGCTGGTCCAAAAGCCATGGCGGGCCCCATCCGGCCGCAGGCTGGGAATTCCCCATATGTGGAAGCAGTAAATTGGGAGGCTGAAATCTGGTTACTAAGATTTTTTCTAATAAATTTTCAATTCTTATTTAGACGTGGATTAGACTGTGTTGTTTTATGTTGTGTACTATCATTAAACTAAAGGATAAAGCCTTTTGTGGAGACAATTACAGCGGGCGATAAAATGTCTACACTCAGAATATTTAATATTTACCCACTTAAAATCAAATAACTTCATATTAAATTTTTATTATACATCGAAATTCCAATTGTATAATCTGCAGAAACATTTCGTATTCGAAACATTTCGTTTGGTATCAACATCCTCTCCTATATCCATGCTTAATGCATAGAAAACTGTTTTATTTTTGAAAAAAAGTTAAACTGAGTAGTAATTTAGAAAAGCTATCTTAAGCGAATTGGAATCGTAATTTTTCCTCCAAAGCCTGATAACCGTGACTTCAATGTAACGTCAATGTCACTTGCCAATAGATAATTCTGACACTCAAATGATTAGCTTTTTTTATTCTCTTAAATGAAATAGAGCTAAAAATACAAAAAAAAAAAAAAAAAAAAGCTTAAAAATTAGGGAACGGGTGGATTATCAGATTTTTTCTTTCTTTCTTTTTTTTCTTTCTTCTTTTTCTTTCTTTTTTTTACATAATTATGATAATTTTCAGGCTGATCGCACCAACGAACCCTGAAAATTTTAAGTTATTAGACAATACATTTTTAATCTGTTTGGATTAATGATGGTAAAAGTTTTATTTTGAGTGGTTGAACTGGAATTGTGACAGAGTCAGGGATCAGCGTAACTATATAGGAGCGATGTATTTTTTATTTATTCGAGGTTAGAAGTCCATTTTCTTCAGTCCATCCGTTTGTTCTATTATTGTCAACGTTTAAGTAGTTGTTAGGGTTATTATAAAAGAATATTTTTGATCGATTCTGTTTTTGATTTCATGATTTCGAAGTGTCCTTTTGTACTAATAATTTAAATTGCGTTACACTTTTTATTTTCTTAAGCGTGAGTATATAAAATAAAATTATGTTTAAAGCATATTTATGTAAGATTATACTTTTATGGCATCTATATTTATGTATCTATAAGATTGAATTTACATTTGTAGAATTTGTTTATGCAAGATGTATTTTCTTTGAATTAGAAAAAATAAGTATTTTATGTTTGAATTGAAGCACTATAGAGAAATTTACAATTTCAATCGTAAAGAATTATCATCATAGATGTATTATAAAGACGTAAATGCATGAAAGTGTAGCTCAAAAACGAGCTGTGGAAACATATGATCACCGGCAGCAGCACTTGGCCCAAATGTGTGAACGTGCAGTTCAAAAACAAGCAGATGAAACATATGATTAGTATTTGGAAGGAGAACGACATAGAACAGCTAGACATCAACAAATACTTCGGGTAAACAGTCTAAGTATCTAAAAACTGCCACAAATGTGGGTACTTATTATCATAGTTTAAAAATTTTTAACATGGATTGCATTCACCCTGGAGCTTTGCATTTTTCTGAAGAGTAAAAACAAAAATTAACCGAAACCATTTTGGGGACTGTAAGATTGATGTAGGACATTCCGAATTTCCTAATGAATTGGTGTGGTTGTTTCTCCGATGTCACCCACATTTCAAAGAATTCGAAATTTGAAAGCATACTTTACAATGGCTTTGTTCACAGTATATGACGAGTGAAACTATTAACGATTTTGGTGTGTACTGCTACGTTGCGAACAGTGTATAACAGACTTGATGAATTTTTTTTATAAACTCATTCACCTGGCAGTTCAACCAACTCAAATTCTTGATGCTGAATTTGAACGTCCTCAATATGGACAGATATATTTCTGAAGTAATGAAGACGCTGTTAGTGAATGCATCGCCCAAGATCTTCGCTGATACCATCGCTGATCTGCTACAGAAGGAAAGGAGGCACCTTACGTTAAACTACTTTTTGCTCAACTCTGATGGCACCGACCATCGAATATTTAGCATCCTTCTTCAAAACAAAGTTTATGCCATTGTAACATTGAATGCCGACCAAAGCTTACCTGATAATGTATGGGTGATCCAACACCGATGAAAATCTTTGGCAACCATGAAGATTATTGATACGTGCCAAGGCATTTACGTATTCATTATTTTACACTTTAAGGAGCCTTTATATTCTGAGCATGGCTCGGTAACCTGGTACTATGTATATTAAAAGAAAATAAACTTACTCTTTTCAATTTTCATTCCACAACCAGCACATCGATATTTTTGCCTTTCGATTATTTCTTTCCTCCTAAAAGAGTAACATAAATATAATGACAATAAGAAAGTTGCAATACATGCAAAAAATTAAAGTATTAAATAAACAAAAGCATAAAAAAATAAATAACATAAAATTTTAAGAAAAAAATTTAAAGTTCTTCCAATAGCAAAATAAAGGTATTAAAAATTTTTCTTTTGAAATGCTGAAAAAAAAAAATAATAATAATAAATATAAATATAAAAGATTTTTGGTTTGTCCACTTCCTTTGTCTATTTAAGCCATTTACTACTTTTTAAAGACTGAAAAAGTTACTAACATATATTGTTAGAATATTATTGAAGGAATTTATACATTTTTTAAACAATTTTCTTACGTCAACCTTTTTTTAAGTATACTTGAAGAAAAACTGTTAAAACTACTTCTTTAATAGTAAGTTATCAAGTGCTAAAAAAGTTTTCTTTTCATGCAAAATTGAAATTTTAAAGAAATGTATGGAAAACTAATTTGGATCTTTCCAAAAAGAATTATTTCAAGTAGTTACCCCCCCCCCCCCAAAAAAAAAAAAAATTAGAATGGGAGTCATCGCTTCTAAATAATGTCTCAACAAGCAGCATTGTTAAAAAAGAAGAAAAGGCCAAAGAATGGAATGAAAGATCTAACCACTAAGTTTACTTTCAAAGGGAAAAAAAAAAACTCTCAAAATTGTATCCAAGAAAATTAATAAAATTCTTTAAATATAAAAATGGTGAGATCTTTCATCTCAAAATTTTTCAGTTTAAATAAATGTTTGAAAATTCTTAAAATGTTGTTTTAAACTAAACAATTAACTTAATTGGAATCTCAACCCTTTCGCTACCACTGCGACATGTCTGTCCCAGAGGTAGTTTGAAATGACCACATGGAATAAATATGCTTTGTATTAATGTGAATGCATATCCCACTGGTATTCCTTGATATAACGGACAATTGAGTGTAATTTTTCATTTTTTCAGCATTTAATCAATATTTATATTATAAACTAGCTGCGTACCCGTTCTCCGCACGGTAGGGAACGAAACTTTTTCTTACATGTATAGTTCGAATTGATTCCAGTGATTTGGGATCTAAAAATAAGCAAAATGATTTGACTCTTGGTGTAAAGTTACTCATTAGTTATTTGTAAAGTTAGTATACGTACTGACCTGAGACCATTGTTAATATTACGGCGCAAAAAACTATGTCGGTATCATTCGCAATTAGAAAAGAAAAGCGTGAAAATTCCTAATATTCAAAATGTCTCATTTCTGCATCATACTCATTTTTAGATTTAAGTTATGCCATTAATACCTTAGATACTACATGATGTGGAGAACCGTTTTATTTTATAATTAAATAGTTGTGTACCCGCTCTTCGCAAGGCAAGAAGAGAACATTTTCCTAAAATGTGATAAAAACTAGTGACAAAACCAAAATCTCCAAGAAAAAAGAAAGTTCTGTTACAGTCTTTTCTGTTGAAACTACCGCGGGATATATTAACGCGATGTAGAATTACTTATGTTTTGTTAGCTGTGATGTAATACGGCTGTTGAAAAATGAATAAGACTTAGTTTCACGAAATATTTATTAATGCGCTATATTGTGGTTTGATCAATATTGCCTTATCATATCGACTTACTATTAATTATACTATATTTTACTAATAACAATACAATATATTGTCGTTTTGCAACCGTTAATGCTTAATTTAAAGAAAGGGTCTAGATATTTGCCACGGATGTAGGCTTTTACTGTTTGGTGATTCTTTGCAATTTACGCATTAGCATAAACGATAATCATTTCAGTTTATGGTTGCCACTAAATCAGCTCTCCATAAATTTTTACGCATAGTTCTTGTCAGATTGGTGTATTTAGCACCAGGGCCCTATTATCGCATGGGCAAATCGGGACTTTACCCAGGGGCTTCCGGCTCGAAATTTCCCCCAATTTCAAATGTTGTTCTTTTTTTACAAAAAAAAAATTATGAAAAATAAAACAAATTTCATACATGGGGGGGGGGCTAAAATTCATCAATGCCCGGGGCCCCCTGTTGGTCATATTCAGGCCCTGTTTAATACCGCAATATATTTCCTGCTATTCGAAAACGTGACCCGTTTAAAATCTCAATCGAAAATAATGCTGGATAATTCACTGGTGAAAAAACAGCATTCAATAATTTATCTGGCAACGTAAAGTAAAATATAGAATTATTTCATGCGTGGCGTATGTTTTGCTTGTGAGTCCGTTATAGTTGCTTGCGACATCAAAATCAGGCACTTTTCACATGCGAAAACTCAGTTATTTTAAAGTAATTTTTTTTTTTCAACTGGCAATTTTAATAATTGTTACTGTCTCCAAGACAACCAAAATGCAAGATATCATGCCGAAAATTTTAAGCTGCTAGTATAGAAATGAAAATAATTCTTTACTTAAAAAATCTCCTAATTTATATTTTCCTCTGGTTTTTCTTTTAAAAGAGGGCAAAATGTATGCTCCGTCATTTGACAAAATATAAAAAAGTTATGGCGGATAGAATTCAAGATGCAGCAATTTAAAAAATATTTTACGAAAGTCAGCGTCAAATTTAATTTTATTTGAAAAATTACCAAAAATCTGAAAATTATGTTACACAGTCCGAACAAACAATTTTTAAAAGAAAATTTTCTCCTCTATCCGATGATGTAAATTTCGTTTTCTTGCGAGTGTAATTACCGGCGTTATTACGTATTAAGCGAGAAAAATCGCTAAAAATTGGACAAAACATAAAATAAAACATTTTCTAATTCGAATTTCGAAAAAATCGCTCCGAGGCGTGTTAGGATCTGTCCTAGTGAAGCCGTATGCAAAATTCGGTGGGTCTGCGACCAACCGTCTTAGCGCAATGCGATCGAGAGATGCGCGCAAGAAGATCGGTGGTCACAAACTTACCTATCTACATACATAGCTACATACAATGTTTACTTTCGGATTTTATTATATAAGATTGATGCATTAAAGTACTTCTTTCTTTCTTTATTTATTTTTTAAAAAATTGGTAGTGACAGAAGTAATATATATATATAATCATTATAGTTGTAAATACAATGTTATATTTAATTGGCTATACCATCTATTTTAGTCAATAAATTTAAATTCATCATTATTCTATATATTTTTAATTTCATTAATATACCTGGTTACTAACTATGTTAAATAATGTTACCCTAATATTTTTGGCAACACCTTTATATTCCTCCTTCCTCTGTTACAATTTTATTTTGTGGCAACAACGATTTTCACTAACTACTATTTTTACTTTTGGCAACACTTGATACTCTCCTTCCATGCGCTTGCTCCAATCCAGATGCGCTTACTCCAATCCAATGGTATGTCGAATTCTCTGTGCTTTTTAATTTATTTTGATTTCTTGTTGCTTTCCTATTATTCTTTTTTTAACCCTCTGAGCGTCTTGGAAATGGGCAAATAATGTAAAGTTGTTTTCATGGTAAAAATTTCATGCAGCTTTAAAATTATTTTTAAAATAAAATTTCGATAGGAAGATTTGTAATTATCAAAAAGTTAACTCCGAAGATACCTATAATCTTTAATATCGAAATATATTTTATGATACCTTGGTGTTATAAATAATATAAATTATAGATTCATTGCAGTGAAAACTGGAATGAAGTGAACAGGATTTTACATCTCAGCCGCTTGGAGGGTTAATGGTAGGATCGAGCCTAAAACATGTGGAGTGAATATCTCTTTTGATATGCCACACAACCGAAATCCTACTATTTTGTTTGTCTTTAATTATAATTTTCTGGGAATGGTTCCTGAGGATGGTCACAGAGGTTATAATTTCCATTCCATTCTTTCTTATTTATTGGGAAAAAAGTGGGTAAATATTGTCATAATGGATGAAGCTAGAGTGAATTTAAAAGATTTTAACAAAAAAGACATTTATTCATTGCCATCAAAGAGGGCGAAAAAAAATTAAATCATGATTCAAAGAAGCATGATCTAAAGAAAACTTTTCAGCAGGATTCATAATTGCACCCAGGTTTGTACTGGCATAGTACAAATAAAGAGTAGAAATAATGTTAAAATAAACTCCATAAAATTTAATAGGAACATATTTTCAAATTTTATAAATATGAACTATCATTTCCTTTTGATAGCAGTGTCAACAATCAATAGCAAATGAAAGCAAGCACACATCATAATCCAGTTAATTTTCTAAAAGATTTTTTTTTATTTTTTTATGTCAAGCTTATACCTTTCACTAATACCTCGGTCAAATCTCCTGATGCATTTAGCAATTGTGATATTTGCAAAAAAAAATTTTTTTAACTGTCAAAACATTATTAAAACATTATTTAGCAACATTTTGTGGTCCTTCTAATAATGAATGGAGGAAATTCTTTCTTTTGATACTACAAAGGACATTGTAATTGAAATTACAGGGAAGAAAAATATTTATCAAATTAGGCATTTAAAACAAAAAACTAAGTAAAATAAAGACCATGAAAATCATGTAGCAGTGTATAAATAGTCTTTGCAAAAATTAATAGATATTCTAGTTTAAATTATCAATAGAACTCACTTCATATAAGGATGCATGCTGAAAATTATCTGGGGTCTTGGTGGAGCCCACTCCATGTTTCCTCTCAGTCGAGTCTGAATTAAAAAAAAAAAATGTTTAGATTTTTGATTTATGGATTTATTTAACCCTTTGAGGTGCAACCCTTTCCCAATGCTGAAAAAAGGGCAGCCATTGCCATCGCTTGACTTAACTACCAACAAGATGGCGGATGATCGAAACGTTCATCGCATGCCACAGATTTAGAGACCCTTTTTCTAGCTGGCTGTGCCGTCGAGCGATGGCAGCGGCTGCCCTTTTTTCAGCATTGGGCAATCTGTCCAGCTGTTCTCGTATTCTTCCCTTTTTCAGCAGATGTCAGTGCTGTTAAAAATAATCGTGACAATTTTTTTACGGGGCTATGACGTGCTAAAAAGTAAAAGATTCTCGTGGAGCTATGTCACCCGCAACTATTTTTATAGACATCAAATCTATTCTTTGTGACTGGCAACAGTCAAAACGTCAGAGTTTGGTGTTCCCAGAGCAGGATCACTGCGTGTTAAAGGGTTAAATAAGCATTATCAATATACAGCTTAAATATTTGGCAAAAAGTAAAAAAATAATAATGATAAATTATTCATGATACTATACAAACAGAAAATATAAAAGAGCATATAACACTTGCTGAAGCAGTTTAAAAAAGTTTTGTAATCATGACCTCCACCCCAACATCTTTGTATGCACATATTATATATACATACAAATTAAATTTTAATACTTTAATCCACCCACTTTATTAATTAAATTTCAAAACATTTTAGCACATCAATCTTAGTTGCATTTTTAAAGGAAACAGCATACATAATTACAGTAAAGTAAGCAAAAGGTTCAACAATCAAACATGCTTTTATATGAGTTCAAATAATTCATTTCAAACTGGTCTCCCATGCATTTACAACTTCCAAAACTCGAATCTTCAGACTATTTTAAAGTTAAATATATGGCATTTAAAAAATAATAATAATTCATTTAATGAAGAATATCTGCTCTCACACATAAGCTATCCTACTACGTCAGTGAAAGTTTAAAACAAGAAAAGTTCTGTAATACTGAGCAGAAGGAAGATGTGGTTTATAAAATAAGAGAAATTTGAGAACTTGAAATAATTATTTCTAATATTTTCCTGAAAAAAAAAAAGGCACAAAATTGATATTCAGAAAAAAAAAATTAAACTGATAGAATTACAAGGGGAAAAATGTTCTAAGAAGAAATGTTATAGTTGTATAAAACTCAATACAATTTATTTTAAATTTTCTGAGTGCTGTGACCTATCAGTTAAAAGATTTGGAAATTTACTGCAGTTTAATTTTCACTTTAATAAAATACTGAAAATATGAAATTTTCTCAACGAAGTTTAAATTAATAAACCTGAAACAATTATTTTTCTCCTTTAGATTGCAAGCCATAACATGTTTTTTGTATGATTATGTATTTTCAAAATAAGAAAAAGAAAACCACAACTGCCAACCTTAGAAAAAGAAAAAACAGGCGATTGTTCCAAAGTTTCAAGGAAGAAAAGGGGAATTTTTTGAATATTAAAGGGGGGGGAGGAGAGAGAGAGCAGGGTTTAAAGTATTTTTGCTTAAAATAGGCTAATCTATTTTGGTTGCAACGCTGCCATCAATATACATCAATTTAATCCCTCTTCAACATCTCTCTTGAGAATTTTATAGTAGGAGTTAGAAATACAATAAATTTCAAAACTGTTCATTTGTAAAATAAAAATCATCCATAAAGTTAACAAGGAATATTTTGGCAAAATCTTCCTGTTTATCATAAATATGTAGCAATTATAATTGTCAATATAAAAGTTATTATAATGGCATGCAACGAACAAAAATATGATTATTTATAAAAAGGGTGGAAAAAGATTGCATATGAAATCTCTGATGTGCAATCGGCAATATTTCAAGTACACAGGGAATATTTTGGCAAAATAATCGCACTTATCAAAAATATGAAACAATTTTGATTATTCAGACAACCGTTATTATAATGACATGCAACAAAATATGATTATTCACAAAAAGAATGGGAAAAGATTGGATGTGAAATCAGCAATATCACACGTTTTTCCATTACGATCATAAATATCGATAAATTTTTAAAAATGAAAATTCAAATAAAAAAGGGGGGAAATTGATACTTTAACATATAAAGAGGAGAAAAGGGTAAAAAACAGGAGAGTTGCCAAGTATGGAAACTGATTAAAATATTGATGGTTTTCCTGTAAGAGCCTTTTTGATAAGGAATTTTATTTGTAATACTTCTATAAAATTTACAAAATAAGCGAGTTTAACAAAAATAATTACATTTTTTAATGAAATTGACTATATTATATTGTAATTTAGAGACAATCAATATTATATTATTTTTTTTTAGTCATCTTTTTTTACATGGTATTACAAGTTGTGGGACACCTTTAACATAAAACCAGTAGTGTTATTTTATTTGAATATCAAACTATCAAAAATCCATTACAGCATTCAATAATTTTACACACAGTCATAAATAAGAGTCAGCATTTATTAAAATGACTAATGGTTAGTTTAGAATGTAATTCTGTGATTATTATTATTATTATTATTATTATTATGAAATTGTTAGTACTCTGATTAAATCTCTAAAGAGAGGACGAGTAGCGGACGAGTCAATTAAAATGTAATTACTTACAAACTGTCTTAAATCCACAGACTGTTGCAACGCTGCCATTTGCAAAGACTAAAAGCAATCATGCAAAGAAAAAATTATTTGAGAAACAAATTGTTTTAGTAAAATATTTTTCTGAATACTTTAGATATTAAGTATCCAGTTTGCAATCTATGTGCTTATCAAATCATGTATAATACAGTTTTGTCCTTGCTTAAAAAATTTTAATTTAATATTCATTAAATGAGAATGAAATTTACATTTCAAAAAGCACACACAACAAAACTTCGAGCTAAGGAAGTGTAACTGCATATTTCTAGCAAACAAATCTAAAAACATTTATAATTCTTTTTTAAGTAAGTAAATAAATAAGTCAGATTATTTCTCTAATATTTTTAATGTTTCCAAGTATCACTTCAACATGTTACACATGCTATAACATAAAAACCAATTTTTATTACATTTATCTTTTTTAACCAATCCAAAAATGATAATTGAAGAAGTTTTAACAGCAAAATAAGTAAACATACAAAAATATTGTCAATACATAAAATACATATCTCAAAACAAATTATTTTTTAATCAAAATACATACTTATAAGATTTTAAATTTGATTAAAAAGCAACCACAGTGTCACTCAGTGTATGAACACTGGTAAAAATAAGATAATTCATGCAAATATATAAATTATTAAATAATTTCAAACATATACTTTTCTTTTAACCCTATTTAAAATATGATTCCATACAATTTCCATACTTTATAAAATGTTGTACTAACTGTATCGCCAGAACAATCCTATAATAACTTAGTATAAATTTTAAATATCATTGTGATTCTGAATAATTTTGGTTATGCTGTGTGAATACCTGTCTTGAGTACAAATCTTCTTCCAAAGGGTAATCTAAATAGTGCAAAGCTGCTGCGAAAGCTTATCAGTTAAAACCATGATGAAGTCAGCTCAACATTAAGGCAATAGTAGCACTTTAGATACTAGTGCCATGAGCACAAATTTTCATATTATGATGCTTCATTAATAATCTTGTCATAGTAGCTGTTTTTTTTTTTTTGTTGTTGTTGTTGTTGTTGTTGACATTAAATTCAGTGATTTGGAATTTAGTTTTTATTTTGGATGGAATTACCTATCAGAATATTGTTGTTTTTTTGTTTTTTTATTTAATGATTCATTTTTCATGAAATTATGAAAATTAAAATTTACTCTAGAACATACTGTAGCCTATATTTCTAATAAGATTACACTCTTCAGTCAATTTTTTAATGAGTTACTCCATGATGGACAGACAAATGGAAAAGTCAAAATCATAAGCACTTTTGAGCACTGGTAGCAGAATTAAAAGAAAGGCAATGAGATAAAAGTTTTTGAATAAATCATTTTATAGTCATATTTGGCTAAACATTTTCATTCGTGAAAAGGTAAGGCCTCAAAATAAAAGACCACCCTAAGCCTCAGTCAACCTTATTCTACTTTTGTTGAAGATAGGAAGTTTATCTGAAAAGTTTCCGACCTAACAACAAAAAGGCACTTTTCTTCTCCCCCCCCCCCCTCCTCTCTGCATAGTCTTTTAGTAAGCTTTTCCTATATATATAATGATGCTCCTATCCTTTTAATCCATACAAACAGTACTTGGAATCTCCATGCAAAATAGTTATTAATGCCTTCCTTCTTGCTCCCGTGAAAATCATGGGCTAAGTTTCTTCCCTCTATTTCTCATGCCCACAATATAGAGTTCAAAAGTTATGCGCTAGAAAGATTAGAGCATTTCAATTCTTATACATAGATTGTTTGTTTTTTTTTATATATCATCTCATTCTACACATCAGATGATAGTACCAGACTATTTTTAATTAGAAATAGTTTATTTTTAAATAGATTGTAGCACTACTCAAATATGAGTATTTGTGATAAGCATTTTACAATCTCAGCACACGTTTTTATTTATGTTCAAAGAAAGCTTACAAATATTTGTTTCTTTTATGAAATTAGTTTAATAAAATTTTACTTTAGTGATTAAAATATATTTTTTTAATTATTTTCTGCACAACACTCTCTTGCATTTTTATCCAGGTGAAGAATTTATCGATAACACTAGTTCATTGAATCAAAACATAAACAAACCTAATAAGTTTGGTAATACGCTTTCTCCAGCAGTGGATACATTTACTCCATTATCTAGTATCCAAATGGTTAGTGACACTAGTGAACCAAAACAGTTGCAATTTGATTCTTTAAAAGAGTGGCCCAAGTTTTTTCAACAAATACAGACTGATCAATAAAATTATGAATTAGCAAAATGTTGAACAATTTATAAATAATGACTGCAATTGAGAACAAAATAAATAATTATATAATTACATTTCCTAAATTATACTCTTCTTCAATGACATCTGGAGAGATAGGCCATGAATCAGGCAGAGGAAGAATCTAAAAAAAGAATAAAAAATTAAGATGGTAAAAATAACAGTACTAGCAATTTTTCATCTAACAAATATATCCATTTAGTACTTCCAAAGTTTAATTCTCTTTTATCATTCAATTACATGCAAAAGAATAATACACCTGAGTACATAAAAATTTAAATCGAATTTGCCTGCAATACAAAAAATAATAATAATAATAATAATTTTTTACAAGCATTTTTTTAAACTAAAAATAAAAAGTGAATATCTGATAACAGCATTTTGTACATTTTTACACAAAACTAAGTAGTCACAAACAGAAAATTGACAGGAAATAGCATAATCAATAATGGTGTGCAATTTCATAAGCTGTAAATATGATATTTAGAGTTTTAATTTAAAAAAAAAATTACTGCAAAAGTTTTGTTCTGTCTAGCCAATAAAATGTGATCAGGTTATATAAAATAAGATTAACTGCAATTTTTTTTAATGTATTTACTAGGAGTTTGATAAACATTATTAAAAGTAAATTAGATAAAATGGTCCATGTCTTTTGATGGATTGTATAACCTGCAACTGTGCATATTTTGCAATCATTATTTAATTTTTATGATCTCTGCTCAAAAATTCTACATAGTTAACCTATAATAATGGCATAATAATAATAATTGCTTAATCATATACCAATCCTTTCACACCATATGTCCAGATTTTACCGTAGATGGCTATCAAGATACAGCATGTACACGGCTGTAGCCAGAGGGGTCATGGGGTTTAAAACCAACTCCCAAATTTTAGTCAATGCATTAGAACTTTTTATTTGCATTGATTCAGGAGATCAATCAAAGGTGAAAAAGTTTTAGCATTACATAGTCCCCTTCAAAGAGCAGCCTTGAGCATCTACATCGTTTTTCTTCGTATCTGAGCTGTGGCTTTTCATTTTCTAGTATGGTTCTTTTATGAGGAGACATCTGGTTATGTTAAATCATTCACTAGCAAATAACAGCAATATTCCAAGTTCTTTTCCTGTGGAATATGAAAATACAGTTTTACATTCAACGCTGTTATATATACTGAGTGGCCAAATTATTATGACCAAACCTGCAATGTGATATTAATACTACATGAATTCTTCTAGAATTTGAGACAATATATCATAGACTGCATTTTCCAATTTCTTAAGATTTGATGGTACTGGATCTAGTTGCCTGATGTCCCGTTCAATCTCACCCACAAGTTTTCAATTAGACTGAGATCTGGTGATTGTGCAGGCCAAAGAAGCAAGGGGAATTCTCTGGAATACTCTTTGGACTATTTGAAGACAATGATAGCCTTATTCTGGAGAGCATTTTTCTGTTAGAAGTATGCATTCCTGGTGGAGCACACCATTAACAAAAAGGATATACTTGATCTCTGATTGCACATAAACACTCTAGAGCATTCAGACATTCTTTCATAGGAATCAAAGGATCATACAATGCAAAGAAAACTAACTCTAAACTATAATACTATTGTCTCAGCTTGCAGTGTTGTGGCAATGTAGTTGAGGTCAATGCTTTAGTTCTGTCTTCTCAATGTTCACACCCTTCCATCTGCATGTTATAGTTGAAAAGCAATTTGTCGGACCACATGACCCTTTTCCAGTCATCTACAGTCCAATTTCTAAGCAGTTTTGGGAACTGGAAACATCTGTTCTTACTATAGGCAGACAGTAGAGGTTTTCAAACAGGTTGTCAGCCTCCACAGCCTTTAAGATGCAATGGGTGGAGAATGAACAGACTACATAGTTGTTCCTTGATTAAGATTCCCCATTATACAATGTACTGTTACTCTTACGTTGGACAGGATAACTCTCACAAGTCTCCTCTCAGATCAAGCATTCAGTATCCTGCGATGACTGCAAGCCTGACATTGAGACCTGGTTTCTGCTCCACAGCCTAGTCTATTCTCTGTAAACATTATTAACTGCTGCTCTCAAACACTTCATGAGTTCTGCTGTTTTGCAGATATAGGTTCTGATGCTTTGAGTGTCATCCTGCATTCAAACACAGTTAAATCAAGTTTTTGCACATATCTTTGCAAGCAACACAGTGCTCACTTGTTCTGCATTCCCTTTTTATAGCTAATAGGTTCTGATGCTTTGAATGCCATCCTGCATTCAAACACAGTTAAATCAGTTTTTGCACATATCTTTGCAAGCAACACAGTGCTCACTTGTTCTGCATTCCCTTTTTATAGCTCACACTTTAGCAGCAACACTGGAATGCAATAGCTCATTTGCACGAAATTGTCAAGTGGTCATAATAAAGTGGCCGCTCAGTGTACATACTTGAAAAAAGTTGGCTGGATGTGAAGGGGTTAATACTTCTGAAATCAAATTTTACAGTAATAACTAATCTTTAGCTGTGTGCTTATAACAAAAACAATAATTACTCTCTGGGGTGCATCCTGCTCTGATACTAGCCATTCAAGTTCAGATGCCTTAGGCAAGTGTTTTTCAGAAAATTTTCTTAAAAGAGATAGAGCAACCGATTCAGCATTTAAATTCACAGAATCAGAATCTTGAAATCTAAATGTACAAAAAATGATTAACTGTAAACATTTAACATTAAGCAAAAAATTCACTTAACAAAATAAGTACTTGGAAGGGAATTTCAAAATTAAAAACAGTTGCACTGATTCACATTTATTATTATTTTTTTTTTTAAACTATAGCAGGCATTTCAAACTGTCTGATCAGTACATCATTAATTAAACTATTGACTTTAGCATAATACTTCCAGTAATAAAACATTTTCTAATGACATGGGCTTGAGTGTTTGCCATGTTCTTGTTAGGGGTTATGTTGGCCATAATGATTTGGGGTAGTGATGATTGTTTTTTTTTCCAAGGTAAGGGATTTTCTTTTTTGTGTGTGTGTGTTTGCCTTGCCATTAGAAATAATAAAAAGGTATATGTTAAACAATCATTAATTTGTACTTTCTCAATTGGAGCTTTCCAGTATTCCATATTCTGTAACTGAATACACCTACAAAAGCATCAACACAATAGAATGTAAACAGGCATCCACATCTCATCAGCATTGAGAATCAAGAGTTTGATTATAATTCTGACCAATCACAGATGAGGTTTCGCACAGCTGGCTGAGTTTGCTCGAGATGGTTTGTGAGTCTGATAACTCCGAGTATGAAAAATTCATAAATACCATCTCTGTTTTGTCCCAGAGTCAAATCAGTTAAAGTTACCTAACTTTCAGAGTCATGACAAGTGACTCGTTATTTAGTGAATACCTCTTTCAATGTCTATCTTAATTATTTTCAAAGACTTATTCAACATAATCAGCTTTACTTACTAATTCTGATAACTACTAGCTAATCAAGATTTTATTCAAAAATAAAAATATGTAACCTTTTAAAATTAGCATACGAGAAGGATACTTTAACAATGCATAAAGTGAAATAATTAAACTATAAAAGAACATACACAAACAGAACTTATCACTCAGCACACATGTTTCAGGCGAAAAATGTTCACGCTTCGTTTTCACTCAAATCTTGAGTGATAAGTACTTTCTATATGTGTTATTTCACAAAATTTTAATTTTTTTCATTTTTAAACCCCAGATTCTATTGAGTGTTTCTCATTGTTGATGCATGAAATGGCTTCCATATGCAAATCATCTAAAGCTATTAAAAATCTATACCTACTTTTTATTTATAGACTCTTGGTGCAACATCTGAGCTTTATGAATGTCAGCATCTAATATAAAAACAAATTGAAAACCTTGTTAATTCAAAAGAAAGAGAAAAAGAATTACGTTTTTTAATATTTCAAAAGTAGAACACATGAATCTAAATTCTTTCATTAATAACACATGAATTCACAAAAAACAGAAATATATGCAATAACTATAAAAATCTGGAATGAATTCACTCGACTTATCCGAACATGTGATATTTACCAAACATTTAAATAAATTTCATTCAATTCACAGATTTAGTGTTCAGTGCACTAGTGCACTTAAAATGATTTGAGTGTATAGGCCACAATGTATAAGAATACTTTTATGTTGCCCCATAAAAAACTGTACATCATACTCTCGCTAAATTTCATGCAGAATGTAAGGCAGTGACCTATAATATGCATACCTATTTTAATGCAATTCAAGTGCACCATTTATACTCTGGCTCATTTTAAATGTTCTGCGTTCTTAAGCCATAATATATAAGAATTACTTTTTGCAAGTCTGTGAACAAACTATCAGCTCTACACACACCAAATTCTATGCAGACTATGAGACCATGACCTATAATATAAATACCAAATTTGAGTTCCATCGAATGCACCCTATAGACACTAGTGCACTTTGTAGGATTTTGACCATGGGCTATAATGTAAAAGAATATTCATAAGTTCTATGCACAGCAAAATCTATACATGTATGACAGTGACCTACAATATACATACTCAATTTCAACTTCTTCGAATGCACCATTTAGACACAAGTTCGTTTTAAATGATTTGCGTTCATAGATCATAATGTATAAGAATTATGTTTTGCAATCCCACGAACAAACTATCAACTCTACACACACCAAAAGCTATGCAGATCATGTGACCGTGCACTTGCATATACATGCTTAATTTGTGCTCAATCGAATGCACTATTTAGGCGCTAGTGCACTTTCAAAAAGTTTCCACCCATTGGCCATAATGTAAAAGAAATCTTTTTCAACCCTGAAAAAAAACCTATAAATCCTATGAACGCCAAAATAAATACCGGTCTAGCAACGGTGGTCTATAACAAATGTATTAAATTTGAGTTCAATCAAGTGCACCGTTTAAACACTAGTGCAGTTTCAAGAATTTCTGCTCATAGGCCATAACGTAAAAGAAATCTTTTTCATAGCCCCAATGGCGGATCTAACGCCTAGGGACCTGGCGGGCACCAGAGGCCTCAACCACCTAAAAATAAAATGATTAATGTTTTAATTGTTTCAAGAACTAAGAAAAGAAATTATAATAAGTTACGAAAACAGTTTTACTGTTACTATTATTATTTTTTTTTTTTTTATGTAAAACTCAGGTTGATATTTTGAAAATTATCAAAAAACTGTTGATACTTTGAGAGTTCACAACTTAAGAATAATTAAATAGTAATTTTATTGCAGAAAAATTTTAATTAAAAAACTTGAAAATGTCAGTTCTATTTTAAGAATTTTTTGTTACTAATTTTTCATTCATATTTTAGTTATACATTTTTAACAATAAAAAAGTAATAAAAATCAGTTAATAATATAAAGTAGTATAATCTAAATGATCACCTCTGTAATTGATTTTTATTGTTAGTCATCAATAATGCATAGAGCTTCACTGCCAAGAAGGAAGAAAATATAACTATTTTAAATGTAATTGAACACTTGTAATAGCCTATTACTTTACACTCGACAAAACCCCTCCCCCGGAAAATAAATTATGTACACACTTTCCCCCCCCCCAATCACAATAATCATAGAAACCCCATAAAATAAATAAAAACTTTGTGAAAAAAACACACATAAAAGGTTACTCCAATGCCTTGAAGTAACCTTTTATGTGTGTTTTTTTCACAAAGTTTTTATTTATTTTATCTTTTAACACCAGTTTTTTGAGTGTTTATTTTCATAGAAACCCCACTTTCAGATTCGGCATACAAATTGATTAAAAAATTTTAATGACGTTTTTTCAAGGGTTTTCAATTTTTAATTATTATGATTTTTTAATTAACAAAAAGAAAGTTGTTTAAGTAATATGGTCATGTTATATGCTTTATGAAAGACCTCAAAACATTGAACAAAATGACATAAATCTCTCTAGATCAAATAGGTCTTGAAGTACAGATTCTTAAGATTACTATACCATGCAAAATTTTGGGCATTTTCTTAAAATTTCAAACTTGTAACTCAAAAATAAACCGTTTTAAAAATCTGAAAATTTGCATTTTTCATCTAGTGTGATAGTACCATAAATAAACCCAAAATCATCAATATCTACAAACATGATGTCTAGACTGTTGGTAAGTTTTAATCAATTAACAAAGCATTATTGTTATTTTTTAATTTTTATAAATTATTACTATTAGTAGTAGAAGTAGTAGTAGTAGTAATAGTAGTAGTAGAAGTAATAGTTATTTGGAACAGAACCCGGGGAAGAATGTATCCTACCAGCACATTTCTGCAGTCAGTAGAAAGCAAATTATTGAAAGCCTCAGACCTATAAGGTCGCTTGCAAATTTAATTTTAAAATGTAGAGGTGAATTTCAGAAAGTCGAAGAGGAAACATCTGAGCTGTCAGGTTTATCTTTTGATAACAACAGTGAGCAGAGTTCATGACTCCAAGAAAAAGCATGTGCTTTTCGATTAAAACAAGGATGCAGGTGATGAATTCGGGAAAAGAGAACATTTTTTAGTAAATTCATTGTGATATTTGATAGTATACCAAATCTGAATAATTCTGAAGAAGAGAAACACATAAAAATAATTCAGAGCACTTTAATTTTTTTTCAGAAATTATCATCAGAAGAGGGAGAGAAAAAATCAGTAAAACACTTGAAAAGTATATTTTAAATGACATTAATTTTTTTTTTCCGATTTTTTTAAGAAAACAATGAACTTGACAGAAATGCACATGAAATTTACATGGCTGCACAAGAAATGTCATCAACTTCTCCTAATATAGAAATAACTTCAAAAATATTTTCAACTCTACCAACGTCAAATACTTCAGGTGAAAGGTCTTTTTTGTTTTTAAATTGCAAAGAACTATTTCAGAACTGTGATAAGGAAGAAAAATTAAACAGTTTGGCTTTATTATCTATAGTACAGGAGAGTTCGGCAGACACAAAAATCAGATTTATCACAAAAATTATTGATGAATTTTCAAAAGATAAATTATGATGAAAGTTCATATAAGAGACTTTCTTAAGCAGTTGTGTAAAGTTTCTTTTTTGATTAGTGTAAATTTTATAAATTCCTGTATCAAGTTTTTGTTGAGTTTAATTTTATTTTAAAGCAATTGAGTGAAATCATTCAGTGCTCCCCCTCAACCAAAAAAAAAAAAAAAAACTAATAGTGCCCTTAGTACACTAAATTACGAAGGGAACTTGGGCTAAGGGGGCCCCAAAAATTGCCAGGGGCCACCAATTAGCTTGATCACCCTCTGTGTAGCCCTCTAAAACAACTGTAAGTCCTATATACACCAAAATCAATACTGATCTTACGACAGTGGTCTATAGGTTATACGCCAAATTTGAGCTCAATCGAATGCACCATTTAGGAGCTATCATCTTCACATGCACACACACACACACACACACACACACATACATAAATACATCTCGTAAAAATAACATAAATGAATTCAGAAGACCTCAAAATGTGTAAATACATCAAAATCTCAAACTCTAATTTTTTCGTGATATAAAACAATACTTTCCTTATATGGTACATGCTTGGAAAGTAAAAAGGTAACTCAACAAAAGACGGGTGTTAAAAAGTATGATTAATTTAAAGCTTTGGAAATAACTCACTAAAAAATTACTTATCAGTACTATTGTTTCAGGTGGTATGAAAGATCCACCTGTCTTCCAATACCAAAAATGTTCAACCATCCTCAAAGGTAGAAAAATTAGAACTGAAAAGTAAATAACAGAGACAAGTCTCTGCTTGGTTTGCCAGATGTAACATAACAATATTTATTTTGAATATTGAGCAAATTTTGCCTATTACTTAACATTTTATAGAATATTAAGTAAATCTAAAATTTTAAAGAAAGTTTGACACTGTATAGTGAACATAGTACAAGCAAGCAAAACAGTAGAGACACCATTGTGCAATAGCCATGCAGGGCATAAAGTGGAGAATACACATAACAAAATGCAATATAAAAAAAGAAACCGAAAAAAATGTATGAGAACTTTAATTCTTTGGAATACTAGAAAGAACATAAAATGAAGCTTCAGGACTGGTAGGGCTGGTTGGTAACATGTAAATCTCAAAAACTTATCGTTTGGAAATGATACAATATGTTTAATATGGTGTACGGTCCCCCTAACTGCTAAGACTGATGCACAACTGTTCTGCATAGATGCGATGATATTATCAATAAGACTTTGGGGATTGTTCCTCTCTTGAAGAAGTGTGATCTTCAAGTCTTGGGCAATAAAAGAAGGCCTTGGTCTAGTACCAATACGCCATGCAAGTGTGTCCCAGACATGCTCGATCGGTTTATGTCAGGAGAGAACTCTGGCCACTCCATTTGCTGCATTGGTTCAGCTTCAAGAATGTTCTTCACAAGACGAGCTCCATGAGGTCTCGCATTATGCATTAGAAGGAAAGAATCACCAATGACTGCAGCATAATGTATGACATGAGATCTCAGAATCTCATCTGCATACCTAACAACAAATTGACATTCTTGGGGCCAACAAATTGACATTTTTGCCTTGCTATCAACGAAATACGCACCATTTGCCTTCGTGCATGAAGACAGCCCTGATGGATTGTTTGGCTTGAGAGCCTTCATCCTGTTGCAAAAGAAACTGACTTAGCAACTGAGAAGTACTGGCTGTTGTTTAACGAGCAAGATATATCGGTCATTATTTGGTATGGTAGCACATGGACGATTTGGTTAACGACTAACATTCCTGTTCCTTGGAATTGATTCCAGTCTTGAAATGACACTTCTTGTCATTCCAATAACATCTACAACACTTCCCCCCCCCCCCAGGATCATCTCCCAATAATATGACAAGCCATGGATTCCAGTAGATCACACTGTCGTGACAAAGTCACGACAAGGCCTTCTTTTATGGCTTTTGTTTCTCAAAACAAAAGCCAAATGGTTGAATTTGACCACTGAGACAGTGACAAAAAAAGAAGCTTCTGCAAAATCAAGATATCTGCACTAACATACTTTTTCTGGTTTTTGACATCATGAATGTTCATATGCACATGAGGTTTTCATCTTTTGTTTTCTGCTATGCTTTAAATTATGGATGTTTTATTTGACATAAGTTATCGGTATAAGCATATGCATAATTTTGTAAAAACCATATGCTCCCTTAACTTTTTGAATGGTGTACATAAAAGATATTTTAATATTGTATATATTATTATATATTTTAATACTGCCCAATACAGCTGCAACTTTTACATTTAATTAGTTTCAGAGTAGAATTAATATTGCTGGATTTTCATAGAAATGGGAGAAAGAAAAAGAAAATGCTGAAATTAGTTACACTTCATTAATTAAAAAAATAAAAAACGAAAAGAATTACCAGAATATAATGATGCCATTGACAAAGATAATCCATTTTCCTTCATAGAACTTAAATTTGATTCCGTATGAGCTAAAAGAAAATAACACAGATCATTATAATTGCTTCATATTATGAGATAGTTATTGATACATGCAAATAGATCCATGTACATTGTTTGAAAAATCATTCACAAATGCTTTAATTTTTTGTTGAAACCTGTATGCATATCAATTTGTATAATTCTTTGTGCAACATTCTTTGTCTTCGAGTGTATTTTAACAAAGTCATAAAAAGAATTAAGTTTAAAAAAATAATTTTTTATACATCAATTGTTGCTTACTATTAGATTGAGGAAAGATTCAGGAATGCTTTCCTCAATGAGATTAAGGAAAGCATTTTCATAATCATTTTAAGCTTATGTAAGAAAAAGTATCTGATGAAAGCCAAGAAGCAAGTACAACTTTTACCATACATTTAATAAAATAAAAATAATTAAAAAAATCAAGGAAAATGCTTCTTATCTTATATAAATAGAGCAAATGTTTTCTAGAACTCTTGATTAGACAAATTTATTTAATTATGAAATAAATATACCTGAAAGTTCTAAATCTTCAACTTCATCTTCACTACATAAACTGTCCACTATGAATTTGAAATGCAATAATTAGAATGGTTTGATAAAAATTTCTCAAATAATTTAACATACTTTTTAAATTTTGATTGTTGATATGATTATAACTTTATGATAACTAAAATATTGTTAGTACAAATTAACTCGGTCCATTTTTAAAGGATGAGTGGTTTTTTATTGATGATGATTTCGGTAGTTTCATAGAGGTTAGACATCTGATAATATTCAGTTTAAATCACTCTGAGTTTCACTCAAAACCCTTCTTTTTTACAGCGTTGAATAAATCAAATAATGTGTTAACTAAGAGGGAGGTCTTAGTTCTCTGCTTTAATTAGGATAAAAAGTACAGCTGAAGCACTATGAATACTTGTAGCAGTTTATGGTGACATTGCTCCAACGAATAAATTATGTAGTGAATGGTTTTGACATTTCAAGAATGGCAATTTCAGCATTGAAAAGAAACCTGTCTCTGCTCAGCCAAACAAATTTGAAGACTTAAAATACATTACTCAATGAAGATCTGAATCCAATGCAAGAAGAACTAGCAGAATCATTGGAAGTGACTTAATGAGCAGTTTCTGCACAATCAAAATCACATGGAAATGATGAGAAAAAAAATGAAATTGGGTGCCTTATGAACTGAAAGCAAGAGATCCTGAAACTGGCTCCTAACTTGGATCATCTTGAGACATTTTTTGAGATGGAATTTGAAAATTCCCTGAGAGGAGGGGGGGGGGGGGGACTAGTAGCCAGCAATGGACGATATTTTGATTAATTTTGTTCAGAAATAAACACATTATTGACCACCAAAAAAAAGAAAAAGAAAAATGAACAAACTAATTTGTAAACCCAACAGTAATAGCCAAATTTATAAAATGAATCCAGAAAAAAACAACAACAGCAAGCTCAAGAACAACTAAATTTTAAAATGTTCACAGTTAGATGAATCATTTTGCTAAGCCCTTCTCATTTGTTTTATCAAAAAGCATTTAGATTGAGACTATTATCACTGTCCCGAAAAGAAAAGAAAAGAAAAAGAAAACTTGTAACTTATGAACATGTTAAAGCACTAAATTATATCAGACTTGGAAAATTCAAAATACTTTTTTAAAAGCTGCTCTCTTACAAATACTTATAACTCGTTTATAACAATATTCACTAAAGTGTATAGAACAAATGGTAGAAAAACATTTTTTTTCTTTCTAACCCCTCCCCCCTCTAAATTTCGAATAAATATTGCTTATTTATATTTTAATCAAGAGCCATGAGACAAAGTGACTTTTTTAAGAACAGCCTTAAGAGAATACCTCAGTTCAGCTCTTGCACAGATCAAAAAGCATTTTTGTTAATAAACTGTACTATTCTAACACAATAAATTAAAAATCAGAGTCACACTAAATTTATAAAAACTAGCAGCCAAGCGGGCTGGCTTTGCCACTCCATACCTTACTGTTCTTTATACTCAGTGCAGTGTTGGCCAAATTATTACACTCATTTCAATGAAAATCATGTTTCTTTGGTTTAACAGCATTTGTCATTAGATTTATTTAGGTTAGGGTTGCAACAAATTTTGGGTGTCATCATAAAAGCAGATGTTGGTCATGGTAGTGATGCCAAGTACTAACATTGCAAAATGCATGAAAAGGCATGATTATATATAGATAGTGACATTTCCATTCATTAAATCATTATAAAAGCACCGTATTGGATATAACATATTGTACAAATTCCTACAGAAACACTTCTTAACTGCAGAAGCTGAGGGGTTTCTGGTATTCACATATGATCTTGGCGGTCATTCTGGCTAAATAATTTTTTCGTCAAATGTGCTGGCAAACTGTTGCCAATCGTATTCCAAACTATCAATAATTTCTAGTGTCCGGCATTTATCTTGGCAAAAAATTGCTCGTCCTCACAGACCGCTGGGATAATACATAAGCACTTATGTATATCTTCTAGTTTCATAACACCAGTGTTAATGTGTCAAAGTCAGCAACCGAGTGTTTTTATAGTATGGTACTCATATTATACCGGCGGTCATTCCCCCCAAACAATTTTTTAGTCAAATGTGCTAGCATACTGTTGCAGATCGTCTTAATCATTGTCAAATCAAAATTATTGATTGCCAAACAATCAGTAATTTCATGAGTCCGACATTTATCTTAGCAAAAAATCGCTCGTCTTGGTGGACCGCTGGGATAATAGGTATGACTACCGTTGTGTTATTTATTATGTATCCTTGGTTTTAATCATATAAAAGAAACAGAAAATGGCTAAAATGTGCTTCAACTCACAGCATGGCGACATTTTATTTTATTTTTGGATGTGTGACAAGCGCAGCAAGTATTGAGAATTTGATTAAAGCTGTGAAAATATTCGAAAGATCTCTCATTTTCGCATATGCATTAATATTACTTTGTAATCTTAGCTACGTTGTGAAGGAAGTAAAAGAAATCAGTAACTAATATAATTGCTTCATTTGACATCAATGAACTGTTATTTTGGATTTTTACACATGTGTTATAGTCATTATGCTAAAATTTACATTTAGTTGTTATCATTCACAGTGTAGAAATATCATCGATTGTGGTACTCCATACGTTAGCGTATTACGTAAGTAGATCTGGAGTGACTCCACTCAACTTTCCAAACAATTGATATTTACCAAGCATTTATGTAAATTTCATTCAACTCAATCCGATCTAGTGTTCAGGCACTTGTGCACTTAAAATGATTTGAGTGTATAGGCTGCAATGAATAAGAATACTTTTTTATAGCTCAGTAAAAATTTGTAAGGTGTACACTCGCTAAAATTTATGCAGTATGTAAGACAGTGACCTATAATATGATTAACTAATTTGATGTCAATCAAATGCACCATTTAGACGCTTGCATTAGGTGATTTGCATCCTTAGGCCATTTTATATAAGAATTGCTTTTTGCAAACCTGTGAACAAATTATCAGCTCTACATACACAAACCAAAATCAATGCAGGTCATGAGACCGTGGCCTATAATATACACACCCAATTTGAGCTCGATCGAATGCACCTTAAACACTAGTGCACTTCGAAGAATTTCCGTCCATAGGCTATATGTAAAAGAACACTCATTTGTTGCCCTGTCAAAAAACTGTAAGCCTTATACACAGCAAAATCTATACATATGTGTGACGGAGACCTATAATATACATACCCAATTAGAACTTCTTTGAATGTACCATTTAAACACTAGTTCATTTAAAATTATTTGCGTTTATAGGCCATAATGCATGATTATTATTTTTTGCGATTCCGTGAACAAACTGTCAACTCTACACTCACCAAAATCTATTCAGATCATGTGACCATGACCTTTCATATACATGCTTAATTTGTGCTCAATTGAATGCCCCGTTTAGATGCTAGCACACTTTCAAAAACTTCTGCCCATTGGCCATAATGTAGAAGAAATCTTTGTAACCCTGTAAAAAAATTATAATTCCTATACACACCAAAGTCAATACCGGCCTTGCGACAGAGGTTATACCAAATTTGAGCTCAAGCAAATGCACTGTTTAGGAACAATTATGTTCACTCACATACACACAAACATACATCTCTTAAAAATAGCATAAATGAATTAAGAAGACCTCAAAATGTGTAAATACATCAAAATCTCAAAAGTCAAATTTTTTCATTATTACAATACTTTCCTTACATGGTATATGTTTGGAAAATAAAAAGGGGAGGGAAAAAATTACCACTAGTGTTGACTCTGGATTAATTTGGCAGGGCGCAGCACCCGGCGGCATTTTTGTTATCTTTTTAGCGCCGGGCGGCCCTATTTCTCTTCTTTTTGCGCCCTCCTGCTTTTACATTTTTATTATTATTAGTCAACAACCAGCACTTTTTATTTCCTACATACCATTTGCGGCCCATCACGATAATATGTTAATTAAAACAGTTACGATTGAGTACAATAATCCCATCATAAAAATAGGTTCAATTGAAAACAGCCCTTTCACAAAAACCGTCTATGAAATCCGATCTTTCCCACAAATGTAATTTATTAAAATGCTTTTTTCAAATATTCTACTCTTTCAGATCGAAATACTGCTACTGCCCTTTTCTTTGTTTTCATTTGCGCGATCCGAACAGCCGAGTAACCCAAAAAGGCCCCTCTTGTATGTTTTGTTTTTGCTGACTCAAGCGAGAAGAAGCCCTATCGGCATTTCACTTAGGAGTTGGGGGAAGAAAATACGGTTGGGAAATTCAAAATTTTCTGAAGTTATCTAAAAATTTCTGATTCCATCTGTCAATCCTCAAATATCGGTGGCTACGTTTGATAAATATGTAGTTGCGAATTATCAAACTATCATTATACATAGTGGCGTAGCCAGAAAAAATTTTAGGGGGGGTTTTAGGCACATACTTAATGAACCACAGCCGTGCATTTGATCTCCAAGTTGGGGGTGGGGCACAAATAGAGAAAAGGTGACCAACCAATATTAAAAGTAGTTCTGTTTTAAAAGTTATTCTACTGTTGCATTTTTATTTTACAAAATAAAAATGCAACAATGCAAACATCGTATAAAATAGGCACCAGTAAGTGGCACGATATTACAACAGCAATGTTTGGCCTTCCGATGGCTTTTTTCCAGTTATCAAACTTTTCGGACACTAGCTTTCGTGGTGGAATCCCGCTGTTACCAACACCTAAAGGTGGAAAAAGGGCACAAAATTTGCAAAAGGGCCGTTTTCTGACGGTGAATATGTAAGCCACTTCCATCGTAAAAGCCATCGGTGTTGAAATTTTAAATTTCTTTTTCCAGTCGCGGGAAAAGTGTAATTTGCAGGGGGTGTCCATGGATTACGAAATAATTCTTCTCTTTCTGCATCCGAAAGCTGAAACAAAAAGATGCTTTAAGTAACTTGAATTTCTTTCTTTATTAATCTCATTAATCCGTTTCATTGACTGCTTGTTGATTTAATAATAAGTTGCTAAAATACAGCGTCTTTTAATGATTACAATTAATTAAAAATATTATTTATTTTTCGTAATTTAAAGAAAAAATGCAATAGCTAATTTGTCTTTTAGGCTAAACATTTCTAGAGATATTTATCCGGGCCTTCGCTAATAACGACGGCCCCGATTTATCCCACTTTATGGAAAACAGCCTCAAAAATTTTGAGAACCGCTGCTGTAAACGAGTTTTCCAACCAATGGTCGGCGCTGGTCCGTGTGATTTTTTGTTGCCGATCAAAAAAAAAAAAAAAATCTTAACTTTAAAAAAATCCTAACTGTCCCTTTTGTGCCCTTTTTGTCACCTTTATGTCACTTTCTTTTAATTATAACATTTGATTTAATAAATAAAAATATTTGGGTTTTTTTTTTCTGTCGTTACGAGGCGAGGGGGATAATGCTATTAATACTCGAAGGTTGTTCGTCAATATAAACCCACAGATAATTATTTTTAAAATAGCGTCCCTGAAAGAATTTCCATTGCACAATGCTCAGTGATACTTGCAATAAATATTCATTTCTTGGAGTACCAATAAGATTGTTGCTTCAGGTTCAGAGAAAGTCTTTAAAATGTAAAATCCATCCCCTCTTTAACATGCTTATTAAAACCTAAAATATTTAAGCAGGAAAGTCTAAAATATTTTACTATATCTAACGGCAGAAAGACAAAAAAAATAAAAAATCTTAAACAAAGTAACAGCAAAAAGAAGTGCTTTGTAAATATGTGTTCATCGAAATATAGAGATTTGCCATTTAAAAGATGTTTTTAATATACTTTCTGATTGCTTCCCAGTGAGAGAAGAATGATTTAAGCCAAAGCAGCATTTTAAATGATAAAAATAAATATCTTACGGTAAACGCGAGTAATCCTGTAACTATGCATAATTACCATCGTCATTTTATCACTGTGATAAATGATTGAATATTTATCAGTTTAATCGCCTATTTTTAGATTAGCAATTGTGTACTGGTAGAGGAATTTCGAAGCCCCCTTCCGCTGCACTGATATTTACTTTAAAAAAAACAAAAACATTAGTGGCTCCGTTCACAATTGTTATGTGGAAATGAGATCTCTAGAAGCAGATTTTCGTGCAGACAGGGACCCCACACAGCTGTAAAAGGACCCACTGATTCTTTATTTTTATTTATTTATTTTGAAAGGCTACAATTTTCAAAAAAATCATTTATCACTGACCAAATGAGATTGGTAATTACGGACAATTCTCCTCATTCACCATAAAACACATACTATAAACATTTTATTGAACTCATGATAGAACAAAAATTAATTGTTCAAAGTGTATTTATTTATTAAATATAGGATTTTCGTTGGTAAACACATTACTTTACTAAAATTTTAAAATATATTATGCTTAAGTACTTTCAACTTAATTTAGAACATGTTTTTTACTTTTACTATATTTCTTAAACAAGCGAAAGCATGTGCTTATAGTCATTTCTCTTTTTAAATGCTATTTTAGTAGTTAGTAGTAGTTTAACATACAAACAAACAAAAAAAAAGTAAAATAGAAAATTTTCAGTTTTGAAAAACGATTTGTCAAACTAGGATTTTTTAGTAATTTTAACCAACAAGACACAACATATACACTGCTGGCCACCCAAATTGCAACACCAAGAAAAACAAGAGATATCACAACAAAATTTATTGTGTAGATAACATGTTGACCAAGTAACAAATGATTAAATTTACAGCATTCTATGAAGCGTGGTTCCTGCCAAAATCAGTACCCAGAGTAGCCGCCGTTGTTGGAGATCACAGCTGCCACACGCCTCGGCATTGATTCAAAGAGACTTTGAATGTGTTCTTGGGGTACAGCAGACCAAGCAGCTTCCACACGTTGCCAAAGTTGATCTGGTGTGACAGCTGGGGATGAACTCTGGGTCAGTCGTTGAGCAACCATGGACCACATGTTTTCTATCGGCGAAAGATCCGGAGAGCGCGCCGGCCAGGGAAGCAATTCAATCTGGTGATTGACGAAGAACCCTTGGACAATGCGTGCCACGTGTGGCCGTGCATTATCCTGCTGAAATATGGCTGTTGGCAAGCCCTGAAGGTAAGAAAGGACAACTGGCTCCAACACCTCGGAGATGTAGCGCTGGCTGGTTAAAGTACCGGCAATGCGTACTAGAGGAGTGCGAGAGAGATATCCGATACCGCCCCATACCATAATACCCGGTGCAGGACCAGTGTGACGGTGCATAATGCAGCTGTTCAGCATCCTCTCTCCACGGTGTCTCCAGACTCGAATCCGACCGTCGTGGTGTTGCATACAGAAGCGTGACTCGTCAGTAAAGAGAATTTCATTCCATTCTGTCGTCCACATCCTTCTTTCATCGCACCATTGGCGGCGGAGACGTCTGTGGTTCCGCGTCAGAGGTAGACAAAGCAACGGACGTCTTGCGGACAGACCATTCTGCTGTAAACGACGTCGAATGGTACGCGCAGACACTGGATGATGCGTTACAGACTGAATCTGCTGTGATATGGTTCGTGATGTGACTGAGCGGTCCGTCACTGCCATGCGTACAATCTGCCTGTCATCACGTGACGTGGTGCACTGAGGTCGATGCGGTCGATCACGTCTGTCCGTCGTACCCTCCTGCACCCAACGATCACATATCCGCATCACAGTTGTTTGGTTTCGTCCAATACGACGACCGATTTCCCTGAAAGATAACCCACAATCTCGGTATGCCACTATCCTTCCTCTGCAAACTCGGATACTTGATCAAAAGATGATCGTTGTTTCCTACGAGGCATAATTTATCGTTTTTTTGAAAAAAAAGCAAGAAAAACACAATTGCTGTACTTGAAACCGTCGAAATCTCCAAGCCTTAAATAGCGCTTTGAGGTGGCGCCACAGGCGCGCTTGATGTGCGTCTGCGCTGAAATTCTAATCATTTGCATATCTCACCTCAGCTAATGCATGTTGTAAATTTCATATTATTTGCATGCTTCCTTCAGGGTGTTGCATTTACGATGGCCAGCAGTGTAAATAAAAACAATGCAATGCAGTATATACTATACAGGCGTAACTTGGTGTGTTTTATGAGTTGAGTATTCCTAGAATAGGTTGCACCCAATCTAACTCCCACACACTTACGCCAATGATTACTTAAGTAAGAAAAAAAAAATTGAATGAATTCTTAATAAATTCCTTCTTGCCAATGCAATCGCTTATGTCATTCGCATGGTAATTCTTCTGCAAAACATTTTGTCCTTCAGTAGTACCAGAGGCATTCGCATTGCTTTCTGTTTCGAATTCATTTGAAACCTCTTAAAGATTTTCTAAAATCTCTGCGGATCTCGCCGGTTTTTTAGGTTCAAAATATGATTTTATTGATAACATTTTTCTCTTGGACATAATTTGTTGAAAAACCAAAATTCTTATACAACAGAAAATTACTTTATGAAACACACAAGTTTAATATTTCAGCTTTTACAACAATACAAAACGGATTCATAAAAATATTTCCGCACCTATTTATTCCACAAATTTAAAATGCCAGGGCAGAAGTTGCCGATCGACTGGCGATTGCCACTAACAAAAGCGAACAGACCCGTCCGTGAGAACCAACAAGGAGGCACCTGCAAGTTTACATTGCATAAGCTAATCCCAAAATAATTTAGCCCTCTGACGTTCGGAGGAGCTTTCAATTAGAGCCTTCAGATGTCCAAACCCCGGCCGAAATTCCAAGAATGCTGCCTTCCCCCTTTCGGAAACTATCATGGAAACTATTTAACGGGAATTCATCGCGGGGGTGGTGAAAATCCACACTTTCTTGAGAGCTGGGAAAGAGATAGATAAGACATATGGGGATCGTGGCGTGGGAGGTCCAGCAGTCGTAAAAAGTTCCGCCTGCTGCAAGGCAGGGGAAAGAAGTGCTACTATCTTTCGGCCAGCCCGCTGGCCGTTTGGCCAGGGTTTGACAGCCAGAAGAGAAATATCCCAGACACACTGACGTGCAAAAGAAAACGTTTATCAAGCCGAAAAGCAAAGCGGAGAGATTAAAAAATTAATACGGAACATTTTAATCTAGAAACACAAGCAAAGGAACATAATTGTATACACGAAAAATATGTTAGCTTCATCACACATCTCTCCCCCCTATTGGCAGGTTCAAAGGGAGGGGTACGTGCCCCCTAGACGATTCCGGTTTAGATTACAATTAAAAATGATAGAGTGAACAATAACTGACAATACTCAATATTAGTTTGTAAATTGAAATGCATTGTGAATCCTGTTTCCTGACAATATGTCTAGAACCCTTCAAAAATTTAGGGGGGTTCTGACACCCAAAACCTCCCCCTCGCTACGCCACTGATACCAGAGTTCGTCGCCAGCTGTATATAATTATTGCTCTTCTCGATGTCTTTAATAGTTTTGCAACACTAGCAAGTCCCCCCCCCCTAAACGATTTGCTCTTTTTAATCGGCTTTCTTAGTACATATTATTCGTAATGTATAACAGTTATTTACTAATCATATATAATTACAGATGATACAGAAAGAATGCCTTAGCAAAACGACGTTTTGTGATTCGAAAATTCCGCGGGATTTGCTTGTTTGTTATGGCAAGCCTAGACGAGGGATATCTTCTACGGGGGGTGCCCTGGTTGGGTGACTTTTTAAGGAGTTCTAATGTGTATTGACGCGTACATCTGGATGAAACCGACCAAAACTCCAGACCGACAGTCGCGCGGGCGGGGCCCGCTGAACGTGGGAACTTCAACACTTCAGCCGTGTACCATGTTCAGTGGCTTTATCTACTCAAATCCATCTGAAAATTGAGGGATTTGCGACGTTTTGCGAATACAGCAATTGAAACACATTATGCTTTTGCCAAAATCAGCGCATAATAATGATCTTTTGCTTTAGCAATGTAGCGGTAGGGTTATTGGCGCCCGGTGCGGTCCTTCAGTTTGTCGCCCCATTCTTTCTAAGTTTCAGCATTCTGCCCCCCATTTCGGTCCTTTAGTTTTCCACTTTATTATTTCTAAGTGTCCTGCCGGCCACCATGTTTTTTTTTTTTTTTTTTTACCGCCGGGGTGAATCCCCCCCCCCCCTCTTATTACGCCACAGTTTTAATTACATAAAAGTCGAGTAAATGCAGAATTTAGTAAATCAGACTTTACAAGATTTGGTATTCTAAATATTCATATTATACACCTTCTGATTTTAAAATTCTCAACATTTTAATGAATGAAGAAAGGAAAAAAAATAATAATAAAAGCAAAAGAAAGCTAGTTCTGGGAAAGGATGTCTTCAGAAAACAAATTGTGTCATAAGTTAACAGCTAGGTTATTCATAAAACAAACTGTCATCAATTTAAGCTTATTTTCATTTGAAAAAGAATTCTGGAAGGTTTATTAATAGATAATCTGTTTAAGTACTTTTGGCACCAGGATGTTGATTATTTTAATTATATTAGGCTGATTAAAAACATTTGATAGTTAAAATAAATATTGATTAGTACTTTTTTTATTTTAAAAAGATTAAAGCAAGGTTTAAGAAAGAAAATTTAGTGTTTTTAAAGAGACCTTTTTAAGTATGTTACAAGAAATTAAAAATTAAGCTTTATGAAAAATAAATTATTGAAAATATTTTAAACTTTATTTCATACCTTTGGACAATTCTGTGAGTTAAAAAAATATTAATTTTATACCTGCTAAAAAACTTGCATGTAGTAATTATTTTTATTTATTTTAAAGAAATATAGTACATTTTAAAAAACTTATATTCACTTTTCATGAATGAACAAGCATTAAATTAGAAGTGAAAGAGGAATAACAAATATATTTTAGTGATTTGATTTGATATGGTGTTGTACATTCCAACCATAGGATGTATTACAAAATTTGCATGACTATGTCATTTTTTCCAGCAATCTTCTGTATTCTGAATTAAATTTCCCCAATTTCTGTTGTTATCAATTGATGGATGAGTTAAATTGTTTGATGCAATTTTAATAATGTCTAATAGTAATAAGGGTAACTTTGAAAATCTTTACTTGGTACTCATTCAACAATTATTGCAAACAAAAGAATTTAAATAAAATTCTGATTTATATAATTAAATTTTATACATCCTGCATTGCAGAAATTTTATTATTTTTATTACATGCTAAACGCATCTACCCTAATCCATTTACACGACAGTCCTTTTCTGTTTAAAAGTTTGTACCAATATAGGTGAAATATCATATATGAATGAGATTCAGTAAGTGTGGTCCAGTAGTGATAGTGTGATAAAATGGAGGAACAAAAATTAACAGTCCCTCTGCCTTCCCTTACTGCCTAACAAATCTTGGCTAAAAATTTCTGAAATCTTCTTCAATAAATGTACTATTCTTATAAATAATAAACGTGTATGTCACGTAATTTTGAGGGGAAAAAATTAAGCAGAAAATTCAACATTACTTATATTAAAACTTCTTTATGCTAGAAGTTTTTTTTTAAATCAAAACTTCTAGTTATGTAAATTTAATTCACATATTTATGTCATGTTTAGACCAAAATATTATCAACAAATTATTTTTCCTATTTCACTTACACTTACTTCTACTGGATATTTTCTCCAAAAGAAGGGGGGGGGGGAACTAAGACAAATTGGAAAAAATCTTACTATGCATTGTAAGTCAGAACACATATTATAACTCTACATGTTAAAGTTTCGGGGATCAGATAGTTTCAAACCAGTTTCTATATGTTATCTACCTGTACATTCTCGTGGAACCCCAAAGTGCCCTGTTTGAGAACAGGGTGCCCCTTTTGAAAATTTCCCCCCCCCCCCCCCCCGGAGGCCCTTTTTTTCTAGAGTCAACACTAACCACGTGTATGCAAAAAAAAAGTTAAAAGTTCTATAAAAAGTATAAAAATTACCTTCATAATCAGATGAATGAGATGACAAAGGAGATGCACTTTGACTAGTTGTAGCTATGAAAAGAAGATAAACACAATAAAAATCAGTATCAAAATGTACTTTTTTATAAAATATATCAGAATAAAATTAACAGTTATTAATTTTTAAGATTAACATTTTCAAAAATTTAAAACATTTTACAATATTTTTTCAAACTTTTGAAAGTGTTCAGTTCATTTGTTTTTGTTTCTTAATATTCTGTTTTAGACATTCAGAGACAGCATGTGCATGCACACGTAATTTAAAAGAGACCTATGCATACATTAAAAGATGAATTCAGCAACCATAATGCTTTTCTATAAAATAAAGCATTTTTATGCTTACACTGATTTTAAAAAACATTTCTGTTACAAAATACAGAAAACACATGTTCTAATTTCAAAGTGCAAATGTTTGAGTTGTTTAAAATTTTAAAGAAGAAAAAGAAATTTTAAAACTGTGCTTTTATTAAAATTAATGTATTTCTCATTATAGACAAAAGAAATGCAATATACCAAACAAATTTAGGAGCTTTTTTCTTTTTCTTTTTTTTTTTTTTCTTTTTGTTACTAGCACTTAGTTAAAAAGTTTTGACAAAGTGGTATTTTTCTCCTTGGGGAAAAAAAAAAAAAAAGTGAAATTATCATTTAACTGTGGAATACAGGGTGTCTCAAAATAAATGAAATCAAATCTGCAATATTTTGAATTCTAAATGACACAGAAATAAGCCATTTTGACTTACGCTTAACATACTTTGTCTTTTTATAAGAAATTTAACTTTTCGAGAGGCCATCTACATGTTTATATTTTACTCAGCTTAAAAATTTCTGATGATGCCCCACCCTTTTTTATTAATTAGATCAAAGTAAAAAAGGATCAACAAGGAATCTTTTAAAAAAGGCCCCTGGAAGCAGATTTTCTATGTTGACACTAACAATGATTGAACAATCCACTGATGTCTCTTTTTTTAACTTAAATAAAAGTAATGGTATCAAATTTTCTAGGTTGAACTCTCTTTTTCCAAAAGCACTTAAGGAATCCACTGATGGTTTGTTGTTGTTAAAAAGAGATCACAGGAAGAGGAGGGAATGCCTTTTTTTAAATTGCTAATTTGTTCCACAATGTATTTTTATATAGATAGCAAAGACATTATTATCAAAGTAACACTCTTTGATGAGTACCTTTTATGTGTGTTATTTTACAAAGTTTTAATTATTTTATATTTCAAACACCAGTTTCTTTTGAGTGGTTTTTTTTTTTATTATTATTATTATTTCTTTCCAAACTTCACACTAGATATGCAAAGTTTGGGTTAGCAATCATCATCTAAGATCGGCAACAGCCATCTTGGAAAAAATCAACAAGCTTACATGATGAATGGTTAACCAATAAGCACCTTATAGTTTATAAAATAAATATTAAAGGAAAGGGGGAAAAAAGTATTAAAATAGATAGCCAACTTTAATATACTTACTGTCAGTTTTTCCATCGCTTAATAAAACAATACTTTTAAGGACTTTCTAAAAATAAAAAAATACAATTTTATTAAAAGTATAAGTAATATTATATTTTTAATTTTTTATCCGAAAATGTAAAATAAACTGAAGGTGCAAAATTCAGATCTATTTTAGTATATCATTTACTTGATCCATTTAAAAAAAAAAAAAAAATAGTAAGCTATATTATAATAAATTGGGATCCCAACAGCTCACACCACTACCACAACAATCTTCAGGAGTAAGTTAATAACAATAATACACAGTACTTTATTAATTTTTTTTTCAGTAAAATTGAATGCAAAATCAATAAAGTCTTCAGTTGTTTTTCCTCAATAAAAAAAAAAAAAAAGGTTTACATTTTTGTAGAGACACAATGATTAAATCACCTCTCTCTGTCTTTCACGACGCCGAATTCTAATCCTTTGAGTGAGTTTCCTTATTTCTTCATCACTTTCATCATCCTCCTCTTCAATATTTCGCAACGTACGAGAGCATTTCATGTGTTCTATAGCAGAAATCAATGCATCTGATATGCAGAAATGTGCATTCTCCTGAGCAATAAAGAGAAAAAAACTATGTTTATTTAATGTTATACAGTTATACTGTCGATTAATCTCTATTAAGCAAAGTTAGCCACTTAACAGTTTTTAATGTTTCCTAAAAAGTGTTCAGAAATTTTCAAATTGCATGATCTACAACATGGCTGCTCATACTTTGGCATATGCACAAACAATATTTTTTTTTATTTAAATTACTAAATATTTTGACTTAAATCTGGAGCAAATCTACAATATTAACAACTCAACCTCCACAAAATAAATTTATGAATATAGTAGTGCTTGTTTAGTTTTGTCAATAGACAATAAAAAAGTAATTTAGACAATCCAGAGTATTTCTACAGAAACTCCCCTATTTTTATAAAAGGATTATCTTAATTATAAATAATAAATTTTCTTTTGATGATGATCCAATCTATATGGATGACAGCCTACAAAAATAAAATATGTGCTTCATGGTTTAGCCAAAAAAAAAAAAAAAAAATCCAACAGTTTTCTATGTTTTGGGATCTTTCAATTTCTGAACCAGAATCTAGTTTTACCTAATTTCCCCATGATTTTTTTTCTCAAAATAAATTCTTTGACAGTTCTAACTGTAGCAACCCAATAAAATTTCACAGCAACATATAAAAAGGAATTAGAAAACAGGAAGAATTTATATTAAATTTGTAGAAACAACAAAACACATTATTTCTAATTTATTGCAATAACACTCAAATCAATAAAGTTCCTAAAATGGCAGTTACTAAAATTTTTAATTTATAATAACTTACTCTGTCAAGTTCTGCTGAAATGTTGAATTCGTTTGAAGACAGAAAGCTTGTAAGAGATTGACCTTGTTGAGGACGTGGAAAAAAGCATTCTGTTGGAACAATCATCTGCTGGCCTGCACAAGAACAATGGTTAAATTAACAAAGCTTTAATTTAAGCTTATAAGTTTTTACAAAAAACAGTGTAAGTGAAATAAAACTTTAAATTCCAGGTCATCAGCAGGGCCGGCGGAAGCGGGCCTGCAAGGCCTTCTTTGCAGGTGGGCGCCAAACACAGAGGGGTGCCAAATTGTACCCAAAGCAAAAGTTTTTAAAAATGGACAGATTTTAGGAAGATATGTTTTATATTAATAAGGATTGCAGTGTATATATAATTTTTTATTTGTTTGATAAAATGTGTTGCAAGCCATAGCCAAGAGGGGGGGGGGGGGATCAGGAACATATATTACTAGGGCCATACCCAGAAAATAATTTTGGAGGGGGTCCGACATTTTTTTAGGGGTAGTGGGGAGAGGGGGGAGGTCTGCTTGATTGAATATCATCATTTTATAAATAAATACTCTCTCTCTCCCCCACACACACACTTATAGGATATATATATAATGTGATAATTTCGGGAGGGGCAGGGTCCGGATCCATAGGACCAATCCCCTGGGTATGGTTTTGTATATTACTATATGTAAAAGGGAAGTAAAAACTTTTAGAAACATATCATATATTACTATATGTAAAAGCAAGGGCGGCCATAGGGTACGGGGCAAAATATGAAAGGGAAGAAAAATGGTCTTCAAAATAATATCCTAAAAATAAATCCTCGTGCTTTTTATGTTCCCTGTGCTGCTCATAGCTTAAATTTAATGATTAACGATGCAGCAAAGATGAATGCAGATACTGTTAGTTTTTTTTTTGACAATTCAAGAATTATACAATTTGCTTCTTCTCCTAAGCGATGGGCAGTTCTTTTGAAAAACATTTCCTGTTTAACATTGAAACCCCTCTCAAACACTCGATGGGAAAGCAAAATTGAAACCCTTCGACCTTTAAGATATCAACTAGGAGAAAGCTATGACGCTCTTTTTGAAATATCTGAAGGTGAATGCTTTTCAAAAGAAGTGCAACACGAAGCACGAAGTCTGGGCGCCAAAATCAAGGATTATAAATTTATTTGTTCCTTGATACTTTGGCACGATTTGCTTAACAAAATTAATCCTGTCAGCAAACAATTGCAAGAAAAGGGTTTGAATGTCAGCACACTAGCCTACAGGCAATAAGTAACTTAAATTCATTCATTCAAGAACATAAGCAGTGACGTCAATTACAAAAATATTCTTGAGAAAGCCAAAGAACTTAATGAAGAAGTGGATGGCGAGCCCCATTTTAAAACTGTTTAAGAAATCCGACAAAAGAAAAAGAAATGTCACTTCGATTACGAACATGCTGACGAATCCCCTCAATCTCCAGAAAAGAAATTTGAGACAAATGTCTTTTTTAGAATTTTGGATACAGCTTGGGCATCATTAAATGAAAGATTTGATGCAATGAAAAATCACTGCGATAATTTTAGTTTCTTGTGTTATCAAAATCTGCATTATCGGAAATCGATAATGCAGATTTGAAAATAAAATGCAGTAATTTAGAAAAGTTGTTACAATATGGTGATAGCAAAGATATTAACGCAGATGAACTTTTTGACGAAATAGTAGCTTCCAAAGACATTTTTACAGCCGGTATGAATGACCCATTTGATATTCTGAACTTAATTGTGTCAAATAAATTGTGCTTCCCGAACTTGAATATCATATTGAGAATACTACTCAGCATTCCTTGTCAGTGTTGCTAGTAGCGAAAGATCATTCTCAAAATTAAAATTGACCAAGACGTATTTACGGTCAAGTATATCTCATGAAAGACTCTTATGATTGCTATTGAAAATGAAATCTGTCAAGAGATAGATACAAAAGAAATTATAGAAAAGTTTGTACAGGGTTCATACTCATTTTTCGAAACAAAATTCTCTGAGTTTTCCAGGTGATTTTTCAAGAATTTTAAGGTTATCAAAAAACAAAAACAAAAAAAGTACCGAGTGACTACTTTTTATTTGCATGCCTCTCTCTAAGGTAATCAAATTATGATAATCATAATTATACTTCTTCCTCAATCGTACCATAAACAATGGATTACATCATCACATATGGTTTCATATTCAATTTGACCTATAAAAACCAGGAATTATATAAAAGCTTTACAGCAGTGCACTGATTGACAGATCCACGATAAATTGCTTATAATGTACTCAGTACCAAAGGTTACTGGTAAACCTTTCCATATTCTTTAGTACCAGGAGCTGATTTAGAAGGGGACAGGCCCTTTGAAACAAGGATGCCTTCAGGCTGAATTTTTAAAGGGAGCCATTGGACTCTTTAGATAGGTCTATGAATTGTTCAAAATGCAAATTGAATGTGTGATATTGTAAAATATCAGAATCAAAAGTTTTAAAATAAAAGTTTGGAGAGGGGGGTCATGCAGTGGCGGATTTCCCAATAGGCGCATGAGGCGCACGCCTCGGGCCTCATATTTCTAAAGGGCCTCCAAATTCGGTTTTCAGAAAGAAAGAAAACTATATGTAAATATCTGTTCAAGAGACATAAACTTTGTTCATAGTTTCAGGATTGCTTCTAAAGTAGAAAGCGCTTTTGAACAATCTTTTCTTTGGTGACTCCCTTTCCTCTTCACAGCATTGGGCCATAATCTAAACTAATACTTTAATACGAATACTTTTAGTTTATAAGTAATTGATGCTTTAATTCCGTATTTCACTGTAAAAATATCCAGAAATGTTCCTTGGAAATAAGGATAAGTTAGACTTACAAATACTATACAGAAAGTATACATTTCCCTTTGAAAACTTTAGTGTTTCGTTCAACCTGTCACTTAACCGAAGAGTGGTCCCACGACCTTAAAAAACAGGCAGTTCACTTAAAAATGACTAGAATTGTAAAAAAAAAAAAAAAAAAATCCAGTAGTGTTCCTTGAAAATAATAGGCAGCTGAGGTGCCCTAAATTCCAAGGAAAGTTGCACGAAATTACCAAGAACTTTACTGAGCAATATGCAATTCAGTGGATCTTTCCTGAGCTGTTCAATAAAGTTCCTGGTATTTTCATGCAACATTCCTTGGAATTTTAGGGTCCTCAACTGTCCGTTATTTCCAAGAAAAATTCCTAGATTTTTTTGCATTGTTTTAATTTGCTCACTATATTTTATCTCAAAAAATACAGGTGCAGAGGGTCCCTATGCCTTTTTCCTATTCGGAATCAATTAGTTGTGTTGATTTGGGGGATTACGGCCAACTATCTACAAGTGGGATCTATGCCGATGGGTGTGGGTGCTCCCCTTGGGGGTCTTTTTAAGGGATTCTAACCCCTATTTACGCTAAGTTTTGGAGGAAACCACGGAAAATTCCTAACGGTTAGGTTGGCGGACGCGACCTGGTTTTGAACCAGGCACCTTCCATCTCCCAGTTCAGAGTGCTACGCGCTCAGCCACTGGTTGGGCAGCACTGAATCAGATTGCGGCTCAGTAGCTGGTATTGCAGTAGGACATTCAAATACACCTGCTTTATAGATTGCCGCCCGCCCCCAAATCAAAAAGTGTACAGTCTGATAAGAATATTTCTCATTTTAAAAGAGAAAAGCCTGAACCGCTTTATTCTACAGCTTGAGATTGAAAAATTTGTCAAAAATTAAATATTTTATATTTTTCAGCCGTTCTTCATTTAAATGATTTAGGAAAGGACACTCTGTATTCAGTGAAATTTTCAAATATACCTAGAATATATAATTGTTGTTGGTTGTCACGATGTAAAAGAAATTGGAAACAATAATTTATCTTCTTTCGAAAAATCACTAAAACTTAAAAATTTAAGCTAGGGATAACCGATTTTATCTTTTTTTTTTAATCGAAACTTTCCGAGTATGCAATGATAAAAAATTGCCGACCAATAATTAAAAAGATATGAGCTGATACATGTGCGATAACACTTTTTTGGGGGGATTGGCGGAAGATATTTGATAGTTAAAAAAAGTATTGAAAAATTAAAGAAAGCAATACTTAGCGTCACCGAAATTTCACATGCGTGCGAAGTTTCAGCTCGATCGGATGATAGTGAGTTAAAATTCATAGACAAATTTTGAACTGGAATGTCATACACAGTTAATTAAAAACTTAAAAAAAAACAAATGATGATTAATTTAATTTTTTTGTTTTCAACTAAAAAATATTTATGATAACTATATTATAAATACGGCATGTATTTATAGTCGCAGATGAAAATGCTAAACATTAATAATAAACCTAGGACCGAAGATTAGAGCATACCCATTATAAAGTGGAATTTATTTTTAAGTCAATAATATTTTTTGTACTTTAACTACTTAAAGTATTGTTTTTTTTTTAATTTCTCTTGTAGTTTTTTTCATTCTATTTAAAATATAGAATAATGTGTGTGTGTGTATATATTATTCATACCTAATTACTCATTATTAATAGTCCTAAAATTATTGACAGTTTTTGAATAAACACAAAAATTAGACTAAACAGAAAGTTTACTTTTACTATTAAACTGCTTAGTTTTGCAGTTCCAAACGGGAAATTTATGAATATATTTAAATATTTATAAATATATGGTCTTGAAGGAATGTTAAATTTTTGGTTCATTTTATCCAAGGAAAGAATTCTTCTGAACTTTGTGATGTCAAAGTCATGTTTCTGATCAAGTTTCCCTTGTTCTGACCTTCAAAAGTACCTGTTAAGTAGTCAAAATTTTCATGACTGAAACAAGACATATGCCAGTGGTCCACAAAAAGTAATTCGACGTAATTAAGTAACAGTGAGAAATAATCAATATAAAACTGCAGCTGCTGTGTTATACTTAGAGGTATGCTGATGTTTATTTAGTGTTAATCATGAAAAGTGAAACGTAGTACAAAAATTATTGAGATAAAAAATGTTTTTTAAGATTAACAAATCTATAAGCATAAAAATTATTTTAAAATTTTAATACTCCTTTTGTAGCAGACCCTGACTATCGGACGGACACTTGGTGTACGTGCCCTCGGGACACATGGAGAAATAAGCCAAAAAATTGAGTTTAACATGATGTACAGGGGCACAAAAATTGAGCCAGCTAAAGGACACAAAATCTGAAAAGATCCCTGGGCACAAAAGTGTTATAGTGAAAGTCAGGCCCCGGTTTGTAGACATAAACTAGATATAAAAGGAATTAAAACATTTAAAAATAATTAGTAATAATGTAAAGGAGTTAGTGCTTTTTTTTTTTTTTTTTTTTTTTTTTTTGAGGAGGGGGGTCTCAAAATTGAGTTGCGCCTCGGGCCTCTCAAGAGCAAAATCCGCCACTGGGGTCATGGCTCCCACACTAGAGTCTTCCTTGTTCTGAAAATGAAAAACAATAATTTAAAAAAAAACAGCTATTTTAAACAATAGTAACAATAAGGTTAAAAATAGATCATTCATCTCGTATACATCCATTTCCGAGAGTGTGCACGCTTCATTAGGAAAGTAGTCGGCCATTGGATGGAGTGAAGAAGGCCGTAAAAAGAAAGAAATATAAAAAAGAGGTGTAAAATTTAAATTATTGGTAAAATTTAAATTAGAGCAGGATTTTCCATGAGATTTCCCTGAGTTTTAAGCGCTAATTTTCAATTCTCTGAGTTTTCCCTGTTGGCGTATTAACCCTGTTGTAAATATGAAATGCAGAAAAATTAATTTTTCCCAAAAAATAAATTTATTATTATTTTTTTTTTCAACAAATGCTTTCTTCAAAACTTATTTCTCCTGTTTAAAAAAAAAATTGAAGGGGGGGGGGGGGGGTGGGATTTTAGTTTTTTTTTTTGCAGGCTGGCGCCGGATAGCTTTGCGCCGGTCATCAGTTGCCACTTGGTGATTATACTAGGAAAACTAGTGATTAATAAAATCTTGATCAGGGCAGATTTCCACTTAGGCATGCTGGACACGTTCCTAGGGTGTGGGGGCGAAAAAAGAGAAAAAATTAAAATTACATCAAATGTACCACCACCTAGCCAGTTATGTATACAAGCAATTTCACTAATTAATTTACTGTACTAATTTAGAAAACAGGGATCGCGCTGAAGTCTGATAAAAGTGAGTCACAAAAGCCCATTATCTTGAGAGATATGGGTTTTTGCATATGCAAAACCCATTATGTGCATATTTTTTTGCATCACAGTCAACAAAATTTGGGTAAATGACTCAGAAATCTGAGTAAACGCGAACCCTGGAAAAGAATGGGTGGATAAGTGGTCCGTGATGCTGTAAGGTAAGAAATGAACAAGAGTGATTTATTTATTTATTTGCCAGGCGTGGACAGCTTGCGTCACTGAACGTGTCGCTTAGAGCTACATATTGTCCTTCCCAATTTGGAACCTCGTCAGAAGGTAGGGGGACTTCTGAATATTGGCACCCCTCGGAAACTGCTAGCGACCGCCGAGAGGACTTTCGGAACCACGGATTTAACGTGCACGTACACCGCATGTACACGGTGGTCTTTAGTGGTACGCCGGTTCCGAACCCACAACCTTCCGGTTACGAGTACAACGCCTTAACCACTGGGCTACCACGACCCGAACAAGAGTGATTGAAAAAAACTCAATTTCATACTCATTTTCAAGTAGATCTTGCTTAAAAAAAAAAAAAAAAAAACAAGAGTGATTGAAAAAACTCTCCAAAGAGAAAAAAAAAAAAAGGGGTAAAGTGTAAGAGAGTTAAGGGAAAATTTGCCCAAACCAAAACTGGCAAGGTAAGAACTGAAGGACGGGGGGGGGGTAGGGGTTGCTCTGGAAATAGCAGAGGGGGGGGATAACAATTTAAGTGTCTAGGGTGCTTGGGAGGTCAAAAATGGCCCTATCCTGGATACCAGCCAAATTCTGTGGTGGAGCAAGAAAAATCTGCCAACAAATTGCATATACTGCACCTGCATTCTATATTTTTTCCCACAAAAAAATTGCTAAATCAAATAAAAATGGTGACATCATGTTGTATCATAGTCATTTATTAAACATAGTTTTTTAAAAATGTTAAGGTAGGTTTTTAAAAGTAAGTTACCTTCAAAAATACTCTTCTTAATAACTTTCTCTTTGTTAGAAAATGAACTTGGCAAAGAAAAAACGTCTGTACTTTCAGATTCGTATTTATAGATTTCTGATGTAGCATCAGATTTTGATCTTGAATGGTGAGGTTTCCAGCAGGAATTGATGTTAACATCTCTTGGGTTAGATACTTTGACAGCTTCTTCGGCTTCTTGAACATCATTTATCGATATAAAACTGAAGGCAGAATCTTGACTATTGTTTCTTTCACGTATAGTTGAAGTACTACTTCTTCGAGATTTAACATCAGCAGCCCCATTTTCACCAGCATTTCCATTACAGGAAATACCATCTACATATTCTTGATCAAGTAGATCATTGTTGCTTATAGAAATCATGGAGTCATTAACTTGTGTACATAATTTTGATTCAGATATCATAGCTTTTGAGGAATGAGTATATAGAGCCTCACAGCTTTTAAATTTATTTAATTTATCAGCAGTTTTATTATCTGTGACAGGAAAACTTTTGCTACGCTTATAAGTTCTACAGACAATTTTGTTCTCTGTAACACTTTCATAATTAACTTGATGAATGCCTGGAGTTATAAAGCATTCATCAGTATCACAACTAATATTCTCGTGCATTTTCTGAAGAACTGGAATACAATTTTTTTCTACAGGAAAACTCTGTTTATTATTGCACACTTTATCTTGAGTATAAGATAGTGAATGATATTTTCTAGGTTGACTGCCTGAACTACGTTTTTTTCTTGTATACCTTGGAGATTTTGTAGGAATAACAGTTTCACCAGAAGATTCATCTTCAAGTCTCCTTCTCAAACTGGAGCTAACATTATATTCATGTTGAAAAACTGTGCTATTAGCCATGATGGATCACGTTTTAAATGTGAATCTAAAAAAGACAAAAATATACATTGAGGATGCGATAGATATCCAGCAAACATACTCTATCCGAACTAGCTGGCCAATATGCCAGATAATTGGCAGTAGCTAGATATAGTAGTACAAATATCTCGAAGTACAACCGGCTTAGAATAATACACTGAGAAATAACATAGGTATACATAATAAATGAATAAATTCTAAAAACTACAATAATAAAAAGTATTTAAAAAACATTTTTATCAGACCATCCAAAGAAAACTGAAAAAAGGAATAATAAATAAAGCACTTCTAGCTTTTTTTAAGATATGTAAATTATGGCATGATGGAAGATTTTTTGCAACTGAAGAAGAGTGAACCTTTTGCACAACCCGAAACGATCGTCTTGATATGTACCCATTCTTATATGCATTATTTTTACAATACCTTTAATTAATCTTTAACACCAGTTTTTTTTTTGTTGTGTTCTTTTTAAAGATAGTAATTGTTTTTTATTCTTTTGTAAAATTTGGTTGCTTTTTATATTTTTTAATTTATTTCATTAATTAACCATGTTTCTGAGAATAGTATCTTGTTCTATATACTGCTAGCTGGTGGAGGGATTATTTTTTCCCTAATTTTGATAAAGTAAGGAAATTTATCAACATACAAGAAACATCAAAGTTATGTTGATTTTCCAACTTTTAAATGAAAATGCTTTTTTTAGCACTAGGGTGCTATTTCGCACAATACTAGAATTTTGTCTACCCATTTTTGTCTGCGCGATCTTGTCGACAAGTTTTGCACAATATGAATTGCCACAGTGAAGACCTTTCCAAATGTGTTTACCAGATAACATGGAGGGGCGGGGCATTAATAAAATATCGAAAGTCGCACAAGGTTAGCAATTCTTGATAACTGATCACTAAATTTGGTGCCAAAACATGACAATTTATTATGAGTATAGGAAAAAAATGCCTGACAAATATTGTAAAATAGCTGTAGTAGGCAGGGTTGTTGATTTTGCCCAACCCGAAAAAAACCCAGGTGGGTTTTTTCGAAAAAGCCCACTTGAAAAAACCCAAGAAAAAAACCCAACTGGGTTTTTTCAAAATTCCAACTTTAATTATGTAGATAATACATCGCTTAATATCAGTACACCACTATAAACAGCTCCCTACCTCCCCCCATACCACCACTACCAAAGGAAAAAAAATTAGACTTCACATAGGTATAAAAATTTTCTAGGGAAAATTTTTATGCCTATCTGTATTAAAATGAATAAGGATTTTTTAACCATAAAAAATCATTAGTTTAAAAATGTTTAATTAAGCACTTGTATATCACTGTTAAAATTATTACTAATAGCAGGGCGTAGCCAGAAATTTTTCATGGGGGGGGCGGGGGTTACGACTACTACAACTCATACATATGTATACGTGCGTGTGATAATGTAGTGAAGAATATACATTTTGCATGGTAAAAATTTCTCATGGGGGGGGGGGGTTATGACCCCCCTAACCCCCCCCTTGGCTATGCCCCTGACTAATAGTTAATTTATCAATGAGCAAACCATCATTGGGCTTGTTATTGTTATTGATTTATATGTTTTTTCATCTATGATTAATATAATTTTAATTAGTTATTTCTATTAATTTATATTTAGTAATAAGCAAATTGTTTTTCAAATATTCCGAAACCCCATCCCTTCCCCTGAAAAAAAAACCCCAAAACCTTGAAAAAACCCAGTGGGTTGGATTTTTTTCTGAAAAAAACACACGTTTTTAACAGCCTTAAAATAAAAAGATGCTGAACCCACAGAAAAATCCTTTGATTGACAACTTTTCTATTGTTTTGTCATGAATTTTGTCTTTTTCTGTTTTAAAATGGAATTCATGTGCAGTTTAAATTTGTTTGTTAAAGCTTTTACAGCTTGCTTTGTTGATCATGCAAGTCTCTTGGGCTTGGCGACTGCCATCTTGAAAAAAAAAAAAAAGTCGCCTAGTTGGTGTATGTACCTGTAGATAGGAAATTATACCCACTTCTGCTCATCTGTTTTATAGTGATAAATTCCATAATAATCGAATTCAATTACAATTAAATTTGATAGATTCAAAGGATGAATTTTAAAACATAATTTTGCAAATTCTACATTTTTGGAGGAACAGCTATTCATAAAATCAACAGTTATTTTAAAATATGACGGAAGTTATGTTTTTATAACTTCCTTGACGGAATTTGCATTTGAGGAAATTATATAACACCTACATGAATAATATGTCCGTTTACTGAATACTTGAATTTCTAACTTATATGCAATTGGACTACGTTAAAAACTTCTCTGATTTCGCATGTTTTCATTAGAAGCATTTCCACTCCGCATGATTTTTCAATAGCTACGCCACCCATTTTCTATACAGAGTAAAACCTTCAATTTTAAAAAAGTTTTTTTTAAGTCAAAATAAATACACAAAATAGAATGGAGCCTTAAGTTTAGTGCATGAAATATTATGAAGGTTTATTATTTTAATAGTGTAAAAATTTAAACAACTGATTACTTTTGAACTAGTAATAGAAACTATAGATTGTTTTATTGCGATTTTATTAAATATTATCACAAAATTTACACAGGATAAATGGTATACGAAATCAACCAATACTCAGTAAATCAAAACATATTTAACTTCATACTTAACAATTTTTACGCCATACTGCAGTAGCAACCCATATTTTGTCCAGTTTTTAATAAGACATGCATATTTAGTAATATACTCACTCAATGACATTAATATTAAATCTATATTCAAATAAAATAAAGTTTATCTATGCAAATATTTTATGTTATTCATAACTAAAACCAAAACAATTCAAATTGCAAATGTTTATTTTGACATCAGATGAGCAAATCGAAGAAGAAAGTACAAATAGAAATTAATAATTCAGTTTTTTGCTACATGCATGTATCAATCGTAACGTGACGCCACCATCGCTATAAGCCTGTGAAATGACGATCTTAAAATAAGCTCTATGGTAATCGTTTGTGCTTGTGTTTTTAGTCTTGCGTGTTTTGGCAATGTTCCTTTACTACATGATGTAAACAAAACACCGCTAAACTGGAATTTGCTATTAATTTTGTCTATGTTTCTAGTAATCTTATTTCGTGTTTCGAAATAACTCTTTTTCATATTCAATTATGTATGTTTTCTAGGCATATTAATTAAAACTGCAGCAGTTCAACAATCTGATAATTCTGGCAAAAATTGTAGTTGAAACAATACTGAAGTATGCCATTATTCAGTATTATGACGATTTTTAAATCAATTTGATGCTTCAGTTAAAAGTCTGACTTCTTTCAATAAATTTAATAAAAATTTTATAATCATTTGGGATTATGAGCATTTGATTAGCGTAATAATCATAATAATATTAAAAGCTCTTGTCTTTCTACCAGAATTTATCGCTCAGAAAAGGCCCTTTAAAATTCAAGTAAAATTATTCCTGATTTTTCTTACTAACAATTACATAATTTTCTTCTATTATCTGCATTTTATATTGGTTAAATGGAGAACTCTTTTGATGTTAATTGTCAGGAAAATCTGCAAACCTACCACAAAATTATCACTCACCTAGAAAGCCTTAACATTACATTCAAGACACTTTCACATGCACCTACATACACTTCTGAAGAATCTGCAGCAGCAAGAGGAGAGGATCTATCAATTGGCGGGAAAGCAATTGTCTTAAAGATGGACAATTCCTACAGTCTCTTTGTGTTGAGTGCATGCAAGCAAATAAATACTAAGTCCTTGAAATCTCAGATAAAAGCAAAGAAAGTAAGGTTTGCAACAGTGGAAGAGCTGAAAAATCTGACAGGATTAGTGCCTGGTTCAGTTCCACCCTTCGGTAAGCCAATTCTTCCATTTGACCTGTACATTGATGAGTCAGTAATGAAGAATGAGAAGATAGCTTTTAATGCGGGCTCTTTGACCCACTCTATTGTTATGAGTACAGAAGATTATCTGAAAGCTAGCAATGGAAAGATTTTTTTATTCTCAAGCTAAATCCAATAATCTGTCTTACAATCTACAGCAGATTAGCATTATTTAAAATATACTTCAAAAAGTTATCAGTGCCATGAAAAAAGGCAGATAGATGCCATTTTTTTCATTTTCATGTGAGTTTTAGTACTGCTGCACATTAAATTTTCATTTCAAAAGTTCTTTTACAAATGAAGTAGTTTTGGAAACATCGGTAGGCATTAAAATTATGTACCATGTTTCATGTTAAATTAAAAATGTCTTACTATGTTAACCTTCTCTAAATGAAGTTCTATTTCTTGCACCAAAATGAAGCTTGCCTACATTTTTCTGGAAACATCAAACAATTATTATATTTAAATGTCAAGTAAAGTAGCCATGGCAAAATTGAAACATTCATTGTGATTCTTCGAATACATATTATGAAATTTAAGTGCAGATAGGTAAAAACAGAAAAAGGCACACAACTTATGTGCAATAATCTATGTAATATAACTATGATGATAATGTTACATAAATGCTGAAATGTAATTTATTAAATATTTTAATATATTGTTATTTCAATGATTTAACATAACATAGTAAAATAAAATAGAAATGATCGTGAATATTCAAACAAATTTTCATTTTCTTTTATCAGCAAATTCTTGCAAATAGGTATGTAATAACCAGGGTGAAGACCCAAACAAGTTAAAAAAGTCCGGTACTTACGTATTATCCTGGTGATCATTCCCGCCAAACTATTTTTGCATCAAATATGCTGGCATACTGTTGCCAATCATATTCCAAACCATGCATAATTTTATGTATCCGTCATTTATCTTGGTGAAAAATCACTCGTCTTAGCGGACCGCCGGGATAATACGTAAGTACCAAAAGTCCTTTCAAGGAAGGCCAAACCAAGATTCATTTTTAATTGCGAAAACTGGATTTCACATGGCAGAGGTTAAAATGGGTTTTCACTGATGATATTCTTTGAAAGCTTTAAAATTTGTGTTAAGTAGTGAATAAATGTCAATCAGTTTGCTTATTAAAGAGTTGCAATAGTGTAGTTCTAAGACAAATTTGGAGACATTCTATAAATTTAACTTAAATATGTGTAATTAGTTAAATGTAATTATTGTTAAAAATAATATATAAAATTAACTAAATCATTACTTAATGAATAGTATTACTTTGGTGTTGTTAATTAATTATTGATTGTACATAAAAATGTAATTTTGCTCAACAGTGTCTTAAGAAAAATATAATTTTTTTTTTATTTAGCATTGTCAACAGTCTTATTATCTAAATAACTATATATGTATATACTTTAGCATATATTAGAAAAAATGCCCCCCAGGCCAGCCATTGTTATCACAGAATTAATGCATGCAATGCAACGTCTCGACAGAAGGTAATTGCAAATCACCCACATCAATTTTGTATTTTAGTATGTATACGACCCCCAGTGAAAAAATGCCATATCTGAAAGCTGCTCTTAATTTGAAGAACTTTTCTACTTGGAAGTGTGTTTCGATCACTTACGGTTTAAAAAATAATCGCCTTAACATCTATTTTGAATCACCCAGTATATAACTTTAACTGGACCCTTTGCTATCAGTTTCTTAATTCCTTTTTTCAATGATTTGAAAGACACTCTGACCAAGAGTGCATTTGACAGGACAGCATGTGTATTGTACTGCTAAGAATATTATGTAGCATAAAGTTAAATTATCATTAAAAGCCATTAAAAACTCCGTAAAAATTTTAAAAACGAACCATTTAGAGCTTTCGGCAGCTAGGTCGCTGCCATCTTCGGAACTGAGCTCGCTCCCCGCTTAGCCACGTCTCCTCTATCTGCGCATGCATCATGTCGTTGACGGTGCCCTCTTGTGTTACTATTTCCAACGCTTCTCGTTTTAAACTATAGCTGTGGTTATTGTAGTTGGCTATTTTCTCAACATTTACGAAATCTATATCAATATTTTCTTTTAATGCTAGGCGGGCGAGGGCAGTACTTTGTCTATTATACTTTATATCCTTAATTTTTCTTCTTGTCACACCAATGTAATGTCCGGGAAGGTTAGATTCTTTAAAAGTAAAATTTATTTTGTAGACACCAGCTGTTTCTAAAGGGTTTATTTTGTCTTTATCGGATCGAATTCTTTTAAAAATATTGCAATTAGGTTTAATTGGGATACGGAGGCTCACTTTACGGGCGAGGTTGGAGAATTTTACAGCGAGACCGCAACAGCAGGGGATCGGGTGAGAATACGTGGTTTTTTTTTTTTCTGTGCGTCATTAATGAGGTTTAGTTTCTTTTTTCTATTTTTGGAATTCTATGGAACACAACTTTATTGCTTCTAGAACTTAGTTGAACAATCAACTGTACAAAATCCACAGGCACTAACGGCCAGTAGCTCATTTATAACAGTGCACTCTGTACCGAAGTTCTCAAAAATGCTGTGATTCTCACACAAAATAAAACACATCCACAGGTAAAAATTCAGTAGAAACATTCGAAGGATGACACTAACAGTCCCTCAAGACTCAGCAATTAAGAATTTAAACACAGCACTTAAATACAAAGCTTCATAAACAGGCACAAAAACACCGCTTCTATCACAGAGCAGAGCGCCGTACACATCGGCAGCTCAATCAGCTCTCAATGGGAGATCACTCCACAAACTGACTGTTATCAGAGGCACCCGGTTCTTTTATACCTTCCGACGTGCATTCCCGAAAACTCGGGACCTCTCTAACGAGTCCCCGAACAATCGTGTTTTGATTACGTCATAGAAATATAGCTGAATCATTAGCCTGTTATGTGATTTTAATTCAGAAAAACCAACTTTCAGGCCCCATTGGGGGAAAAGTGCCAAATGACCAAAATGTCGCCAAGCTTGGTGACTTTTGGCAAAATATTGCTAAATTTGGTGCCAAAAATAAGTCCCGCAAAGTGAAGTTACCAAAGCCCTAAGACAAATATTTCTCTAGATTTCTAGAAACTGCATACAATTGAATGGAAAACCGAAACCTCCATATCTCCGGTTCTAGTTGACCAATTTTGATGCAACGAAAAGCAAAATTTAACTATTTGAAGTGTAGAACCCGAATTTTGAACTATTTTAAGCCCCAGAACAGCAGGTTGCCCAGAAAATTCATAACCGTAATCTATGACACTCTCACATTTATGTACAATAGCTTGAAAAAAAAATTGTAGGGCTGTGTCGTACGCAGGGTCATTGGTTTATATGAAAGATCTGTGTCAGCAAGTTGCTTTTAGTGTTAAATAGTGAAAACACGATTGGCTTCATTCTAAATAATATCATCATCTACTCAGCATACAATGAAGAATTGACAAACAGCCTTCAAAAATAGACCTCTCAAAATGCAAAAAAATCACTTATAAAAGCACACATAGTAAAACCTATGTGCTCTCCAGTGAACTGGACGAGCATTCACTCAAAACTGAGCTAAGTGACTGACTGATCGAAAAGTGTGTTGTCGGAGTACCTGCATCTACGAGGACTATTCAGAAAGTAAGTTCCATTTTGAAAAAAAACTTGTAAAAAAAATTTTTTTTCAAGCCAATTTTATTTTTAAATGAATGAGCATACCTTAAACTATTTTTCTACATAGTTTCTGCCAATGTTCAAACACTTGTCATAGAAGGTTATCAGCTTTTCAATGCCTTCTTCATAGAAGCTTCCTGCCAATGATGATCTTCACGGCATTTTTCACCTTATCATCAGATCGAAAGCACTTGCGGCCTAGCTCACGTCTCAGGGTGTGACCCACTTTGTGAGCAAGTCCCACGTCCTCATGGTGCACCCTGGTAATGTTTGCTGGCAACAAGCGATGGCTAAGAGGCCTTACTTGTTAATATGGATGGTAATACTAGCATTGTTGATACTGCATTGCCCGTTGCACAGTCTAAAAATGAGCGTGCTGGGGGTTTAGGCTGAGGGCCCCCATCGAAAAGTTCCAAACAGTCTCCCGCCGTTGAGGATTTAGGCAGAGGGTCCTCTTCGTCAGGTTCTCAACAGCATAGGTTCCCAACCTTTTTTGAACTGGTGCCCCCTTTTCTAGTGAATATTTCATTACCGTCCCCCCTCCCACTCCAGAGAAACAAGAGCGTACATAATGCATGGTGAAAACAAGAATTAAATTTTAAAAAAATTACTAATAGATAGAATATTGTTGGAATTGAAACGCTACTGAATTTCTTCTTCATTTAAAAAAGAGGAATAAAAGTTTTAGCTTACCTGTTATAAGGACAGGCAGGGTTTTGATGATACGAAGTAATAGATAATAAACTATTGCTTTCTAAATAAATAAATTGACAGTTTCAGAGAACAATCAAAACGCATACTTAATTATATTAAAAAGTATTTTTATTAAAATATTATCAGCGTAATTTTTAAGTCTTTTTTAGACTATATTTGGTTAATCTTCCCACGCCCCTCCGTGCCATATCAACGCCCCCTAATTTTCTCTGGGTCTTTTACTGCCCCCCTGAAAGCCTCAAACACCCACAAGGGGGCGTTATCGCCCACGTTGGGAACCTATGCTCTAGTCTCCAAAAGAGAGCTTCCAGGGACCGCAGTGCTCCTTTTTTTCCTGTTTTTCCTTTTTTTTTTTTCAATTGGCTCCTTTTTTCCTATTTTTTTCTTTAAATACAGTTTCACCTCCTATTTTCAGCCTTTTCTTCCTTTTATTCCTTTTCCCCCTCTCGCTTTCCCACAGTTCTCTTTCTTTGATTTTTTTTTTCTTTCGGAATGACGGTGCCGATAGTGCGGCCAGTGATTGGCTATTCTTATCTGTTGAGGCTTTTAGGAATGAGTCCAAAGAATATAAATATCACTTGCGTGAAGAAGTCCAGCTCCCATAGGGATAATGTAAGAGCAGAAACGCGCGCATACGCGACGTTGGCGGAAACCGTGATGGTAAAAAAAAAAACTTTACAGGGCTCAAATGCTGATCCAAAACTATTTGAGTTAGCTGGGAGTTATTCCCCCCCCCCTTCTTTAAAGAAGAAACACCGTTTAAAATTCTTCCAATCATAGTCAGATAATGTAGACGCATACCGGACGCGGATATATTCAAAGGTCTTGCAGATAGTTTTCCAGTAATTCCAAGTTGTTTTTTTTTTTTTTTTGGGATAGTTACATAAATCTTTTTTAAGTCACTATAACCCAAGCAGAGCTCATTCTAGGCGGGGTCAGCGGGCCGCTGCGCTGATGATTAAAAATTAGACATCCTCTTTTGCCAGCGAAGTTTTATATATATATATATATATATATATATATATATATATATATATATATATATATATATATATATATATATCTACGGAAGCTAAGCTTTATTTGTTTTCTCATTTGGTGGGGAGGAATTTACACAACTTTTATGCTAATGCATGCCCGTCACTGTGGTGAAAAGGGGAGATGGAAATCAACTGTGTAAAAATTCATTCATCTACAATTTTTTTATTAATGGACCGATTTGTTTGAAATTTTGGGAATTACTTTTAAATGCAAAAATTGATTCAGAGTCCAAATTTTAAAAAGACATCTTAATTTGAACAAAAGTTAGAAATTTGTCAGAACTTTTTTTTTTTTTTTTTTTTTTTTGTGGTTTTCTTTCCGAGCTAGACTAGGGGAGAAAGATGGGGTTGAGGTTCTTATCTCTTTTCAGGCTGTTTCAATACTGCCACTTATATAGGTGACCAGCTGATTGTTAAAATCAACAAAAGAACACTTATAATGGCTGCAGATAATCCTGAAAAAAAATTTTTTTTTTGGTCCATTTTCAAAAAAATTAATAAATTACTGGAATATGTATTGAATAACTGGAATAGACATTTATACCATTATATGGTAATTTTGAACATAAGTGTTATTACTAATTTCATGCATTAACTATATTTTAATTGTTTGTACTATTGGATTAATTCTTACAAAGACAAGTGAATGATGAAAAATTGAATGAATTATTTTTAGAAATGTAATAACTTGAAAACTGAAAAAAAAATTTAAAAAATGAAAATTTAGGTTTAGAACAACTTAACTTTATTAAGTGTTTCTTAATTTAGTTAAACTTTTATTGATGATTCTTAACAAGGTGATCAAATAAATAGTTTATTAAAATGTGCTTCTTATGCAAAATGCTTACTTAATTAAGCATTTTCTTGTCTGTTAGGTATGTTTGAGTGATTATTTTTGCTATAAAAAGAAAAAAACCTTAATCTTTTAAAGAAATATTCTTATTAACTTAACTATTTATAATTTATTTTAATAAGTTAATTAACGAAGTTACTTAAAATGTAATTCTTTTACATTACTTAGCTTTATCAACTTAATTAATTTTATCAAATTTTTAATAAAGACTAGTAATAAATATATTAATAAAGATTACTAATTATTATTAATCAATAAAGCATTGGTTTACTCAATTTTTTAGGGGATTTTTGGAAATTAGAATTAGGATATGTACTGCCCTTTTTAAGAAACACAATGCCATTTTAAAATAATGATGCCCTTTTTTAAACCTTTGTACCCTGCCCTTTTTTCAACTTAGAATGAGCTCCGAGCCCAAGCACGTTGCACACCTGTGTGCGCATATGCATATACACATGTTTATATACGCATAATGTATTTAGTTATCACGAACTATTATGAGTCTGCAGATAGTTTTGGATTATGTGCATAGATAGTTTTTTCTTTTATCTGACTATGTTTCCAATTATAAAATCGGGTAACGATCGGCAAAACAATATTGGTGTAATTAAAGTTGACCATTGTTAAAGTTTACACTTTTGGGAAAAAATTTATTTATGAAACTTAATTTATTTTAATTATTATTTTGCTATGGGAATATAAATTCAGGAAACAATTGATGAAATAATATTGAATATTGGTTTAATCCAAATCCAGTTGTTTGAATTAGCACTTTTGGGGGAAATTTTAACTTGGAGCAAGCGTTGCTTTTATTATTATTTTGTAATGAGAATCACTGTCACAGATTGAGGAAAATGATGCAAAGAAAGCACAAATGGGCATGCGGGCATTTTTAGTAAATTTTTGCAAATTACTGAAACAATCTTTGCCTATAAATCATTCATTTTTGAAAGATCTGGAGCAGCTGCATCCGGCTCTCAGATCCTCTCAGAACGACAGCGCCATTCAAAGCTTATATGTTTGTTTAGCACCGTTAAATTTGTCTAATGAAATTATAGACAAAACCGTTTTGGAATACAAAGCTTACAGATTAGATGATGAAGTTGATCTAATTGTAAAAAGCTTTAATAAACGTACTGATGATGACAGACAGCCAATTGACGGGTACTGGAAAGAAGTTTTCAGTCTTGTTGATAAGATGAACGGAAAAGAAAAGTATTCAAATTTATCGATTATAATCAAAAATTGCTTTTCTCTGTCGCATGCCAATTCTGATGTTGAAAGAGGTTTTTCTGTAAATCGCAGCAATCTGTCTTATGAACGACATAATCTCTCAGAGGCTGCGATTATTGGAATTCCACAAGTTAAAGATACCATTTGGAGAAATGGTACCATTAGTAATATTGCAATTACAAAACAGCTACTTAATGCTGTGACTAAAGTATATGCTGTTTATTCACAAGAAAAAGCGATAAATAAAGCAACTGAAGACATGAAAATGAATGTTAGAAGAAGAAAAAGAAGCCAGTGAATTAAAAAGGAGAAAAGAAAGAAAAAAAAAGAAAGAAAATTGATGAGAAAGTAAAAGGTCTGCAGGAAGATCTCCAAGCAGTCCAGACATACCTTAAAGAAAGCAATACGAAATTACAGGATGCAATTAAGTAAACAATATTCCGAACATGAAGATTGCTACTACAGCAATTGAAATAGCAACACAAAAAGTTGAAAGTATTACAAAAGAACTAAAAGAAGCTGAAGCTGATAGAAAAATCTTGTAGACGAGACTTTACTTGTGACAACTGTATCAATTACTATTTGGGATTTTATGTTGAAAAAGATACAAGTTAATGGAATTTAAATATTAATTAAAAATTCTCGATAATTAATTTAACAAGAGCTTCATTTTTTAATTCCCGAGTGTCTTGGAAAAACATAACTAAGTAGCAATAGATGTAAACTTATTTATTTATTGTTAGCAATTAAAGAAAAATAACTGATAGAAAGTTGGTTCTTAAATAGTTTCTTTTCAATAATAAAACAAAAAGTCTTTTGAATGAAAAAGTAAGTCTTTTGTACTATTAATGTCAAGTCTCTTGAACTTGACAATAATAGTACAAATGGTTACATTCTTATTAATAAAGAGTACCCAGTATTTCTTAAAATTTTTTTAGAAAAGATTCACAGTTAAAATTTTTAATTATGTAGTTTGTTTAGCACGTATTTATAGATAGATTGATCTCCCAAAGAACAGTAAAAAGCTCCTTTTTTTTCTTTTTCTCTCCTTTTTTTCCTATTTTTTTCCAAAATTTTTGCTTCTGACCCTGGCTTCGACTCTCAAACTGGGGTTGCGGCAGTGGTTTCCACTGCCCTCAATTCTTCTGAACAATCCTGCCCCACCACAGGTGAAGGTAGTACTGCTCTCTCTCGTGAGCAATATTCCTAAAACTGTGGGAGAGAGGCAAGAGGATGTTTCAAAATCAAAGAGGAGGCGGCTAAGCCATGATTGAAGCTGCCAAAAAGGATGAGGGTCACAAGAGACAGATGCCTGTCTCGAGCACCCCATCTCTTGCTGTGGTGAAGAGGAAGAAGACTGGCGCAGAGTCTCTCTAATCTGACTCTTTTGCTCAGGCCCTCAGCTGTGTCAAGCTGGCCATTGTTAAGGTCTCCTTCCCCAAGAGCAAGTTGCTGTAGAAGTGTGAGGAGATCAAGGCTGAGATTCTTCGGTTGGTGGACTCGATCCCTTTGGATGGGCAGCTGCATAGGATTTCCAACACTGGATTGCAGAACAGAGCACTGATTGTTCAGTGCAATGATGAATTCACCTCTGACTGGGTGAAATCTGCTTTCAATAAAAACACGCTGGTTTTGGATGGTGGACCAAACCTTGAAGGTTTTGAAGGCTAGTGAGCTGCCCAAACCTGTTAAGGTGGCCTTTAAGACTAAAGACAGGAGCCAGAATTTTTGCTGAAGTGGCTGAACCGGTTCAACCCATTGTTGAAGCCGACCGAGTGGCGCACTCTTCATTTTAAGGAGGAACCCCACTCGATTCGATGGATCTTTGAGGTGGACTGTGAGACTGCTGAAGCGATTCGGAAGGCAGACTTCAGTGCTCATATGGGGGTGGACCAAGGTGTCTTTAAGATACTACGGGACCCCAATATGAAGCCTGCGTCAGCTACAGCTGCTTCTGAAACTGTTGCTGATGATGCTGAAGACATGGCTATGTCATCTGATGAGGACCACGCTTCCTCTAAGGTGAGTAGTGTTGACCTTTCCAGGTTGGGAGAGCTTGATATTCACTCAAATTCTGATTCTACTCTTCAGCCTCTCTCCAGTGATGAGGCTTATAAGGTATTGGCTGTCGAGGATACTGAGGAGTCTGTGCACTGCTCTAGTCCTACCATCTAGCCTGTTAAAACTGGTTGATTTCTCTGTTTTTCTTCCTTCTTTTGTTATCAATTGTATCAATGTGGCTCAAATTAACCTCCATCACTTTAAGGGTGCCTCGCACTCTTGTGCAAGAGACTTGCTGATGGATTGATTGATATAGCTCTTGTACAGTAGCCTTGGACTCTCATGGGGAAGATCCTTGGTCTTTGTTAAAGGCTTTAATATATTGTATGATATTACTGCTGTCAGGCCTAGAGCCTGTATTGTTGCTAATGTTAAGCTTCATGCCTTAGCCAATTATCTTGATGGAGATAATGTTGCTGTTAAGATTACTCAGAATGACAAAAGCATGGTTCTTTTGTCTCCTTATCTTCCTTTTGACAATAGCGATCCTCTTGCGTTCAGTGCTAAATCTTTGTTAGAACACTGTACTTCGAATGCTAAGTTTCATAGGTTATGATGCTAATGCTCACCATGTACTATCTGGGGTAGCACTAGCAGTCCTCGGGGTGATGAGCTTTTGGATTATACACTCTATAACAAATAAATCGACGCACCAAGAAGGAGGTGTCCGATTGAGACGAAAATTGGTGGATAGGAAGACAATGTACAGAATAGTAAATGATTAAAATTTCGGAACTATTGAATAATTTATTTCAGAGTTACAGTAACAAGTTCAATAAGGTGTTGACCCGCCGCTAGCCTGGATACAAGCTGTCACACGGCGTGGCATAGACCGATAAAGCTCCCGGATGGTCTCCTGCGGTATTTCCTGCCAAATTCGCTCCAATTGTCGAACGAGGTCATCAATAGTCCGTGCCAGATGCAATCGCCTTCCCATCATATCCCAGACATGCTCGATGGGAGAGCGATCTGGCAGGCCAAGGAAGAGTTTGACAAGCTTGCAGATAGTTTAGAGCAACACGAGCCGTATGTGGTCTGGCATTGTCCTGCTGAAAAACCAGCCCAGGGCACTGCAAAAGGAACGGTAGCAAAACAGGTCTTAGGATGTCGTCCACGTACCGCTGTGCAGTAAGTGTACCTCTAATGACGACCAAAGGGGTCCGGCTGTCAGAGGAAGTGGCACCCCAGACCATAATGCCTTGTTGAGGGCCGGTGTGGCGTGCAATAGTGAAAGCAGGATCCCCCCTCTGCCCTGTGTGTCTCCAAACACGTCTTCGATGATCGTCAGGACACAGTTGGAAGCGGGATTCGTCGCTAAAGACTATACGTCCCCAGTCGGCATCATTCCAACCTGATCGAGCCCTGCACCACTGTAATCTGGCTCGGCAGTGTGCAGGCGTGAGTGGCAGGTGGCGTAACGGTCGGCGCGAGCGTAGATTTCGCTCTCTCAACCGTCTGTGAATGGTCATGATGGACACTGGTGTTTGGGTTGAACGTCTGATGGTTGATAGAGATGAAGAAGGCGCTGTGACAGCTGATCGGACCATCACTCTGTCCTCACGATCTGTTGTAGCCCTAGGTCGACCGCTACCATCCTGACGCTGCACTCTGCCATTTTCCACCCATCCTTGCCAGCATCTTCGAATCGTCGCATTGCTTCGACTCAAATGACGAGCGATTCTCCGATTAGTCCAACCGGCTTCTTTCAGTCCAATGATACGACCTCTGTCAAACTCTGACAGTTGCTCGTAATGAGCACGAATCCTGCAGCGAGGCATTTTTTAAGTTGTTGAAAGGTCATCTGAATCGCAATCAAACCGAAAGTTTTAACAACCGTTAAAGAACTGCTCCTTATATACGTCTGCTGGATGCGCAGTTCCGATGCGCTAGAGATCAAACTATTCATTCATTGGACACCAAATTTGAATCATTTGCATATCTGTTCAAAACATTCATGCATACGAAATTTCAAAGCAATCGGATGATTGTTTCTTGGTGCGTCGATTTTTTTGTTATAGAGTGTATTTTAATGTATAATTTATATATTCTTAACTAGCCGCTTCCGGCGACCAGTTGGCTCGCCATCTTAATAAATCTTTTTCGGAGAGAATCCTGTTTCTCACTAGCTTCCTTTTCTCTGATATCTCTCAGATTGTGAATGGAATTTAAAATTAAGATGGTTACAAACTGGGGCAGCCCTATCTTAAGTCACACCCCCTGCTCACGTAAAAAAGACGCCCCCTTTTATGCTCTACTTAGTTTTTGAGTTCGAAATAACGCCCCTTCGAAGCCGGCGCCCAGATGCAGTGCTTACCGTGTCGGGCCGCCCCTGGTTACAAAAATAAGATGGTTAAATGATAAAAACCTACAAAAAGGTACAAATTATTTTCGTCCTATATTAATTCTAAAGAACTTCTGGATATATTGGCCTTTATCAAAAAACGGAAAGGAAAAAAAAGTAAGAAAATCTAAAACACTTTCAGATTTTAAATATGCACTAGAGTGCTATATATTAAAAGCTTATTATAATCCATGGGCCTTCCCTATTTTCTTTCCTTATTCCATTAAATTGGAAAGTATATCATTATTCACGAGTACGATTAAACAAAATTGAAATTGATATTTCTAACAGGGTGATATTTCTATCTACTGATCAGGGTGTCTACCGCTCCGGAAAGTCTGGAAAAAGCCGGGAAATCGGATAATGGGTCCGGAAAATTCACCAAAAGAATCAATTTTTTTTTTTTTTTTTTCGTGTAGCTACAAAATTGATCAAATAGCTACAAAATTGATCAAACTCTGACAGTTGCTCGTAATGAGCACGAATCCTGCAGCGAGGCATTTTTTAAGTTGTTGAAAGGTCATCTGAATCGTAGTAGTCGTAACTTATGGTTTAGGACCGTATTTACATGAACAGTTAGTTAATTCTATCAGAAAGTGCGACTACTCCTGTTTCACAATTGATGAAAGCTTAATCCTACATACTTCAGTTAAAATTGATTTCAAGAAGTTGTACAAAATATGCAAATATAAAGACAAGGGAAGGGGCATTGTGGAATTTCCCAAAGTAAAATGGATTGATGAGGAATTTTTTTCCCGGGACCTCCCAAAAGTCAAGAAATTGACTTTCAGGAATTTTGTAGACACCCTGAACATCCTTTTTCTATATGTAATACATTAGCAATAGATGGGGGAAAAGCTGCGCAGAAAAATGCACAATTCGAACTGAATGAAAGTTTCAAAAATTTATTTAGGTGTATTCATAATCCAAGTAGCAGACGATAAATTGCGCCAAGCGTTAGAATCACATCTCCTCAAAATCGCACATCAACCAATTTATGTTTCGCCAGATTAAACAGTTGCACATTTTAGTCTCGGAAAATTTCCAATCCTATTTTTCTTTTGAGTATAAAATATTTCATTCCTGCTCTGATTTCACATGCACACGATATTTTAATTAAAAAATAATCTAAACAAAAAAAAATCGTTATTCTTTTTACTTCAAGAGACTAAATCATTTAATATTCTTGACAAATATGGCAACCTAGATATGCTTAATCCCCACTCTTTTCACTGCGGGGTTACAATTGCGAAATGGCGGAAAGCAAAAATTAGCCTTTGCGATACGTTTTTTATCGATATATCCTACAATGATTCGAATTTCGAAAAAATCGCTTCGAGGTATGTCGGGACCCGTCCTGGAGAATTTCCATACAAAATTTGGCAGGTTTACGATCACTCGTGTGGGAGCTACGCGAGACACAGACAAACTAACTAACGGACATTTTACAGTTTGTTTAATTTATATAGATAGGGATAACAGACCTACGTTTGTTACCTGCAATAGAACTGAAGTCCTTGACATAACACTTTGTAATGGTCACTGTTATGACTCTATTGAGAATTGGCATGCATCAGATGATGTTACTTTATCTGATCATAAACTAATTCTTTTTTCCATTAAAGGACTCGTCTTAGACAATAAGACTCAAGGTAGGAACCCGCGCAGGGCTGACTGGGGTTCCTATAGGAAGCATCTCAAACACAGTTTGAGTAACACCATCGGTAAGTTTTATAGCTGTGAGCCTAAGTGCTTTGTCCCTTTGTATTGCTTTATTATAAACGGCGTTTTCCGGCTTGTTCTGGATGCTGTTTTTTAATTCTTCATTGTTATACGCTGATAGTTATCCACTAGAACACATATGGGCAACCTCCGGTCTCACGGTCTGAATGTGGCTCGCCACGGCTTTTGATCCGGCCTGCGGAACATATCAAAACCTCGTATAAAACCCTTAAGGTGGATTCATATCTGCCGCGCCGCACCGCAACCATGTCGTACTGTTTCGCCGTTTTGGACCGTTGGCTGTCCGCGCGGCGAGCTTGCGGTGCCGCAAGTAAATACACCAATGCTCTTCTGTAATTGGCTGTAGCTGTAAAAGCTCTTCTGTAATTGGCTGTAGCTTTGCGGTCGCTGCGGAATATCTGTTCTCGCCAGATAATGCGCAAACCCTCGGCGCTCGCCGTGTTGCTCCGCCACGTGACGTCATTGCGGCGTCTTAGCGGTGCGGTACGGCCAGTATGAATCCGGCTTTAGAAATCATTCAAAATCCCGTATGAATCCCAATTATACGGCCCGCGACTTCGCTAACACCTTGAAGTTTGGCCCCGACTTCGCTAACATCCTAAAATTTGACCCGTAACGTCGCAAAGGTTTCCCATACCTGCTCTAGAATTTACACTGAATTTTAGACTGTGGAAGGATTTTATTGTGTGAGAAACACAGCATCTGATAATGCAACTCTGATAAGCGGACTGTTATAAAGATGTCTCCAAGTGGAAAATATTGGCTGTTATTTCTTGTGAACTGTGTACAGCAGATTGTTCTTCGAAGTTTTAGAATCAATAAAATTTGTGTTTCGTCCTGTAAACTGGACTGTTTACTAGAAATTTCTACATACACTGCACTTTTAAACTAAGTATCCGAAAACTAAACATAGTTTTCTGCAACAATATTCAGTGATTTATTAGAGCAGTATAACAACAATATTGCATCCTGTAATATTGTGCTAGCAATTTTAATACTAATATTATAATACATAACTGAATTTTAATTAACTGACTTTAAGATTTCCTAAAAAGTCAGTTAATTAAAACACAGTCAGGTAAATAGAAAAGTTTTCTATTGTAAATAAATCGTATGTAATGTACTCTGTTACTTCAATCTACTGTATTTTAAAATTAATGTTTTCGATTCATAATGGAATGAACATCTAATGCATATTATCAAAATTGTTACTTTAAATATTAAGTTTCTCATAAAAGGAAAAAGACTTAAAATTTATTAAAAAAAAATTGTTTATTACAAAATGATCAATAATGCATTACCTTAATCATTTTAAAAATTCAAGTATTAAATTTTCGATTTGAAATTACACGGAATGATAGTATATTTTTTTTTTATATTCTCATTAGCCGTACCCGTTCTCTGCACGATAGGAAACTAATATTTTTCTAACATATTCTAATTAAATTCAGTGATGCGGAATCTCAAACACTGAAAAAATATTTGAATCGTGACGAAATGTTTGCGGCATGAGTACAAATCCAAGATGATTGCAAGGCAACATGATGACACAAAAATTATGTCAATGTTATTCACGATCAAAAAAGAAATCTGTCCGGTATACAGCCGAATAGACTTTTTGCATGATCTCTGAGTTCGAGGTTGAAATGCGTGTGATGAAGGTATTTACACTCCGACAGTCTCCATTGAAATGCATTGAGTATCCATTTCACTTCAAAACTTTCTTAATTAACAGAATATTAATGCTCCAAAATTATTATGTCATTGCGAACACTGTCTAAATAGTATATTATAGGCAGTGGCGGATCGGTACACTTATCCAAGCTTGGCGACATTTGGCACGATTTTTTACATGTCGCCTGTATATTTTATTTTTCTCCCTACCTATATCATTACGAATTTCGTGAAAGGTGTGCGAATTTCTGATAAAATATAATACTCGAACCCAGGCGCGTAGCCAGGAAAATTTTTCGGGGGGGGGGGATATGCGCCTGGAAAAATTTTCGGGGGGGGGGGGATATGAACTTATATGTGCATAAATAGACGGAATTTCATAACTAATCCAAAAATTTCGGGGGGGGATATATCCCGATATCCCCCCCCCCTGGCTACGCCCCTGCTCGAACCCAGCGTTTAAGCTGGGTCAGAAAATGCTGTAGCAAAATGCTAAAGAAAATTAGCTGCTTATAAATTAATGTGACACCAATTAATATTAAATTTTCTTCTACTTACACTTCGAATGCAAAAAAAAAACTTATTTTAGAAATATTAACATATTGAAAAACTTTTTATGACACACAGTCATCACAAGCAAAAATGACAAAAAAAGAAAAATGTTATTAAAAATTTATTAAAAAGATTTCTTAGAATGGGCACTTGTGCTTTGAGGTTGTACGATATTTTTTAAATGTTTGAAATTCTTCTTTGTTTCCTATTGGCCCACCATTTAAATGCCTGCTGGAAATCAAACTGTGCTCTTTCAGGACCTTCAATGTTAATCATTAGTGCATTATTAACGTTATTGAGTGAAAGTCTGTTTCTTATTTTAGATTTCACTAAATTTAGAGCATTGAATCCTCGTTCACAGTCCACAGTATGTAGCGGAATAGTAGCTGCATACTCAACAATGGATGACATTAAGGGATACTGTTCATGCATTTCATTTACAAACATGAATTTTATTAAATCCCTTAGATTCATGTGTTTGCACCTAGACGCCATTAAATGCTTAAATATGGCCCACTCTGACAACATTTCATTTAATGAGAATTCAGAATTTTCGGAAAACACTTCATATATGGCTTCTATTTCTGTATTACCATACGTATTTAGTTCTTTTGCTTCTTTGGGCATGCAGTTAGGTACAAATATATTGAATATTTTGATATTTAAGTCACCTAACCTGTCCTTGATGTTTTCAATGATTGTATTCAAAAAACTTGACATTAATGTTTTAAACATATCCCTTTGTTTAAAACTATCAGAAACAACATGCCCCTGATATTCAAATTGTTCCATAGCTTTATTTGGAATGACACAACTGAAAGACATAAGACTGGTACCAGTGCCACTCTTCGATTGTTCCAGACCAACAAGGCATGCCGCAACATTTGCTTGTACAGTTTCAAAATCTATATTAGATTTCTGAAATGTGCAGCTTAATTTATTTATGGTAAACATAACATCATTCATTAGGGCTGTTGTAGCTAAAAAATTATATGAGGATATTTGCTTCAGCAAACCTTGAGAAACAGGGCGTTTGTCTTGCATAAGTACAGACACGAGAGCCTGCCAGTTAAAGATAGAAACACTACTTCCTAAAGACAGCCAACGAGTAGCAGAAACCCCAAAAAAAATTTTTTGCATGGTTGATCCAAGATTGACTGAATATCTCTAGTGTTTTTAGGTGAATTTTCAAAATAAGTATACACTCCCTTTAAAATATCTTGATATTTTACTAAATATGCATGCTTGGATGCAGCCTGATTAGAAGCCAATGCCAATCTGTGAGCAACATAGTGTAATGACAGTATGGTTCAAGGTGATTGATTGGGTGTTCCAACAGGTGCTCTTAAGAATTTTGAGAAGGAAAAGAAAAAAAAGAAAAGAAAAGATCGCTAAAGTGCGTAAAGGCTATTCTGGGAATCAGAAAATTCTGTTTTCAGACAACACGGAAGTTAAAAATGGCTGTCGCATTTTCGCGACGGACAATACTTTTTTTTTTCGCATTTTCGCGCAATTCGTTACATTTTGTGAAAAATGCGACTACAGCTTGATCCCTGCTCGAACCTGCTAGGACCTACATTTCGTAGGAAAAACAATGTCTGAAAAAATTAATTTAAATCAAACCTCTTTTTTTCCCATAATGATATCATTGTATTCCTTCTAATTATGCACCTCTTTACAAGCTGCCTAATAGTGATGCATGTATATTTTGTGAGTGCTGCTCCTCTTGAAATAGGTTGTTCTGGGGCTGTGCATTTATGATTTCTTCCTGATGATTTGCGCCAGTGGTGGGAAAAACTACTATTTTTTTGTAGCGCGCTACACTACCGCTACTTTTCGGAAAATGTAGTTAACTACAACTACAACTACTTTTTGACAAATGTAGTTAGCTACACTACTTTGAAATGTAGTCGCTACTTCGCTACTTTTTCGCTACTTTTAGGAGACAAATTTTGCTAACAGATTCCATTTGCATTACATTCATATTTAAGATATTTATATCCTAATTAGAGAAAACTATCGATATCTAAAGCCTTGGTTTTCTACTCGCGTCCAGCGTGATTAATGACCTCAGCGGGTGTCTCTCGCGTCCAAAGAACGCGTTTATTAAAGGTGGTTTCCTTGTAGCGTTGAGCGCCGCAGATTTGGTGGACGCACGGAAGACCCCGGGCACCTTTTCGCCTTTAATTAGAAAAAAACTATTGCTCTAATAAACAACTACCAGGCGAGTATTTGAGCAGGGGGAGGCGGGCCCCCTCCGAAAATGTAAAGCAATTATTAAAAAGGAGCTATTTTGAAACATTTCTTTTAACTTTAGAACAATAACGTTTAAAATACCGAATCTTCCCCCTCCCCCCGAAATGGAAGCCTAGCCTATATATACGCTACTGGCAACTACTGCTAATTATTGAAGTATTGCTGAAACTAATTAAGTTTTAATACCTCTATGATAAAAATAAATTGGGAAAGTGAGCTCTGAAAGCATGAGAAAAATCATGAGAACTAAAAAAGTTTTTAAAAATATAATAAAATGGATGTCTGAACGGGAAAAAAAGGCCCGTTTTGAGACCCCTTTCATGTTGTACAAACATTCTAGTTTCTTGAGCACAAATCAAAATTAATGAGTATAAAGGCCTTTTTTCATGACTTACCAAATTAGTGATTTATGACGAATGACCCGTGTGAACCATGTAATATTGTATAATTGTTTTAATTGAAAACATCACATATGATATGCATATTATAAAATAATGAAAACAATTACTAATTAAATTCATGATATATCTATTTAAAACATTGCATTAAAAAAATCCTCTATATATGTTAAAGAAATTTTAAAAGTTATTATCATCAACACAACTTTTTCTTTGTGTTAGGTATAAAAGAATTTTATAGAATTATATTGTTATTTTAAGGCTAAGAGAGAGATAAGTCTAAGGATTTTACAAACTATTAATTATTAATAGAAATTCTCATATTTTCGTATTAAATTCTGAAAATTATTACACAAAAAACCTAATAATTTAAATATAATAGACACTTTAAAATTTTAACGAAAGAAAGCAGAATTTCAACATATTCATGGAAGACTGCCATGCCTCTAGTATAAAATAAAAACCACATAAATTTATTCAAAAACATGTTTATTAAATTTTAACAAGAGATGGATCTCAAAATTGTTATCCGCCAAACATGATCGTCGAGGAGAAAATACGTCCGATGCAATCGAAAACAATCTTTGTACAGATGCACTGGACGGCACGCCAGTGTTAGTTTTTTTTGAAGGCTTCTTTCATATACGTGTACGCCGAAAGCGAAGATACGGGTTTGATTGGCTCTGACAAGAACCTTGTAAGTTCTTCCTCGTAACTATTTCGAGTGCATGCGAAAGAGAAATTAAAAAAACCAGAAAAGTCATCATCCATGGGCCTCATCATCCAGTCATGATCCTCGATACTGATATCTGAAGTTGTCGGAAACATATTCTGGAGGTATTCCTCCATCCATTTTTTTGGCTTCGGTCTTCCTCTCCTCCTCAATCCAGAATAGTTTGAATCTGGGATGGAAACAAGCTGAGAGAACAGTTTCTCTGTCCCACAGCAAATGACTAAATCTCGTTTCCACCTGACAACTGAAGATTTTGCGCCCCCTCCTATTTTTTAAAAATGCAACTAGGTAGCTTTCATATACCATTTAGCGCCCCTTGGCCGATGCTGCGCCCGGGTACAGTTGACCTTCCTTGCTCCCCCGTAGCCAGGGACGGCCCGACACGGTAAGCAAGGCATCGGAGCGCCATATTCGAACTAAAAAACTAAGGAAAACTTAATCTGGAGCATAACACGGGGCTTCTTTACGTTTGCAGGGAGGCTCCACGTACCCTAGATCAGCTCTTGCACCTAGCTACGCCACACATTTAGCTATAAAAGCTTTCAGGGGTTAAAATGAGGCTTTCAACTTCAATAATATACGGACTGTCAAATATGCATGGTGCTCTGAAACTCATTGGCAAAAAGTTAAAGAGTGGTAAAGGTAAATAAGACGGTTATGAATCACGTAACAATGTAGGGTTTGATAAGTCGTCCTCGAGTACCTGTTAATAATTTATTTTTTCACAGAAAGTTCACTAAAATTCACTATTAACATGATTGATTACTACTGTACATTGACTAAAAGATTTATTATTAAACAATTATTAACAGGTAAATGAAACCATTTCCGACATCCACAGTGCTATATTATTCTGAACAGCCTTGGTAGAGATGGCGCCCGGTGCGGTCGCACCGTTCGCTCTACCTTAGGACCGGATCTGAAAACTGTCACTACAAACGAAGAACACTGTAACCGAGGTCAGCAATATTTTTAGCCCCTGAAATAATATCTTGGATGCATATGCTTATACCTTTTGTCCCTTTTCAACAAACTCAAAAAAGATAAGGTTATCAACTCGTCAAAAAAAAAAAAAAAAAAAATGTGTACAATTTCTAGATATTTACTTTCTTTTTTTTCAGTTTCAGGTTCCACGAAAAATGTACTAATCAGTTTTTACACTTCTTTGAGACAAAAAACATTCCTAGTTGTAGAACATAATCACGTGATTAATTAATGTTTGAAAAGCTACAATACTGCAGAACTGTCATTACTCTTGTGGAAGTTGAACACACCACCAGGACACTAGGATAATAAAGAGTGCCCAAACTCAAAAAAGTGCACTATAACGTCGAAAAATGACCAAACCTTAATATAAATAAACTTAGTAAAACTAAGCATAAATAAAATTGTTGTTCAATGCATCGATCATAAGGAGGAGGCAAAGAGAAAATTAAAAATGTCGGTGATTCTTCCAGAAGCGGTCTCGATGCTTTCAAGAAAATTCCTGTGAGAAAACCGTAAGTTTTTCTCACGCTTCGTAGTTTTCCGTAGATGGTGAGTGAGAGGATGGGGGGGGGTCGCTAATTGCGAGGACTGACTATATATCATGTCAGATTTGAAAGGATATCGCCTAAAAGGAAGTTCACGGAATACTGGACACTGAATGATTGGCAATCATCCTGGCAAGTGGACACTACACTGTATTTATGGGTGCAATAAAAAAAAAGAATCAAAGAAAATTAATGATGTTACAAAAGCATACAATTTACAGATATGTAAAATTCCTTTTCGAAAGCAAAAAATACTCATTTTTATGTTGATTTATGTTGCAAACACGCAATAGCAGTCAAAAATATGCAGACCCTGATCAGACATAGAAGGGGCCCCGGGGCAAAAAAAAAAAGGTTGTTTTGGGCCCCTATACTATTACAGACATTTTAACTTATTTGTGATTGTTTTCTATTTTCCCAGCATAAAAATGAAACATTTCAAAATAATTCTAAAATTAAATTAAAAATTACCCATGTATTTATACTCATTTAGAACAAGACTATGCATTTAAAATTGATTTTAATATTTTTTTAATCCATTTGTATTATTAGCGTATGTGTGCGCTGAGTTCCACCTGCCAGAAAATTTTCTTTTCTTCATCATAATATTTTAAAAAATGCTAACTAATGGATATTTTGTGATAAGTACATATGGCCATGAATTTTCAATAACGCCTTTAATTTCTATTTTATTGATATAGTCTTAGAAACCATTATCATTGTGTTAGAAAGAAGAACAGAAAATAAGTCTCGAAGCCTTTTTATTGTTACCCAATTATGATATAGATAAAGGAAATTTAGCTTAATAAAAATTATTATTGCAGCATATATAAATTTAATATACAATAAATGGAGAGATTTGCGAGGCCTTTATTTTTCAGGGGCTCACGGGCCCACACGCCCGTGTGATAATGAGACTCTCGAGGCCCCATCAAAATAACCTCTGTTAAACTTTGGACCTCTCTTTCCTTCCTTTTTTGTCCTCTTTATGACAGATTGGTGATTCTACAAATAATACTGAGAACGATAAAAAGAAAAAAGATGCACAATGTCAGGCTTCCGCTTCAGGCAAAGCAAACCCCCTCCCCCCCCTCGTGTGCGTGTGTCCCCTGCATGAGGGGGGGGGCGGGGAGAGATTGGGTGTCTTTCAAGCATCAGTTTCAGTTATGCTTGGAGTCAGAAGAGAGAGAAATTGCACCACGGGATCAATCGCCGGAAATGATGACACGGCAAAAGTAGCTTCCAAAATTCGCTACAAACTACTGTTTTTTTGTAGCGCGCTACACGCTACACTACTTTTTTAAAAAAGTAGCGCGCTACACTACAAACTACAAAAAAAAGTAGCGGCTACTGTAGTTTCGCTACAAGTAGCGCGCTACTCCCCAGCCCTGATTTGCGCTTACACTCTCACTAGACAAATTATCGTTTTTCGGAATTTTCATAAATAATCACCTATATTACGATTCAATGACCGCTTTCTTGATGCCATAATATCTGCATTTAAGTTCAGATATTATTATTAGATAGTATGGATATTTTAAAATTCTACACACGAACGGAGCTAGACAGAGAACAAATGAATCACACTTGCGCTTCACCAGAAAAGAACGACCAAGCGGCGATAGCAATGGGTTAAGCTTTTGAAGCCTGCTTAGAAAGGACTACAGTACTTCCAAGAAATTCTTCCACCATTTCTAAACGGGTGTACTTATGAGCAGGAAATGTCCGAAAACCAGATAAAGAAAATTAGCCATAGTAATAGTATTCTTTCATAATGTCCCAGAAAATCCAAATGGCGAAACTAAAGAACCTTTTACAATGGTACAGGAGATAGCCACTTGGGATTCCTAGTCACTTGATGTCTATGTTACACATACACACTCCATTCCCGCACTATGTACATCAATCATAAGGTATCCCACATCAGTACAGAGTCCGAGACTCGCACCGCACAAGGCGCGTGCAAAGACTGTTTATGTTTAACAGTGAATTATATGTACTGTTAGCTCCCCTTTTTACGATTTTTCAGAGGGTGAACAGACATCATCGCTCAAACACTGTCCTTTGAGCTTGCTATTAACCAACTTGCCACTTTAACAGTGAGCTATTCACGTATATATGGAAAAGGCGAGAACAACTTGGCTATTGATCATTAGGGCGGGCCGAAAAATGCACTTTTGCACTTTTTTTCGAAATCCATGAGAGCCTAGTGTGGAAAAGTTGTCCCTTAGGTTGGTTAATAAGGGTGTAAAATTTTTTTGAAATCGGACAATATCTTCAGTCGGCGCCAGCGCCTTGAAGATCCGGATTTTGGGGCGAAACAATCATTTCCTTCCGAAAACACAATTTTCGCTAATCTCGAATATGGATATCAGCCGAATGCGGAAAAGTTATGTCTTGAGTTGGTTAATAACCATTTATATATATATATATATATATATATATATATATATATATATATATATATATATTTTAATCGGAAAATATCTTCAACTAGCGCCGGCGCCTTAAAAATCGGGATTTTGGGCCAAAATAGACATTTTTTCTCGAAAACACAATTTTTGCAAATTTTTGAAATCGATATCAGCTAAGTGCATAAATGTTCTTTACATGATATATGCTCTTATAAAAGTAACTATACTCTAATAAGAATAAATAAAAGTTTACCGGATTTTGAAAATCATTAATAACTGTGAAGTTAAGTTGCGTCTTGGTTTTAGTAATAAACGTGAGATTTTTTTTTTTTCCCCTCGGATGTGAGCAACATATTTTGGTGGCTCGGCACCACTATTGACTCATTTCCTCTGTACTAAGCAGGGAATTTAATATGAAGCAATGCAGCTCTTTGCTTATCTCAGAGAAAATTCACTGAAATAACCCAGAACTCACCACGAGGAGGTGGCTGCATTTCGAGTTCCACCAGTGTCCACCCCAACCTCTCAACCATATATTTACAGTGGGCACATTATGGTTTCAAATTCTCTTATTTGTCTCTATGTTGCTGCCTGTCCTGTTGGTAATTTTCTGTACTTCGATTTACTTTCGAAGGATGGAATTAGTCTTCGGGATTCCAACTGAGCTCTGATCAGACCATCCCTTGCAATTGGTCCAACCACAGAAGCTGCAGCCTCTGTTACCATTTTAATTGTTCTTTCTACTGCCTGAGTGTGGCATGGAAACTTCTTTACTTCTACTAAATCTTAGGCTTTTTTCTTTATCATATTGAAGAGATCTTTGGTGCTGATTTCACGAAGCATAGGCAGCTCAGTTATAAGACAATTCTTCCAGTGTATCATGTCGGTATAATCCTTTGCGTCGAATTTCAACATAGGAACTGTAAAGCGCCGAATTTCCCGCTGTCTGTTCTCTCTGGCCTTCAAAATGCTTCTAATAGCGAGCTCTCTGATCCGGTTTCTTTCATCCGTAATCATTGAGAGAATAATGTTTTCAGGATGAGCATAAAAAGCATTTCGGCTTATTGCTCGATCCACAACATTCTTCAGTTCATCTGGAAGATAACGGAACAAGCTGATCATTTTCCACAAGTGTCGAGCACCATCTTGACAATGTGGCCTTGACTTTATCAAAAACCACATCGGCACATACACTTTAACTATGAATTCCGCTAAAGCTTTCAAATTTGCTGACACATTTGTCATTGGGTCATTCCACGTCAGATCAAACAGTGCAGTTCACCACACCAACTCGGATTTTTCTCAAATTTTATATAGATGATTTATAGGCTAAGACATCTACAAATCTCAATTTTGAAGGTTCTACGATAATTAATTATGCAAATTTTTAAGTTTTCTGCAAGATGCACTAACTTTTTTCTCAATTCCTTAAATAACTCCTTACCTGTAAAAGTTACTGAAGTGAAAATTTGTTTCTAGGAGTAACTTTTTACGCTGATTCCAAAAATGTTATCGAAATTTGCGTATCTTTTATAGTTTATGCATGAGCAGTACATTTGCTAAAAAACATCATGAATTTTTTTCGGCATGTCTGATCACAGACACATGTTTTAAATTTTTATATGTTGTTAAGATGGAATAATCCTACATCCCAAAATAATTTCATCTTGGCTTTCGGCTCAGGAGCAGAGAAAAAAAATTGTATGTATGTACCTACATATGAGGATTTTCATATGCAATATTTATACTGAAGATGAGAAAATTCAGAAGCGTTAGTCAATTTTCCTATGTCTTTTAAATTGATATCTGAAGTTTAACTACTACTCCAGGCATTTGCAAAAACTAGAAAATACATAAAAGTGCTTGTATCGGAAAACGTAAAACAAACAAACAGCAAAAAATGCATGTCACACACAGTGTTCAATTAAAAAAAATTCTAAATTTAAAATTTTGAATTACTTTTAATTTAACTCTGTTGTTTTTGGCAATCATCCATCAGCCAATAAATCTTTGGAATTCTGCATGATATTGAACTCAAAAGAAATAACAATGTTTAATAAAACATATATATGTATGTATATATATATATATATATATATATATATATATATATATATATATATATATATATATATATATATATACTAGCTGAAGTACCCGTTCTTCTCACGGGAATGAATGGACTTCTTGATATTACGATTTGTGGTGATTACTATTCATTGTAATAAACAAATATAGCAAAGTGGATATCGCGTTATATTGTGTCCAATAATCATGCATACCGAATTGCAAGACAATCGTTTGTACGGTCCCAGAAGGCCATGCGGCGTAGCGCAATCTAGTGGCTAGTTTTAGCAAAACGGATACGGCGAAAATATTTTTCGCATTCAGATATCGATGTATACAAATTTTCATGACTATCGGCTGGACAGTCCTGAAGTTCATGTGTTGACGCGACATTTAGTGGCAAGTTATAAGAAAATGGATAGCGCCAAACTCTTCCCCGTGTTCAAATATCTATGTATACCTATTTTCATAGCGATCATTTGCACAGTCAAGAAGTGATACACTGCAGGGCCATCCAGTGGTTCAATAAAGTAATGATTTGCTACAGCGCCGTCAAGTGGCGAGTTATAGCAAAATGGATAACGCCAAAATATTCTCATTGTTCAAATAGCTATGTATACTGATTTTCATATCGACCGTGTTCAACTATCTATGTATACCAATTTTCATAATGATCATTTCCACAGTCAAGAAGTGATACACTGCAGGGCCATCTAGTAGTTAATTAAAGTAATGATTTGCTACAGCGCCCTCAAGTTGCGAGTTATAGCAAAATGGATAACGCCAAAATATTCTCATTGTTCAAATAGCTATGTATACTGATTTTCATAGCGACCGTTTGAATGGTCAAGAATTTGGCCTGCTGCAGCGTCATCTAGTGGCGAGTTAAAATAATAATGCATTGCAGTGTCATCTAGTGGTGAGTAACATCAAAAGGAACGCAGTTAGAATATATTCTTCGTGCTCAAATGTGTAAGTATAAAAAATTTTATGCCGATTGGTCGAACGGTATAGAAGTTGATGCTTTTCAGCGCCATTTAGCGGCAAGTTACAGCAAAATGGATAGTGAAAAATATTCTCCGTGTTCTAATATTCGCGTGTACCAAATTTCATCGAAATCGGTTGGACGATATTCGCATAGCAAACGGCTAAACGGAATAGAATTAGACGTTCTGCTGCGCCATCTTGTGGCAAGTTAGAGGAAAACGGATAGCATAAAAAGCTTCTCCATGATAAAAGACTTAGGTGAACCAAATTTCATGGTGCAACGGTGCTGGAGTTTTTCAACCTCATACACTGATACCATCATTCATTTTTATCTATAACCAGTGTCATTATATATTCCAGTCTCAAATAAAATCCAGTTTCAAATCTAAGCCTCGCCAAAGTGCCAACATACGCCATTTTGCAAGCGTTTTTTCAGGAAATCATTCGAAGCATTGACTTAGCATCAATAATATATGGGAAATGGTTCGACCGCGAAAAAGTAAAGCAAGCCTTTATTTGAAAAGTTGAATCCCTTAATACAGCCGAATTTTTTAAAATTATCAACTATAACGTGTTTTATTCATCATTACTCCGATGTACTAAATGAGAAGATTTCAATTTTCTGAAATTTGGCGGAATTCCCCCAACTTAAATCAATGTACTCATTTGGCGAGAATTCTGGAGATAGATCAATTGAAATCCCTTAATAACTGCATTATTTCTTCACGGATCATTAAAATTTAACGCTGTATTCTAATAAAACCTTTGCACTTGTTTTCAAAAATCTATTTCCTTAAGCTCTCAATAAATTGCGCCGAGTCGAAATCTGTGCAAACCGCTAGAACTCACTTTCACAAAATCGGCATTTGAGCCATTTTATTTTTTCGCCAAACTAAAATAATTTACCTATTAGCCTCGGAAATCTTCAATTCTTATTGTTTTGCGTGTAAAGCATTACATTCCTGCTCTGATTTCCCATGCACACGATATTATAATTTTAAAAAAAATAACCTTACGAATATAAACTAACAAAAAAAAAATCATTATTATTCTTTTATTTTTACTTTGAGAATTTAAAACATTTTATTCGGCAAAATCGCCACACATGGCAACTACGATCCTTATTTCACACTTTTTTCACTACAGGGGTTACAATTACGGAAAGCTTTTTGCGTGAATAGCATAAAAAATCTCTTAAATTCCGGGAACGGGTGGACTTTCAAAGTTTTAAAGTGGACTACGATTTATTCTATATTATTTTACATATCTGTGCTAAATTTCAGGCCGATAGGTCCATTTTTGTGGATTTGTATACGAACGACATTTTATTCGGCAAAATCGCCACACATGGCAACTACGATCCTTATTTCACACTTTTTTCACTACAGGGGTTACAATTACGGAAAGATTTTTGCGTGAAGAGCATAAAAAATCTCTTAAATTCCGGGAGCGGGTGGACTTTCAAAGTTTTAAAGTGGACTATGAGTTATTCTATATTATTTTACATATCTGTACTAAATTTCAGGCCGATAGGTCCATTTTTGTGGATTTGTATACGAATCAAATCCACAAACAAACAAACAAACAAACAAACAGAATTTCATTTTTATTTATAAGACTAGCTGAAGTACCCGTTCTTCGCACGGGAATGAATGGACTTTTTGATATTAATATTTGTTGTGATTTCTATTTATTGTAATAAAGAGATATAGCAAAATGGATATCGCGTTATATTGTGTTCAATAATCATGCATACTGAATTTCAACACGTGATACACTGCAGGGCCATCTAGTGGTTAATTAAAGTAATGATTTGCTACAGCGCCGTCATGTGGCAAGTTATAGCAAAATGGATAACGCCAAAATATTCTCATTGTTCAAATAGCTATGTATACTGATTTTCATAGCCACCGTTTGAATGGTCAAAAATTTGGCCTGCTGCAGCGTCATCTAGTGGCGAGTTAAAATAATAATGCATTGCAGTGCCATCTAGTGGTGAGTAACATCAAAAGTAACGCAGTTAGAATATATTCTTCGTTCTCAAATGTGTAAGTATAAAAAATTTTATGCCGATCAGTCGAACGGTATAGAAGTTGATGCGTTGCAGCGCTATTTAGCGGTAAGTTACAGCAAATGGATAGTGAAAAATATTCTCCGTGTTCTAATATTCGCGTGTACCAAATTTCATCGAAATTTGTTGGACGATATTCGCATAGCAAACGGCTAAACGGAATAGAATTCGACGTTCTGCTGCGCCACCTAGTGAAAAGTTAGAGGAAAACGGATAGCATAAAAACCTTCTCCATGATAAAAGACTTAGGTGAACCAAATTTCATGGTGATCGGTGAAACGGTGCTGGAGTTTTTCAACCTCCTACACACATACCAACATTCATTTTTATCTATAACCAGTCTTATTATACGTATATACCAGTCTCAAGTAAAATCCAGTTTCAAATCTAAGCCTCGCCAAAGTGCCAGCATACGCCATTTTGCAAGAGTTTTTTCAGGGAATCATTTAAAGCATTGACTTAGCAGCAATCAAAATGGGAAATGGTTCGACCGCCAGGCATTTATTTGAAAAGTGGAATTCCTTAATACAGCCGCATTTTTTAAATTATCAACTATAACATGTTTTATTCATCGTTACCTCGATGTACTAAATGCGAAGATTTCAATTTTCTGGAATTTGGCGGATTTCCCCCAAGTTAAATGAATGTACTCAATTGGCGAGAATTCTGAAGCTACATCGCTTGAAATGCCCTAATAACTGCATTATTTCTGCACGGATAGTTAAAATTTAATGCTGTATTCTAAGAAAACCTATACACTTGTTTTCAAAAATGCTATTCCCTTAAGCTCTCAGTAAATTGAGCCAAAAAGCCTAAAACTGTGCAAACCGCTAGAACTCACTTTCTCGGCATTTGAGCCATTTTATTTTTTCGCCAAACTAAAAAATTTTAACATATTAGCCTCGGAAATCTTCAATTCTTATTGTTTTGCGTATAAAACATTTCATTCCTGCTCCGATTTCCCATGCACACGATATTATAATTAAAAAAAATATAACCTTACGAATATAAACTAACAAAAAAAAATCATTATTATTCTTTTATTTTTACTTTGAGAATTTAAAACATCTTATTCGGCAAAATCGCCACACATGGCAACCACGATCCTTATTTCACACTTTTTTCACTACAGGGGTTACAATTACGGAAAGCTTTTTGCGTGGAGAACATAAAAAATCTCTTAAATTCCGGGAACGGGTGGACTTTCAAAGTTTTAAAGTGGACTATGATTTATTCTATATTATTTTACATATCTGTGCAAAATTTCAGGCTGATAGGTCCATTTTTGTGGATTTGTATACAACTCAAATCCACAAACAAACAAATAAACAAACAAACAAACAAACAAACAAACAGAATTTCATTTTTATTTATAAGATAAGGTCTACCGGAAAGTTCTATCCATTTTCCGTATGCAATATTTTGCCTAGCCAAAACTACTGAAGCTAATAACACGAAATTTAGCACGAGTGGGATTTTATAGCGTAGGTGCTCGATTAGAGATTATTTTCAAAAATTCGTAATTTATAGAGGATAAAGGCCCAAAATGTTCTTTTCACACATTCTGCGGGATCTCAAAGAAGAAAAGAGATATCGATAAAATTCTTGCTGTAAAATACACAACACTCAAGAATGCCTAAAAATTGATTTCAGAACATTTCGAATATAATCCTCCTAGGAGGGTAGACGTAAAAGTTTGCCGTGAATAACTGGTTACATGACATTTATTCTGCAATATATCACAAAATGTGCAATTTGACAATGTGCCTGACATTGCTATGCTAGTTGTTGTAACAATAAAAGGTCTATGTTCCGTATCCGGTGCCCCTTGGTTCTGGCGACATCGTGAGCGATGTTCAACGTTAGTAAAGTACCCTGCTGATGATTGTTTGACTGGCAACCATAAAGAAATGTGTAGAGCTTGGCGACCGTTTTTTTCGAGCTTCCGTTTTTTTTTTGAAGGAATGATAATGCGTCAAATATTGTAAATTGGATAATTTAGAACTATTGAAAGATGCGAAATTTCTTGCACTTTCGGGCATGCGTAATAGTTGTTTTTTAATCTAGCTACTGTGTGACGTAAGCAGATGAATGTAACGAATTCGCTTGCTCAATTTGACGTCACTAAGCTGTTAATTTGCGTTTTGCGCATGCGTTGTTGTTATTTTTCGTTTTTTCCTGTTCTTTCGTCTACTATTCTAATTTGCTTCAACTTGTACTAATGGTTTATTTTTTTCGGTCTCGCAGAGGGGCCCGTGTTAGCATATTTTCGAATGTATGTATCAATGAATGTAACGAATTCGCTTGCTCAATTTGACGTCACTAAGCTGTTAATTTGCGTTTTGCGCATGCGTTATTGTTATTTTTCGTTTTTTCCTGTTCTTTCGTCTACTATTCTAATTTGCTTCAACTTGTACTAATGTTTTTTTTGGTCTCGCAGAGGGGCCCGCGTTAGCATATTTTCGAGGGGGCCGGACCCACTGATGTTTTTTTTTGGGTCTCGCAGAGGGGCTCGCGTTAGCATATTTTTGAGGGGGCCCCCTTAAGGCGGTGGCCGGACCCACTGATGTTTTTTTTGGATCTCGCAGAGGGGCCCGCCTGGACCCACTGATGTTTTTTTTTGGGTTTCGCAGAGGGGCCTGCCCGGACGCACTGATGTTTTTTTTGGGTCTCGCAGAAAGGCCCGCGTTAGCATATTTTCGAGGGGGCCCTTTTGAGGCGGTGGCCGGACCCACTGATGTTTTTTTTTGGGTCTCGCAGAGGGGCCCGCCCGGACCCACTGATGTTTCTTTTGGATCTCGAAGAGGGGCCCGTCCGGACCCACTGAAGTTTTTTTGGATCTCGCAGAGGGGCCCGCGTTAGCATATTTCGAGGGGGCCCTTTTGAGGCGTTGGCCGGACCCACTGATGTTTTTTTTGTGTCTCGCAGAGGGGCCCGTGTTAGCATATTTTCGAGGGGGCCCTTTTGAGGCGGTGGCCGGACCACTGATGTTTTTTTTTTGGATCTCGCTGAGGGGCCCGCCCGGACCCACAGATGTTTTTTTGGGTCTCGCAGAGGGGCCCGCGTTAGCATATTTTCGAGAGGGCCCGTTTGAGGCGTTGGCCGGACCCACTGATGTTTTTTTGGGGGGTCTCGCAGAGGGGCCCGCGTTAGCATATTTTCGAGGGGGCCCCCTTGAGGCGTTGGCCGGACCCACTGATGTTTTTTTTGGTCTCGCAGAGGGGCCCGCGTTAGCATATTTTCGAGGGGGCCCTTTTGAGGCGGTGGCCGGACCCACTGATGTTTTTTTGGGGGTGTCGCAGAGGGGCGCGCGCCCCCTCCAAGAAAAATGTTTTTACACTACATAAATGGGGCTTTTACCAATATTTAGCAGGCTTTACACTAGATAAAATGAATATTCACAATTTGCGCACTCCTCCGAAAGAGTTTCTGGTTCCGCCCTTGGAGAACATCTGTAAAGCTGACGTCATAAACTTCAAAATCGTCTGGATTTTTTATCACATGTTGGTCTGGAAAATCGTTTTTTTTTTTTTTTTTTTTTTTTAATCAGAATTTGACTGGCAATTCTGAAAATTAAACGCGGTGCATTTGAAGTATAGAATTATCATTTAGTGTTAATTGCATGAAGATTGAAGTTTGGTGTTCTTTGATTCTGAGTGGAATAAGTTTGTGTTGGATTTTCCTTGTGTTTTTGATTCCGATTTACTGACCCTTTATCGTAAGTTAGTGAGCGTCTCGGGCAATTTCGTCTTGGGGAATTTCATCGTTGTAATGCATGTTCCCGGTCCCTCCATTAAAAAATGAGGTGGGAAAGGTGAGATAAGTGCTTGTTTAATCTACTTTTTCTAATGTTTTGTTGTGGATTTGACTGTTTTATATAGTGTCATTTACTTAGAATTTGTGTTTCTTTGTAAAAATTTTAGTGGTAAATACTTGTGTTTATTCGTCACAAGAAGGCGATAGCCGTTGAAGCTTGGCGGTCGCCAGGGTGGCTTGGCGCCATGGCTGGAGCTTGGCGCCAAGATCCGTAGCGCTCGCACTTGGCGATCGCCAAGCTCCAGCGGCTATCGCCGTGTTTACATGAGGGGCACCGTCTTGTATGATTTTACCCAATAAAAATTTAATACTGTGTACAGTAAAACCTATTTCAAATTGCTGTATCCACAAAACTAGCCAAAGCACAATTTTGTTCGCATTCTGTTAAAGGTAAATAAGTACTGTAACTTACAGGAATTCAATTCTTTCAATAAACTTTGTTCCTTCTATTGACTTGAATGTCATACAGAATTACAAAGATTTATTGGCTGATGGATGATTGCCAAAAACAACAGGGTTAAATTAAAAGTAATTCAAAATTTTAACTTTAGAATTTTTTTTAATTTAACACTGTGAGTGACATGCATTTTTTGTTGTTTGTTTGTTTTACGTTTTCCGATACAAGCACTTTTATGTATTTTCTAGTTTTTGCAAATGCCTGGAGTAGTAGTTAAACTTCAGATATCAATTTAAAAGACATAGGAAAATTGACTAACGGTTCTGAATTTTCTCATCTCCAGTATAAATATTTCAGGCCTCTCAATTGGTCCTCGTTTTTTAAAATTCCTACCTCTATAAATAATAGAGTAAAATGTTCTGCTTCTTCAACAGTTGTTTAATGTTCTTTTAGATGTTAAGGTTTCGTCTATCAAACCATTAAAATACTAGGCTATATAAATAAAACTTTGATGAAGGTAGGAATTTTAAAAAAAGAGGAAGAATTGAGAGGCCTGATATTCCATATGAAAATCCTCATATATAGGTACATACATACAATTTTTTTTTTCTCTGCTCCTGAGCAGAAAGCCAAGATGAAATTATTTTGGGATGTAGGATTATTCCAACTTAACAACATATAAAAATTTAAAACATGTGTCTGTGATCAGACATGCCGAAAAAAATTCATGATGTTTTTTAGCAAATGTACTGCTCATGCATAAACTATAGAAGATACGCAAATTTCGATAACATTTTTGGAATCAGCGTAAAAAGTTACTCCTAGAAACAAATTTCACTTCAGTAACTTTTACAGGTAAGGAGTTATTTAAGGAATTGAGAAAAAAGTTGGCGCATCTTGCAGAAAACTTAAAAATTTGCATAATTAATTTCTCGGTAATTAATTATCGTAGAACCTTCAAAATTGAGATTTGTTGATGTGTTAGCCTATATATCATCTATATAAAATTTGAGGAAAATCTAAGTTGGTGTGGTGAACTTTCTCCAGTTTTGTGTTTGATTTGACGTGGAATGACCCCATAGTAATGTATAAGCGCAGAATTCGACAAGCTGCCATGAGCCAACGGGAGTGAGATAAATTTCCTGGCTTTTTTTCTGCTAACGCAGATGAGCAATATCCTGATGTGACAGCTTCGTAAATGTCCAGCCTGTATTGCTGATCGGTGCTTAGATCCTTAGGAAGCTTTGATACTGTGAAGGTTTCATCTTCATCCACTTCAATCTTTTTGAAATTAGCGACCGGTTTAAGTTCGCAGTTTTCAAGTTTTTACCTATTGGACCGGAGAAGGTTTCAGGACCACTTGTTTGTCCATCTAACTTCTTTATAAGGTGCCGCAACGGTAATTCGTATGTGTGTGTGGCGTTGATTTCGTCGGTTTACGAACCAACAGTTTGCGAGCTGACAACCAGCGAGTCAGTTTTCGAACACACCCAGAGCGGAAAGTCCCGCGAATTTAAGAAGATGCAAATTGACCTTCACCAGTCTCTCCGGAGTAGATGGTTGGCAAGTATATAAACACCCAGCTGTGAGTGAAGCTGCTAAAAAGAAAATAGCAGCATTATGTTCTATAGCTCGCGATTGATAATTTTGTTATGTTATTTGTTATTCTTAAAGTTTATTCATTTTATTTTTATCAATAAAATATGTTAGTTGTTGAGATGCTGTCTTACGTCTTATTTTAAAGTAAGCACTTTTAGTGCGCAACGTAAGGAGGTGTATAATCTTCACCCCCCTCTACATTGGTGACCCGGACGTCTAATTGTAGGTGATTATGAAGTTTCGCCCTTCAACGACGACGTTCAAAGTCTTCAATCATCTCCGCAAGGATTTCTCTCTACGTTGGTGACCCGAATGTTGCTACTCTTCACTCGTCTTCTTCTGTGACTATGGGACTTCTCAAAGGTATGTGAATTTGCTTTGACTTCCCTTTCGGACCACCAACTCTAGCTCATAACATATATAGCGTCGTGCTTAAAACATGTCATTACCTTTAGGTGATACAAAAAACATTATACAGGATACTCCTGGTAATATCGAAGTTTGTAGAGTAGCGTTTAAAGCTCCACCATTTTGGAAAAACAACCCTGAACTATGGTTCCTTCAACTGGAATCCCAATTTGCTACAGCCGGTATAAGTACAGAGTTAACAAAGTTTCATAGTGTAGTTGCAGCGTTGGACTGTGAAATTTTAGTTACGGTTAGTGACATAATCCGATCCCCTCCAACGGATACACCTTATGAGTGCTTAAAAAAAGTCATAATTTCACATTATGCAGATTCGGAACAAACCCGTTTAAAGGCATTGCTGCAGGACTTAATACTCGGTGATAAGAAACCATCTCAATTGCTCATGCAAATGAAGGCATTGGCTCAAAAGCAAGTAGACCATGATGTATTAAAAACCCTCTTTTTAACACGTTTACCAGTTTCGATGCAACAGATCTTGTCTGTTTGCAAAGAAGATTTAGATGGGTTGGCTTTAATAGCGGATAAGATATCTGAGGTCACAGAAACTCCAATGGCTGTGAATTCGGTTACAACCCTTTCCCCTTCTTTAGATGTAATACAGAATCTAGAGAAAAAAATCGACGCGATAGCTAAACGATTGGACACCTTGGCTCGTCCACTCTCTTTTAGAGGACGTAATAAGCAGTCCCGATCTCTATCCCCTTCCCACAAAAAATTCAACCCTCGCTTCTGCTGGTACCACGCACGCTTTGCGGAAAGAGCTACTAAATGCGTCCCTCCTTGTACTTTCCCAGAAAAACTTGCAGGCTCATCCGAACTGGCGGCCACTGATGCTTGTCAGCGTGTTAGTCGCTTATACATTCGTGACCGTAAAACTGGAATCAGTTTTTTGATAGACAGTGGAGCAGCATGCTCAGTTCTGCCTGTACATCAAATATTAACTCGTAAGAAAGTACCCAGTTCAAAATTTTTTCTGTACGCAGCAAATGGTACTGAAATAAAAACATTCGGCAATAGAAATCTGGTTTTGGATTTTGGCCTAAAACGATCATATCCGTGGAATTTTGTTATTGCGGAAGTTTCAAAGCCGATATTGGGTGTGGACTTTTTGGAACGATTTTCATTGTTAATTGATGTTAAGAATCGCCGTTTGATTGACCAGGTAACGTCCTGCAAAGTTAATGCAAATTCATCTTTCGGACCCTCTACTGGCCTCACAACGGTTTGCGGCGATACGCCATATCATAAATTACTTTCTGAATTTCCAAATATAACTAGACCCGCTAATAACCTACCTGCAGTTAACCATTCTACAACACATTGTATCTTAACTAAAGGTTCACCGGTAACATCTAAAGCCAGACGTTTATCCCCTGACAAACTAAAAGCAGTTAAACAGGAATTCGAAGCCTTATTAGCACAAGGCATTGTCAGTCGATCGAATAGCCCATGGGCTAGCCCGATACATTTAGTCAAGAAAAAAGACGGCTCATGGCGCATATGTGGAGATTTTAGGAGGTTGAATGCTGTCACTTTACCCGACCGCTATCCATTACCTCATATCCACGATTTTGCAATGGAATTGCACGGTAAACGGATATTTTCTAAATTGGATCTAGTTAAAGCCTATAATCAGATCCCGGTTAACAAGGAAGACATTCCTAAAACCGCAGTAATTACACCAGTAGGCCTATTTCACTACAATAGAATGCCGTATGGACTCAGAAATGCTGGTCAAAGATTCCAAAGGTTTATGGATGAAGTTTTCAGGGACTTGGATTGCTACGTTTACCTCGACGACATTTTAGTCGCTTCAAAAGATGAGGAGACTCACATTCAGCACCTGCGCAAAATTTTTACACGCCTAGATCAATATCGCATTGTTCTAAATGTCGCAAAATGCATTTTTGGTAAAGCACAAATGCCATTTCTAGGACATTTAGTTACTGAGGCAGGAATCTCCCCCTTGCCCGAAAAAATTGAAGCTATATCCAATTTTCCTTTACCCCAGACGGTACATGAACTACGGCGCTTTTTAGCCCTTCTAAACTTCTACCATCGTTTTTTCCCAAAAGCTGCACATACGCAAGCTCCCCTACATGAGCTGATTAAAAGTCGTAAAAAACGCAATAAAACACATGTTCAGTGGTCTCCCGAAACGCAGGATGCTTTTGAGGCATGTAAAACTATGCTAGCAAATGCTACAATGCTCGCTCATCCTAGACCGGACACTGAATTGTCACTTATGACCGATTGCTCGGACTTCGCATTAGGATCAGTTTTGAACCAGGCGTCCGAGAAAGGACCGGAGCCATTGGCATTTTTCTCGCGCAAATTAACGCAGACTGAGAAACGCTACAGTGTATACGATCGAGAGTTACTGGCAATTTACTCATCCATTCGTCATTTCCGACATTTTTTAAAAGGTAGACAATTTGCCATTTACTGTGATCATAAACCGCTCATTTATGCATTTACACAAAAAGCTGATAAATGTTCTCCCCGACAACTCCGACAGTTAGAGTTCATCTCTCAGTTTTCCACAGACATTCGTTTTGTCTCTGGTCAGGACAATGCGGTTGCTGATGCTTGTTCTAGAATCGCGGAAATTAACTTGCCTAGCAACTTAGACTACGCAGCAATTTCTCGTGAACAACAGGAGGATAGGGAACTTAAAAAATTAATGAGTGGTGGCTCCGGATTGGATTTCAAGCATTTCACAATTTCAGATTCTGGTGCTAAACTTTACTGTGATGTCTCTACTGAGGTCATACGCCCTTACATCCCTCAAGCCTACAGAAAGACCGTGTTTGAAAAAATTCATTCCCTCTCTCATCCTAGTGGCCGTATTACGGCGAAGCTTGCGAAGGACAGATTCATATGGCCTTCTATTGACAAGGACTGTAAAAAAATTTGCAAAATTTTGCGTCCCTTGCCAAAAAAGCAAGATCTCTAGACACAAAGTCTGTCATCGGAGATTTTCCCATTGTTTCAGGCCGCTTCAACCATGTTCACTTAGATATTATAGGTCCTTTGCCCCCTTCCAACGGTAATATTTACTGTCTCACGTGCATCGACAGATTTTCACGATGGCCAGAGGTATTTCCTATGGCTGACCAGAAAGCTGAGACTTGTGCTGAAACCTTCTTGTTTGGATGGATTTCACGATTCGGTGTTCCCGATACCATCACTACAGATAGAGGCTCCCAGTTCGAGTGCGACCTTTTCAATGCATTTACTCGTTTTTTAGGGTCGGAACGAATCCGAACAACCAGTTATCATCCGATTTCAAACGGAATGATTGAACGTCATCACAGACAACTCAAAGACTCTATCAAATGCCACGTCACGGAACGTTGGATGACTGTTTTGCCTTTGGTGTTGCTAGGTATCCGAACAAGCTTGAAGGAAGACATCGGAAAATCTCCAGCTGAAATGCTTTACGGAGAAACTTTGCGACTTCCTGGAGAGTTTTTTCGTTCCACCAAACAAGTTCCTGGAATTGCGAATTTCATCTTGCAGCTTCAAGCAGGTATGCAACGATTACGACCTGTTCCTGCTAAGCACCATGGTAAACATGATATCTTCATTCACAAAGATCTACCAACATCTACTCACGTGTTTGAACGACGAGACTCTGTCCGTAAGCCATTGCAACAGCCATACGACGGCCCTTATGAAGTACTTTCTCGTAATAATAAATTTTATACTTTAAGCATCAAAGGGCAATCCCGCACAGTTTCTATAGACCGCCTAAAACCGGCGTACCTTTTGAATGAACAATTACAGACTGTTCCAGTATCGTCCTCTGTCGGTGGAAAAGACTCTTATGTTACCAGATACGGACGTTCAGTCCATTTCAGAATGCCACCTCCTTCGGTCTCGCGGGGGAGTACTGTGGCGTTGATTTCGTCGGTTTACGAACCAACAGTTTGCGAGCTGACAACCAGCGAGTCAGTTTTCGAACACACCCAGAGCGGAAAGTCCCGCGAATTTAAGAAGATGCAAATTGACCTTCACCAGTCTCTCCGGAGTAGATGGTTGGCAAGTATATAAACACCCAGCTGTGAGTGAAGCTGCTAAAAAGAAAATAGCAGCATTATGTTCTATAGCTCGCGATTGATAATTTTGTTATGTTATTTGTTATTCTTAAAGTTTATTCATTTTATTTTTATCAATAAAATATGTTAGTTGTTGAGATGCTGTCTTACGTCTTATTTTAAAGTAAGCACTTTTAGTGCGCAACGTAAGGAGGTGTATAATCTTCACCCCCCTCTACATGTGCAACAAACATATGAGCCATTGAAGCGGCCTCACAATATCTTCTATTAGGCGTAAAACTCTTTTCCTATAACCTGTATTTACAGCTGTCCCGTCGCAGCCAATTGCCAGGAGGGATCCTGTGTTAATGTTCTTCTGTGAAAGATAATTAATAATGCTGGTCTTAATAGATTCTGCTGAACCACTACCTGGTGCAACGTGGCCGAGATATAGGGATCCTGGTTCTTGTATTAAGACCACATGTTCTTCAGTTATCGTTGTTCTGTGCTTTTTGTATCCTCTGATTTTGTCTGTCAAGGTTTTATCTTTTCGTGCATCGAAAAAGAGGGCTTCAAGATCTTCTTTTTGGCCTTGACGTTGCAACTCCATGCGTTTTCTTTTTCTCTCTCTTCTTATTTTATTCTTATCCGTAATATTGGAATGGTCGAGGTCGTCAACAGTTATTAATCCGACATCTTGCAGAACTGCAGAAACAATTTTCGCTGCCGACCTGTCTCCTATCCTTGCACTATAGCATGCAAGAGCTGTAGTTGGCAATTTTATTCTCATCTGGTTGGCCTTCTTGTCCATTTTGTTTTTTCCCCTGGACTTTTTGATATGTTTCTCCCTGAATCGAGGAGGTGAGTATTCTTTATCATTAGCCATTACCCATTCAGGATTTTCTTGGTTGTCACAATCCTCCAAGTCAGGTGACTCAACCGTAAATTGTTGGTCTTAAAACTCCTGTTCACATGCTAAAGCACACGAAATATCTTTCTTTACAGCTCTCGACATTATCTTGGATTGCCTATGTCGTTTGCGGAGTAGTTTTTTACTCGTTTTTGAATCAATGCCGGCCATGATCATTTGCCTGGTTGTTCTCTGATCAACCAAAAACGATTGTTCTATTTGTGGAATCTTTCTAGTCCTTCCGCAGGAGCATGATGAATATAAATGACACTTGCATGTGGCAATGTCGAAAAGAGTTTTCTGGGCGTCTTCCGAAAATTGCTTTACTGTGTCTCTGTACGACGTGGTTGACTTCTTTTTTACTTTTAAGTATATTTTTATACTTAGTATTATAAGATTGAAGCATCCGGACAATTCTTTTGTGAGAAATCACAGGAATCGAAGCTTTCTTCCATATATCAGCCACCTTCTTCACAACAACGTCGGCAATATCAGAAAATGCTGGATTTTTGCCATGATATGAAGTTTTCAGTTGTTGCCTTACAAATAAGTAAAATTTCATAACTTGACTATATGTTGGTAAAACGTTAGACTTCAGCTCTTCAGGCGATCCGAAGACAAAGCAATCAGACGCTTTTCTAGTTGATTGAGAACCTGCAGCCATTCTGATTGAGTAGTTATTACTAATGTCTCTAGTGAATGAGAACTATATTTTGAGACTTTATTTCAAATTAACAAACGATACAAAGCGCACTTACACATTGAACGAAGTACATTCCTTATCTCTGTGCTAGTGAAACTGAAACCTTTACGATGAGTAATGTACTGCAGTAACACTTGACTGACGGCACGCGCCACGTGATGGAGGATGCCATTAAAGTAGGAGGGTAGGGGAACCATAGAGAAGGAATATAGGCGGAGGGAGCAATTGTAACCCTAAACTGAAGCGTGCACACGAGTCACGTGACTTGTGGTCAAGCGGGGTAGAATTTCTTCATTTCCTTTGCTGTTCTCCATAGCTTTGTGTGAGGTCGATGGTTCTAATCCAAAAAAAGGGTGCATTATTTCTCTGCATATGGATGCAATGAAAAATTCTTGAAAGGAGGACAACTGGCATTTCACAGGAAAGCTATGTTTTGCAATTTTAGCCATTTAAAATGTATGAATGTTCTTTAAAACACTAGATTGACAATTTGGCGATTATATTAACTCGCCAAGTATTGCAGATCTGAAAGTCACGTAATTTAATTTTTAATTTCAAATTAAAATTAAAAATCAGATCAAAATAAAATGTATTCTTTATTTTCTCAGTTAATGTAACAGGTTATTGCTTTAGAATGTCTATTAGCGCTGTAGTGCCTCACTCATGTTTCTTAAACATTCAGTTTTTCAAAATGTCCATATTGTTAATGTAATTTTTTCAGACTATTAGTAACAAATTGAACTTTTTAAGCTGATCCACTGAAGCTATATTTCTCTGTTTTTGGACAAAGAATATCACAAATCATGAGGGGAGGGGGAAATACCATTTCATTATGTTAACAGAACATGAATTTCAATTAACGAATTCACTATATATGTGTATATAGTGAATTCACTATATACACATTTATATACACATATGTAGTGTCACTATATATGTGTATATAAATGTAAAGATATTGCTAAAAAATCAGCTGTTTAATACATTCATATTAACTCTAGTAACAATGATTTAAAATACTAGATCGCACCCCGCCTCCCGAAATGGAAACCTATATGCGCTACTGAATACAAACTTTGAATTTTAAATTGCTTAATATTCTTCTTAATATTCTGAAAAAAAGGTTGTCGATGTATGCATTATTTTATTCTGCATAAATAAGTTTCTAGTCTTTTCTGCGTGATCAGCCTTAAAAAAAAGATGTTTTATTGAAATTTTTGACCTTTTTTAAAAATAAAATTGCTACTTTGATAAATTATAACAATTGTGAAAAAAGTAGTGTTTTGTTATACGAAATGCAAAGCGATGCTGTATCCTACAAATTTTTTTCATCAAGAAGTACTTTTTTTTAAGCTTTCCTAAAGATCTACAGAGAAGACTTCTTTGGGAAACACAGTTAAAAAGAGGAGGATTTAAAGTTTTAGATTATTTGAAGCTGCGTTCAAAGCATTTTACAGAAGATTGCTTTGAGAAAGCAAAATTTGGAGGAACGTGGTTGAAGAAGGATGCAATACCAACCATCTACAATTTTCCTCCTCATCTCCACCGAAAAAATATTCTCATCAGCTTGATAATGTACATTACTAGATTAACTCATTTAATAATGTACATTACTAGATTTTCATTACAATGTTTCATAACAAAATCAAAATAATACAAAAATACAACAAAATAAAGTGTTTCGAAAGCCAAAACTTCAAAGTAATTCTGCAAAACAAAATTTAAGACTAAATAACTTCAAAATAACTAGAGAGGGAGAAAGTAAATAGTGCTGCAAAAACCATTTCCCCCCATTCCCTTCTAGAAAAATAAAATGCTTGAGTTTGCGAACCAAAGGGCGATAAGCAGCCAAATCCGCTTCTTCTTCTCCTACGAAGCTCTTATCTTAGCTTCAACTTTCCCGGGAAAATACAATAGGAGGCTCCCTCCACCTATATCCCTTCTCTATGAGGGGAACTTAAAAACCCTTTTCTGCTTGCTCTTTGCGCTTTGAGCTCCAATGAGAGTATCATTTAAAGAACGTTTTAGCACTCGGATGATATCAATTTCAAAAATTCGCAAAAATTGTGTTTTCTAAAAAAAATGTCTATTTTGGTCCAAATTCTCGATATTTAAGGCGTTGGTAACACCTAAAGATATTTTTAGATTTAAAATTTTTTTATATGGTTATAAACCAACTCATGACACAACTTTTCCACACTCGGCTGATACCGATTTCGAAAATTCGCAAAAATTGTGTTTTCGGGGAAAAAAAAATGTCTATTTTTGCCCAAATTCCCGATTTTTAAAGCGCCGGCGTTAATTGAAGACATTGTCCGATTAAAAAAAAAATATTATATGGTTACTAACCAACCCAACACACAATATTTCCACATTCGGCTGATATCCATCTCGAAAATTAGCGAAAATTGTGTTTTCGGGAGGAAATGCTTGTTTCGCCCCAAAATCCGGATTTTCAAGGCGCTGGCGCCGACTGAAGATATTGTCCGATTTCAAAAAAATTTTACACACTTATTAACCAACCTAAGGGACAACTTTTCCGCACTAGGCTCTCATCGATTTCGAAAAAAAGTGCAAAAGTGCGTTTTTCGGCCCGCCCTACTGATCATCCTTAAAAGAACGCAGACACGCAGTTTTTAACTAAGCATCAAAGTCTGTTTTATCTAGTGTAAATTAAGTTTCGATGGGGGGGGGGATACCCCTATAGCCCCCCATTAGATCCGCCTCTGAATAGGGTTTATTATGTGTTTTCTGTGTATGAAACAATAAATATACTTCTTAAAAATTTTTCATACCTTTTAAATACTGTTTTTAGTATTTAATGATTAATGATATTTAAAATAAAATCTCACATTAAAAAGGAAATTAATCTATGTCTATAAAACAGTTATGAGTTGTTAACGACTAATATTCTAGCTTCTTTTGCATTAGTTATAAAAGCTAATACCGAAACTAACCTAAGGTGACCATATTTCTAAACGGTAATTTGGGGACAAATCAAACATTGTCCTCGAATCTAAACAAAACTTGGGGACACTAGAAAATATTTTCGAGGACACAACATATTACCATGTACACCCTTCAGTATTCGAGTAAGCGATAAATTTCCTCGTTTAGATTTGTGAATAATAATTGAGTTTTTGAAAAACGTAAAACGTGAAAGAAATATGGAAAGCTATATTTATACATAGCCTAATTCATATTCTATCGCGCATGAGAACCATGGAGTAATCTAAGATCTAAGTCCATGATGAGAACAAACTTTTTCAGAGATGAGTTTAGCTGTTTCTATAAGAAGAAGGCGGTTTTTGTTGTTTTCTTTTTCTAATGTATATGAAATCTGGATGAATTTCAGTTTCTCTTAATCTATTCAATCAATTCTGCCATATAGAGGATAATGATAACTGTAAGCGCTCCTATAGACTCCTGTTCGCATACTTCTGTTACTGAAAATTTCATCAATTGTAGTTTAGCCCCTAGTGGTGAAATGTTTTGGATTAGTGCATATTGGAAAATCTTTCACCGACACACTAGTTGTGATTGAACCGTAAAACATGGTTGCACGATATAATCACTAAAAGTGATTACACCAAGTCCCAAGAACATTGAAAATTTTGCCAAGAATATTGAAAATGTGCCATAAACCAAGAAACTTGAAAAGTATCTACTTGCCACACCGTGCTAGAGAGAAATAGCACCCAAGTGCTAATAAGGTAAAAGAAAAGACTATGTTAAGAAAAAATTCCTCTTGTTAATTTTCAAAGAGTTAACACTTTTTAAATTTGCTTAGAACTACCATACAAAAAAATTCCCAATAAGTAAAATGTACCCCATGCACAAATGAGATTATGTACAAAATTTCAGCCTTTCATCATAAAAGGTCTTAAGAGATATCTATAAACAAAGATGATTGGGGTCTATACTTGAATTTGAATGTAACATATCCTTTCAAATTATCCATATGACCCTTAAAATGTGATTTTTTTCCCTTACAGAGCTACTGAAAAGTGGTTTAAGTCAGTACGTATTATCTTCATACATTTGACACTTTTCTGGATATAATTCTCAAATTTTGTACATCACCTCATTAGAATATGGAGCACATTTTACTGATTGGGGATATTTTTGTATGCGGGTTATATACAAAAAGTATAACATTTTGGGAATTAACGAAAGAAATTTTTCAATGAGAAAACATGTAATTCTTCAGGGCTAGCGGCAATTTCTAGCAAAAAAAGGTGCCGGAGCCTTAATATTCTTATGTTAATACTCAGTAGCGAACTGCAAACCCCTGCAATATGGGGTTGGTAGCACATTTAACTAAAATAACGATAATTTAAAGATTTTCCCATATAATAATTATTTCACAGAACAGTGATATAAAATTAAATAGTCGGAAATTAGCAGGAAGAAACATAAACATTATACAGAAAACACCCAAATTCTGATGGTCTTAGGACTCTCAAATCTGTTCGAGGTGAAGCGAATATGATTTGTCTTGTCTGCTAAAATCAGTTTGTGCTTGAAAAGGGGAAAATTTATGAATTAATGTACTAATGTTGGGCTTCGGAGCAAAGTATTCATGAGCTTTGCTGGTTTTTGCCTAATATGTAAAAATTCACCCAGAAAAAAGAAATACAGGGTCAGAGTTCCAGCTTTTGATTTCTGTTCTGATTCTAACTTGAAACAAAATTAAAAAATGCAATTGTAGAATTGTTTAGTACAGTTTTATGAGCTAACATTGCGAAACAGAAATGTTTTCCATCTTATAATAAAAAGGCAGAAGCTTTATGTAACATAATGGAATTATAAATTTACATTTTGCACTCATGTTTACTGTCAATTTAAATAATTATGCAACTAACTAAAGATTACATTAATTGGTCTACGTCTTTAATTTAGTTGATTTATTGGATTATTTTTTTAATTCATATTCATACGTATTAGATTAATTACATGTACAAATATGTTATGCGATGCATATGTTACACTTTTTTTATTAATGGGATAACTGGTCTTATTTTACAGGCATTTACATATTTAAAAGAACACTATGATAAATAATAACAAGCGGTACATTTTATTGTTTATAAAAGAAAAACAATCTGAATATATCGTAATGGGAATTTAAATAAACACTTCTTTAATATAAATATTAATGGAATTTGATGTTTTCTAGGGCATACAGAATATCCGATGAATTATAATTCAAAAACAAAACTTTATTCTTGCATAAATCTCACAACTTAAGAAAATTTCGCATGCACAACAATGATATTTGTAAACCACGAAGGTAAATGTATAGGAGGGGACACTTTTCTTAGAAAGTTGGATAACGCTGTTGTTGCAAACAGATGGCGCTACGCACACTGGGTAACTGCGCATCTCCTGCTTCTGCGCATCCAGGCTGTTTATACTTCCATCGAGGCGAAGTAAATGGAGATCGTTGAATTAGCGGAACTTCAAAAAATTATGAAATACATAGACTTATGAACGTGATATATAATAATTTCTGGCTTCAGGTGTGTTTTAATTACCCAATTGTGTCTTAGAATACTGTTCCGGAATTACTCTGCTACTCCTGGGGTTCGTCGTTCTAAAGTCCAGTTGGTGTATAAAGTTCAAGTAAAAAGTCTCTTGTCAGGATGGAACACAAACTTTATTGCTTCTAGAACTTCGTAGGACAATCAGCTGTACACAATTCAGAAGCACAATCTAGCAGTTACGCGCTTTTAACAATTCGCTTGGGTCAGAAGCTCTCACAAATGCTGTATTTCTCACACAAAATAAGTCACTTTCACAGGCAAAAATTCAGTGAAAATATACGAGAAATAACACTAACAGTCTCTCAAGACTCAGCGATGAAAAATGTACCCACAGCACTTAAATTCAAAGCTTCACGAACAGTGCGAAACACAGCTTTCTTCACAAAGCAAGCGCACTCTCACTGACAGCTCTTCACACATTGAGCGTTCAACTCGCACTGAACTCTCGGGGCGACGCGCGCTTCTATAAATAGCCGACGCAGGAGGTACAAGAAGTTTCCAGAAAAGTCAATTTCTCGAGGGTTCTACATAAAGCGTGAATTTTGATTACGTCATAGAAGAGAAATGTTAGGTTATTATGCGTTTTTAATGCAGGAAAAACAACTTCCAGGCCCCATTGGGAAAATCGCGCCAAATGACCAAAAAGTCGCCAAGCTTGGCGACTTTTGGCGAAATATCGCCAAATTTGGCGCCAAAAATAAGTCCCCAAATGTGAAGAGATCTAAGCTCTAGGACCAATATTTCTCGAGTTTTCTAGAACCTCCATTGAAAAACAATGGCAAACCGAAACCTCCATATCTCCGGTTCTAATTGGCCGATTTTGATGCAACAAAAAGCAAAATTTACGTATTTGAAGCGTAGAATACGAATTTTAAGCCACAGAGCAGCGGGTTGCCCCGAAAATTCGTAACATTGCCCCCTTCCCAAGGACTGCACGTCCCGGGCAGTACAATCCCTAGTTAGGAGATCACACAAGTACCTACACTGTATAACACTTAACAAGATCTTAACAACATAATTCAAGCAAGTAATCAATAGCACAATAAGCAAATACACATTAATAAATAAATAATCAACATAATAAATAATTACACTGTAATAAATCATAAACATAATAAACAAATACGCATTAATGAAAACTAATATATTACAAATATGTACACTAAACATGGCGTAAGTAGTGAGTGAAAGAGAGTTGAGGAAAGAGGAAGAGAAGGGAAAGACAGGAAAGAAATGAGAAATGAAAGAAAAGAGGAATTACGCCATAGTGACCATGGTCTGAGCTAATTACAACCACGGTAATGGCTAGCCGATCGTAATGTACAACTCTTGGCTTCGAGTTTGGTGACTTACGAATCCGTACGATGACGTCATTCAGCTGGTTTAGGACTGTCTAAGGACCATCCCACGGCGATTGCAGCTTGGGAGACAGGCCTTTCCGTCGAGTAGGATTCCATAGCCAAACTTTGTCACCTGCGTTGAACTCGTGTCCCGTAGCCTTCGTGTCGTAGCGAGTCTTCATCTTTTCCGTGTTCAGGTTGATCCGCTCCCGAGCAAAATGATGCACATCTTCAAACCGTGCCCGAAGGTTTTCCACGTACTCCTCTGGCGATGAAGTCGCATCTGGAGGGCGGCCGAACACTAGATCGGCGGGAAGACGAAGATCTCTGCCGAACAACATCTGGGAAGGTGTGAAGCCGGTAGTCTCATGGACGGCGCTCCCAGAGGCCAGCAGGAAGAGGGGGAGTTTCTTGTCCCAATCCTCTTGATTCCTAGATACCAGAAGCGAGAGGTTGTTTAAAATTGTGCGATTGAACCTCTCCACCATGCCGTCGGATTGTGGGTGTAAAGGCGTAGTCTGGGTTTTGTCCATTCCGAGAAGTTGGCATAGTCCTTTAAAGACTGCAGAGGTAAAGTTCGTTCCTTGGTCGGAATGAAGTTGCAGAGGGGTTCCATATCTGGAAATCCATTCTTGCACCAGTACCTCTGCTACGGTCGTAGCTTCTTGATCGGGAATAGGAAACGCTTCGGGCCATTTAGAGAAGTAGTCAATGACAACTAGGATGTATTTGTTGCCATCCGGAGTTCGCGGAAGAGGTCCCAGGATGTCGAGGGCAATCCTCTCAAAAGGCGCTCCTACATTATAACGATGTAGTCTTCCACGGCTTCGTTTCTTTGGGCCTTTACGAGCGGCACAGGCGTCACAAGCTTGACACCACTTTTCGACGTCGCCTCGAGCCCTAACCCAGTAGAAGCGCTCGCGAACTTTCTGCAGGGTCTTCATTACGCCAAAATGGCCTCCAGTGTAGCCATTATGAAGTTCTTCTAGAACATTCGGAATCCTCGAACGAGGGAGTACTAACTGCCATCGGAGCATCTTGCCGTCGTCCGACTCCCATTTACGATACAGGACTCCATTCCTCAGGCGAAGCGAATCCCATAAAGCCCAGTACTGTTTTGTTGCCGGACTGTAAGATGATATTTCTTGGCAACTGGGCTTAGCGCTGGATTTTTCCATAAATTCCACAATAGGTTTGATGTCACTGTCTGCTAATTAGTCCGCCCGAACATTTTCGTCACTCCAGGGATCTTGGGATGGTGCCGATGATGTAACTTGGCGGACAACGGGATGTTTCAGATGGTAATTTTTCTCTGCCCTGGAGCAATAGCGACAGCTGTCTATGCAGGGCCTTCTTGACAAAGCATCTGCATTTCCATGAGATGCTCCTTTCCGATGACGTATCTCGATGTCATATTCTTGTAATCTCTGTATCCACCTGGCTATTTGGCCCTCTGGATTCTTGAAATTTAGAATCCAGGTTAAAGAGGCATGGTCCGTTCGGAGCAGGAACTTTCGGCCGTACAGGTAATGATGGAAGTGCTCCACGGTCTTAATGATAGCCAGAAGTTCCTTTCTCGTAACACAATAGTTACGTTCTGCCTTTGAAAGGCATTTGCTCCAGTAAGCAGTGACGCGTTCTTGGCCATCTATCTCCTGGGACAAAAATGCTCCAACACTCTCCTTACTTGCGTCTGTGTCCAGGATAAATGGCTTGTCAGGGTGAGGATACGACAGGATCGGCGAAGATGTTAAAGCCGTCTTCAGTTCGTTCAATGCGTCCTCACATTCCTCAGTCCATAGAAATTTCTGTCCAGTCTCGGTCAATTTGTGAAGAGGTCTTGCAATTTGAGAAAAGCCCTTCACGAATTTTCGATAGTAAGTACACAGACCGAGAAAACTTCTTAAGTCATGGATATTCTCGGGACGACTCCAGTTCTGGACTGCTGACGTCTTTTCGGGATCGGTTCGGACTCCGTAGGCGGATATTATGTGCCCGAGGTAACGTACTTCCCGACGAAACAAATTGCACTTCGATGGACTTAGTTTCAAGTTTGCCTCTTTTAATTTCTGCAGTACCTTTCGAATGTTCTCGAGATGCTCTTCGAAAGTCCTTCCGACGATGATGATATCGTCCAAATAAACGAGACATGCTTCGTAGGAAAGTCCTCTCAACACTGTCTCCATTAGTCGCTCGAATGTAGCAGGTGCGTTGCAGAGTCCAAAAGGCATAACTTTGAACTGCCATAATCCTTGTCCCGTGGTGAACGCAGTTTTTTCACGGTCGTCGGGATGAATTTCCACTTGCCAGTAACCATATTTCAGATCCAGAGTGGAAAACCATTCGTTTCCCGATAAAGTGTCCAAAGTGTCGTCTATCCTGAGAAGAGGGTAGCTGTCTTTCTTGGTAATGTCATTCAGACGTCTGTAGTCAACACAGAACCGGGTGGAACCATCCTTCTTTCGGACCAAAACAATTGGCGAGGTCCAGGGACTAGTCGACGGCTCGATGACGTCATCACGCTGCATCTCCTCTAAAAGTCTGCTCACCTCTTCTTGCTTAGCAAACGGCAGCCGCCTAGGATGTTGCTTGATGGGAGAATGGCTGCCTATATCTATCCTATGTTGAGTCAAGCTCGTACGGCCAAAGTCACCCGAAGTACGGGAGAAGAGGTCTTCAAATTCAGCTATTACTTTCTCCGCAGCGCTTCTCTGTTCTGCCCTTAACTCCATGTCTTGTATTAATTCCTTCGTCAGGCACTCGGAAGATTTAGCTGTCGTTTGGCTAATGTTCTTATTAATGCAGGTAACAGGAGTGCATGTCGCCAACACTTCATTTTTCTGTATCACCTTCGACTTGTCCGTCACATTTACTACTCTAACTGGAATTTCTGTTCTCGACAAGTCCACAAGTGTTGCTCCCACAAGTACTCCTCTGACGGAATCACTATTGCTTGGGTGTTCGATTAATCCAAAACGGAATTTATTGCTTTCTTTTACTGTTCCAGAAATTATGGAATCAGTTCTGGGAGGTAGAGTGATATCAGTCTGGGCTATTATTTGCTGAACAGGCAAAACAGTTTCATTTCTAATATCGAACGCAGCTATTTCTTCTGAGTCTGAACGAAGCTCATTATTCTTAAAGTCCAAATTAAATTTGTGTGATTTTAAAAAGTCCAGTCCGAGAATAAAAGAGTCTGTAATATTGGAGACATATACCACATGGTCGTATCTGGCATTCCCAAACGTGATTTCTACTTGCGCTTTTCCGCCCACTTCGATCTTGTCACCTGTCACAGTCTGGAGGGTCAGCGAGGGCGGAGTCCAGATAATCTTCAAATTTAATTTCTTGGCCAGATCCGTCCTTATGATGGTTACGTTCGCTCCAGTATCAATCACCATGTGGCATGGGGAACCATTAACATATCCCAGTACGAAGAGTCCATTACTGCCGCCATTCACTGATGAAATCTGCATGACTTTTATGTGGGGCTTTTGACTATCTGGCAACCTCCGCCCCGCGAGATGGCCACCTCCTAGTTTCCCTCTTCATGATCTTAGAGTTCTCTTGCTGGTCATGAGACTTTCGACCACAATGCTTTTGTACATGTCCTTCGACGCCACGCTTCCAGCATTTCACTTTCTTTGGGCCATCTCTCGTTCTATCGGATCTTAATTTTCGTTCTATGAGATCTTCAATTCTCTTCAACCTGTTCTCGACGCTCTCTGTGTCTTTGTCAGCTCCCTCTTGGACCGTGACAGCTCTAACAGCATGCCGATCTTTCCTGACGGCCCGCTGAGCTGCTTCTAGCTTCATTGCGAAGACGAGAGCAGATTTCAAATCCTGATAATCTTCCAACATAAGTGACTTTTGGGTTTATGGATCACGGATGGCTTCCATAAAATGGCGCACCGCCATTTCTTCTCGGACATTATCAAGGTGGTCCATGTAGGCTAGATGACACAGCCTATCTATGTCCGAAGCCAGCTCTTGAAGGATCTCGCCAGATCTCTGCATCCTTGACTTAAGTTGGATTCTACTATATTCTTTCTGGCACTTCTCTCCGAATTTCATCTCCAAGGCACTGGCAAGGGCGTCAAAATCTCCTATCTTCGTCGCTCCGATAGTTTGCAATACATTAAATGCATCTCCGCTAAGGGAAGCGGCCAGTTGATTAGCTTTCTCGGACTCGCTCCAACCATTGGCTCTGGCGACGATCGAAAATTGGGTCTTGTAAGCTTCCCAGGGAGTCTTTCCGTCATAAGGCGTTAGTTTCACTGCTGGGTGGCGTGACGACAACCTGATGTTTTCTGGTACCTTTCCGAGCTTTACTAAACTGTCCAGTTTTTCTTCTAGCTTGTGATCGATCTTTTCCTTAATTCTTTCCTCGCATTTCGCTTGACTTTCTTCCAGGAGTGATACTCTTTTCTCTACTTCCTCTAACCCGGTTTTCATCTCTTCGTGAGCGGTTTTTAACTCATCTAATCCGGTTTCTATTTTTCTTTGTCCATCTTCCACTTTCTTCTCTAGTCCGACCAATCCGGCTTCAATTTTCTTTTCTAAATCGGTCTGTCCGGCTTCAATTTTCTTCTCTATCTCATCTTGTCCGGATTTCATCTCGTCTTGTCCGGATTTCATTTCCTGCATCATATTCATGAGCTTTTGAAGTTGTTCTTCCATTTTTTGTCTAGTCAAAACCATAAACTGGAAAATTAAAGTCTTTCTTTAGAACCCCGATTCTGACACCAAATGTTCCGGAATTACTCTGCTACTCCTGGGGTTCGTCGTTCTAAAGTCCAGTTGGTGTATAAAGTTCAAGTAAAAAGTCTCTTGTCAGGATGGAACACAAACTTTATTGCTTCTAGAACTTCGTAGGACAATCAGCTGTACACAATTCACAAGCACAATCTAGCAGTAACGCGCTTTTAACAATTCGCTTGGGTCAGAAGCTCTCACAAATGCTGTATTTCTCACACAAAATAAGTCACTTTCACAGGCAAAAATTCAGTGAAAATATACGAGAAATAACACTAACAGTCTCTCAAGACTCAGCGATGAAAAATGTACACACAGCACTTAAATTCAAAGCTTCACGAACAGCGCGAAACACAGCTTTCTTCACAAAGCAAGCGCACTCTCACTGACAGCTCTTGACACATTGAGCGTTCAACTCGCACTGAACTCTCGGGGCGACGCGCGCTTCTATAAATAGCCGACGCAGGAGGTACAAGAAGTTTCCAAAAAAGTCAATTTCTCGAGGGTTCTACATAAAGCGTGAATTTTGATTACGTCATAGAAGAGAAATGTTAGGTTATTATGCGTTTTTAATGCAGGAAAAACAACTTCCAGGCCCCATTGGGAAAATCGCGCCAAATGACCAAAAAGTCGCCAAGCTTGGCGACTTTTGGCGAAATATCGCCAAATTTGGCGCCAAAAATAAGTCCCCAAATGTGAAGAGATCTAAGCTCTAGGACCAATACTTCTCGAGTTTTCTAGAACCTCCATTGAAAAACAATGGCAAACCGAAACCTCCATATCTCCGGTTCTAATTGGCCGATTTTTATGCAACAAAAAGCAAAATTTATCTATTTGAAGCGTAGAATACGAATTTTAAGCCACAGAGCAGCGGGTTGCCCCGAAAATTCGTAACAATACTATTTCGTAATTAATATAGGAAATAATTTCGAAGCGAAGTAATATTATGTATGTAATGTGTTATTATTTTGCCCAAAAGCTGTATTTTAAGAAATAGTAGTAAATTTAGAAGAATGTTGTATGTGTGAATGCAATATTTTATAAGTGTTTATTTATAAGTACCAGGTTACCGAGCCATGCTCAGAATCTAAAGGCTCCTTAAGTGTAAAATAATTAATACGTAAACGCCTGGGCACGTATCAATAATCTTCATGGTTGCCAAAGATTTTCATCGCTGTCGGATCACCCATACATTATCAGGTAAGCTTTGGTCGACATTCAATGTTACAATGGCATATACTTTGTTTTGAAGAGGGATGCTAAATATTCGATGGTCGGTGCCATCAGAGTTGAGCAAAAAGTAGTTTAACGTAAGGTGCCTCCTTTCCTTCTGTAGCAGATCAGCGAGGGTATCAGCGAAGATCTTGGGCGATGCATTCACTAACAGCGTCTTCATTACTTCAGAAATATATCTGTCCATATTGAGGACGTTCAAATTCAGCATCAAGAATTTGAGTTGGTTGAACTGTCAGATGAAGGAGTTTATAAAAAATATTCATCAAGTCTGTTACACACTGTTCGCAACGTAGTAGTACACACCAAAATCGTTAATAGTTTCACTCGTCATATACTGTGAGCAAGGCCATTGTAAAGTATGCTTTCAAATTTCGAATTCTTTGAAATAGGGGTGACATCGAAGAAACAACCACACCCATTCATTAGGAAATTCGAAATGTCCTACATCAATCTTACAGTCCCCAAAATGGTTTCGGTTAATTTTTGTTTTTACTCTTCAGAAAAATGCAAAGCTCCAGGGTGAATGCAATCCATGTTAAAAAGTTTTAAACTATGGTAATAAGTACCCACATTTGTGGCAGCTTTGTAGATACTTAGACTGTTTACCCGAAGTATTTGTCGACGTCTAGCTGTTCCATGTCGTTCTCCTTCCAAATACTAATCATCTGTTTCATCTGCTTGTGTTTGAACTGCACGATCACACATTTGGGCTAAGTGCTGCTGTCGGTGATCATATGTTTCCACAGCTCGTTTTTGAGCTACAATTCCATGCATTTACGTTTTTATAATACATCTATGATGATAATTCTTTACGATTGAAATTGTAAATTTCTCTATAGTGCTTCAATTCAAACATAAACTACTTATTTTCTTCTAATTCAAAGCATGCATAAGCATGCATGCAAAGCATGCATTCAAAGCATACATCATGCATAAACAAATTCTACAAGCGTAAATTCAATCTTATAGATACATAAATATAGATGCCATAAAAGTATAATCTTACATAAATATGCTTTAAACATAATTTTATTTTATAAACTCACGCTTAAGAAAATAAAAAGTGTAACGCAATTTAAATTATTAGTACAAAAGGACACTTCGAAATCATGAAATCAAAAACAGAATAGATCAAAAATATTCTTTTACAATAACCCTAACAACTACTTAAATGTTGAAAATAATAGAACAAACGGATAGACTGAAGAAAATGGACTTCTAACCTCGAATAAATCAAAAATACATCGCTCCTATGTAGTTACGCTGATCCCTGACTCTGTCACAATTCCAGTTCAACCACTCAAAATAAAACTTGGGTCCTAATAAAACCCGGAATAACATCCAAACAGATTAAAAATGTATTGTTTAATAACATAAAATTTACACGGTTCGTTGGTGCGATCAGCCTGAAAATTATCATAATTATAAAAAAAAAAAAAAAAAAAAAAAAACAGAAAGAAAGAAAAAATCTGATAATCCACCCGTTTCCTGATTTTTAAGCGGTTTTTTAGCTCTATTTCATTTAAGAGAATAAAATAAGCTAATCATTTGAGTGTCAGAATCATCTATTGCAAGTGACATTCACGTTACATTAAAGTCACGGTTATCAGGCTTTGGAGGAAAAATTACGATTCCAATTCGCTTAAGATAGCTTTTCTAAATTACTACTCAGTTTAACTTTTTTTTCAAAAATAAAACGGTTTTCTATGCATTAAGCATGGATATAGGAGAGGATGTTGATACCAAACGAAATGTTTCGAATACGAAATGTTTCTGCAGATTATACAATTCGAATTTCGATGTATAATAAAAATTGAATATGAAGATATTGATTTTAAGTGGATAAATATTAAATATTCTGAGTGTAGACATTCTATCGCCCGCTGTAATTGTCTCCACAAAGGGCTTTATCCTTTAGTTTAATGACAGTACACAACACAAAACAACACAGTCTAATCCGCGTCTAAATAAGAATTGAAAATTTATTAGAAAAAATCTTAGTAACCAGATTTCAGCCTCCCAATTTACTGCTTCCACATATGGACAACTCCCAGCCAGCGGCCGGATGGGGCCCGCCATGGCTTTTGGACCAGCCCTCACGACAAGTCAAAACCCTGTATAAAACCTATATAAAACATTCAAACTACCATATAAATCCGAATTATACGGCCCGCGATTTCGCTAACATCCTGAAGTCAGGCCCAGGAGGCCACTATCGTTAAGTTCTGCCCGCAACTTTTAAAAGGTTGTCCATACGATGATAAAATAAATGAGTTGAAATCATCCACTGCAGTGAATGAAAACTAAACTGATGGCTGATCATCTGCAAAATTAATTTGAATATCGGCTGCGAGCCCAATTTAGGAATCGATCGTATCATTTTTTTATCGGAGTTTCGAACATCGTTTCATTATAAACGGTTGACCCATTCAAAAAAAAAAAAAAAAATCATCCGGGTAACTACATTTAAATATTTATCGTCAATTTGGCGGAATAAGGCAGTTAAAATAGAATTCAACCTAGTGCCGTTATTTAAAAAAAAAAAAAAAAAAAAAAAAAATGGAGTTTTCATGTTACGTCACAGGATCTTTTTTCTTACTGTGAATGGCTGAAAAGGGTGTCATTTTCATTTAAAGTATTCGGCTAAGCTGAAACTTTTTTGCACTTTTGAAATTCGCATCATATGGATCAATAAAACACATGAAAAATCTTTATTGTTTTAGTATATACGCGAAAATACATTTAGCTTTACGTTAGTTACAAAAGGATAATTGTAATACATTCGGGCAATTTTTCACATAAGATTTACGAATAGTTTTGTATTAATAACTACGAATTAAGAATTATTAAATTATTTACGTATATTCCATCAAGGTGCTTGAGGGGATGGCAACGAAGACTCTTTTCTCTTTTTCTTTCGCTGGTTGCCAGGACGATATTTTGAAATAAAAATAACTTTTTAATTCTTAACAAATTTATGTAGCTGAATGGTGTAATATATCTAGTTACTAAAATATTTATTTGTCTGTGTACTGAATATCAAGTTCCATTTATTTTGTTTCTTTGAGAAATTAATTTTTACTATTATATATCGATGGCGTGTATATTTTAATCCGCCCTAATCTAATTTGAGCGTCCCTTTTAGGAAGATTGCATCAAGTGTGTTTTTCAAACGCTCAATAGATGGCGCTACCGTCCAAAAATTTTAAATTTTAAATTTTGAGCGTTTTAGAGTTTTTTAAATTAATTCACCTAGCTCAATCGTTTCAGGGGCCCAAAAAACCCCCAGGTACGAAATTTAAAAAGAATCCTTAGAGCAGTTTTCGAGATCGCTCGGACACACACACAAACATTCCTCGTTTAATATAAGAGCGGATGAAGATCACACTCAAACAAGCAGTATTTACATTTATTTCATGCTGTGATAAATTTTAAGACAGCTTTAAATTGCCGCTAAAAAACTCATGTTAAATTCATGTTACATTATGAACTCGCACCATTTTCTAATGTAAATATATACCGCGGCAGACGAAAATTTTTTCTGTGAGCCACGATATACACAATCGTTCACAAATATAAACTCAATATTTTAACCCATTCGTGCCTGGATATTTTTGCGACTTTCTTCGATTTTTGCTAACACCAGCACTAATTGATAAATTTCTGATGTCAACTTTTTGAACAAGGGACGATTTCATTTAATCCATTTGTGCCTGGATATTTTTGCGACTTTCTTCGATTTTTACTGATATCAGAAATAATAGATAAATTTCTGATGTCAACTTCTTGAACAAGGGATGATTTCTTTTAAAATCATTATGCATAAAAATCGAAATATCAACATCCTACTTGGTCATGTTAAAATATTTTGTAGAGTTGAGGCTCAATACTCATGAATAAAGGCTAGGAAAAATAAATAACGTTTTCGACTAATTGCGAAAATGCCGTCCCAAAAAAGGGACGCTAGGCATAAATGGGTTAAAATCATCTTATCTTATATATATAATAAAATCCGAGAGTAAACATTGTATGTAGCTATGTAGGTAGGTTTGTGGCCACCGATGTTCTTGCGCGCGTCTCTCGGTCGCATTGCGCCGAGACGGTTGGTCGCAGACCTACCAAATTTTGCATACGGCTTCACTGGGACAGATCCTAAGACGCCTCTGAGCGATTTTTCCGAAATTCGAATTAGAAAATGTTTTATTTTATGTTTTGTCCGATTTTTAGCGAGTTTTCTTGCATAATACGTAATAACGCCGGTCATTGCACTCGCAATAAAACTATATTTGCATCATCGGATAGAGGAGAAAATTTTCTTTCGAAATCAGTTTGTTTTTGACTATGTAACATATTTTGCCGATTTTTGGGAATTTTTAAAAATAATTTCTCTTTTGACGACGTTTGCGTAAAATAATTTTAAAACTGTTGCATCTTTCATTCTATCTGTCATAACTTTTTTATATTTCGGCAAAAGACGGAGCATATATTTAGCCCACTTTTAAAATTAGAAAGGAGGAAAAATATAAATTAGGAGATTTTTTACGAATTTTTATGCAAAGAAGGATTTTGAATTCAGTAAAACCTGTTTCAAGATTTCGGTATGATATCTTCCGCTATGGTTGTTTGGAAACAGTAACAATGAATAAAATTGCCATTTGAAAAACATAAATAAAATGACTTTAAAATAACCGAGTTTCCACATGTGAAATCTACGTCATTTTGATCTAACGAGATTAAAACCCCTTTCGAAACTCAATCAAAATAACGGGCTCACAAACAAAACATACGCCACGCACGAAATTATTCCCTATTTTATATTACGTTGCCAGAAAAAGAATTGAATGCTGTTTTTTCAACTATGAATTATCCAGCATTATTTTCTATATAATTTTTAAACGGGACACGTTTTCGAATAGGAGGAAATATTTACGTGCTAAATACGCCAATCCGACAAGAATTATGCATAAAAATGTATGGAGAGCTGTTTTAATGGCAGCCAGAAAGTGAAATGATTATCGTTTATACTAATGCGTAAATTGCAAAGAATCACCAAAGAATAAAAAACTACATTAGTGGCAAATATCTAAACCGTTTCTTTAAACATTAAAGATGGAAAAACGAAAATATATTGGTATCAGTAAAGGATACTATAAGTAATAGTTATTAGATATGCTAGGGCAATATTGATCAAAGCACAATAGACCGCGTTAATAAATATTTCGTGAAACTATTCGTTTCTTTTCGTTTTTCAACAGCCATCTTACATCATAGCTAACTAAACATTAAATAATTCTACGTCGCGTTAATATATCCCGCGGTAATTTCAACAGAAAATTCTGTACCTAAACTTTTTTTTTCTTGGAGATTCTGTTTTGTCACAAGTAGTTATGATCACATTTTAGCAAAATGTTCTCTTCTTGCCTTGCGAAGAGCGGGTACACACAACTATTTAATTATAAAATAAAACGGTTCTTCACATCATGTAGTATCTAAGGTATTAATGGTATAACTTAAATCTAAAAAAGAGTACGATGTAGAAATGAGACAATTTGAAAGTTAGAAATTTTTAGGAACCGTCACGCTTTTCTTTTTCTGATCGCCAATGACATAGTTTTTTGTTTCATAATATTAACAATGCTCTCAGATCAGTATTTATGCTTACTTTACGAATAACTAATGAGTAACTTTACGCCAAGAGTCAAATCATTTTGTTTATTTTTAGATTCCACATTACTGGAATCAATTCGAATTATACATGTAAGAAAAAGTTTTGTTCCCTACCGTGCGGAGAACGGGTACGCAGCTAGTTATGTATAAAAATTGAAATGTCAACATCCTACTTGGCCTTATTAAAATATTTTGTGGAATTGAGGTTCAATGCTCGCGAATAAAGGCTAGGAAAAATAAATAACGTTTTCGAATGATAGCGAAAATGCCGTCCCAAAAAAGGGACGCTAGGCATAAATGGGTTAATAATCTTAAGATAGAACATTTTCTTAATCTTTTTTTATTCATTTGTTACTAAGGGAACCATGTAAGCAAAAGCGAAAGAAATATTTTAAATTTAGTGCTCGCGTTAATAATCTCGTTCACATGCTACGGTCGGAAAATTAAAAACAAGTAAAATTAGTTATCAATCAGCACAGGAAATGCTTTATTCTTTTGCCGCTAGGATCGCTGCACGTCACTAGATTTCCAATGTTTACATAATTGAAACTTATTTGGGGTACCAAAAGTTTAATATTACAGCTATGGAGAGTGTCAACTCCTATAGTATATCTCCGTGTTGTAAACAAACAGTAATCCGAGTAACCTGCCGAATCTTAAAACAAACGTTGTGTTCATTCCCGTACATAATGTTGTCTTTCCGAACGCAGTACCAGCGGAAAAGTCTCTTGAAATATCATTAAAATATTATATGTTAAGCTTTTTAAAATATTAAACGCCATCTGGCACATAAAAGTCGAAGGTCTGATTAAAAAATTCCATCCATTACAATCATCCAAAAAATTAAATTTAATACTTTTTTTGAATGTTGAAAGTCGGGTTTTTCCCATTGAAATACATTACGAGAACCCGGTTAATTCCTAGTTTAGGGTGCTTCTTGGCGATTTTCCAAAAATCGCCAATTTGGCGCGTTTTCCCATCTTGTCTCTGGGAGCCAAGATGCTCCCAAAGACACTACGATAGAACGCACCCAAATTAGCGATAAATACACAAAATAATCAAATTGAAAAGCATAAATATTAAAGTTGTAAACAACAAAAATTATTGTGTTGAACAACTGATTTTTTATTTTATTTAAATAATCATATTCGTCGTCTCACAAATCTTAATTTTTAATTTTTGTGGATACTATTTTAGAAGGGATTTTCTGTAATCTAAAACGAATTTTCTAAAATCTAAACACTAAACCATAAACCTAAAATCAAAACACTAATCATAAACCATTCAGGTAAAGCAATTTTCTGAAATCTAAAACAGATTGTCTGAACTCTTAAATTTTCTTTTAGCTGCAATCAGTCGTTCTTTCGTAATCCTTTCAAGAAAAAGAGATTTTTTTGAAATCTAAAATGAATTTTCTAAAATCTAATGCTAAAATTTTTCGTTTAGCCACAACTACACACCACGCAATTTAGAAAAACACGCTTACCTTCTCTCAAAATCTAATCCTCAGTGAGAAACGGAGGATTAAATCCAGAAACACAATTAACGGAGTTAGTTTATCCAAAAAAACGGATCCCAAAACATTTGTCGTTAACCCCTCTGAGTTTCCATAAGAAATGGCTTTTAGAAACCAATAGAATAATTCAAACCAACCGCCGCGCATGCGCTCCGTTAACACAAGCCGATCAAATCCTTCTCGAACCAAAACTAAATTATACCACATATCATTCTGCTCCCATACAAACACAGCTGCGCATGCGTAAATCAAAGAAACGACTTAACTCATGTAAAGCATTACTAACAACATCGGCTAAAACGTCTCACAAGTGCTTACATGTACATATAGAATCGGTTTAGTAAAATTTAATTACTTTTTGTGTGAGGGGGGGCTGTGCTCCCCTCAACCCCCCCCTTATCTTTTTAGTAGAGTAAATTTAATAAAGTAAACAATAAAAGTCCCGTCGGTCAAAAACGCGCGATACAGAAACAAAATGGCGGATTTCCACATGGTTGCCAGAACGCAAAATAAAGTCGCCAAGGTTACCACATTATACCTGTTATCGCCTCGTTGGCGAAGAAGCACCCTAAACTAGGATTCAGCCCGAGAACCCCAACCTGTCACTCAAGACGGCGACCAATCGCAGAGAGGAGCGCCCCGTCGAAATGCCCTATTTTAGCTTCGAACTCAGGAAGTATGCAAAAAGTCCATAGAGCTCAGAGCTCGCTTTGTTATTTTGTTTGATTTTTCTGGCAACAGTTGGTGCATGCCGTGCCACTGTTTGTAAATATTGGTATTGATATTTTTTATTTAGAAATACAGAATCGGGAAACTTCCAAAGAATTAAGAATTTACGGTTTCATGTAAGAAATTGAATTCTTAATGCTAACATTATCGTAAGCGGATTGAGATATATTAATGGAGTTTAAATATGACTCCTGCACACTCATGATATTCTGATTATTGGTGATCACTATTGATTGATTTTCCTTTTATTAGTGTGATGATAAGAGCAGCTTCGGTTAATTTGGCACCCCTTGGTGATTTTTCATACTGTGACGATCGATACATGTTTATAATAAAGGATTTTTTTCTAATACCATTGCGAGTACTACGTGTGCGTCGGGCGATACCCTATAACTAACTACTTTACTGTTTTAATTTAAGCTGCCAGATATTTTATCTTGCCGAAAAGAGGAACATATAGAAGGTGCGTTGGGAATAAAATTTACTATAAAAATTACTTAAAAGCTAGATCATAGAAAATTCTGTATGAAGGAATAAGACACACGGGAATAACCACAGACGGGAATTATTAATTTGTGCAAATTCCTTTTCAATCTTGGTTAGAATGCACATTTGCTTGCTATTTATGCAAGTTTGAGTTAACTTATGAAAAATTACAAAATAAGTAGGTAGTAATAGTCCACACGTTTCATTCATTCAGAATTCAGATGTATTTTGAATTTGAATGAACTGTATTTATTTTATAAAAAACGGGGGAACTACTAGTAGGCACTAAAACTTTCCAGATATTTTAGAGCAGTGGTTTATAGCTTTGTTGTGAGGTCAGTCATCTGTTTTTACTGATGAACGTATATCATTTCTGTCTCTGGGAAAAGAGACGAAATGAGAGATATTTTGATTGCATTTCTTTCATAATATCATTCCCATTGGCAAAAATAATAATATTCTAGCAATAAAATTATTGTCTTTCATTTATTAATTAGCTCAAATTTCAGGCTGGGTTCCTGAAATTTCAGCTGATTAATGAATTAAATGAATGACTTGGTTTTTGTATAATTAAAAAAAATTTACTTATTTCAGTTTAATATTTTAAATAATTACTTAATATATGTCTTTCAACTTTATTTTCCCCTTAAAATTGCAATAAAAAAAAACATCTTAAAAAAAAGGGTTTAAAGAGGAAAAACAAACAAACAAACCCTGGTTTAAACTGAAAAATTTCATTTTTTAATAAGTAAAGTTTTTAAGTTAACCCCCCCCCCCCCAACTCTGATGTATATGTATTTATTCATAATACTTGAATTATCATAGTTTTTATTGCATTCAGTTTAAATTTTGTTTTATTGCTGTTGCTCTGTATTTTCCAAAGCTAGATTATTTCATGTTGAACCGGCATACGTATTTGGTTTCACTGATGGTGGTGATCACTGCTTTTAATGAAATTCAGGGTGCAGCTTTATATTTGCCTTTACCTCCTGTTAATAATGTGATTTAAACTAATTGTTGTTCAAAGCAATGCAATTGTCCAGAGTACTATGTTTTTCTGGCAACATAAACAATGAGGAAAATTTCATCTTTTAAAGTTTCTGAAGACTGAATGCAGGGCTGGAGAAATCTATTTCCCAACATGCCTGGGGCATGTAAAATTTTCTGCTAGGCATGTATTTTTTATAGCCACAAGCCCGATTGGGCATATAAAAAAAATAAGACCTAAGAGATTCATAAACTACTCTAAAAAAGCATAATTATATATGTATATTTTAGATGCCATCGATTTTTCAAAATTTTGTATGGGAAAAATAAATTTTCGCTTTTATTTTAGTGATTTTATCAAATGTCCCAGTGGCAATCCCAACATCTCTCAACTGTAGTGTAAACAGAATACAGGTTGGGCATGTAAATTTTTGGTTTGGGCATATATATTATTTTAGGTTACATGCCCGACCGGGCTTGTAAATTTTTGAAGATTTTTCTACCCCTGACTGAATGCTTTCTTTTCTAATGTTGTTGTAAAAAGTCATAGAAAATTCCAGCCAATTCTATCCAGCTATTATTAGGAATTTATGAGTTCTTAAAATTCACCTGCATAAGAAGACTGCATGACCCCTGACTTTCGAAAAAAGTTGTGTGAAAATAAAATTAAATGGATGTAATAATTTTATTGAAATAATGCTACTGTTGTTTTATATTTCTAGACTATTGATCAAAATAAAAATTACCTTCTGTTTCATTAAATATTTGTTTTATTTTTTAGCTCTGATTTGTATTAGATGAAAGTAAGATTGTAGCTGCAACAATGGCTGCTTTCAAGGCAAAACAAGATGATTTAAGGAGATTAATGAAAGAAAGACGGGAAAACATAAAAAATAAAATTGATTCTCCTTTTGCTAAATATCCTTTATACTTAATAAGCTATGCTAATTGCACAAATAAATTAATTTCTTTGAATTTAACAGCCCATTCAAGAAATACATTTTAGTATTCCTTTAAAATGTGTTCACGGTCTTGGTTTGTATGTCTTAAAATGATGTATGCTTAAAAATCATCTATTTAAACCACTAAGAAAATTTGGTGTTAGGAGTACATTAAAAATAAATAACTCCATTTAAACTCTTATAAACAAGAATAAGAAGTGTATGTACCTTTTGGATGCTACAAAAAGTCTGTATTCTTCAGCTATTGAAAAAGAGTAGTAGTATTGTCCTGCAGATTTAAAATACATAAAAATAGTATACATTTTAAAAATTGTTTTTGAAGCTTGAACCAGTATAAATTTAATACAAATACTTTAAATTCTACTTATTTAATTAAAAAATATAATTATATTTTACACTTCTTTAATAACAAATAGGGTTGTGTCCTCAGTTATGGCCACCTTAACATTTTAAAGATTCAAGAATTGTATCAGTATTAAAGAATTATCAAAAGATTTAGAAAGTAATATGCAATACAGTGCACTCCTGATTATCTGGGCTAATCACTGCGAAGGATCGCACAGATAATAGAAAAACACAGATAATCCGAAAACTTCTTTTTACTAAAGAAAAAATCAACATCAGTACAGAAATATAAAATTACTTACATTTATATGCAGTATATCATGAAATTAGAAAATTTCCTATCAACATTTACTGCTCAAAAAAATCCATAATGTGTCTTTGCTTCTGTTTGTTCATTTCTTGTCATACATCCACACATGTTTTATGAACTGCAGTAATGTCGCCGTAATCAAATCCTCTTTGTCTCATATAATCTGGCAAAATTTACACAGACTGTAGAGAAATAAAGAGTAATATGACTCAGTATTATTTGATCTTACCTATAAATGTTAAAAAAACCTTCGAAGTGAACATACATTCTGTTGATTGAAGCTGATGCAAATAGAGGATTTCTAAGCAAAGTGTTAAGAAATCCTTTTCATACTGCTTACTAACATAAAACAAAATAGCATGCCTTCTTTTTACGTATTATTATTAACCAATCACAGCCCACGTAGTGTAGATTGTCTGTAGCCTGTTGTAATGTACAATTTAATTAACTAGTTCACGTTAAAGCTTAGAAAAATCATAAAATTTGTGAAAGTAGCTGTAACAGGGGTAATGAGGACACTACCGTACTTTCAGTTTTTTTGTGACCTTTAGCATTTCTTAACTCTTTATTATATATAATAGTTCAGGGCAGCTTTCTTGTGCTATTTGTTGTATTCAGATAAATAGTAATGCTCTTTGGGTGGCTCATGTTGCAAGCAAAATTCACAAAGAAGTAAGTATTTTTTCTAAAATTACATTTAGTAGCCGTGAACTATTATTACCAGAATAGTAGGGAAAGAGGTGGTCCCAGTGGGATAATTTTCAATTATTTTATAATAATAATTCATAATATATAATCATAGTATATAATTGATAGTTCATATTAATTCATAATTTTTAATATGAACTATCTTGCCTAAAAATTTTATCTTTTGTGTCAAATAACTCTGTATACTGAACTGTCAAATCTGTTGAAAATTTTAACGTGATGTTTGTTTGCCAGGAGAGGACAGCTCACTGAATGTGTTGTTTAGAGCTACATACATCCTTCCTGAAGTTTCCTCCCACAATTTGGATCGTTAGAAAGTGGGTACTTGTAAATATTGGCACCCCTCAGAAACTGCTAATAATGACTGAGAGGACTTTCAAAACCACAAATTTAATATGTTCATTCACTCCATGTACACAGTGGTCTTTAGTAGTACGCTGGAATCGAACCTGCAACCTTCCAGTTACAAGTGCAGTGCCTTAATCACTTGGCTACCATGGCCCAATAATTGCAGAGCTGGGAATAACACGATTCTTGTAATTTCAATTGCTACTACCTTAAAAATATTTTATATTTATGATGAAAGAAACCTATCATGAAAAATACATTATAAGCTTTATGCAAATATTTTTTGCAAATGTTTATCACTTATAGGCTTTAAAATAATTCTGCTGGTGGTAAGTTCTTTCTGGTTGTAATTACGCTGCCTGACCCTATATTATTTTTCATCAGATAAAGAGGAGTTCATTGTGATTTTTTTTTTTTTTTTTTTTTTTTTTTAAATGCAGCGGTAAAATCTTAGTCTGACTGAGCATTTTTTAATATGATATTTATACATTATAAAAATAGTATGGATTAAAAAAATTAATATAAATAGGTATAAGTAGAAAATTAATTGATCTTGAAAAAAGTTTAATATTTGCCAAAACCATAAAATGACACTTATGTAAGTTTTAGTAGCATTTTCAGAATATTAGATGTGTTCATTGTCTTAATGTATAAAACATAAATAGTTGTGGTAGAATCTGTTAGTAAAATTATATTTGCCTAAAGTTGTTTTTTTAGAATTTAAAATTGCTAGGATTTATTGACAAAGGTATTTTTATAACGATGTAAATGAAATCAATAGAAGTGAGCTTTTGTGTAATTAGACTATTAACATTCTACTTAAGTCATTAATTTATTGTAAAAGTTACGATGTACAAAGAGAATCACAACTTTCTGCAGTAACATTTCATCCAGAGAATCTGTGGTTTTATCAATTTTACTAAAATCTCATGTACGTTAAAAAAAAAAAAAAAAATTTAAAGAAAAATATTTCTGAAAATTGTCTGGAGATAAAACCTCGTCGTAGTTAATATTTTTAAAACAAAAACTTGCTTTTCAACATCATAAAAGGATAAAAGATCTTTTTATTGAAAACTTTGCAGATATTTATATATTCTACGGAGTTTAAAAGTCACAGTAGTGTGGTATTTCTGATGAAAAATCCAATTCTTCTGAGTACATTTTTTTGGGTTGTTTTTTTGTTACTCTGCACACATTATCTCTGAGAACATGATAAATTATATTCTGATAATGTGAAACTTTGTGTTAATACATTGAAATATTATGGATGTATGAATCAGATTACATGTTTTAGTCTTTGTCAATGTTCTTGAAGTAAATACATTATGAATTGGATTTCAGAATGCTTTGAAGAAGAGGAAAGGGACTATTGATGCTTCTCAAAATCGTGTTCCTCCTCTTGCCAATGATAAAAAATCTGCTAATGGTGTTCCTTCCATCAATGAGAAAAGATCTGAAGTACAGCCTCCTGCTCTTAAAAAATTGAAGAGTAATATACTGTATTTTCTGACATATGCTTTAAAACATATCTTTCATTGAATATTTATTAATGTTGTTCTTTCTAGAAATGTTGCAAATTTTGTAAAGTTTTGAAAGAAATTACAATTGAGATTTTAAACAATTCAGAAACTCTCTTCACTACCTGCATTGCATTCTTTTACAAGTTATACACTTTTACTAACAGTCAATCAGCAAGAGTTGTGTAATATTCAGGGAATAAATAAAATATTAACTATAACAGTATTTTGCTATATTTTTCAAAAGGGCAAATGTTTCAGCTCATTTTGAATAGAGAATTCTGTGTTTAAGATTTTTTTCCAATGAAAGTTGTACAAGGCTATTAAATTGACTGTTTATAAAAGTGCATACAATTTGGGAAGAAATGTTTCAATATTTTGAGTACTTGACATAATTGGTTTTTATATAAAGCTATTTAAAAACCCTTTGGTAAATGCAGTTTTTCCCCCGAAATAGCCTAGAATAGAAGTTTGTCTTAATAGAAATATTTCATGCTGTGTTGAATAATGCTTTTATTTAATAGAAACTTTTTAAAAGAAAAATGTTTTTATCTTTTTAAATTCTGTTTAAGACATGTTTTAATGTGCAGGGTCCCCTGAAAGAGATGTAATCTTACTTGTGTGCTTGGTTCTAAATCTGTTCCTAGCATTCAGGGCTAAATTTCTGTAGTTAGGTTAAGCCAATTAGGTTTAGTAGGCTCATTGAAATGGCTTCAAAAGTGGTCTTTCAAACAAGGAAAATGGAAAAAAAAGGAAAATGTCAAAATTTTTATATAGAATTATTTTAAGGTCAAAAAATAATATGAATTCAAAATGCTGTGTACATAAAGGTACAGTAAAAATTCAAAATAGAAAAAATTGTCTTCTCTGTCCAAAATGTGTCAACTTAAAAACATTATCATGCTTCAGATTTTTAGAATTGAATCTGGAGAGGTTTTTAATGTTCTGCATTTTTTAAAACCAGATTAATAAATATTTTCATTTTATTGCATGTATATATTCAGAGATTAACAGTTATGTTATTGTGCGTAGTTTTGTATTATGTTGGGGCAGAAGCCTATTTTGCGCAAGAACTTCACAAGGGGCCTAGACAACTTTTGTAGAACAGGGAGAACCTTCAGAAGGTTTAAAGCTTAGGGGACCATGTAAAGTTTAATCTGGCTCTGTTGGTAAATTAGTTGATATTTTCAAAAATACAACTGCGAAAGGAACTAAAGTTTATTTGCTAGGGTTTTAAAATATTCTGATTTTAATGAAAACAGTTTATATTCCTTTTTATAATGTTCTGAAAAATGATTTAATAATCCAAAACTAACACTAAAGAAAATTGTAAATTAATAAACATATTTGAGGTTATCTTTGTTCTTCCATATGCTATTTTTTTAAACAAAATGTAAAGAAATGCAACTAATATTTTAGATGTTTTGGCTTAAAATTTATCTTCAATATAAATATACTTTGGAACAACCATTGAACTTTCAAAACTTGGGTCATGTTTTAATATGTAGGTGATCACCCAAAAGAGAAATTACTATTTATAATAACAAAGAACATTTATTGAAGTTTTTGTTGCAGTGAATTGATATGGTCAAATGAAATAGAAAATTAAGTAGTTAACATCTTGCCAATAAGAAAATTTTAACTACTTTTTTTTTTTTCCTTATTAGAAGATGCAGAACAAATGCCTCCTCCTAAGTCTATGTAAGTTTTTTTAGTGTATCTTGTGTTGTTTTTTAATTTAATACTCTTATTTAAACACATATATTTTACATTACTTAATTATATGCTCCTTCATTTCTAAAGGGGGGAAAAAGCCCCCACATATTGACTGTTATACTTTTTTTCCTGAAAACTAAGGAACTTTTTTAAATCTGCATATTGAATTTTACTATGATTTTCATTAATATGTATTTATAGCGTAGTAAGGTAATTCTTTCTTAGAAATATATCTTAAAATTGTTTGATTGAACTTGCAAATTCATCATGCATGTTATGATTTTATGGAGATTTTTCAGTGTAATTGAAAAGCTTTTATGACATTGTTTCTTCAGCCAGCTTTCTTTATATTTCATTTGTACAATAACATTAGTAAAAAAATTATAATTGATATGACAGAATGTTTTTAAGAAATATAAAAATTATTGGTAGTTTAAAGATACCAATTAACTTTGATATTCTAAAATTTTATCAGGTTGAAATAGTGATTTTAATATGATCTTAGCTGGCCATTTTCAATTTATATTGTAACAATTGATGCTAACGTTTTGAAAAAATTCATTGAAATACCAACAAATGATAGTATAAAGTTGACCTTTTAGTTTGACTAATGTAGCCCCAATCCTGCAGACTAGGATCATATAATTGAGATCCTAAAAGCTCTAACCAGAAGTAAAATAATGATAACTTATCAATAAAGTTAAATGTTTTCGATCAAAAATATTCTAGTTACAGTAGAATTAATCAAGAGAGAATAATTTCTAAACTAATTTCTTAAATTTCTTTTTACTTTGTTTTTATATTCACGAGGATATCTTAGAGAAATAAATAAATAAGAAATAGTGTACATGATTTCTAACTGGTTCATGTTAAAAAAATGTATACACTGTGCCTATTGTTGTCTGACTGAATTCAGTAGTATGCTGCAAGAATCAATATTTATCAAAATTAATATTTTAAAATGAAACATTTTTTTTTTTCAAAATTTTACAGGTTTTAAGAATATGATCTGGAAATTGTCAAATGTTTCATTAATAATTATTTATGGCTAAGCATATCTGTTATAGCTGAAGAAGCTATAACAGGGTGATGACAGATCATGAAAAAATCAGGGTACTTTATGGATCTGGAAATATCAGGAAATGTCGTAAAAATATAAAAAAATCAGGGAACTTTCAGTTTGTGAATGTGACCCTTTGTAGTTTGTCTATCAGTGTCTAACTCGTGGGTCATAGGGGTTATCATGGGTAGGTTCGTTCCAGATATTTGGATACTTAACTGATGTAGGCACTTTGCGAATCCGAAACCAGGATTCTGATCATATGAGAAACTAAAAATACAAATGCAAATCTGACACTCAGTTAATATAGGCATTATTCAAATCCAAAACTGCATGTATTTGTACTCGTACTAAAATAAGTATTATACAAGAAACCAGATATATGAATCATGGTGACATGTTAATCATTCAGACATATGAATGTCAATACAAAACATTCTCTTTCGGTGAAAACTTCTGCATCTAGGTGATTCAGTATCCAACGAGTCATATTCATAAGTAAAGAGCCATTACTTCGAGAGTCAGTAAAAAACCTGTTACTTCGTAATACCTCTAATTTGGACGAATTCATTCTTTGCTCTGGACTACAGGTTAAAGGTTACTATTCTCCCTATTCCCTAGTGATTGATCATGATTGCTCTTTTCGCCAAGAGGGTAGAATTTCGTGGTCATTGTGACCTCTGTCCCCTTATTCCACACTGTACTTTTCTACTCTCACAGTAATTTTTATCATCATTGGGTGTGCAAAGATCAGAGAAAAATCAGGGAACTTTTTCCTCAATTTCTGTAGCCATCCTGCATGAGGAAAATTATTTAAGCCTGCAGTGTACACTGTAGCTAATTGGCTACACTCTCATTTTGTCATAATAAAAAAGAAAATTTTGTAGTTTTTGCATAAATATGCAATTAAAATAAGACCATTATGGAAATAATTTTTAGTTTTTAAAAATGTATGGCAGCATTTCTGGAGCAAACAAGCATTAATTCATAGCATTTGCATCCATTTTGCTGAAAAAAAATTTTGCCCAAATTTTTGATTGCTTCTGATCTTTATTGCCAAATGAAAATGAATATAAAACTATTAAAAAATAGTAGAAGGACTAAATAAAGTTGAATTAGGCTATATTACTTTCTTTTGTTTTATGAGAACTATAGAATGGACATTCTAATTTTTCAAATTTGAACTTTTTCATGATTTTTCAGGGAAACTACATGCTGAAATTTTTGAAAAATATTTTTTCTAGTATGTTTAAGCCTAAATGAAAGTACAATTTTATTTTCAGCTCATTTTTAAAAAATCATGCATTTTAGGGTTAATAAAATCTTTGGTCCATATTCTCATGATATGTCGAGAAAACCATCTAAAACTTAGTTTAGATTAATATTGGCATACTTCAATTGCCTCTATTCTGTACCAATGTGCCAATTTCCCAGTAGCTTTTATTACTGATCTGACTAATGCATTTCAAATAAAATGAAATGTTTAATATCGTCTATAGATCCCAGATCAATACACCATATTGTTAAAATTGAAAAAAAAAGAAGATAAATTATCATGTTCGCCCATAGGAATTTTTCTAGGGGGGGACAGACTTCAAAATTTTTTTTCTAGAGGCAGGCAAATTTCAAATTTTTAACAAATTTAGTTCTGGTTTTGCCATTTTTTACATCATGAGACATTAACCTAAAACTCTAGGGGGGGGGGGGCAAGTGCCCTACTTTGCCCCCTTATGGGCGCCCATGTAAATTATGCATTATGTCTTGCATTTTTATTTTGTCATCTAGTGAGTTTTAAATAAAGTTCATGTATCTCTAGTGGTTTAAACTTTGATCACATAATAATTTGTTTACATGTAATCATTTCACTTATTTAGTGAATTTATTACATTAGTAAATTCACTTTTTTCATAAGCTTGATCGCATAATAAATTACTTGGTACTCATAATATTTTTTTTCCTTGTATCTCCTTACAATTTGTATAAAACTATATAGCAGAGGTTCCCAAACTGGGTGCCACGAGCGTATGTCAGCGGTGCCGTGGAGATAATCAAGAAAAGTGGTTTGGTGGAGTATAATCAAATAATTTCCTCTGAACCGGTATCCCCAATAAAGTGAGCCAAGCCAATCACTAAGTGGGCTCAAACAAAAATATTTCAGTCAAGTTCAAGACTATCCTATAGCCTCTCTTTTATAGAAACTCCCTGAAATGGGGATACTGTCAAAATTCTATATCCCTTTCCCAAGAGAGTACGTTCTTGATAGTTAGCCCAATAAACAAACAAACAAAAAATAACGTAAAATGCATACAAACTGCTTCATTCTAACCTCCATATTCATATTGCTTTAAAGGAAATCTGCCGCAAAAGTTTTTAGCCTGACAAGGGTGCCGTGGGGAAAAAAAGTTTAGGAATCCCTGCTATATAGTATTGTTTAGATAAATATGCATTTTAAGTTAACTAAGTATTAGATTTTCATGTGGAAGATATAATGGCAGTTTATTTTGTTTTCTGTAGTTTATATTTTCAAAATTGCCGACCGAGTTGTATGGTGGGTAAAGCACTGTACTCTGGTTTCGGGGTCTAATCCCGGCGGCCGGGCTTCAATGCCCTACTGGGCGTGGTTGTCATTGTGTCCATTCCTTCATAGGGGGGTAACACTGACCGCCCACTGAGTGACTCCATAATAAAATGATCACACCTTCAAGCTGTTCTAAGGGACAATGCCTAATTGGCAAGTTCCCGCCCGTTATTAATATATATATATATATATATATATATATACATTTTTTTTTTTCAATATTTATCTAAATTGAACTGCATATTTTTTTGTAGATTTTGTTCTTTTAATTTTTTATTACAGCATATGATTGTGTGGGAAATTTGTAATTAAGAATAGCCTAAAGCATAGCTTTGTCATATTGCACAATAACAGGCAAAAATAACACAATTTCTGAAATAATCAGAAATGCAATTCATTAGTATTTCTGACATAATAATTTAAGTCCTATGAAGTTTAGAATGTTGCACTTTCCCTCAGTCAGATGCACCCACACTTGCTTATGGAATTGTAATTATCTTCTTATTTTTTGACTTTTTACTGCCTGTTTGTTCTAGTTTACTATCTGTATCTTTTATGAATGTAATAGTATTGTTTATGTCTGTATGGTCTTTTTGTATTTGTGCACATAGTTTGGCTATTTGTCATGAGCATTCTGTAATAAAGTTATTGAAACTCACACACTTCTACTTTGACATGGATTGAGAATGCACAAACAAAAAATTAAAATTTTTTTCCAAAAATACATATTAATATAATTTGTGGGTTTTGAGAGATAAAAATTGTACTTAGAGGGGATCCTTTTATAATATCTCTAAGTATAATTTCTTAACACTTATAGATAGAAATTTCATTGAGGTTCATCATCATGTAGTAAATATGAAATTTATCAATTTTTTATTTATTCACTACAATTTAGAAAATAAGTCAACTCTGGATATAGGGAACTTTCGGCTATTTCATTAGTCGCAATTCACATACGGGTCATTCCACATCAAATCAAACACAAAACTGGAGAAAGTTCACCACACTAACTTAGATTTTCCTCAAATTTTATATAGAAGATTTATAGGCTAAGACATCAACAGGTCTCAATTTTGAAGGTTCTACGATAATTAATTACCGAGAAATTAATTATGCAAATTTTTAAGTTTTCTGCAAGATGCACCAACTTTTTTCTCAATTCCTTAAATAACTCCTTACCTGTAAAAGTTACTGAAGTGAAAATTTGTTTCTAGGTGTAACTTTTTATGCTGATTCCAAAAATGATATCGAAATTTGCGCATCTTCTATAGTTTATGCATGAGCACTGCATTTGCTAAAAAACATCATGAATTTTTTTCGGCATGTCTGATCACAGACACATGTTTTAAATTTTTATATGTTGTTAAGATGGAATAATCCTACAACCCAAAATAATTTCATCTTGGTTTTCTGCTCAGGAGCAGAGAAAAAAAAAATGCATGTATGTACCTATATATGAGGATTTTCATATGCAACATTTATACTGAACATGAACAAATTCAGAAGCGTTAGTCAATTTTATTATGTCTTTTAAATTGATATCAGAAATTTAACTACTACTCCAGGCATTTGCAAAAACTAGAAAATACATAAAAGTGCTTGTATCGGAAAACGTAAAACAAACAAACAACAAAAAATGCATGTCACACACAGTGTTAAATTAAAAAAAATTCTAAAGTCATATGTTAGAAATGTACATAACATTTTTTTTTGTTTTAGTGAACTAGCACTCGGTTATAGTAAAAATTTTTGGATGGTAGAGGTGATGTTGTTAAATTCCTATGAAGATTGTCTCTTTTATGTTCGAGTAGGGAGAAAGTTTATATCAAATACAGGTGAATTGTCAGTGCCTAGGCTAACATACTTATGCTAAAGAAGGGAGGAGGGCAGGAAGGGGGGGGGGTGGTTCATCATTTTTTTCATTGCTGTAATGCATTCTAATCTTTAAAACCATTCATTAACAAAAGCAGGGTGCTTTTGAAAGTGAACCAAAAGTGGACATTTTGCTCTTGACCTTGGATGATTTTATTTTCCATTCTCAATGCAATATCACAGATTAAAAGCGACAGCACCTTGTGGCAACTGAATGCAGGGGCGTAGCCAGAAGTTTTTCATGGGGGCGGTTACGACTACTAAAACTCATATATATGTATACGTGTGTGTGATAATGTAGTGTAGAATATACATTTTGTATGGCAAAAATTTCTCATGGGGGGGGGGTTATGACCCCCCTAACCCCCCTCTTGGCTACGCCTCTGACTGAATGGAATGTAGATTATTTTTATAAATGTGATTAATTGTGTTTATTTTACTTAACAAATAGTTCTAGTTCTAAACCATAAACATGATTGATCCAATTTATGGTTATAAATTTGAACAATCATGTTTGATTTACTTAAGAAACATTTAGTATTTGTATAAAATACCATTTTCTAGTTTTGTATTCAGTTTTATTGTTCAACATGGGAAACATCATTTTAGTGAACTTCGGATATAGTGAATGAAATTTGCTGGTACCCAGAGGTTCACTATAACCGTGGTTGAGTGTAGTTTTACATTTAAGGGATTCAATGTTTTATTCAATATATAATTCTTGTTTAAAATGTGTAAAGCTTTAAGTTTTTTCTTTTATTTAGACCAGTTAAAAGTACCGATAAACTGGCTTTATTGGATACCTACTCATCATCATCTGATGAAGAGGATTCAACACCCATGGAAGTTTCCAGTACACCAAATAATGTGTTGCCTAAAGGTAAGAATTTTGCATTTTAAAATTATTAGAATATGAATTGTGGAAACATTAGTTTGTCGAATTGGGAATGTTTGGAGTGTTTTAGGTTGATCCATCATTTCAATTATGCAAAAGATTCTAGAACTGGGGATCAAATCCAGGACTATTGCTTAACATGTGGGTGCTTTACCTCTGAGCTACTCTGGGACAATTTCCAGATGAAATTTCTTGCATAAAAACCGTTGGCACTTATCTCCTGCAAACCACAGGCAGAATAGATGAATCATTATTTCACAGCAACTCTGATACACTATAGAAATTATACATATTTCAGAATGTGAGAAAATTCACAAATTTTAATCAAATCTTAGTTAAATTTCATGATACTCACAAATTTTAATCAAGATGATATGTGCCAATGGTTCTTATGTGAGAAATTTCATCTGGGAATCGTCCCAGAGTAGCTCAGTGGTAGAGCACTCACACATTAAGTGTAGTCCTAGATTCGAACTCCAGCTCTGGAATGATCAAACTAAAACACTCCAAACATTCCCAATACAATTAAGGATTGATTAAAATTTGTGAATTTTCTCACATTCTAAAATATGCATTCATTTGCCTTTTGTATTTTTCTCATTTTCAATTACTGGACTTGTTCTTTTTAATACTGTTATGCCCTTTTTTTTTTGCACATTTGCTACTCTGCAGTGTTTTGAGGCTAAAAGTCTAAATTCAAGTATGCAGTACTTAGAATACTAACCCTTTGGAGCCTAATCATTTTCACATTGATCTAGAAGAACTGCTAGATATGCTGCCCAACATTGAAAAAGTGCAGCCATTACCATTGCTTGATTTAACTACCAGCAGCATGGTGGTTGATTGAATTACCTATCATGCATCATCAAGCTGAAGAACTTTTATGATAGCTTGTCAGAGCTATTAACCAGTGTTTGAGTGTTAATGTAACCATCTTTTTTTTTGTTTGCCGACCAGCAGTGAAAGTGCTTGTATGTACAAAATATGTTTTGCAGTACCACCATTGCATATTGCATATCAAAGACTAAACTGATGTGAAAGTTTTCTGTTTGTTTATTTTAAATATTGAATCAATATTTTTAAAAACTTCCTTAAGTCATGAGATAACTGTTTTGGAATAAAACAAAAACTGTACAACATGCAAATAACGCAGGTTTTGAAGGACTATTTTTGGTTTATTATAGTGGTTACTCTTTAAAAGTATGTAAACATTTTTAGTTTATTAGCATTAAATAAAAAAAATATTAAAATTGTTTTCACTTAAGTTGTTTTAACAAAAGAGTTTCACGTACTTAAAATTAAACATAACAGCTACATCATAGCACATTTACTAAAAATTTGCTAATCTGTTGAAAAATTCTCTGATGCCTGTAGTTTTTTAAAAATAAAATCCTTAAATATGAAGCTGTAAATAAAAATTAAGAAGAATTGAAGAAGTCATGACCTTGAAATTATATATATATATATATATATATATATAAATTTTAAAATTATTGATTATCTAATTTGATCATGATTGAAGATGATCTAAATATTCGTTTCTGAACTTTCAGCATTAGAATAACTCATTTCTTTTGTGCTTTTGAGATGATTTCAATGTATTTTGTTATAATGAAATTTTAAATGTTTAAGATTTCTTTGATGCTGCTCCCACTTCATCTATCCCAATCAATCAAGAAGACCAAGTTGAAAAAGATGAACAGAAATCTGTTGCAGTACCTACAAATTCAGTTGAAGCTCTTCCAGAAGGCTTTTTTGATGATCCTGTATTAGATGCCAAAGTAATATTTTTTGTGTTGTTATTATTGTATACTTTTCTGTAGATCTCTTGATACTAAATAATATTTTTGAGTTTCATATTTCAGAATATCATAATATAATAAGCTGTTGCAATAAAAAAAAAAAACCTGGTGTTAAAGACATGTAAATTAAAATAAATAAATGAATAAATAAGTAAAAAAACTTTTTTACATTTGAAATCATTTTTTTCAAAATGTGGTAATAAAGAAGTATGACACACACACACATGATAAATAAATGAAAAGATCTGAATGCAACTTAAAATATTTGCGGTAAATTGGAATAGAATAAGCTGTAGAATAATTGCATTACTCTCTAAAGGACTTAATACTAAACACTGCTAGAAATGATGAAACTAGCAGATAGCAAAAAAAAAAAAATCATGTTTGTAGTAACATATGTTCCTAAAAATGTATTTGATGAAGAAAAGAGTTAAACCTTAATCCCCTTGTATGTTTTAATCGAAAGGAAAAATGTTAAAGAAAGTAAGGCATTAAAAAAAGTATATTAGAAAATGCTTGCCAGCAAGAACATTTGATATTAAATAATAATAATAATAATTATAGCATTTTTGCTTCCAGCATTTATTTAGATATTGCCTTTTCTAAATAAAAAAAAAAAGAGTAAATGGCTTTTCTAAATTAAATATTCTTTTTTTCTTTCCTGAATACCAAAAGCACTCATTTCTCTTAAAAATGCTTTTATTCATTTTAATAAATAAATTAAGCTTAATAAAGAAATTAATGTCTAAAAGCAACAATAGAAGTGGGAAATTTACTTGCTTGTGAAGGTTGTACTACATACTTAGGTGTTAAGGGTGTAGTTAAAAGAAAAAAAATCTCCCTCACAGTGTATGTGCACAAATTCAAATAAACTAGTTGTTTCTGGGACTTAAAAAAATTCAAGATGACTCTTTATAATCTATACTACACACTGAAATAATTGAAAAATCTTAGCTTTTTATGAAATTTTCAGGAAAAAAAATCTTAAACAAGGAATAGCACAGCAAAAGTTTTCCAAAAGTGACACATTCTAGAAATTTTTTAATTTTCAAAAAGGTTTTCTAAAAGTTTCATAACTGATACAGGTTTATTGTTTATTTCAGAGCATAGTACAGCTTAAAAGAAACTTTCTAAATATTTTGAATTCTTTGACACAATCAGTTTACTTTCATTTAAAATAAACTAAAATGATATGATTTTTTCGAAAAACATCATTAAATAGGCTCTAACATTTTTTATTTTGATAAATTAATAAAATGTATAGAGAGATAAAAATGTGTTTCTTCTACATCAGGAACATATTAATTTTAAGATTGAGAGTGTTGTTGACTTTTTTATTTATTTTTTTTTTTTTTTTTTTTTTTTTTAAAGCATGATGCAATTCCAACAATTTCTGATTGTCTCCCTCCTCTTGTTTGTTTTGTTTGTAGACTGTGTGTGTTTATGAATTTTATAAAAATTGCATTGGAATATTTTGCTGTAATATTCTGTACACTCCGCTCCCCACCCTCCCCTTAAATGAACTAAGTTACATGTTAGATTCAAACTACTTTTTTGTATGTATGTGTATGTGTTTGCCTATATGTGCATATAATAATTAACTATTTTTATGACTGTCTACTTTTGTTTTATTGTATTTCTTATTTTAATGTTTTCATGCTCATGATTATTTTCATCCCATGTCCCATCCTATATCCCTCTCCTTCTCCTAGTCAGAAATAATTTAATTATTTTGTTTTTGGTGTTAGATTCAAAGTTATTTAAATAATTAATCTTTTAAAATTTATGCATTACTTGTGGATTTTAAATCAGTAAAATTTACTGTAAGAGTTATGAATCAACCTCTGGCAGCCAAGCCTGTCCAAATGACTCTCTGTTCCAACGGCCAGCTGCCCGGCCAAAAGTATGTGACACTTTTTTCCCCCTTTCTTTGTAGAGGGTGAAATTTTTACATCTGCTGAACCATAGTCTTTAGAAGAGACGAGAGTACTTCCCATGACCTTCCATATCTGTTTGAGCCATTTGCTGCGATCACCATAAATCAAAACCCTCAGGCAGGTGAAGGTTTTCACCACCACCCACAATAATTTTCCATCAGATAAAATATGAAAGAGAAGAGAAAGTCCTCCTCAACGTTCAGCCTAGCCTGGACTTTCTGAGATGTTTAGTAAAATCCCAACCGACCATCAGAGGATAAATAAATTGAAGGATAATAACATTTAAAGCAAAATTTCTAGAAGATTGATTACAGGAAATTGCTTTTTACATTTGCTGTTCTCTAATCTTTATGATACATGTGATGACACTTTGCTTAAATACACTTTCACTTAAATTGTTTATGTTACCTATTTACACTTCGATTTGATGACTTGTAATCGGAAGAAGAGACTATTCGCACATACAAAACACTTTATTTCTGGGAGCAAAAACCAGAGACGCTTTCACATCAGACGTCTCAATCACAAGTGCCCTCACACCCAGAGGGTGCAGCACAACACAACGCACAAACGGGCGGGAACAACATGGAAATGACAAATTCTAACTGAGGTCAATTAAACATGGGTACATTTTCATTTCAAAATGCAGTAATTAAATACTTATTTTGTATGCCTTTTAATAAATTTATTTTCAATTTTTTTTTCTAGGCTAGAAACATTGAATATAAAGATCCAGTGGAAGAAGAATGGGAAAGATATCAAAAAGCTATTGCTGAGGAAACTAGTGTATGTTATAAATCGTAATACTCTATATTATCATATGACCATAATAAATAGGGTTATGGTGACCACTGCTTGCTGACTCTGCCCAAATTCTGGTTCAACCACTTGAAAGCAAAACTTCATTTCCATTACTCCAATAAGAAAAAAGTTATCGGTCTAAAAACGTAATAAAATCCACACAGTTGATTCGATCAGCTTGAAAATTTTCATTACTATTTAAAAAGTATGGAAAACAATCCGAGCTACTTTATAAATCTGAAAATCCCTGATATATTCTAATAGTAATATATAACTGTTTCTTGTTTGTTTGCCATTTTTAACTTCAGAAAGCTGTTTTGTTTGCGTAAAAAAAGTTAAACACTGTTGCATCTATTTTATAGTTTTATTTTGAAATATACTCATTCACAATTTTTGCAATTTAAAAAGTTACCCAAAAAATGTAATAAAATTCACTACATTTGACCAATTAATTTTCAGTTTTGCACAAATATGTTAAAAAATATAAAAGGAAAAATGTACTACTTTAAAAATATGAAAATCCACCTGTTCCCACAAATTTTTAATTTCAGAAAATTGCTCATAATTGTTCATTTGGAAAATCTACTCAAAATCATCCAGATTATCATTTGCATGAAGGATTGGATTTAGAATTAAACAACTTAAGTGGCAACAATATTATTTACATAACTATAATAAAAGTAGATTATGAATTCATTTATTTTAAATGGATTAAGATTAAATGTATTGAGTGTAGACAGTTTTGTCATCAAATATTTTTTCTAGCACCTGCTGTAACTGCCACCACAATGTTTTAATTGCCTCCAGAATGGGCTTTATCTTCTTGCATTTATATATTTATAGAAATGTCCAAACAAAAATGTTTATTCTTTTGTGAAAATAGCAAGAACTTAAGGTGGCGTACTGCATTGCCTTGTTTAATGACAAGTTTGGATATAAGAAAATGAATAGTGATTCTTAGTTATGAATACCTTTATCAATTTAATAGGTTTTAATTGGTCATGCTTCACAATCACTGCACTGATAAGGATGTACATTTATCCACCTCTTTACAATGCAAATAATACTGTAGTTTAGACTTTGTTTCCAGATTGTATTTATGCTACAGTTTTATTTTTTTAACAGTTTTAGAATTTTCTGCATGAGGTAGTGGTTTCTATAGAAAATATTACATTTTCAGTAACTACTTCCATTAGCAATGGGAGAAAACTACTTCCATTAGCAATGGAATTTGCTCATTTCTAAATTAGCATTTAGAACAAAAAATTAATAGTATACCCTCACCCATTCGCGGTTCAACATTTGTGGTCCTGCATACTCGCGGATTTTGTTCTCAAAGTTCTTTTTTCATAATTTCGGCAATTTTGTGAATTTCTTAGGTCATCTTTTAGCAGAAAAGTATATTATACTACATTATTATTGTTTTTAATTTATCATTATTACATTATTACTATATTAATGAGTAAGACTGTCTTTAGAATGTGTTTGGGAAGCAAATTTTAGCATAGATAATATCATACATATAGGCGCTTTAAAACTGCATCAATAATTCACAGAATTTTGGGATTTGCAGGAAGGAAAGGAACATAACCCCGCTAATAGCAGAGGAATACTGTAACTATATTTTAACTATTTTAAGATTGTTTTGGCAAAAGCTTTGCACTATAGTTTAATTTTGCACAAACACATCAATTACTATTGGTCTGCTTCATAAAAGCCTAACTGTAACACTGTTTACATCGGAAAAGTATCATAGATTATGAATGTTCACAGATTATCATGTAGCAGATTAATGGGTGCCTGTATATGTCAAACCATAATGTGCATTCTTGAAATTAATATACAGGAACCATTAAAAAATTTCATTTTAATGATGTTTTTTAATATATATTTGATACATACCAAGTGTAATATATGACTGTTGTTATGTAGGTGTCAAAAACTATAATTGAAGAAGATTTAGAAGAAAGTGTTTTAGAAAGAGATATTTCAGAAATCGACCAACAAATGTGAGTTATTTGTTTTATTTGTGTGTATGCGTGAAATTGATAATGATTGTATAAACAATTTTGCTTTAAAAAAATGCTTTATCTATATAAATAAAATTAGACTTTTGTCTGTACATTTCTTGGAATTCAAAAATTTTGCGATTTCTATCCGTTTCAAGCACCCGGGAATCCGATGCGACCCTCAAAAAAAAGTTTGTCTGTCTGTCATTCTGTCATTCTGTCCGTGACGCTTTTTTTGTTTAAGCATCACGTAAAAACGACTGAAGCGAATGATATGAAATTTAGTGTCATGATAGGTGGTCACTCAACTTAAAACATAGGCGTTGAATTTTTAAAAAATCTTGATTAGATTTTCAGATTTTGCGAAAATCGTTTCAAACTGCGTAAATTTGTGTTCAAGCATCATGCAAAAATGACTGAAGCGAATGATATGAAATTGGGTGTCATGATAGGTGGTCACTCAACTTAAAACATAGGCGTCCAATTTTTAAAAAATCTTGATTGGATTTTGAGATTTTGCGAAAATCCTTTCAAACTGCGTAAATTTGTGTTCAAGCATCACGTAATAATTGCAAAGGTGAAAAAATGATATTTGGTGAAATGATAGGTGGTCACTCACCTTAAACTATAAGCATCTAATTAAAAAAAATCCATCAGATTTCGAGATTTTGTGAAAATCGTTTAAAACTCGGTGAATCTTTGTTCCCGTATTACGTAATAACGACTAAAGCGAATGATATGAAATTTGGTCACACGATAGATGGTTCCTCAACATAAACTATAGGAGTCCAATTTTTTAAACATTTTTATTAGATTTTGAGATTTTGTGAAAATTCTCTCAAAATACGTTTATATTTCTTCAAACATCACGTAATAACGACTAATACAAATGATACCAAATTGAGTGATATGATAGGTAGTTGGTAATCTTAATTTATAGGTGTTGAATTATAAAAAAATTTACTTACATTTTGAGATTTTTAGAAAATCGTTTTAAAATGCTGAAAATTTGTTCCGGCATCATGAAATAAAGACTGCAGGGAATGAAACGAATTTGGGTGACATGATACGTTGTCACTCAACTTAAATTCTAGGCTTCAAATTTTTCAAAAATGTTGATTAAATTTTGAGATTTTGCGAAAATTATTTCAATATGCGCAAATATTTGTTCGCGCATCCCATAATTATGACTAAAGCGAATGAAATGATATTACTTAGTTACTCTCTAACCTGTAATATTTTAACAATACATGAAAATTATAACTTCGCTTTCTTTACTTTGGCAACATACTACATCCATTCTGTGTACTCCTACAATGCTGATGAAAGTTCTTGCTTTTTGGAAATTTTCATTCACTAACCCGTCGAGGACGGGTACTTCAGCTAGTAATGAATAAAATTTAATATTGAGTTCAGGACAAGAGGTGGAAAGCAGTATTTATTAAAGGATAAAGCTGTTCATGAAGCATGCAAGAAATTTATAAAGTGATTGCAGTAAAGCCTTACATAACCAGATGCCAAGTGGGAATTTGTTTTAAACAGATTTGTTTCTTGGTACCATGAGTGTCAGGTCTCTCAAATATAGCCTTCATTCTGTGTAAAAATACTTTATGGAAAAATATTTCAGTTCATTATGATTCATTTTAGAAAATTTTGTACATTAATTGGCATTATTTCTAGTTGTTTAAAAATACAGTGATAAAATATTTTCAACATTTTCAGAAATTTATGGGAAAAAGCAGAAATGCTTCGTAAGAAAGCAGAGGAGGCCCGCTCAAAAATGCCAGTCTCTGTTGAGAAAAAAGATTCATCAAGTAGTACTGATGATGAAGATCTAGATGAAGATGATTTGCTTGATTGGCGATCTAAAGGTGTTAGAAAGAAATAGCTGGATTATTTTATTATTTTCATAATCATTGTTTATATTAACATGTACATAGTATTCATATTTCATGTTGTAATAAAAATATTTTTCCAGTTTCCACATTTTATTTTTTCTGTTGATGCATTTGTGAAACATTTTTGTAAGGAAGGAGTTGAAGTGATATAAAATCTTTTTTTATAGAAAAACAACTGAGAGATTGCGGCTGTATCTTGTACAATTAGAGAAGCACACGTAGGTGATACATTTATTGCCACTTCCCAAACTCGGAGGGAAATTATGCAATAAGACAGTTAGATAATATTAATTAATTAAATAAATTAATTTCTAATTGATTGTTAAATAAATATTCATTCAAATTTTATAATATAAACCAGGGTTGCAGAATATGTCCAAATGCACAAACGAAGTTCGGGGGGAAATTTTGAAGTGCTGGGGAAATTTCTGTCTTGAGTGTATTTAAAGAAAAGAAAATATAGAGATGCAGATGTTATCAAAAGAAGCTAGTGATAGTCGCTTAAACTAATGAAAATGTACTTCAGTTTTTAGGGGGAATCTTGGACAAAACAAATTGTGCTCTGGGGACATATTGAGTCCTAAACATTTTCTGCACCCCTGATATAAACTTATAACACATATTACTTATAAAATAAATTTACCTATATATTGGTAATTATTGGTTGGCCCCATAATAGGCTTTCCAAAAAAGTATCAGTGTTGCATAGTTTGAATAGAGTAATCAAAACATTCAATGTTTCTAGCATGGAAGTAATATTGGGGGTATATTTTCACCTAGGAATGTTGTTGGTTTAAGAGTTTTCAAACAGTACTAGAGAGTTTCTCAGAAAGTACAGAGAGAAAAAAAATCATCCCTCATAGTCACTGGCAAATTTCATAGGATTGACAGTAGTATATATGCTCACCCCAGTTTACTTTTCCTTAGATAAAAGAAAGTTTCTATCCAATCATCTACACTATTGAGATGGATGTAGCTAATTAGCAGATGAACAATACACCTCAGAACACAATTTTTTCTTTTGATGGTAGGCTGTATTGTGTATGTAAACATTTTGCTGGGACAATTGATGGATAGGCATGTGTTTGTTCCAAACAAGATTGCAGTGCTCAGGTGTGAAGACTTTAGCAGAGCGAGACAGTGGGTTGTGTGTATATTTTCATCTCCCCCCCTCTCTCCTTAATCTTTTTTAGAATTTTTATTTTCAGAGGTTTATAGATTTCAGTTTTTGATTTTAAATCTCTGGTTTTAGTACACATTTATATTTGATTTCATTAGGAATGTGATTGATTTGATCAGATTAAGGAGCTGATTTTATTAAGTGGTGGGTACTTTATTTCAAAAAGACTTTAGTTAAATTAATTATATACAAATATATAAAGATTTATCTGCTTGAAAGGTATGAATGTTTCTGTAGACTTTTTGTTATATTTTTAAAATTCAGTTTAACTTTAGGTTTAAATTATATTTCTAAAATCTGAGCTAGCACATTATAGGAAAACTTTAAACTGAAGTATTTTGCTGGCAGCTTATTTTAAATCAAAATTTTTCACAGTTCATACTCACTCAAAAAAAGCTATATTTTGAATTCTGTTTGTTGCCAAAGAAGGCCGTGTTTAGACTCATAAAGTAATGTAAAATGTTTTATATTATTCTGTATTCTTTAAGGATCCTCAATATATTTATTTTTAAAATTTAATTACAAGCCATTCTCATTATATGCCAGTATATTTAGCTTGGTTTATCCAAAATGGCAAAATTTCATCACACTGGGATGAGAAATGAGTCAATGAGTACATAAGATATGTATTAATTTCACATACACATTACAAAAGTAATTCTGACAAGTTGAAGATTGACAGAATCTAGCATAGAGTATCAAGGCTCAAATTTACTCATATTGTAACTGGTATTTAGAAAAATGCTGGTCTAAATTATTTGAGATTTTAAATCCTGATTAAAGTTTATGCATGTTTTTTTAAAATTATTATTAGCCTCCCCCCATTTTGATTAAATATTTTATCATAAAAAAGAACATTTTCTTTACCTTGGTCTTGCATATTATTTTTAAAACCAAATGTAGTGAAATATATTCATTATTTTAGAGGTTATATGATACTTAAAATTTCCCTTCAATTTGATGCCCCATTTTTCAGTGCTTTGTAATTCATTAACTTTTCGTTAAGAATCAATATAAATGTCTATCTTGACCTCTTTTAACAAGCCGAGCAAAATATAAGGTAAAAAGATAGGATTGGCATTGAACTTTGTGCTCTGTGACTGTATAAAAGTCTACTGTATAGAATAATATAGAACATTTATTGAAGTAAAATAATAACTTCTATGACATACATACAGTTTAAAAGGGAAAAGAAAAGGTAATCTTGAATTTCACTTTAAGATTGAGTGGGTTTAATATTTTTCTGACTAACTATTGTCGGTTAGGACCCCTAGAAAGACCCCCCCCCCCCCATGGAGGGAATCCCCTCTTGGCCTAGATCCCTCAGATAATAGGGCATATTCCCCAAATCAAATCAAACTGAGTTTAACTATTTAATTTTCATTATTTTTTGTAGCCTATAAACCTACTTTAATTACTTCTAAGTTCTTTCATATTTTATGATTAAAACTTCAAGGAACTCTGAAAAAAAGTATAATTCTTTATAAGTAATTAAAGTACAATATTAATGAGCAGTGTATCAAAATTAATACTAACTTTATGCAGTTTGTTAAAAATCAGAATGAACTTTAATATTTTTAATGTTTGACTAATAAGAAATATTTGTGTAAGTTTTTGTTATTAGTCAAACAAATTATTTAGTTTGGTTTAGTCAAATTAAGTTATTGGATATTTGAGAGATACATAGCAAGAATTGGGGGTGAACTAACTTAGACAAGTGGTAGTTCCATTTTGCCCACTCTCCTTTCCCTTTAAGAATAAAATTTTTTAACCACATGTTACATTTTTAAGTAATGTGGAAAATGAATATTGGGTAATATATAGTGTGCCTACTAAACTCCTTTGTCATACCATTAACTTCAGAACGACGAGAGCTATAGATAGTAAAAAAAAAAAAGAAGATCTAAGTAAAGTAATTATGCCATACGCAATGAAACCGCTTGCAGAGCCACCTAGGGCTTAAATTTGGTGTTTGCATTTTTTTCTTAAAAACGATATAAGCTACGGGAAAAATGTCTTGCAAAGCTGCTCAGCATCATCTAGTTAGAAGGAACACCTTGCGTACAATAACACTACACAGGAAGGCATAAAACGTACATTTCTTTGACCGAATTTTACAAAACTGCAGTAGTCATTTATCCTTCATGCTCAATTTTTTCCCCCGTCAGCAACAATAAACATCTGGACTCTGGTCTGCGATACCCGCTACACAGGAGCGTAGCCAAGGGGGGGGGTTAGGGGGGGGGGTCATACATCCCCATGAGGAATTTTTTGCCATACAAAATGTATATTCTTCACTCCCTTATCACACACATGTATGCATATATGTGAGTTGCATTAATCGTAACACCCCCCTCCCCCCCATGAAAATTTTCTGGCTACGCTACTGCCGCTACACGTTGTACAACATGGAAGGTGACACTCTGGCATAAGCACCAGTAATACGTTTTTACACCTTTTATTTTTAACATTAATGTACGCAAGTTGTCTTTTCTTTGTCGATAATGCTGTACAACTTTAATTGACTTCTTAACCGTATCTTGTACCATGTTTGAAAAAAGAACGCTAATTCCAAATTTAGCCACCGGGTAGCGTTGTAAGTGGTTTCATTGCGTAGCGCATATCTACTTTACTACACTTAGAAGCCCCCCCCCCCCTTTATGGCTATCTCTCGCCTTCCTGAAATCTAAGAGGGTGACAAAGAATTTTAGTGGAGAACAATGTATAAACTATAATTTATTTTTAACTAGACAAAATATACGAAAGAACACACGGAAAATTTAATAATTTCTTTGCTCAGCTCCTGAGCAGAAAGCCAAGATGAAATTGTTTTGGGAAGTAGTAGTATACCATCTTAACAACATATAAAAATTTAAAACGTGTTTCTGATCAAACATGTCGAAAAAAATTCTTTTTTAGCAAATGCAATGCTCATACATAAACTGTAGTTGGTACTCAAATTTTGATAACAGTTTTGGAATCAGTTTAAAAAGCTACCCCTGGAAATAAATTTTTACTTCAGAAACTTCTACAGGTAAGGAATTATTTAAGAAATTCAGAGGAAAAAATGGCTTATCTTGCAGAAAACTTTAAAAATTTCAGAACTGATTTCTCGGTAATTAATTATCGTAGAACCTTCCAAATTGAGATTTGGAGTTATTCTATTCTATGCGGACCAAAACATCAGAATATTGCATACCTTATCTAGAACTTAAAAAATCTGAATAAAATTAAGTCCTGATATTTTCTGCATGTATGTCATATTTATTTACAACGAGCAAATCGGGACTTTGCTCAGGGCCCCCGTCAGCCCCCAATTTCAAATGTTTTTTTTTATAACAAAATTTTACGAAAAATAAAACAAATTTCACAGATGGGGGCCTCCAAATTCATCAATGACCGGGGGCCCGCTGTTGGTCATAATCAGATCCTGTTTAACACCGCAATATATTTCCTGCGATTCGAAAACGTGTCCCGTTTAAAATCTCAATTGAAAATAATGATGGATAATTCACTGGTGAAAAAACGGCATTCAATTCTTTTTCTGGCAACGTAAAATAAAATATAGAATTATTTCATGCATGGCGTATGCTTTGCTTGTGATTCCGTTATTCTGATTAAATTTTAAAAGGGGTTTTAAACTCGTGACGTCAAAATGACGCACATTTCACATGCGAAAACTCAGTTATTTTAAAATAATTTTATTTATTTTTTTCAACTGGCAATTTTAATCATAGTTACTGTCTCCAAGACAACCAAACCACAAGATATCATACAGAAATATTTAAGAAGCTGCTATTGAAATGAAAATCCTTCTTTAATTAAATATTCGTAAAAAATCTCCTAATTTATATTTTCCACTGGTTTCTCTTTTAAAAGTGGGCGAAATGTATGCTCCGTCATTTGACAAAATATAAAAAGGTTATGACGGATAGAATTCAAGATGCAGCATTTAAAAAAAATATTTTACGAAGGTCAGCGTCAAATTTTATTTTATTTGAAAAATTCCCCAAATTCTGCAAATTATGCTACACAGTACAAACAGTTTTTAAAAGAAAATTTTCTCTTCTATCCGATGATGCAAATATTGTTTTCTTGCGAGTGTAATTACCGGCGTTATTACGTATTAAGCGAGAAAAATCGCTAAAAATCGGACAAAACATAAAATAAAACATTTTCTAATTCGAATTAAAAAAAAAAAATCGCTTCGAGGCGTGTTAGGATCTGCCCTAGTGAAGCCGTATGCAAAATTCGGTAGGTCTGCGACCAACCGTTTCGGCGCATGCTCACGAATGTGCTGAAATCGAACATTTGAATAGCTTTCTACCCGGAAAATTGCGAAAAATCGTAAAAAATTGGGGAACGGGTGAATTTCCAGAATTTTAAAGCAGCCTACGGTCTATTCTATGTCGTTTTTCGCGTATGTGCAAAATTTCAAGCCGATTGGTCGAACGGTGTGGGAGTTCCCGGACAAACAAACAAACAAACTTTCACATTTATATAATAGATTTGCAAAACAAAAACGATAACCCATAATAAACAAATTAATAAACAAAAAAAGGGATTTTTTACAATTACTAAATTAAAAATTATTCTGTTTTACAGGCTCTAACATGAAATATATTCTACTTGTACACCAATATACATCTTAACGAATTTAGAAAATCAAAGAATAGCCCAGAGTGCAATTAATTTCAACCTTGCTTTTTGTGTAGACACGATTTTGGTAAAATTTTCGCGTCGAGTCACTTTTCAAATGTGTTTGCCAGATAATGTGGAGGGGGGGGGGGCGTTAATAAAATGTTGAAAGTCGCACAAGGTTTGCAATTTTTGATAAATGATCGCTAAACTTGGTGCCAAAATGCGACAATTTATTATAAATATATTTTGAGAATACTTAGAAAACGCCTGGCGAATATTGTAAAATAGTTTTAGTAGACAATTTAAATATAGATTTTAATTCCGTAGAAGTGTTTTATAGAATAATGAAAACAAATACGGTACACATCATAGATTATGATACACTTTCCGTATGGTATTTATAAAGGTGAAGTGCAGTTTGACTATGCCTGGCGAAAATTGTTAAACAGTTTTGGTAGGCGAATTTTAATATAGATTTCTATTCCGAAGAAGTGTTTTATGGAACAAAGAAGGAAAACACGATACACTCATGGATTAGGATGCTCATTCCAAACAGTATTTAAAATGTCTACGAGATATATTTGGAATATGCCTATAGTTCCAATATGCCTGGTGAAGATTTTAAAACAGTATCAATACGCGTAGGTTAAGATAGATTTGGATTCCAAATATGTGCTTTATGGTTCAAGAAAGAGGTGAATCCTATTTTAACGCCCCTACTTTCGCCAACCTAAAAATTCCCCGCCCTTTGGCGAACTTGGAACTCATGGGTCTCTAGGAGTTATGCACAAGTTTCAACGCTCCCTAAACAACTACATGAAAACTAAAGTGAACAAATTAGTGATAAACGCACCAGTTAAGGAATTTGAAGACACTTAATTATTAAAACTACATTAATTGGCAACCCAAAATAAATAAAAATGTAACGGAATGCTGTACTTACAGGTTGTTCCAAATCGCCATTTTAATTCCAAATTACGATTGCCACATAAATACAAAAAATCGTCATGGTTCTTTATATGTTTAATGATCGCCACCTTGGCGAGAGTTGGGGCGTTAAACTAGAAATCAACCCAAGAAAGACAAACACGGCACACTCATGGATTATGATGCACATTCGAAACAATATTTAAAATTGTGAAGTATAGTTGTAATATACTTGGCGAAGATTGTAAAATAGTTTTAGTAGGCGATTTTAAGATAGATTTCGATTTCAAAGATGGTTTCTATAAAATAAGGAAGAAAAATACTGCTCACTCATGAACAATGATACACTTTCCAACCTTATGGAATAAGGAAGAAAATAGGGACGACGCATAAATTATGATACGCTTTTAATATATAGCACTTTGGTGCGTATTTAAAATCTGAAAAGGTTTCAGATTTTTTTTTAAAAACATTACAATGGCCAAAGCCCCTAGACTCGCTACGCTCGCTTTTCGTATGAGGCATACAGCCCCTAATAAAGCTTATTCGTAAAAAATGCATAATTGACAAAACCCAAAGATTGTATCTGATAGAACGCGACCGAGCTACGAATTCCTTGGTTCTTGCATGTTCCTTGGAACAACTTCACACTATTTTTAATTGATTAAAACCTATGGAACACCTTGCGTATTTGCCACCCATGGCGATTTTTCTTAATTTGGCGACTTATGTATACGTACAGTTAATAATAATTTCTAAGAAAACAGTGGAAATATAATCATTCAATATGTTTTCTTTGATAAAAAGTACGAAAAAGCTTGCTACTAATGGCGACTTTTCATTATTTTATTTATTTTTTCACATGCTCGCGCACTCTCGCACGAAAAGCCTTGTTTGTATAATTTTGGTAAGAAAATATTACTTATAAATAAAATGGTTTTGAAAAAGTGATTTATGTTCATGCTTAGAAAAGAAATCTGAGATTTGCGAAGATAGTAAAATCTCTCCCAAGATACTGCTATCGAGAATCTAGTATCGAGAATTCTAGAGTCAAAGAAGCTTCGCAACTGATGCGAAATATCGTAAAACGCAAACCGAAACTAACACCTGTAGCGTGCCTTAGATAGGTTTCGATTTTTCTCGCCAAGCTTTAGAAAGTATTCGCCAAAAGGCTGTGGCAACCTCTGAGCCTAACTGGAAAACTTCCTTTCGCAAAGGAACATTATTCGCATCCGAACATGTTAGAAAAGTTTATGCAATTTACATTACACATATTGTTTAGACAGCTAATTGTAGGGTTGGAAATGCGAGGAAAAACTTTCATGCATTTCAGTTGAATAATTTAATCATTATTTTTAAACGTTTCCGTGATATTTATTTTAAGAACTGCGAAGGCTATATTCATCAGCTGAATTTGTCATTGAGAGAATGCAACGGAATATATTTATGGCCTTGTGAAATTGAATTTCGAAAGAAGAATCTTAAAAATAAATAAATAAAATAAAAATAGATTGCGATTACAAACAACAAGATTTTGAAAGAAAAAAATTATGTAAATTACATTTGTTCGGAGCATTCACTTTGAATGTTGACAGAATTTTTTATTAAGTACGTGGCAGTTATGTGAAGGAATTAAAAATATTTATCGAATACTGTTTATTATGTAAAAAGTGAATACATATACAGTAGAACCTCGATTCATCGTTTTTCATGGGGTGCTTAGGAAAATACGATGAATGCGGGAAAATGACAAATGCGGGTTTAGTCAAAATACGAAGAAAGCAATCTTTATGCATATACACAATGACTGTGTACTAAATAATACTAATTTGTTACAAACTTGTGAAACAAATAAATCGAAGATGAAAAGTAAGTGATACTTACTTTAAAAAATTCGTAATTTTATATGGGGTTTTTCATTATTTTGAAATTTCGGAAATTAAATAGTAAATTTTCAAGATTTACAACATTTTTCTGGTCCTCTTATGTGATTTTATGTTTGTATAAAAAGTTCATACAGTTTCAAATAGCGGTATTGCTTCAGACAAACTTCCTACTAGTGCAGGCTTAGCCTCATGGCAATGAACATTATCCCCTGCTTCACAATTATTTTCATTTTTTGCATCATCACACGTTTCTTCCATGTTTAGGATACCGCATGCCTCACCATTTTGATTAATGGAAATATAATCATTAAATTTCACGCTATACACATCTTCAACGCGCAACCACTGCTCATCTTATCATCTATAAACCAAGAAATAATATCAGGAAACAATTACAGTTTATATGATATATGGATACCCTTAACGTTCATTTTCATTTTGGTCCGGAGAAAAATTTTACAACGATGAACGCGGGAAAGTCACTTTTTGGCGAACGATAGATGCGGGTTTCTTTAACGTTATTCAAATACAATTTGTGCAGGGACCATAGAAATAAAGCGATCAATGCGGAAAAACGATGAATGCGGGAACGATAGATCGGGGTTTCACTGTAACATGAACAGAACAAGAAAAATTGATAAGGGACGAGGTTAAAAAATAATTGATGAATAAATAAATGGAATTTCTATACACGGCATAAAACATATGCTTACTTACTGGAAAATTAAAGGGAGGGGGATAAATTTAGGGTTTCGAGCTTAAGGGGAGGAGGAAGTTCTCTTATAGGAGATTTTCGTATTAGGGTGCTAATAACATTGTTATTTCTCGTCATTAACAGGACATTCTTATTTTCTGCTTCAATGTGCTCTCAAATACTTATGGTGAGGCTTTTATTAGCGGAAGAACGCATTGTGTAAGTAGTTTCAATGCACCGAGAACGTCGATTATCGCGTAGAAGACTGACATAGCAGTGTAGAACAGAGCTTTTTTGGAAGAGGCAGAGTTGGAGGTATAAGACTGGTGTCTAGGAGAATTCATACAATCATTAACTCTTTAACTCGCAGTGTTCCAGCTCTGGGAACACCAAACTCTGACGTTTTGACTGTTGCCAGCCACGAAGAATAGATTTGATTTCTATAAAAATAGTTGCCAGTGACATTGCTCCACGTGAATCCTTTATTTTTTAGCACGTCATTTCCCGTAAAAAAAATTGTCAAGATTATTCTTTAACAACACTGACATCTGCCGAAAAATGGAAGAATGCGAGAGCAGTTGGATAGATTGCCCCAATGCTGAAAATAGGGCAGCCGTTGCCATCGCCCGACTTAACTACCAGCAAGAGGGCGGACGATCGAAACGTTCATCGCGTGCCACAAATCTAGAGACCCTTTTTTAACGCAGCTGGCTGTGCCCCGCACAAACGTTTCGATCGTCCGCCATCTTGCTGGTAGTTAAGTCGAGCGATGGCAACGGCTGCCCTTTTTTCAGCATTGGGAAAGGGTTGCGCCTCAAAGGGTTAAGGAGTGGTTCTACAAACAATTTCGACTTATCATAAATTACTAGATTTTACCATAAAATCTGGATTTCCGTAGAAGAATCCTTAGCTATTTAATGATGGGAGCTAAGAATATGTTATATATGACTTCATGATTTAAAAAAAAGAGGAAAAAAAAAACTCTTCTCTCCTTATTAAAGAGAAAAGACTAATTATTTTTTCTTTTTCTTTTGGGTGTGTTTGTGAATTCTGCGTACGATACTGAGTGAGTTCTGGTAACTTTTAGAATATGAAAAATAATACTTGTTTTTGAAAGTGATTATTATTAGAGCATATAAGTTACGCATACTTCCAAACTTAATTTAAAGTTGAAAAATTTATTTAGAATGTGCGTGTATTTTAGCTAATATAATTTATGTGAGTGTATTTCTGTAAAAAACTAGAATTCTGTAAACAGAATTTAAGTTTCAGTGCCCTTCAGATAATTAAAGACAATGTTTGCGGATCTACATTTCTATTAAATCCGGATTTATCACTAGGCATAGACTGAAAGGCAAAAAATTTCTCTCAAACTAACAATTTAAAAAAAAAAAATATATATATATATATATATAATTATACAGAGTACGCAAGAGGTAAGGCAAGTGACGCCCCTCCCCCCTGCAAACGTAAAAAAGGCGCCCCTTTTATGTATTTTCCGAGTTTTGAGCTCGAAATCGCGCCCCTTCGAAGACAGCGCCCCGATGCGATGCTTACCTTACTTACCGTGTCCGGCCGCATCTGCCGTTAAAAAAAAAAGCACCGATGGAAGAAAATTTGGAGCTTTGGTCAAGAACAAAGCAAGAAATTTGCTTAAAAGCACTACGTCTATAGATAGTGAAGGAATGGAGAGAAAAATTCTGGAGGGGGTCACTTTTTTTTTTCTTATAAATTTATAATTCACAAAAAAGTCATTCTTCTATGTGTAAACTTTGTTCGTCTGGGTAGGGATGCGGAGAGTATGTGTCCCTGTGCCTCCATTCTGGATCTGCCAGTGGATCTAGAGATTTTCACGCAGATAAAAGGAAAGATGAGGGGAATTCTTGTCAATCATAGACCATTGTTCGTAGTGGTATAATTGAATGTTTTTTTTTTTTTATGCTGAACCCCTGGGGGAGGTCTCGATCTCCCTATATGGTCCTGCTTGAAACAGTAACTCAAGGCCTCATTGTTGTATTGAGAACGAGGATGGCATTAAGTTTTCCAGATTAAGTAATTCCCATCCTTTTTTGTGAGGACTGTAGTAAACCAGCCTCAATTGCTATTTACAACTATTATCACTATTACCTGCTATTTACAATTTGAGCTTTCTTTTTTAAAACCAGACCAGCTATACATTGCCAGGTACTCGCTTTGTCTGATATCTTAGAATATGTTTTACTTTTATAATGAGGATTTGTACCCACGTCTGGGTGGTGTGGACAACTTAGAGAGCAGTTCAAAGAATGAAAGTTGTACAAATTGCGGAGGGTTGGATTGTTCGTCTATGCTTCAGCATCACTTAAGGCCGATGCTGATTGCCCCTGCATCTAACGTGACTGCAGTGGGTAAGAGGGCATTATCGTAGCGAATTTTACGACTTTTTAATAGCAATTCAGGGTTTACCGATAAAAGATTTCTGCACTAAACCGCAAACTCCGTCCCCTATAAAATTACTATAAAAGCAACGGAAGATTTTTTTTTTTTTCACGTATCAGTGTACTGTCGTCCATTCAAATACAGTGGAACCTGCTAAAGTGACCACCTTGGTAAAGAGATCGTCTGTCTATGCCCAAACGCGGGACCTTCACACTTCAGCCGCCTATCAAGTCGAGTGTCTTATCCATTCGGCCATAGTGGGGCTCAGAAATTAGAATGTTGGATGCTCTTGCTTCATGCAACCATTTGCATGCAGAAGTGCCTTGGCAAACTCTTCCAATCAGCTACATTGACTTTTCGGCCGTTTGGATTTGGATCCCGAACTAAATTTTTGTGTTGCTTCAAGAATTTTCCCTTTGCTTCTAGAATACCTTTGAGAATGTCTTGCGAATTGCACTTTTGACATTCCCCGACACTTTTTTCCCACTCTTAAAAATTTCCCCCCCTGTTCCTGTAGCGTAAGATGAAAAAAAGAAAATCGTTGTTAAACAGAAACGACGTCGTCTTTGAATAGAATTTTTTTTTTTTACGTTGGACTTGCTGGGAATTTGAAATATCATCTTTGGAAAGAGATCCTCGTTAATCAGAGAGTCAACTGTATATACAGTGCTACTTTTTAAAATTTCAGTTCATGGGAAAATTTACAATTTTTTTAAACTTCCCTTATCCATAGTGTATTTCTAGGTCTGGGGGGCTCCATAGCCCTCCCCGTGGATCCGCCACTAGTGACCGCCGAGGGGACTTTAGTAACCACGGATTTAACGTGCACGTACACCGCATTTACACGGTGTTTTTATCACGGTGTTAGTAGTTCAACGCTTCAGGCCACTGGGCTACCACGGCCTAGGCTTGCTAACGTTTATACACAGAGTTACGGGACTTTCGCGAATAAAATGCTGGGCATGGCTAAAAAAAGCAGGATCTTATTTTTTACGGGAAAGCGAGAAACACAAACCTAGATTTAATTTTTGCATTTTAAATAGTTTTAATGAATACTATGCTAACTACTATGGTATAATCATACATGCAACATACTTATCAAAAGTTAAAACACTTAGACAAGCTAATGGAAAATTAAAATTTGGCATTCTATCTCTCTTCTTTATAATCAAAACAAATAGTAAAATAATTTGCTATTAAATGAAATTAAATTTTTATTTCCTTTCGTAAACAAAACCTTTCATAAAAATCTTTATGCTTTTAAAAAATATTTAAAACAACCTACAAGTAGGTAGCGACAATATACCCATAAGAGAAACTTTGTCTTAAATCACTTAATTAATCATTTTGAAAAAAAAGTAATCTATGTTAAACCACTTTTACTGAAATCACATATTGCTTATTTAGAAGAAAAAACTTAAAGCATTGAATCACTTCTGTTGAAATCATAATAATTTTGGAATGAAACTTAATATTTAAAATCTCTTCTGAGATCATTATAATTTATCAAATTATTAAATTACTTATTCTATAAAACAGCGGGACATAGGGCGTCCCGCACATACCTTTTGCGAGACATGTCCTCTAAAGCCCTAGAAACGGGACGTCCCAGCTCTCGCGGGACGGTTGGCAACCCTACCACGGCCCCTTGTGCAGCTGTTTATTTGTTCTTGCTTGTTTGCCTGGAGAGGACAGGACATCCCGTTATCTTCTGCTGAGCTAATAGTCTGTTAAGCTAAGAAAACATTAGCAGGTTGGACCTGCTAATGTTTTCTGTCGTAAGTTGTAAGGCGCCTGTTGAAAAATGATGAATGTACTAAACACTTTTAATTTAATACGCATAAAATACTAAGATGGTGCATTATACTTTGATCCCTATTATCTCGACGAATCTACTAATACTGTCTATCTTCGTTTCTTCCCCTGAAATGCTCAATTTAAATATTTAAACCCTCCAACTGTCAGCAGAAAAAAATATTTAATTCATTTAATATCTCCTCTAGATCATTAAACTGTGTAATCTTGAAGAGTTATCTGGAATCTCACAAATTCGAATAAGACGTAAATTGTGTGGCACAGCTAATCAATGTAACGCAACTTTTAATTTATGACGTCAAGTTTTTGACTGTCGTAAAAGAAATCCGCAGACCATTTAGGAAATCCAGTTCAATTCGTTTACCTTGGTTAGTTCACTGTGCTAGTTTTTTAACACAGTAATATTGAAATTTGAAATAAAGTTGAAAATTTTTTTTTCCTCCTCTTTACATAGGACTCTTATGGAAAAATGTAATCGTACATTAAAAATTCTTATAAAAAGTAAAAAATCATGTAGATATCGAGGATGAAAATTAAAGAAAAGCCAGCATCTATTAGTAATATTTTGTATCTCTTGTATATAATGGCTAAAAAATTGTTTCTAAAATAAATTAACTAAACCCGATATTTCATTGAGTGAGACGATTCCGAAACCAGTTTTTCTCCCAACTAGAGCGATTTTCTCGCCAAGCCTGCTCGAACGAGAGCCCGCCTCAAGGTAGGTTAGGTAGAGAGATCTGCTTGAGAGCGGCACATCAGAGGAACAAAAAATCTCGCCTGCATTTCGAGTCGGGTCACTCAGGTGGCTCATTTGGTAGCAGGTGTGCTGCGCACGCACACGAGACAGACGGAAAATCAGATTCAGTTCCGAGTCAGCCCTCGCCGATCCAAGAGTGACTCTTCAAGCGAGTGTGTCTCCTCCGCCATATAATGCTCAACTATGGTGAGGGTCCCACGCCGGCCAGTCCGGCAGTGGTCAACCGGCGGAGGGCCAGAGGGAGCGAGCAGAGGTTCCCGTGCTCCCAGCAGTCGGTCCTCAGCGCCATCGACCGGTTCGTCAAGTCAGTCAACAACATGGATGCCACCGTCCTGGTTCCGTCTAAGCTGAGGGACATGGAGGTCCAGAACCGCCGGAAGAACTGCCCGCCCCCGCCTGGTCTTCAGCACCAGGACCTGTACAGTTTCTACTCCATGCTGAAAGACGTCAAAAACGAATTGTTGTGGGGTCCGACTTCCCTGGGGACCACGCTCTTTCCCGTCGCAGGAACCCTGAGCGGAATGTCCAGCCTCAGCGGAATGTCCAGTCCCCGGAGACCGCCCATGAGCATGATGAGCATGAGCATGACCGCCGGCATGACCATGGGCATGCCGATGGGCATGACCACGCCGCGTCAGCCCTCGGACGATGGACTTGGCAGTAGTACCGGATGCTCTTCCGACCAGGACACTGATAGTGATTTCGAAAGTATAATGACAGATCGCGAAAGTATGATCATGGAGCAGACATCGCACTTGGCGACTGCTTTCCGACATCACCTCCATGGACTCCACGCCATCTTACACCAACTGGCAGACTCTGCGGATTATCTGTCCAGTCGGTACCAGGAAGAGATCGAAGCCCCCTAAGTGCATAGAGAAGGACTGGTATTGTTTCCTCGACTGACTGTACGAATAAACGCGCCTCGGGCAGTAGATGTTTCTTCGTGCTTCGTTGCTCAACTTAAAAAAAAGAAAAGTAATAATAATTTTCATGTTTTATAAAAATTAAAGTTCATTTATGAATATCGTCAAAGCATCACTTCCTGGTAATATCAGTTGTGTGAATCTAACAAGAAATCTCGTCAATATATCTTTTAATAATCATACCTAAAACCGTTTAGAACAAATTCTGTTAACATTGGAAGTATTACATCATCATGGATTACGTGCATGAAAGTGTAACTTTGTTAATAACTTTTTGTGCTCTCAGTAATTAAGAAAAAAATCAGTGCCAGTACCCCAAACGTGTTATTCTTTGTTTTGATTTTGTGCTTATTTTCTTGTGATGATATTTGAAAAATGAATTCAGCTACAGTCGATATCTTCAAATATATTATTATATTATAACAAAATTTCTATTTAAAACGACAAGGTTTTGCTTCAAAAAATTACTTTTGAAAGTTTTTTTTAAAAATTTGTTCAGTGCTTTAAAAAAACAATGTTTTTACTTTTAATTCGATCTATTTTCCAAAATTGTATGACATTAAACCGAAAATAACATAATTATTTAAAAATTAGCAAAAGAAAAGGTAAAGGATTTATCATTTTAGTGCCACTACAAAGAACCATGGTGAAGGATTTAAAGAAACTTCCCAAAAGAATATTCTTTCGGGCAGAAGTGGATTTTTCTGGTTTTTCTTCTTATAAGCTACAACACGAGAGGTGTGCCTTAATTTAAACTGGACAAGTTCTTGACATTTTATTTTTACTTTCTGGTTTTTGGAAAATTAAATTCTTCGTACGCTGAACTCTGTGTGTTCAAGGTCTTGGATTATAACTTCTGAGGTGTACTGGCAAACGGGGGAATGTCATACTAATAGGCGTCATTGGTCAAAATTGTCTGTCATACATTTATGCATTTTTTAATCTTCTATTTGTGTTTTTGTCGGAGCATCTATGCCGATATCTGATGCATATCGGACACTTATAATCATAAAACTAGTCTCAATTATAAGCCAAACGTGAGAGATTTTTATTGTGTGTTTGCGACTTGGATGAATTTATTGCATTTTGGAAGATTTGTGACTGGAATTTTTTTTTAGGAACTTCTTTTTTAACATTTTCTTACATCTCATTGGATTTTATTCCGATTTCATAGTGGAACAATTTGGATGTATCTACACCTTCTACGGATTGAATAACTTGTGGTTTTAATGCGAGCTTTATTTTTGTTCTGGAAGATTTTGATGACCACCGGTATTATTTGTAATGACATCATGGATAAGATCAAAATGGTGCCTATTTTATACATCAGCAAGTACAAGTTCCACACTATGTATGTAAGTACTATTAAAATTTCTATTTTAAGTTTTATAAACATTTAGGGTTTTTTAATGTTTTTATATTTTAAATATAGTAAAAATAATTAACGTAGATACAATAACTTTTTCTAAGCATATTCATGAGAATAATTTAGACCTATCCTAAAAGAAAATATATTAAGTACAAAGTAATCCAAATAACAAATGAAATTAAAATTACACCGTAAAACTAAAATTTTAGTCAACAGTGTTACTATTTTTATAAGTATTTTCTCAGTAATACATGTTGAACCTAAAATTGTCTTAAGTTCAATATATAGCACTAGAAAAATATATAATATATATAAAAATTAGAAACACGCACAAAGTATAAAATACTATTATAATCGAAAGATGTTAAGAGGTAATTAATTTAGCATAAAATATTAATTTTTGAAAATAAAATTTCCTTGAGTAAATTTCAAAATTTAGTATTCGCAAAAATCCACTAAGAAATGAAATATCTTCTGATAAAAATCAAAGTGACAATTCGAGAGTATAATTTTTTGAAAGAGCAAAAATTTACTTTTCAAATTTAAATTAACGTTGTTTAAAAAAAAGGTAAAAGCAGTTTCAGAATAATAAAACAAAAATAAATTATTCGTATATATTATAAGCACGTACGCAATTTCGTCTCTAGTTGACTAAGTAATGTTCATTTTAATTTCCCGGTAAATCTAAAGCAACTCGTTTTATAAATAGTCATAGTAACAAAAACACATTACTCCAAGATTTTAATCTTAAAAACTTGCCAATTGTAAATTCAAATTTAAGGAAACGATGACAATACGTGTCAAATTATCATTTTACCCCAAAATAAACTACTCATATAGTAAACTCCTGAAGATTTACTAATTCGCTTATGGTAATAATTAAACGAATGCGTAAATCTTTGCGTTCATAAGAGAATGTTATGTATTTAGATTTGTTGAATACTAATTACCATATAAAACCTGTATGACTTGTTTACTTTTAAAACGTGTTTTTAACAGGTTAAAAAGAAACCATAAAAATACTAAAATTTAAGTTACAAATAACATTTAAATAACTGTGTTGTTATAATAATAAACTAACTTAAGAGATCCTTTTTATGTATGTATGTGTTTGGTAAATTAATATAGGTGTAAAAATTCGAAGATTCACTATTAAGAAAACAATTAATTGTCTTTTGATGACTTCAGTGAACCAGATTAACTTAAACCACTTTATTTTATAATAGTACATTAATAAGGAATTTTGGAAATATACTAATCTACATTTTAAATATTTTGATTGTTGAGTCTCGCAAGGTCTCAAAGAAAAGAGACAGATTGCATTAGTCATTAGACCAGTTTTATATTTTCGATAAATTAATGCTAGATAGGTTAGTGGTGAAAAGGTGTTGTTTTATACAAAAATATTTGAAGTGAAAATACAATTTTTAAACATATTTGACGTGTTTAGAGCTTTTATACGTAGAAGTTTCTGCAATAAACGTGGATCATTACACGCATAAAGTGTGTCATTCGTTTTTCTGAAGGAAAAAATGAAAATAAATATTCATTTTGAAGAGGATTTTATAGAGAAAAACAGACAAAACATATTGGATTATTAAATTTAAAGATAGTTAATTATAATATATTTAATGTAATAGTATAAGCAAAACCCACTTTGTATTTCCGCATATTTTTGAAAATAGATAAAAATGACCAATTTTTAAATACTTATATATTAAAATGTTTTAGTCTCCACCCCCTCACACACACACAAAAAAAAAAACTTTTCTGTTTCGCATTCGCTTTTCAAATAGTTTTTGGTACTGAAGTTCTCTTCATAAAAGAAACCTATTTCTAATTTTCAGGACTAAACTTTTCCGAAATTAGCTTACCACCCATTTGATGTCAAATAACGGTACACTTAACTCAATATGCAATGTTCAATAAGGGAATCCAATTCAACAAGACTCTAAAAAAATGACTTAAAAATATCATTCCAAAAAATGTTTGAAAGGTTCGAAATGAATTCTTTTTATTAATTAATCTACCATCATTAATATTTTTAAAGTCCGGAAAAGTCCCATCCTAATTTATGTAGTACAATAGAGCAGAAGATATGGAAAAATTTATTATATTTCAGGATCTGATATTTAGATCACATTGATGTTTGTCAAACCTTTTTTTAGTAGGAGTTGAGCGGTAAAACTTTTTTACTGCAGTCACATTGACCCATTTCCTTTAAAACTTGTTTTACTGCCGAAACTGGGCGCTTTTCACAAAAAGACAAAACTCTTCGAGATAGTTTTGGAACTGAAAATAGACTAGCTCTAATATTACGGATGTTAAACTCTGCTTTATTTTGTGCCAGTTGTAATTGTAACAGCTTATGTTTTGTAGCAATATTAGAATTAAAGATGCACAGAAATGCTTTTGCTGTCCCTTGTGAATAATCTAAAAGATATTTGATTTTTCGTAATTTTTTGAAAAATCGTAAGAACTAATTCTCTTTAATTCGAGAATCTTCTTCAATATTAATGCATGGAAGATCTAAATACCCATATTCTAAAACAAGTCCAGTATGAATTTTCCTTGTTTTAAATTACTTATTAAAAACTTGAGAGATTAAAATTATGCATGATCATTATTTATTCTACTTGATAATCTGCTAGGTGAATGAATTAAAATAATTATTTTTGCATTGCATTCTGGTTTTTCTTCAAATTGTACCTTATAAAACAATACAAAATTAATTTAATGACTTTTCTTTAATTGATACTGCAAATTCACACGATTTGCAGATTCGCTAGTGGTTAAATAATATGGAATTATGTAACTAGCATTTCAGGAACAGATAGAGCTGATGCTACTGCGTAAAAAGTTGATCTCCTTAAAATATTAGAAATAACAAATGAAAACATATTTTCATACATATAAAGAAGTCTGATGGTAGCTTGCAGATATTATGCAATGAATAATAAAGGGGAATTTACATTATTAAAGCGTAAGTACTTTTTGTAAAATGCCAAAAAACTTAATCAACTTCAATTTCGATAGACATAAAGGTTCTTTCTAGTTTGAAAAAAAATTAACTAAATCCATTCATGAACTTATAGACTCAATAAAAAATAATAATAGTCATTAATATTTAAATTATTGGTACATAACTGAATGTTTTTGTTGCTTGTTTCATTTTTTTTAAAATTTCTCTTTTCTTTTTTAATTTCGTGCTTTATTTATTATTCATCCTTTTATCAGTTTTTTTCTTAGTTTCGTCAATCTTTCGTTTTCTGCCTTTGTGGTGATTGTTCTTCTTTTATAATTTTCCATACATACTGTTCTCAAGCTTTTTTTTTTTTTTATAATCGGAATAGAAAATTTCAATATTTCTTCTCTACGGCTTGTGTTTAATTTCATTCTTTTTTAGTCTTATTTTACATTGATTCAAGAAGTTCCTTTGCAGGACTCAATATTAGTCCACCTTTTGGTACCATTTTTGGTATTTTAAATGCAGTTATTAATTTTTCGTCAGCTTAAATTGTTATTGTGAGTTTTACTTACTTGCTCTATTCAGCTAGTAATAAAAGATTATAATATAATCATAAGAAGATTAATAAAATAATATAATCTTCTTTCGTAATATCAAACATACACAGTACTTTAGAGTTATATCTATCCACACACACACACATAATATAACGGTTCAACCATTATTTACCGAGAAAACATTTTTAAGTGCAGTTATTAATTAAAAAATAAGTAAGCATTCGTTGTTCCAAATAACAAAATTTTCTGAAATACTTTTTGCAATTATGACAATATCAATTGCCTTTGTTTATCAAAACAATTCCAAATTTCTGGTGTAATTTTTGAGTATTTCAATTTAGATATAGTGTGAAAAAGTTGAGTTTAATTGGTTGGAGTTTTGCTGATATGAAAAGCGGAAGTTGGATGTTTGTATACCGTAAAAGAAAATTGATTGATTATTTACGTTTTGTATTATTTGATTCCCAGTAGGTAATTAGTGTCTTTAAATATTTTATGTAATTTTCTTCAAAGTAAGACGAATATTCTAGAGGATATTGAAATTTAACTACGATAATTGTACTTTAAAAAGGTATAATTCAACATTTTAAAAATCTCATTGCTTCTTAAATGAAGTTCCCACTCTTTTTAACAAGATATTATACTTAAAAAGATTCAAACTTTTTAGTTTTCTAGAAGTGACGTTTAATATAGTTTTTGATATTTTGGATCACAGAGTAATTCACAAATGCGTAATTATGCCACATTTGAGGTTTTCGACATAGACTGTAAAATTATTGCACTTTGTTGTTGTTAACTTCTTCAATATTCTTTATTGTCAAAAAAGTGATTAAAGTTTAAGAACATTAACTTGAGATAAAATATAAAGTATGATCTTTAATCATGATAAGTCAATTTATATAGTATAAATTAATCTATTATTAAATAATATAAGATAATTTATACTATATAAATTATTTAATAATAGATTAAACAATTTAAAACGTGTAAGATAAGTTTCATACTTTTAATAATAATTGGAGTAAACTTTTGTAAGGGTGTGTGCATACTGTCGTAGTACTGAGGCATCACAAGACGTGGATGCAATATGGCATGCTTCGACGTAAATTAGATAAAGCAATTTGTTAATGACAAAAATTAACTTTTGATCACAAACTGTCAACAGATTTTCAATAAACTGCTTGATAAAATTTACATATGTTTAGCAACACTAAAAAATAAGATTGTTTAAAGTCTAAGGAAATATTAATTTATTAAAACTCCCCTCTTGTTTTAACAACTCATGATAACTGATGAGTAAAAACCCAAGTTTTTGAATTTCAGCAAGCACTTAAAATAACTATAATTTAAAATTCTATAAAATTCAATAACTTACGAAACTTTCACCTCGGTCTGTTTGAATTAGAGGGAGTAAATTTTGAATAGTTTAAATTTCTGGATCACGCAGTATGTAATGATAATTCATCACTAAAATTATTTTATAGACGTTTGGCACCAAAATGTGTCACGAATTTTACTATTCAGTTTGTTTTTCTGGAAAAAAATTTCGTAACCTAGTACCGTCGTTTCATAACCTGTGAAACTTTAAAGGTTTATTTTTTTAAGAGTCAAGATAGATGAGTGTGAATATTAATATCTGATGAAGTATTAATTTGCATATCTTGAAGTACGCATTAAAATAAGGAAAAAAATGCCTTTTAGTGTTTAATTTTAATCTGTTTACAGTTGCGATTCTCTGCCATATAGTATAAAACATTAGGCACATTTTTTAATAAAAAAAGAAAGATCGTTAAATTCTAAAATTGGAATTTGAGTTGAGTTTGAGTTTTGTGTTATGGCAAGCCTACACAAGGCACATATGACTAAGGGGAGAAAGTGCCTCGGTCAGAGAACTTTTTTAGAGGTTCTACGGCGTTCAGTGTCTTAATCCACTGGGCTGTGATGGGGCAAGATTGGAATTTGAAAAACGCATAAAAAACAACGAGTTATTGAAAATATACAAGCATAACAATTTATGTCATTAAAAATAAAGCAAACAAAGAACAACGAGTTTATTAAAAAGAAAGAAAGGAAGGCAAATAACTGATAACTTCCGCCACGAAATTATGGAAATTTTCGAATTTATGTTTCTGTACTGAGAAAAACGCTTTCTGTCTAGTTTCTCTTTTCAAGATCGTACACTTTTTAAACACGCGTAAGTTTCATTTTGTGTTATTTTATTTAAAAAAAGTACTCAAACTCGCAAAGATTTTGTAATGACTAATAAAATTGTGAAGGGCTTAAAAATTTACCTGATTTTAGAAAGATATTTACCTCACATTGTGAATCCCGAAAATTCTGAACAAAAGTTACCAACTTCAAATAACTTAGCGTGTGACTGCAAAGTTATTTGAAGTCACACGCTCTTCATAATCATACAGTGGTGGCAAAAAGTCCTGAACACACTTAATTTTTTGCTTGATTTTTGTGGTTGACTTAATTTTTCGTTATGAAATTATCGAAATGTTTTAATTATTGTTAGTGATTCTAATGTGTTCTTAACACTTTCCAACGAGGCTGAAAAGTGTTTATGATTTCGGTTTGTCTGTCTGTCCGTCCGTTATCCAACAGCAGTAAATATCCACCGATTACTGCGAAATTTATATATGTTATTCCTACGTATCGTACCATGTACCCTGTTGAAAAAGGTGTATGTAGGATTTAGAGCTCTTTTACAGGTGCACCGAAAATAATTCAATACATTATGCTTTATGAACAGTCATTATTTAAAGCGTGTGTTAGGGATATTCGACTATTTCATACTAAAAAAAAATAGGTGTATGTTATTAAGGATTACAAAATAAAACTCTCCATCGAAAATACTGTCTCTGTGATTTCTAGTTCTTTTACAAGATCGCCCAAAAGAAATACAATATATTATGTCTAAAATTTTTGCTTCCAACCCCTTATCTTGTTTCAATAATATAAGAGAAAACGTTTTGCTTAAAATTTTAGCTCAATTAAACAATACGGTACAATTCGCCAGTTTTGAATGCAGCTTCGTCCCTGCGGTAAAACACGAATGAAAAACTTTCTTACACTTAGAGTCTATAGTTTAAATTGACATTTTTCTGTGTTCTCTTCTCCATGCAAATAATTTTTTTGAATGAATTAAAATCAAATGGGATTTTCGATGCTACGTAGTTAATCTTTACGCTTGTTGTATGTTTATGATGATCTTCAGTGGCTGTATATTGTTACTCACAACCTTTTAACTACAAATCAAAAAAGTTAATTATTGAGTTACTGCAGCCCAGTTGTTTCACAAACTTCTACTATCAAATCTTAACTATCTGACTGCAAACTTGCGAGTGCTTCGGAGTGGCACACGATCTGAAAACACAGTATCTTTACAAAAATTTTTAAAGAAGTATGTCCATTAAATTTTATGTTTTGTTTTAAAAATTTAAAAATAAACAAACTGCCCATTCACAATTCTTGATTTCTATATTTTAAGTATATTAAGATTGTGCGTAGACTTTTTTATACATAAATATGACATATTTTATATGATTTTTTTTTACAAGCCTAGAGCAAAATAATGAAATCAAGCTCTTTTTTAAAAATATAATTTTGTTTGTTCGAAAAAAAAATCTTAATTATAATTTTCCATGCATAATTTTATAACATATATAGTGAGGAGCATGTAAAAGCATTATATACCTCTATTTAAAACACAACAAGCCTTAGCTTTCTAGTTTTAGGGGAGCAACCGTACTATATGGTTTTGTAAACAATTCCTCTGCATCGATATATTTCAAATTTCTGTTGCTTACACTTGGCATCTCTGAACGTATGCTTGATCTGTTGATTTTACGTTTCAGAATGCCCAATGCAGCGTTTCTCAAGCGTTGACTTTTGAGTTCTATTTCTGAGACAGTCGACAGGACTTCCTCTTAAAAGATCCGGATTAGACGGATTTCACTTTCCTCTGCTTCAGAAGCGGCATATGTTTTCCTTCAATTATTAAACTTAATTTATGAAAATTTTACATGTGCGATTAGTTTAAATCAAGTTCAAAGGCATCAGAATTATATATTCAGATCCTATAGTTATTTACTTACGCATCGTTTCCTGCACAGGGAGACGGAAGGTGCCTGGTTCAAAACCAAGTCGCGTCCGCCGACCTAACCGTTCGGAATTTTCCGTGGTTTCCTGCGAAATTTAGCTTAAATATGGGTTAGGACCCCTAAGAAAGACACCCCACGGAGGGCATCCCGCCCCCTGCCTGGATCTCACGTGTACATAAATGGTCGTAATCCCACAACACAACACAAACGCTCATCATTTCTTATTTGTGTGAGTATAAGAATTGGGGGTCAAGTATCCCCAACGGTTTTGAAAACTTTGTTCGTATGATCGAGTGTATCATTAAATGAAATCAGTTTTTGCCAATTGAAATCGGATTTCAATTGAATATATTAGCATTTTAAAAAAAATAATCATTTTAACCAACTGGTATCAATAATTCTTTAGGAGGCCAGTAGCCAAATAAATAAATAAATAAATAAGTAAAATAAAATAAAATAAAATAAACCAGCCCAAAACAGTTCTGACATAACTGGCTGAAAGAACCAGCCGTTTCAGTAAACTTCTACCTCTGTGGCACGAGATGGGCTATTCGATTGACCGACATGTTGTTGGTAGTTAAATGGATCGATGGCAGCGGCTGTACTTTTTCAGATTTGGGTCCATTTAACTATTTTGCGACTAGCAATGGATGCCCTGATATAAGCTGGTAAATAAAGCGCGCGTCGAAGGGTTAAAGGAACTCTTTAATTGCGACGCTTTATTTATCTTTAAAGAAAAAAAGAAGAAAACTTTACAGACGAAGCAAGAGGATTTTCGAAACTAAGTCACATTCTCTTTAATTTTTTCCCCACCACATCTCTTACAGCAGAGGATAAGAGCAAAAACAAAACACAGCGGGACGAATGATGCATAACTCTTTTTGCCGTTCCAGACGAGCAGTTGCAGTTGCGTATTTATGGAAATGGTTATGCTTTGCTGGATTCCGAAAGCAGACAAGAATCGTTTTTTCCCAAGTTCACTCCGTTTTCCTCATCTTCGCATTACTGAAGGCTGGATTGCAGCCAGACGCTTTTAAACTGGGAGCGCGCTCTTTTGTGTGTGTGTGGCTCTCAATTGATTTCACGTTAATGTACTCAACAAAGCGTCATTCGCTTTACGAAATTTAACTTTATAAATATGTCATACTATTGCAAGATAATTAACCCTTTGAGGCGCAACCCTTTCCCAATGCTGAAAAAAGGGCAGCCGTTGCCATCGCTCGACTTAACTACCAGCAAGATGAAGGACGATCGAGACGTTCATCGCATGCCACAGATCTAGAGACGCTTTTTTGACGGCAGCTGGCTGTGCCGGGCACAGCCAGGTGTCACCAAAAAAAGGGTCTCTAGATCTGTGGCATGCGATGAACGTCTCGATCGTCCTTCATCTTGCTGGTAGTTAAGTCGAGCGATGGCAATGGCTGCCCTTTTTTCAGCATTGGGCAATCTATCCAGCTGTTCTCGAATTCTTGCATTTTTCAGCAGATGTCAGTGCTGTTAAAAAGAATCGTGACACTTTGTTTACGGGAAAGGACGTGCTGCTAAAAAGTAAAGGATTCTCGTGGAGCTATGACACCCGCAACTATTTTATAGAAATCAAATCTATTCTTCCTGACTGGCAACAGTCAAAACGTCAGAGTTTGGTGTTCCCAGAGCGGGAACACTGCGCGTTAAAGGGTTAAACTGGAAGCGCGCTCTTTTGTGTGTGTGGCTCTCAATTGATTTCACGTAAATGTACTCAACACCGCGTCATTCGCTTTACGAAATTTAACTTTATAAATATGTCATACTATTGCAAGATAATTTAATCATTTTTTTAGAATTACATTTCATATCAAATGCTATTGCAAACTAAATTACGAAAAATCTAAAGTATATTTTCGTATTTTCCACATAAGATTAAAATATACAGTGAACCCCACCGTACCGAGACAATATTTGGCTGCACAGATGGGGTGGCCGCTCTGAACTCATGGGCGCCCATAGGAATTTTTCTAGGGGAGGGGGGGGGGGGCAAACTACAAAAAAAATTCTTGAGGGGGGGGGGGCAAATTTCAAACTTTTAACAAATTTAGTTCTGGTTTTGCCATTTGTATGCATCATGAGACATTAACCTAAAACTCTAGGAGGGGGGGGGCGAAGTGTCCTACCTTGCCCCCGCTTATGGGCGCCCATGTCTGAAGGGTTTTATTTACTATTATAAGATAATTGCTATAATGCGTAATATAAACAAGTCTGACACATATTCCTTATTTAAAATGAAATTTAAAACTTATCTAAAGAGAAAATAGTATGCTTTCTTACATTAAAAAAAAAAGGATACAATTTGTGTCTGTTTTTTTACTTTTCTCTGAAACAACCATTTTTTCCAAGTCCATTTTCTGCTTTAAAAAGCAGATCTCTAACTGATTAGCTTGTAACCGCTTCGGAATTTTCGATAATTTCATCGATTTTCCCTAAAGTCGCTTGTGTTGAAAGTTTAGCTTACTCGCCATTACAAAGATCGGGAAATTCCTCGTCTGGGACGGAATTAGCGCCTGAAATGCACAAGAATTCATTTGTAAAAGCGTTTATATATGTTACCGTTAAAGTATATAATGCAGTTATTTCATAGAATACCTAGTTATTCCAGGAAATAACTGATCGTGTCCGTTAAAGTGTGTAATATGTTAATAATTTGACACTTTAACTAGTTATTCTATGAAATAACTAGGTATTCTATAAATTAACTAATGAGAGACAACCAACTGGTATCAATAATTCTTTAGGAGGCCAGTATTCTATAAATTAACTAATGAGAGACAACCAACTGGTATCAATAATTCTTTAGGAGGCCAGTAGCCAAAAAAAAAATATATATATAAATAAATAAATAAAATAAAATAAAATAAAATAAACCAGCCCAAAACAGTTCTGACATAACTGCCTGAAAGAACCAGCCGTTTAAAATAAACAATTTAGCGATATTTCTACATCCGGTACTTCTTCGATTTTAATAATTTTTTGTTCGCAGACACTGAACTGGGATCGGGAATATAATTGTTTTATGCGGCCGTTTCTTGTGCCTAATTGAGTCGTTGACATTTTGAGAGTATAGCGAAAAAGTATTCTCGTTGTTTTATGCTTTGGTATTATTGCCGTCCTTCAAAAATTATTTTTATTTGAATTCGAAATTAACGCTTTTTTCCCCCGCTACTTTCCATATTGTTAAACGAAACGTAAATGTACCTTACACTAAAAAGCGATATATATGATATAGATTATTTTACACTTTAACGGGCTGCAGATCGTTATTCTATGAAATAACTAGTTAAACCATGAAATACAAGAGAGTTTTACACTTTAACGGACACGATCAGTTATTTCATGAAATAACTAGGTATTCTATAAAATAACGGATTTCATACTTTAACGGTAACATATACACAAACATACTGTTTGTGTCAGGGGTGAGAAACCGTGGGAATGGACTTCGCAAGTTATTCCTGCGTCTTATTTTCGACCATAAACCTGACCTTAAGTTTTTCCCGCTCAAAATTAAAGCAGGGAGTGAGTAGAATTTGCCGAAAAATGAGTTTGGCGATCCCACTCGGTGGCCGTTTAGAGGGGTTCAGGTGGCCGCTGATAGAGGTTATTTTAACATTAGGTCTATGAGCCGAAAAATCCGTGCCATGAAAAATTGGCCGTTTAGAGGGGTGGCCGCTCGAAGAGGTTTTACTCTCTCTATATATAAATACACACAGGGTGATTCGAAATTAGTTTTACTAAGTTTTAGGAGGGGTAGAATACACCAAGACGGTTCAGAATCACATAGAAATGCGGCGTCGGAAACTTCGTCTTCATCTACCTGTTAATAACCACTTTGGAGGAAGTGTTGAAGTTTGCGACGGTTTTGTTAACCAAGTTTCATAAACAATGGGCTTTCCTCTGGCAATTTCATCAATGTAATAAAAGCCAAAATTCTGAATTAACAATTTTTATCAAGTGCAATAGGTGAAAGATGGATTAGTTTTTGAAAAACCGTGGTTGGAAAACTTACTATTACTTGAACACTTCTTCTAAAGTGATTATTAACAGGTACATGAAGACAACGTTCCCGAGCCCGCATTGCTATGCAATTCTCAACCGTCTTGGTGCATCCTACCCCTCCTAAAAGTTTGTTAAACTAATTTCGAATCACATATATAACTATAGCGAGATAATCTCTGCAATCCCTGTCAGGTTAAAACGAAAATTTTTTACTTGAAGTTTTAAAGATCTTGACTGATCTTAAAAAAAACAAAACAACAGCATTAGTTAAAAAAACTCGAGCGAGATAATCCCTGTAATCCCTGTCAGCTTAAAATGAAATTTTTTTTAAAAAGTTTTAAAGATCTTGACTGATCTTTAAAAAAAATGAAACCCATAATGAAATTTTGAAAATTATTCCAGAGAAACTTATTTTTCAGATATAATATATTGTGTATTATTTTAAACATACAATATATTATATGTTTAAGTATTTTGTCTGAATTTTTCATAATTCTTCCAGGTTTGCCGTTTGTTATAGAGTGTATAATACATATGACAAACATAAATTCTAAAAATGTTTTTTGAGTGTATGACGCATTTCGTTTAAGCTTTAGACTGTTTCTAAATTGCATTGTTTATTTAAGAAACTGAGTGCTTTGGTATTGCGTGACATTCTACGTTTCTTAAGAGACAGGATTTTATTTTCCTGTGATTGTTTGACGTATTTTGATGTGCTTGCAGCTCATATTTTAAAAATTGGCACTTAAATTTACACTCATTACTTAAATTGAGAGTTTCAATTTACTGTGCGTTTTTTCAGTATCTGTAATGTTTATTTCAAAGGTTATGTTAGCACTGTCAGAAACAGTACGTATTTATGAATCGCCGTTTTCATTGATATTCATACATTTTATGTTAGAAACTAAAAATAGATACTTGAAAACCCGCATGCGAATTTGTGTTGTAAAATATTTTTCAGTTTTAAAGCATTAATTAAGATATTTTTTTAGCATTAGAATAGTATCTTATAAAGACAAGAAAACTTATTTTTTGACTAAGAGTAAAACGGTAAATATAGTGAATCTTTTAAAATCTTTTTTTTTTTTTTCAATCTTCATAAAGATAAAAAGGGAAAAGACTTGAGTAATGTTACAGCAAAATTAAATGTTTATGTTGTAAACAAAAACTTTTCACGGCAACTCGGGTTATTCCTTTTTTATTTTACCTGAAAAAATTTGATGTGTTAAGATATTTTTTCTGCAGATACTGCGTATTTTCAATGTAATGAATATGAAATTTCCCACGAAAAATAACGCGTGCATTTTTTCGATTTGCTGCATTTAAATTATTAATTACAACAGAAACATTAATTTAATCTCATTTAGTGAAAGAAGAAAGTAACATTAATGTACTAAAACTTTATTCATTACAATTTGGGTTAAAATTCTCTGAATATACCATTAATTTTGCTCTACTGCCTAGATAAAACTTGTTAGGCTGTTCAAAGGTTTGCATTCGCGTTTTTCCTTATTGAAGTTTCTACTTTTTATAATTTACTGTTTTTATGTCACTGAAACTGCATTGCATTGTTGAAATAACCTTATATTTTCTCCATTTTATAGACGCTAGTCTCTAAGCGTAGTCACCTGCATAATGCACCGATATTCTAGTTGACCTGGATTTTTACGTTGATCTTTTCAAATTAAACAACTATAAGGCTATCTTAGTAAATCAGTCATTAAAAGGATATGGAAATGACTGTGACTTAAATTATTTTATGCAAAATGCTACCAAAATTAATGAGCTGTAAACTTTAGCTCGTTCCGTTTTAAATGAAAATTTTACAAAAAGTGTTCCATTTTACATGTAAGTATGTCTACTGAAGAGTTTTTGCGGACTTTAGAGCTAATTAAATACTTAGAAATGCTCTGTATAACTGGCCCAAAAATTGCGCGGAAGAATTTGTAATAATTGAAAATTCTTTTACTGCAAAAGCTTGAAAATACTGGGCGATTTTGAAAATTTGTGAGTAAAATAGAAAATCTTATTTTTTTAAAAGGTGGACATTTTAAATCAAAGTATGATTTTATGGAAACAAATCTGAATTTTTAATTTAATAATAGTAATAATAAGGAATAATACACGAATGTGTATAGATGTGTATACATTTATCTTAATATTTTTGACACCTCTTAAGATATAATTCTCAAGTACATTATTTCATTAGTATATAGGGTACACATTTACTAACTGGGATTTTTTTTACGTGGGTCGTACACAAATTTAAAAAGCGTAACTTTCTGAAAATTCACGACCTTAATTCTACCTTATTTTTAGCATTCTTTTCAGTTTAGATTGTTCATTTGTCTCAACGGAAAAAATAATTAAAGCGTGTCACAATCTTTCGTTGGACACCCTGTATACTGGTAACGTGTTTTTAAATTAAAGAAAACGTTACATATCGACATCGTTCTACAACAGCTCTGTTTGATCCAGATGAAGTCCTTGGGGGTAAATGTAATGGGTAAAAATGTAAGAATGTGAAGAAAAAAAAAACTTGAGGTCACTTCATTCTAGAAAAACTAGAAATTAAAAACAAACTGGTTATGACGCGTTCATCGTAACATCTTTTAAGTAAGGAATGTCACCAAGCGGTCATACCAAGATTAATGACAATGCAGTTGCAAAATGTACCATATATGTCTTGAGACAAAGTTTAGCCATTTCGTAAAGAGAGAAGAGAAATTCTAGAGGTCGATCAATCCTATTCGGGAGTAAGTGTTTTCGTCAATTTTGATGGACTGTTGAAGACTATGTTGCTGCAACTGTTTAATTAAGAGGTTCGATATTGGTTAACGGCACTTTATGAAAACTGTACTGAAATTTTCCATCAAGAAATACAAAAATCACATGCCCCCGACTTTTCTTTTACTTAGTAATCGTTTTTAATGAATGGATATGTCAATGTATTCTTTGTAATCCCAGACAATTACGGACATGCGAAAATTGGTCATATGGTGTTCAAATAGTGTAACATAGTGTTCTTTTCTTTTCCTTACAAGGTGTAAATTATGGTCTAGGAGTGAAAGAAATTGCTTACCTTTGGTATAACAAGAACATTTATGACACTGACCTTCAATCCGAAACAATTATTATTAATACAGTTTGGTAAACTTGATTACGTCTATTTAAGAGTTTCAACAAGAGAGGCAAAATCGTCTCGCTTGCGCCAAACTTGGGGCATTGGATGATTTCAAGACGCGCATTGCATCCTTCTACATGCTTATTGTTTATATATATATATATATTAAGTTTTTTTTAATAATTTCGCGTCCGGAAATATTTGATTTCTTATAATTTATGATATTACATCAAAAGAAAACATTTACACTCTCCAAAAATCGAATCTTCTCTGATCCCCTACGAAAAATCCCAAAAATTAATTCTCAGAATACTTCCTCAGAACGGCAATTTCAATTTTATGTTTACACGTTATTACTTTTCTTCCCTAAACAAAAGCCATATTCATATTTTCCAACTCCACCCATGAAACTGAGGAAGTGAAAAAGACGATTAAGTTGTATGTCTCACCTGAGCTCGTCCGTGGAAAAAAAAAAAAAAAATGGCGCATGATACGAAAAAGGTTGGCCATCCCTGAATTAGAAATCTGAGGATTGGATATTTTGATTATGGTCTTTTGTGCTTAACCTTACTCTTGTTTAAAAATAGAAACAGCTCTGCCTGGGTGTGAAATATAGAGACCGTTTTGAAACATAGATGATTAATTGTAACACAAGATATTTATATACTGTTATTTTTTTCTAACCAAGGTATTCATAAATAATGTTACAACAAATTTTTATTTAAAAAAATATAACAATTGTAAAAACTTTTAACTTCACATTGAAATGTATACTTGTAACCACTCAGGTAGCGAAAGCTTGAAATGCAATTTGTAAATTGACAAAAATTTGTAAACCTTCTGCACTTTGTAAGCAAAAAGAGGTCTGTGACCCGTAGAGATGCCGAACCTGGCCCCTGTACGTAGTTTCTCCGGATAGTAGTTGTTGGAGACTGGCAAGCAATGCCTTAAACCCGTTTGGGTCGCCATCCAATCCTTCGCAGACCTTTGATTGCTATCTATTGAAAGGGAACCGGACCTCTTTTATCTTTTATGCTATATTTTATTAAATCCACAAAAGTTCCGTATGGATTGTTGGACATTGATGCATACATGTCGACCTTGATGTATGACCCATCTCATAACTGTAGATCAAGAATTAGTTAACGTTAAATATCCATTTTGTAGTATATTAAATGAGAACGTATATCTTGTTCAAGGTCAATATTTAAACTTTAGACTAAAATTGTTTCTTAAGCAGTCCATTATCACTGTACGCTAGGCATGCCTAAACAATCACCACTCATAGACTTTTAATGCATTGAGGATGTCCATAGACCTTAAAGAATGGAAAGACTTTTGGGCTACCCTTTCCAATGCAATCCAGAAGAAATATGCACAGCTATAGATGCTCATTTTAAATACAAAATTTCAATATCTACGGATAATCGTTTTTGAGTTATGGTAGATGCGTTACGTACTGACGTACGTCTAAGCTAGTCATAATTGATTCACCATTGGTCAAACTGGATACTACATGCACACATGCATACGTTCGTACATAAATATATACGGGCGAGTTTAGAGATAGTCAAAATCTGAATGCTGAAAATTTTCGCAATTGCAGTGCTTTCATTACTTAGTACAAGGAAATTAAAAAAAGAAAATTCTCATAGCTAAATAAAATAAGTTATTTATAAGTGCTAGATGAGCATCCATAGATGTTCGGGGATAAGGTCACTATAAAAAATTTGGGTCTTTTTTCTGATCTTTAAGTGAGATATTTTTTTCAAAACATTAAGTGAGAATATTTTTTTAGATGTTACACGAGAAACATTAAATGAATATCTGAAGAACTTTGGCTACTTAGAATTCTTATCGGATTAAGGTGAATTTTTAAAATTAGTTACACAATTTATTTTTAGTTAACTATTCACAGAAATTCCCTAAAAATCCAGAATCCCATGCATTTCTAGGTGTTTAAAATAGCTAATTTCTTTCTACTCATCTGAGTCATTATTTAAAGTTTAACGGTATTATTAAGTTGAAAAATAAAAAAATCTGTAAATCGTGTTTCGATTTTGAAATTTTATTAAAGAAGCGGTAATTTTACTCTAAATTTATTTTACTCATTAGTACAAAGTTTCAAGCTGATAAGTTCAAAGGTAGAACTGCATAAAAGACATATCGAAATAAAATGGCAGGTAGATTTTTTGTTTATATATCTGACTTTATTTAAAACTACGGAATTTGAAGTTTCACCTCCCTTCAGTTGTTTTGTTAAGGCAAAGCACACACTAGGGCTATCTGCCAGAGGAATAAATGAATTTAGTGGAGGACTTTTTAAGACGTTACAGCGCGTATTCACGTTACATCTAGAGAAGTTCCAAAAAATGTGCTAAAAATTACAAAGACCGATTATTAGTAACACCGGACCTTTCCACTTTAATCATCTACCAATGTTCAGGGTCTTATCCACTCGGCCATTCACCTCCCTTCAGGCTGCTCAAACTATACGCTTATTATAATCATACTAACATATAAATGTCAATGTTTGTAGTATCAGGTTGTAACGAAAGTTTTCCGCCATATCTCCCTGAAAAACTAACTTCTAACTCCTTAGATAACTGATTTTGAACTTTCGGTACCAAACCTGCACAGTGTCACATGATACAACAATAGTACTTAAAGCTGTACTCATAATTTGTTGATATTATGTAGCTGACTTTTTGCAACACAAATGGAAGTAAATGATGGTTCTAATCTTCTAGAGTGATAGTTCCATTTGGGACACCTTATACTTAATGATAAATATATTTTTTACAGATTTCACAACACAGTGTTATAAAGTAAGCCTCTTTCTTTCAAATGCCAAAAATCGTTTGACAAAACATGAGCAAATACGCCAACGCGAACTGTGTGCTGACGATGTTTGCGGTGGCGGGAAACTTTCGTTACAACCTAATATTTATGTTTATTACTCTTTCACGCTGAAACAGTTTGACGGTGTTGGATGAAATTTGGAATAAAGACAGTTAAAGTCCTGGATTAACATATGTAGGCTACTTTTTATTGCGCAAAAAACTCACTGTTCTTATAATACACTAAACACTATCTTTTATATATATATAAAAGAATACATACGATACTTATCCTATAGGGCCGCCCCTGTTTGTAACCATCTTAATTTTAAATTTCATTCAGAAGCTGAGAGATTTCAGTGCCGAGGAAACCTTTGAGAAACAGGATTCTCTCCTAGCAAGGTTTATTAAGATGGCGAATCAACTAGTCGCCGGAGGAGGTCTGTATATATAAAGTTTTTATGTATTCTTTCTTCCTTCATATATTTATTTAACGACATTGTTAAAAGTATCTAAAGTGTAACTCTTCAATTTGATAAATGCCAAGACTAGCAGAAAAATTCGTTAATTGTGGAATTATTTAACTGGAGGGTATTACGTTATTACTATTATTACTACTACTATTATTATTATTATTATTATTATTATTATTATTATAAAGATGCAAAATGTGTAAAGTAAGTATTCGAACTGATGATTTTTTTAGATAAGCATCCTTTTTTTAATGCAAGATAAAGTGTTTCGTATAAATAATACAAAAACTTTGTTTTTACACTCATGTCCATAAATTAAGGATAATTCAGAATCACACAGAAATTGATCTCTAAAATAAAAATTTCACCTGTGGAATGATCACACACATCTTGAAGAAGAATATGCAAATTACAGGAAACCACCAGATGGCGTGGATGGTACGTCACAATGACGAGAGTGTAAGAGAGGGGTATATAAGGAATGGTGGCAAAAAAGTAAAATTGTTCACAAGCGCTGTGAAAGCCTTTCAGTGCAAAAACCGCATAGTTATGGCACAAAGGAGGCATTTGGATGATGTTTTACGTGGCAGAATTATCGGAAGACTGGAATGTGGACGTACCCAGCTGGAAGTATCCGAGGAACTTGGAATCGCCCAGAGTGTCATCTCCAGGCTTTGGCAACGATTCCAAGATGATGGTAATGTGAGTAGACGTTACAGCACAGGTCGCCCCGAGTTACAACGCCGAATGAGGACCGCTATTTGGCAGTTACTGCCAAAAGAAACAGACGGAGTACAGCATCAGACCTGTCTCGTCAGCTCTCTTCAGCTACCGGTACGACAGTTTCAAGGCAGACCGTGTACAGACGCTTAGAGCACATTGGTCTATATGCTCGTAGGCCTGTCAGATGTGTTCCACTTACCGCAACTCACTGTCGCCTGCGATTAACCTGGAGTAGAGAGCATGCATTGTGGACACCGCAACAGTGGTCTTGTGTGATGTTTTCCGACGAGTCCAGGTTTAGTTTGGAGTCTGATTCTTGCCGGACATTCATCTGGAGAGCGCCAGGTACCCGTTACCACCAAGAGAACACCATTGAAAGACACCGTTACGGTGGTGCAGGATGGCTCGTTTGGGGAGGAATTATTCTTGGTTCCAGAACTGACCTGCATGTTCAGAGTGTAACGATGACAGGCCACATCTATCGGAATGTCATTCTGGAACAACATGTACGTTTGTTTCGGGGCGCCATGGGTGCGGAATTTGTGTTTATGGATGACAACGCCCGTCCTCACCGTGCAAACATTGTAGACGAATGCCTTCAATCGGAGGATATCACCCGTATGCATTGGCCAGCATACTCACCGGACTTGAATCCAATAGAGCATGTGTGGGATGTGCTTGGCCGACGAATTGCAGCCCGTCAACCCCCTCCCACCTGTCTACCGGAACTTCGGAGTGCATTATTGCTTGATGAGTGGTGTAATATTCCCCAAGATCAGATTGATCATTTGATACTCAGCATGCCTAGGCGTTGTCAGGCCTGTATTGCATCGTCCGGGAGACATACTCCGTATTAACCATCCTACTAACTATGTTATACTGTTTTTTGTAAATAGATTCTTTTTTGAAATTTGGTCAAGGGAGTAAAACTTGCAATTTTTATTAATTATGTCAAACGTATAGCATCTTTTTTGCTCTTTACTTTTTGTTTAATAAATAGACTTTACAAATAAGTCAAATTTGTTTTGCTTCTTTCTCTTTCTTTGCCTGAACTTCATTATCCTTAATTTATGGACATGAGTGTAATTCGCAAGTCATAAAATTAATGTTCATGGTTTCTAGACAGAAGGGAAAAAATCTTTGAGAATTTAGTTTAAAGTTGTATATTTTCGTGGTGAAATAATAATAGAAAATAATTCGGGTTGCGTAAATTACTTTAGTTAATTTCACACTTCAGTTTTATTCTCTAATTTATTATCTATAATTTGTTTAAGATTTTGTGAAAATTAGAGAATAATGGACAAAAAGTTGTTTGATAGTTGAAAAATTAGAATAAGGGACTACTTGGAGCATTCCTTTAATATAGAAATAGTCAGAGCAATATAAACGTTGTTTTTGTATGAATTTTATTGTACATTCTATTTTTTTTTATTTCGAATCAATGCATTGCCTATTATAAAAAAAGATAAATTAATTGATTGCGTCGTGAATTCACCAGTTTTAGGACTGTCTAGTGGCTTATTATTATACTGCTTATTTCCAAACACCCTTCCCATAAAAATAGATTGCATCCTGATTGTCTAAATTCTTTGTTGTTGAAATCTTAAACGAAGTTGAAAGCTTAAAATAAAACTAGCGCTACTTGTTACCTTAAGGTAATTTCTTTAAAGTAACATTTTTAATTTCACAATCCAATTTCGTATTTTAGATAATAATCCTATTATTATTGCATTTTATATCCACGTGATTATTCGCATTCATTTATTGAGAATGCACCGTCACAGTTAAGGATAATCAAGGATATGTTTATTTATACTCCGACACGTGGAGAAACGTCGTTACAGATACAGTTGTTACACAGTTTCACAGCGACTCATGCGGCAATGCAGAAACACAAATGACTTACGCTTCCTATGGGAAAAGAATGGCAAGGATCTTTATTAAGACTGCTATTTGAAATATATTGTTTTATTGATGTTTTGCGCATTACAAAGAAGGATAAGGAGCGAAGAGTAAGTTATGAAGAGACTATTTTCTGAAAGTTTGGACCATGGAAATATGAATAAGTTGAGTCGGCATCACTTATCTGACAGTGAAGCCAAAACTGCAACCGAGCCGTCAAATCACTTAAGAGCTTTTTAACCCTTTGAGGCGCAACTCTTTCCCAATGCTGAAAAAAGGGCAGCCGTTGCCATCGCTCGACTTAACTACCAGCAAGATGGCGGACGATCGAAACGTTCATCGCGTGCCACAGATCTAGAGACCCTTTCTTAACGCAGCTGGCTGTGCTGCACAGCCAGCTGTCGTCAAAAAGTGTCTCTAGATCTGCGGCACGCGATGAACGTTTCGATCGTCCGCCATCTTGCCGGTAGTTAAGTCGAGCGATGGCAACGGTTGCCCCTTTTTTTCAGCATTGGGCAATCTATCCAGCTGTTCTCGCATTCTTCCATTTTTCAGCAGATGCCAGTGCTGTTAAAAATAATCGTGACCATTTTTTTTACGGGAAATGACGTGCTAAAAAGTAAAGGATTCTCGTGGAGCTATGTCACCCGCAACTATTTTTATAGAAATCAAATCTATTTTTCGTGACTGGCGACAGACAAAACGTCAGAGTTTGGTGTTCCCAGAGCGGGAACACTACGCGTTAAAGGGTTAAACTGTGGATCGCGGGACCTGATGTAGGGGTCGCCAAAAATTTTAGCAATTTTGGTATTTCCTTAACTTATTATAATAATTTTACGACATTTTCGTCTTTAACTACCATAAAATCAAAGTGTCGATCAAATCTAAAGACTATTGAAGAAGTGCTTTGTCCTGTGTGGTGTCGACTATTTTGCTAAGATTCGATAATATAATTATAAATAAACAGGCACACTCTTCCCGTTGGTACTCTATCCTCACATATGTGATGTTAGAAGTAAGTGGGTTTCCTCAGTAGTGAACTTCTAAGTGGCTACACTTAATGGCTAATGTTTAAATTTATCCAATTGATTGAATTTATTTTTATAATTGTATTATATTTTTAAGGTTATTACTTATTTTAAAATTTCACATCGTTCTATATCTTAAAATTAAACTTAATGACCTAAAACTACAATAGTGTGTTACCGTACAAGTGAAGAAACTGACAGTGTCACTCACTCGTATATGGGATTTGCGCAATTCTTATGGGGTTCCACAAAATTTTCGTAAATATTATGGGGTCTCCACACGAATTTCATTTTGTGATATCCCGAATTTAATTTAATAAAGGGAAACTTATCCACTCTTATTTTTTAAGTACTTTTTTAAAACATTTTTTTTCATGGTATTGAAGTTCATGTAGACCACCTTAAAGACGAATCCGCAGTACTTAAGATTGTGAAGATCGTATATTCTTATAGTCGACTTTTTTAACTGAATTATTTGAAAATTGTACACATGTGCAGTTACATTTCAGTAGATATCTATATTATTGATTACATCTATGCTTTTAACAATTTTATTTTATAGGATAGGAAAACTATGTTATTATTATAATAAAGTTGTATATATAACAGTGTGACTTATCTCATACAGGTCAGACCGAAAGTCATTTACCCAATTTATACAAATAAGATAAACTGAGGCTGAACCACGGTGAGATAAACCGACATATGATTTTGTTTTAAGAGTATATTACTCCAATAAGATGCATCTTTGAAATACAAATCATTTGATATAAAGCTAGCACGTTTGCTATTTCATATTTTAATAAGCTGGAATTAATAGAAAATTCTGGCTTTCATAATTTTATTAGTTTCCTAGATTTAATTGTTATTTATAAATATAATTTACTTATTTTTGATACGTATGATAAATGTAATGACTTAGTTTTAATGTCATGATTTTGCTTCGTTTAATTCCTGATGCTGTTTTTATAAACATGTTTCCAAATATAGCAATATTAATTAAATAGAATGTATGATTCATGTTGAAAATATTACATTTTTATTTAGCACTCTAAAGTACTAATACATTATGAACTTGGAAAACAAGTTCTACTTATTTTGGAATGAAATTGAGAAAGATAATTTTTGTTTTTCTCTCCTAAGTGAGTTACTCCCAAATTAGTGTCAAGCTATTTGATTCTTCATCAGGTACGATGAATCAAAGAAATTTTTCAGTGTAAAGTACATAAACAATAGAAAGAAACCTTAATATGTATAATGTGTTATCTTATAAATTATTAATGTTGGAAGAAATTAAAGTAAAAATAATTATAAATATAGATTTCTATTTATAAAATTTATAATATTTAAAAAAATATATTTTGATGTTTCACATGTCATAACCAACACCCAACAAGCTAATGCATATGCCAGTTAATTTAAGAACTTAATTGTACTTTGAGAGACCATTTAAAGGACTAAATCAAAATTTACGTCCGATACGGACAATAATTTGCAGCATTTGGAATAAATTATCAGACTTTTCCCCACAAATTGGAAAAAAGAAACCATCGGTTTTCTTAAGTGTATACAGATTTTAAACTGATGAATATCAGTATTAAACTTAAGAGTTAAGGTATAAAAACTACTTATTGAAGGAAAAAGAAAAAATAAGCGAAAGAGACTATAAAATATTATCATAACTTGAAAAAAAAGTCGAATGCGAAAAAATTAAACATTATACTTACATCACCAAATGAAATTACGTGCGCTATATTCAATGACTGATTAAAATATAATGACGAAAAAAAGTGCTGGAACCCCTGAAAGTATTTTTGGAATTAAGAATTAAACCAATTTTTTTTTAATTACTAGGGGCCAAGGCCCCTAGACTCGCTACGCTCGCTTTTCGTATGAGGCATTCGGCTCCGTATAATACTTATTCGTAAAAAAGACAGAATTTCAACAGACAAATCCCAAAGGTTGGATCAGATGGAATGTTACTGAGCTACACGTCACTTGGCTCTTGCATGCTCATTCGTACATAAAAATTTAAACTTCGCACTACAGTAGACCACTCCCCCATATCACGGTAGATATTTTGTTATTAGGAATCCGTGTTGTACGGGTCCTGAGCTATATTCCACCTGGAGTGCGGACTCCGCGTATAATCGCTTGAAAAATTATTTGCTCTTCCCAGAAAAACAGTGATATTTAATGTTGTCATTCAAAAGTTATATTAATTAGGAGTTAAAGCGTAATAAAATCAGAACATCTGTTTGAGTTATATTTTTAATTATGCAAAACCTATTGGACACCTTGCGTATTTGCCACCCACGGCGATTTTTCATTATTTGACGACTTGTGTATATGTACAGTTAATAATGATCTCTAAGAAAATAGTAACTTTACGTGCTTTCTTTGATAAAAACTACGGAGCAGCTGGGATAGCTTGCCACTAATGGCGACTTTTCATTATTTGGCGAGTTACACATGCTCACGACCTATGATTACTGCTCATGCAAGGTTCCCGGAAAACCGTTATCCATATTTTCATATACACAATCCTTTGCAGATTGGCTTATTTAGCACCACAAATTATATCATCTCGCCGCACTGGCAAATATCCAAAACGTAGTAGCCAACGTAGTTAACGCCACCAAATATGTCTACTGGTAGGAAATATTCCAGCTGGACCAAACCGACTTTAAAATAATCTGCACTTTAATTATTTTTCATTTTCAAGATACTGGGTTCCAGCATTCTGGAACTCGAAGCTTATTCACCAATGCTTGGAAAGATACTATTTTGCCAAATCATTCCTAATGCCAAGATGTCGCTTTTAAAATCAGTTACAATTAGCTATTCTGTTTTGGAAAAACGAATAGTCGCTACTTCTAAACTCCTGTTGTCTAAGCGAACTTACTATTTGAAAATTCTCAACTTTGTGTAACACACTTTGAGATTTATTTCATATACTTTTTAATTTGGCGTAAAATGGGCGTAATTCTAACTCATGTTTGTAAATTTCACGCGATTCTAGATACTTGGAAACGCTTTATTGCAAAGGAATAAATGATTTTATGCCAAATCTGGCAACCTTTATGTTTATCTTTTCAGTTTTTTATTAATATCTTCTAAAACTATTCGATTTTCGAAATTTAAGTCAGCTTAGCCGGTTCCTCGGAATTTTTCGAGTCTGTGGGCACCTTAGTCGAAACTCAAATCTCCACGATTTAGGAGGAGATAGGCCAACAAGCTTTGACAGGGCCAGCGGCCTTTACTTTTTTTTTTAATAGAGAGATACTGGAATCATGCAAAAAAGTTATTAAACATTAAATTGTCACAAAAGAAAATTAAGTATAGTATTGAAGAACTACAGTCAAACCTTGTTAACATAGGGTTTAATAATTCATGAGTTTAGCTTAGCGCTCGGCTTTACCGTTAATTCCGACTTTTGCAACTCATAAATTGCTGAATACGGCTTTAAAATAATTTCACTTTAAATAAAGATAAATGTGCATTTAAAATGAAACAAGTTTTCAGAGTAAAGATATTATTTTATTTTTCCTTTGTGACTACAGAGAGGAGAAAGAAAATGTATATGAATATAGGAAATTTTATTGTTTGATTTACACTAAAAATCTGTCTCTCTGTTTAATAACTATCGACCTCAACTACTACATATTCACAGGATGAGACTTCAGACTGTATTTTGAAATTTTATTTTTAATTACGATTCTCTTTTATTTTTAATTACGATTCGGAATTCCCAAAGTGTTAATGAAAGAATATACTTGTTTTCCTTGTTTTAAATTTTACTTTACTTCCAATATTGAAGCACGCTAATCAGGGGCGTAGCCAGGGGGGGGGATATCAGGATATATCCCCCCCCGAAATGTTTGGATTACTGATGAAATTCTGTCTATTTATACACATATAAGTTCATATCCCCCCCCGAAATTTTTTTCCAGGCGCATATCCCCCCCCCGAAAAATTTTCCTGGCTACGCGCCTGACGCTAATAAAACCAAAACCAGGCGTAAAATTTCCACGTAGTTTCAACTTGGAACTTTGTTTTTTCAACTTTGTTAATTATTTTTTTTATTGTTCTATAATTCCTCTAAAAACAAGTCATGTTAATAAATTCAGAAAGGATAACGCTTATTCGTTCAAAATATAACATTTCAAGGCTGCATTCTTAGAGAAGTAAACATTTTGCTATTTCTTATTTTAAGATGAATCAATGTTAAGAAAACAATTGATAGTTATTACACTAAAAATAATAAAGAAGTCAGAAACAAAGTATGCACAACGACAACTAAAAATTTCGTCATAATTAGTGTCTCATTGTAATCTTCCATTAAACGAAACATTAGCATATACCTAAACATGTTACATGTGAGTCATGTAACCCGAAATTATCTCAAGAACACTTTGTTTCTTCATTGATGTTACCCAAACCTTGAAAAATGGCAAAAAATTAGGTGATGACCTACAATACTCTTTGGGTCACTCTTTTCCTAATGGCGGTTGGCATAATCAGAGCGCAACTGGAAGTTACAAATTTAGACAATGCAGTCGGTCTCTCTCCACAACACAACACCGATCGAAGCCAAGCAATCCAATGAAATGTGATTAAGAACTCTGCAAAGCGAAAATTTCTCATCCGCTGCGGAATTTTTTTTTTATATTGAGGACTTTTTAAAAGTCATTTTGCGGTTTCTCGGTGAAAGTGGGTTCCCCCAAGGTCACTTTATTTAGCAATGGGCGAGTGCATTTCGCCCGTTCTGTTCGGCATTGTTGTACTACACCGGCTTTTCAGTGAATTACGTCATTATTCTACTTATGACGATGAAATATCCGTAAGAATGCGGATACGAAAAGTGCAATAATTTGTAAAAATCGAAATGCATGTATTTGTTTTGCAATTTCCCCCCCCCCAAAAGCTGGTTTTCTCTGCTGTAATTTATTTGGTTGTTAAATAAACTCTCATAAATAAACTCAGTTTTGTCTGTTCGGCTGTGTGTCTATGTTTAAATTATAAGAGTAGCTGTAGTTTATAATTGCTTTTCTAATCTTTGGGCTGGTTAGACTTTCAATAAGCTACTTCTTTAGATATTTTTTATGAGTGACTCAATTAAATATCAATGACTTGGATTTAGTATTATTTTTTATTTCCCTTGTTTATGTTTATTATAATTGTGAAGACGGAATCACAGTGCCATTTTTCTGTTCTCTATAAGAGTAGCATGGCGAAGGGAGTGAGAGTTTCAAATTTCTCTCATTAAGAACACCCATAAAAAATTTTTATGGTCATGTTACCTCCAATATTCAATCTTCTTGTTCGAATAAAAGAAATTCATTTTCAATCGAATTTTACAGATTCGAATATCGTATTTAAGAACATAAGTATACATTTAGTCCTTTTTTGTTGCAACATTAAATTTTTTCACTTTAAATAGTTAAATCTATTTATCTCTCTATTTGTATATATCGCTTTGAATGTGAAGCGACGTAATGACGATCATTTTTGGTTTACTTCTATATTAATTGTTAAAATATCAGTGTGCATAAATAAAAACTATATATTTCTAAGGAAAGAGCGCGATTTGGGGGAAAAAATGAAAATTCTGATTTTAAAATACTTATATTTTTAGAATTTTGTAAAAGAATAAAGTTATTTGATTTGGTGAATGTTTGTTTAATAGTTCTTTGGGTTGAGGAAAATCTCCGGTGTATATTATTAAAATAACGTTATAGATTCAGTAATTTTAGAATCAAAAACATCATTTTTAAGCAGAAGAAAATTAAAATAAGAAAATCCAAATTTATTTTAAAACGGGTTAAAAACTGTATGATTGTAATAGAAATTGCCATGGATATCATACCTAGAAAAGTGAAAGCTGCTTCAGAAAATTTGAAATACGTCTACATTTTAATATTGGTCTCCTGTATTTTACTTTCACTGTTGAGCTAACTGATTTTTTAAAATTTATAAAACGTCATACAATTGTTTTATACATTTTCTGCATCTGTGAGTTTATTAAATATGGGGATTATCTTTTAAGTTATTTATCCAGATAAACTGTACATCGCTCACAAGAAAAATAATCCTTTTTTTTCCCTAAACAGGAAAAAAATACTAATATATATATATATATATATATATATATTGTAATCTAATCACTTCTGTAATAATAGAAGGTTGGCATGCATGATTAGATAGAAAATTAATTCACCAATCTTACTTTAAGCGGATAATTTCACAAGAGCTCACGTGGAAAAAACGACGGCTATGTATATAGAAAACGTATCTGCTAAAATATGAAATTCTAGTGAAATGGAAGAATTTCTGCAGATGATTATCTTTGAGATTTCGCTCTGTGAACGTGTTGCATTTCAGTGATTCAGCCTTCACCTACAATGAAAGCTATTATCTAAAGCCAAACATAGAGCTTTATTTATAACACGAAACGAAATTATTAAGCACACAACAAAGATTCGACTGCACAAAAAAATTTAAAAAGAAGAAATTCAACCTCATATTACGAATTATTAAAGAGATTGGAAAGTAAAGAGCCTTTCGAATTCCAGTTTTCAACCAGCGGAAACTTCTGAAGTTAATAATACAAAAATTGGCATGGTTTGTAACGTCGATAAGAGAGACCTTTCCAAAATCTATGGGCGCAAGGGGCGAAAACGTTGTTTTCATATAGTATTTCTCACTATCCGAAAGAAACGCCTCAGGTTGTATGGTGGTTAGTGCACCACACTCTAAGACTATGGGCCCAGGTTCGTCTCCCGTCTTAGATTCGTTTGCTCTTTTTGTAATTCCTTCATAGGGAGTAACGTTGGCCACCTACCGCGCGCCCCTATAATAGAATGGCTAACACTCCCCGCCTTAGTGGTGGCCGATGCCTTGTCAGCTAATTCCCAGTATTATAAAGAAAGAAAAAAAAAGATATTCCTAAAATTATTACTGTGAAATGTAACGCACACGAATACTTAAAATTTAATTTCAGGATATTTTGAAATTCGTCCTTCAAGGAGGGTGGGTGGTCACATTCCGCTTTTATTCTATATTTAACTTGAAAGAAAAATAGTTATCTACAAAATTCTTGCTTTAAAATGTAACTAATATGAATCCACTGTTTTGGCACGACTGCTTTGTACTTACAAACTTATTTGCTTGAATTTTATATTAAAGAAAAAAGAAGAAACAAAAACAAAAGACGACATTACTTTCTGGTATACCTTATAATTCTTTAGGTATAAATAACAATATACCTAATAACGGAAAATAAACCTGTCTCGCCACGAAAAACAGCCAAAAAAGGGTTGTTTGTTTACCAGGAGAGGACAGCTCACATCACTGTATTAGTCGTTTAGAGCCACATACGTCCTTTCCGAAGTTTCCCGCCACAATTTGGAACTTCATAAGTAGGTTGGGGACTTCTAAATATTGGTACCCCGCGGAAACTGCTAGCGACTGCTGAGAGGACTTTCGGAACCACGGATTTAACGGGCACGTTCACTACATGTACACGGTGGTCTTTAGTGGTGCATCGGAATCGAACCCGCAACCTTCCAGTTACGAGTCCAGTGCCTTAAACACTGGGCTAAAACTAGATTTGTCTCGTCTCGCAAAATCCCTGTATTGTGTAATGATAAAGCCTTCTGTCTTAGTTCGCATCCATCCCTATCGTTTTGTGGCGAACTTTTTTCAAATCTTGCGATCGCTTATTTACTCACGTCTAGTCAAACTATATAGTTTTGAAATTTGATAGGTTTCCGGGGACTAATGCAATATTATTAAAAAAGTTGGACTCTCTATCTATTTTAAACCTAATAAAATATTAAAATTTCAGTCACACTATGAATAGCAAACACCAGTGGCGTAGCCAGAAATTTTTATTGGGGTGGGGTTTTGCGACTACTCCCAGGTAGCACATACAGGTTGTCAGTACGGGATTACCACGTCTTACATTGTGCAAAACGCGTTCTAGTACAAAATTTGTGCTTCGCTAATTGAGCTTCACGTTTTACTCTAGTACTCCGAAGTAGCCACTATGAAAGATTTTCTTATTGGGACTGCTCAACGTACAGACAACAGATTTTTCAACCCGTTCTACAATCCACGTACGCTACCACATACTAAAGAGGCTCAATGTAGTACAAAAACGATGACAAAAATACCCGGTAGAGGGACACTACCGAAATTATCCCCGTGGCTTAAACCAGTGAGAAGAAGTTCCAAGATACCTCAACCAAACCAGTGTTGTTGTTTGCCGCCAAAGACTGGTGGTTGGACATTTTGCTGTGTTGTACCTTAATAAAGTAGGCGTTTTGTTTATTTAAAATATATGTATACGAGATAAAATACTTTAAGAAACTTCAATCCTATTAATTAGCCGTCGATTCAAATAAACAACGAAACTGATTCAAAAAAGCTGTAGAATATCGGTTATTTACTTAATTTTATAGTACGTCCTGCATAATTAGTCATACAACGTTTTAAGTACGTGTGGAGAACACTGAACTGGACCTACATTTTGACGAGTATTGTACGTGTTTTGTCCGGACGTTCTGACCTAAGTGACACTGTAAATCTGTACGGGATGGTAACATGCTATCTGAACGTGGAAATTACGGCCTTTGTGCTACTTGGGCTGCAACTCACATATATGCATGCGTGTCTGTTATAAGGGAGTGAAGAATATATATTTTGTATGGCAAAAAATTCCTCATGGGAGGGTTGTGACCCCCCTAACCCTTCCCCTTGGTTTCGCCACTGCCAAGCACACATGTCTGTAACAAGTCTTGTGCATGTGTCAGGATGGCCGAGCAGTCTAACGGCCTTATTCACCAGACACTTTATCTGCAGATAAATCGAAAGAATCGTGTTAAATTTGTCGGTAATATTACCCTTTTTCATCTGACCCATGAATTTAACGTGGGTGTTTGGATTTATTCGCTTGTGAAGAGATTGGTGAATCAGGCCGTAAGATGCATAGGTTAACCCTAGGCTCTTGCAAAAATTGAATTTGAATTCCACTCCTGACAGTCACTGCATTTTTTTTTAACGTTTGAGTTTATTGTTACGTGAATATATTCGAATAAAAGTGCTTACTTAAAAAGTTTGTTTTATATATAAATATAACTTATATACATATCTGTCTTCATGAAGTGAAATCAACATATCTCAGCATTAGGGATATCATCCAGACGGTATTATATCCACGGTACTGAAGACATCAAAAGCAAAATCTAGTTCAGGATGTCAGCTAGCTTTGAAGGATTCTAATTCAGTTCTGAAAAAAAAAGAAAAAACATGTCATCATCATTCTTTTTTCAATATAAAGTTCATATCATTCATCTTTTCATTTGAAATGCTTTAGTGATACAAAATCTAAATCTAGACTACGGTCCCGAACTATTCAGGTTAAGATATGACCAGACAAAAGTTGAAAAATATATAAATAAAAGACTATTGATCGGATCCTGATTTTCCGCTCTCTTACTGCACTACACAAGCAAGACTTGAAGTTTTACTGAGAGAGAGAGAAAAAAAAATCATTTGACTTCAGTTGACAATGACTGATTTATTTTATTTTATTTTATTTTATTTTTTGAGCGCTTCAGTGCTATGAGGTGAGAAGGAGAGGCAGGTCACTTTAAAATTACCTTAGGAAGTGAGTTTTCAATAATTCCGTGTATCCGCACTCCCTTTGCAGATATATGCAATAGGAAGCAATAGGAGCATGGGAGACCACATCTGTAGTCCCCCAGATATCTCTTCTTATGTATGGTAAACATTTGTAAAGTACACAAAAATTTCTAGCATTTTTTAGTAAGTACCAAAGTGTCTGAAAACGCGAGATGACCCCCCCCTCCCTACAAATGCGAAAGCCTGCACCCCTCAAAAGTACTCATATGGGCACACATGGGTGAATAAGTAATATTCATGAGAGTTATAGTAAATTGGCTTAATAAACGTATTCTCATTACGTATAAGTCGGCCAAACTGAAGTTTAAGGCAAATTTTATGACCGAAACATCTGTTAGTGCGGATCACACCTCCTTGGCGAACGTGCTCCATTTGCCAAGGTGGCGCAACTGAAGACAGCAGAACTAAAATACATTTGTAACGTCAAAAACTCATACAACCTTTGCAGAGTTACTTAAGCTCGTTAACCCTTTGAGGCGCAACCCTTTCCCAATGCTGAAAAAAGGGCAGCCGTTGCCATCGCTCGTGGCTGTGCACAGCCAGCTGTCGTCAAAAAAGGATCTCTACATCTGTGGCACGCGATGAACGTTTCGATCGTCCGCCATCTTGCTGGTAGTTAAGTCGAGCGATGGCAACGGCTGCCCTTTTTTCAGCATTGGGCAATCCAACCAGCTGTTCTCGCGTTCTTCCATTTTTCAGCAGATGTCGGTGCTGTTAAAAATAATCGTGACCATTTTTTTACGGGAAATGACGTGCTAAAAAGTAGAGGATTCTCGTGGAGCTATGTCACCCGCAACTATCTTTATAGAAATCAAATCTATTCTTCGTGACTGGCAACAGTCAAAACGTCAGAGTATGGTGTCCTCACGGCGAGGACACCGCGCGTTAAAGGGCTAATACGTGAAGAGGTGACGGAATAGGTCCCTTTAGTGGGAAACGATCTCACCGGAGAGGAAAATGCTTATTGTTTTAATACATTCTTGGTTAATTTCCATAAAATAATGTCAGTTGATTAGTGCTCAGAAACTATTTGAGTGTCGTTTGAAATTAGAAAAAAAGTAAGATTAAATTACATGAAACTAAATTTATTAAGCTACTAAAACGTGAAACTTGAAAGTAAACTTTGAAGTATAAGGCTTTGGATGGGAAATTGCTCAAGGAGAAATATGCACTGAAAATCTACAAATTATCGCAATCAACAGTATCTAGTACCTTCGTAGTTATCTACAGTTAATGTATATATTTATCTAGAAATTTTAGCTTTCCAAATTTTTGTTTCAATTTATCGTTGTAAAAATAAAAATCCCCTTTTAAATAGAAGAAAGAGTCGATAAAAAATAACGCTGAGTTGAAACAACTAGTTGGATGAGATTCTCTAAATAATGTAACTATCATAAAATTACTTGTGTAAACAAATACCGAAGATGGAAAATAATTATTTGACACAATAATAATGATTAATCAAGACAATTTCTTACAGAAATTCTGAAAAAAGTAATTCATATGTGGACTCTTAGGTTGTGGTCACTCGTAACGTCATATCGCATATTCTAGTCAGTTTTACATTACAAAAAATATCAGAACGGAAGGTACTGAAGAATATAACATTTTAAAAAGTTTAACCAAAGAACAAGGCTAGATAATATAATATGTAATGTAAGAATTACTAAGCAAAATTAAACTAACAATAAGTGAGTATTTCATATTTTAAGCATTGCAATGTAAAAATAAGACCAATAATTATTAAAAAGAGATATTGATGTGAAAGGCCTTTTCTTTTCGGTATGGTATACTTATGGTACACAGTACGCTTGCTCGTTTTGAATCAGTGTCTTCCGACCACAGGTACGTGGGACTATGTTCGCAACAAATCTAATTTATTGAAAAAGAAGCACCAGTAAATTCCGCGCCAACTTAAAATTGTACACTCATGTCCATAAATTAAGGATAATTCAGAATCACACAGAAATTGATCTCTAAAATAAAAATTTCACCTGTGGAATGATCACACACATCTTAAAGAAGAATATGCAAAATACAGGAAACCACCAGATGGCGTGGATGGTACGTCACAATGACGAGAGTGTAAGAGAGGGGTATATAAGGAATGGTGGCAAAGAAGTAAAATTGTTCACAAGCGCTGTGAAAGCCTTTCAGTGCAAAAACCGCATAGTTATGGCACAAAGGAGGCATTTGGATGATGTTTTACGTGGCAGAATTATCGGACGACTGGAATGTGGACGTACCCAGCTGGAAGTATCCGAGGAACTTGGAATCGCCCAGAGTGTCATCTCCAGGCTTTGGCAACGATTCCAAGATGATGGTAATGTGAGTAGACGTTACAGCACAGGTCGCCCCCGAGTTACAACGCCGAATGAGGACCGCTATTTGGCAGTTACTGCCAAAAGAAACAGACGGAGTACAGCATCAGACCTGTCTCGTCAGCTCTCTTCAGCTACCGGTACGACAGTTTCAAGGCAGACCGTGTACAGACGCTTAGGGCACATTGGTCTATATGCTCGTAGGCCTGTCAGATGTGTTCCACTTACCGCAACTCACTGTCGCCTGCGATTAACCTGGAGTAGAGAGGATGCATTGTGGACACCGCAACAGTGGTCTTGTGTGATGTTTTCCGACGAGTCCAGGTTTAGTTCGGAGTCTGATTCTCGCCGGACATTCAACTGGAGAGCGCCAGGTACCCGTTACCACCAAGAGAACACCATTGAAAGACACCGTTACGGTGGTGCAGGATGGCTCGTTTGGGGAGGAATTATTCTTGGTTCCAGAACTGACCTGCATGTTCAGAGTGTAACGATGACAGGCCACATCTATCGGGATGTCATTCTGGAACAACATGTACGTTTGTTTCGGGGCGCCATGGGTGCTGAATTTGTGTTTATGGATGACAACGCCCGTCCTCACCGTGCAAACATTGTAGACGAATGCCTTCAATCGGAGGATATCACCCGTATGCATTGGCCAGCATACTCACCGGACTTGAATCCAATAGAGCATGTGTGGGATATGCTTGGCCGACGAATTGCAGCCCGTCAACCCCCTCCCACCTGTCTACCGGAACTTCGGAGTGCATTGCTTGATAAGTGGTGTAATATTCCCCAAGATCAGATTGATCATTTGATACTCAGCATGCCTAGGCGTTGTCAGGCCTGTATTGCATCGTCCGGGAGACATACTCCGTATTAACCATCCTACTAACCATGTTATAGTGTTTTTTGTAAATAGGTTCTTTTTTGAAATTTGGTCAAGGGAGTAAAACTTGCAATTTTTATTAATTATGTCAAACATATAGCATCTTTTTTGCTCTTTACTTTTTGTTTAATAAATAGACTTTACAAATAAGTCAAATTTGTTTTGCTTCTTTCTCTTTCTTTGCCTGAACTTCATTATCCTTAATTTATGGACATGAGTGTATTTGTAAGATGTTTGATTCGATAAATAAAATATTTATTTACACAATGTTATATATTTTTGGCTGAATACAGTCCTGTTTACCAGGTCAGAAGGTGTAAAAAGGTGGGAAACACTGCTCTAAACTAATAGTGCTTTTTTTAAAGTTTCGAACGGCGGGCCTTTTGCCATATAGGCATTGGCCACTACCAAGGCCGGAGTTGTTGGTCTCTTTATTAAAGGGGCACCTAGTAGGTGGACCGACGGCACCCCCTATGAAGGGACGGACACAAATGACAGCAACGCCCAGTCGGGGATCGAACCCCGACCGCCGGGAGTCGAACCCGAAACCGTAGTACGGTGCTTTATCCACCATACAAGCTGGTCGGCCTAATCGTGCAATCGCATTATCCAAGCGGTTAACTTTTGATGCTGTTCTGTTGAAAATGAAATTACGTGCTTAATCAGTTTTTCTTAAATATGCTTTTCATTTCATTAGAAAAAAAGCTGTTATTATTATTATTATTATTATCAAAATCTAATTAATTGTAATAAACCGAACTTTGGACAGTGCCGTATACATATTTTTATTGATTGATGATTTATTTTGAAGGGCCATTTTAAAAAGAGCTCCTTCCACCTAAACAAGCCTCACCATGGCACAATACTTATGTCACTGAAAATGGTCGACGGCCGAAGTGTGAATATACCGGGTTCGCGGGCTCTCATCGCGCTGCTGTCGATCTCACGGTCTGGAGTTTTGGCATGTTTTCTCCAGATGTAACGTAAATACGCGTTAGAACACCTTAGAAAGTCCTCACACCAAGGCATCCCCATCTTTGGCAGATCGCTTTAGAGTAGCGTTGCCATAGTAAAAACAAACCACAAAAAAAAAAAATCCACCTGAACAAAAGTTCAATAAACCAAGTTCTAGACAAACCTCCTTAATCATTTTTTTCTTTTAGCAGGGTCGAATTAAAAAAAAAAAAAGTATTTTTCACTTAAACACAAACATACACTAAAGCAAAATACTATCCTTAAGCATCATCTTTTACTTTACTTTATTATTATTATTAGTACCAGGTTACCGAGCCATGCTCAGAATCTAAAGGCTCCTTAAGTGCAAAATAATGAATACGTAAATGCCTTGGCACGTATCAATAATCTTTATGGTTGCCAAAGATTTTCATCGCTGTCGGATCACCCATACATTATCAGGTAAGCTTTGGTCGGCATTCAATGTTACAATGGCATATACTTTGTTTTGAAGAGGGATGCTAAATATTCGATGGTCGGTGCCATCAGAGTTGAGCAAAAAGTAGTTTAACGTAAGGTGCCCTCTTCCCTTCTGTAGCAGATTAGCGAAGATCTTGGGCGATGCATTCACTAACAGCGTCTTCGTTACTTCAGAAATATATCTGTCCATATTGAGGACGTTCAAATTCAGCATCAAGAATCTGAGTTGGTTGAACTGTCAGATGAATGACTTTATAAAAAAAAATCATCAAGTCTGTTATACACTGTTCGCAACGTAGCAGTGCACACCAAAATCGTTAATAGTTTCACTCGTCATATACTGTGAACAAAGCCATTGTAAAGTATGCTTTCAAATTTCGAATTCTTTGAAATGTGGGTGACATCGAAGAAACAACCACACCAATTCATTAGGAAATTCGGAATGCCTTACATCAATCTTACAGTCCCCAAAATGGTGTCGGTTAATTTTTGTTTTTACTCTTCAGAAAAATGCAAAGCTCCAGGGTGAATGCAATCCATGTTAAAAAGTTTTAAACTATGATAATAAGTACCCACATTTGTGGCAGCTTTGTAGATACTTAGACTGTTTACCCGAAGTATTTGTCGACGTCTAGCTGTTCCATGTCGTTCTCCTTCCAAATACTAATCATCTGTTTAATCTGCTTGTGTTTGAACTGCACGTTCACACATTTGGGCTAAGTGCTGCTGTCGGTGATCATATGTTTCCACAGCTCGTTTTTGAGCTACACTTTCATGCATTTACGTCTTTATAATACATTTATTATGATAATTCTTTACGATTTAAATTGTAAATTTCTCTATAGTGCTTCAATTCAAACATAAAATACTTATTTTTTTCTAATTCAAAGGAAATACATCATGCATAAACAAACTCTACAAACGTAAATTCACTCTTATAGACACATAAATATAGATGCCATAAAAGTATAATCTTACATAAATATGCTTTAAACATAATTTTATTTTATAAATTCACGCTTAAGAAAATAAAAAGTGTAACACAATTTAAATTATTAGTACAAAAGGACACTTCGAAATCATGAAATCAAAAACAGAATAGATCAAAAATATTCTTTTATAATAACCCTAACAGCTACTTAAACGTTGACAATAATAGAACAAACAAATGGACTGAAGAAAATGGACTTCTAACCTCGAATAAATCAAAAATAATCGTTCCTATATAGTTACGCTGATCACTGACTCTGTCACAATTTCAGTTCAACCACTCAAAATAAAACTTTTACCATCCAAACAGATTAAAAATGTATTGTCTAATAACTTAAAATTTACACGGTTCGTTGGTGCGATCAGCCTGAAAATTATCATAATTATGTAAAAAAAAATAGAAAATAATAAGAAAAAGAGGAAAGAAAAAAATAAAGAAAAAATCTGATAATCCACCCGTTCTCTGATTTTTAAGTGTTTTTTTTTTTGTATTTTTAGCTCTATTTCATTTAAGAGAATAAAAAAAGCTAATCATTTGAGTGTCAGAATTATCTATTGCAAGTGACATTGACGTTACATTGAAGTCACGGTTATCAGGCTTTGGAGGAAAAATTACGATTCTAATTCGCTTAAGATAGCTTTTCTAAATTACTACTTAGTTTAACTTTTTTTCAAAAATAAAACGGTTTTCTATGCATTAAGCATGGACATAGGAGAGGATGTTGATACCAAACGAAATGTTTCGAATACGAAATGTTTCTGCAGATTATACAATTCGAATTTCGATGTATAATAAAAATTGAATATGAAGTTATTTGATTTTAAGTGGGTAAATATTAAATATTCTGAGTGTAGACATTCTATCGCCCGCTGTAATTGTCTCCACAAAGGGCTTTATCCTTCAGTTTAATGATAGTACACAACACAAAACAACACAATCTAATCCACGTCTAAATAAGAATTGAAAATTTATTAGAAAAAATCTTAGTAATCAGATTTCAGCCTCCCAATTTACTGCTTCCACATATGGACAACTCCCAGCCTGCGGCCGGATGGGGCCCGCCATGGCTTTTGGACCAGCCTTCAGAACAAGTCAAAACCCTGTATAAAACCTATATAAAACATTCAAACTTCCATATAAATCCGAATTATACGACCCGCGATTTCGCTAACATCTTGAAGTCAGGCCCAGGAGGCCACTATCGTAAAGTTCTGCCCAGGTTGTCCGTACGATGATAAAATAAATGAGTTGAAATCATCAACTGTAGTGAATGAAAACTAAACTGATGCAGCCATCAGTTTAGTTTTCATTCTTCTTATGTAGCTGAATGGTGTAATATATCTAGTTACTAAAATCATCTGCAAAATTAATTTGAATATCGGCTGCGAGCCCAATTTAGGAATCGATCGTATCATTTTTTCATCGGAGTTTCGAACATCGTTTCATTATAAACGGTTGACCCATTAAAAAAAAAAAAAAAAAAAAAAAATCGTCAGGGTAACTACATTTAAATATTTATCGTCAACTTAGCAGAATAAGGCAGTTAAAATAGAATTCAACCTAGTGCCCATTATTTAAAAAAAAATGGAATTTTCATGTTACGTCACAGGATCTTTTTTCATACTGTGAATGACTGAAAAGGGTGTCATTTTCATTTAAATTATTCGGCTAAGCTGAAACTTTTATGCACTTTTGAAATTCGCATCATATGGATCAATAAAATACATGAAAAATATTTATTGTTTTAGTATATACGCGAAAATACATTTAGCTTTACGTTAGTTACAAAAGGATAATTGTAATAAATTCAGGCAATTTTTAACATAAGATTTACGAGTAGTTTTGTATTAATAACTATGAATTAAGAATAATTAAATTATTTACGTATATTACATCAAGGTGCTTGCGGGGATGGCAACGAAGAGTCTTTTCGCTTTTTCTTTCGCTGGTTGCCAGGACGATATTTTGAAATAAAAATAACTTTTTAATTCTAAACAAATTTATGTAGCTGAATGGTGTAATATATCTAGTTACTAAAATATTTATTTGTCTGTGTACTGAAGAACAAGTTCCATTTATTTTGTTTCTTTGCGAAATTAATTTTTACTATTATATATCGATGGCGTGTATTTTTTAATCCGCCCGAAACTTATTTGAGCGTCCCTTTTAGGAAGATTGCATCAATTGTGTTTTTCAAACGCTCAATAGATGGCGCTACCGTCCAAAATTTTTTTAATTTTAAATTTTGAGCGTTTTAGAGTTTTTTCAATCAATTGACCTCGCTCAATCGTTTCAGGGGCCCAAAATACCCCCAGGTACGAAATTTAAAAAGAATCCTTAGAGCAGTTTTCGAGATCGTTCGGACATACACCCCCCCCCCCCCCCCACACACACACACACACACACACAAACATTCCTTCCTCGTTTAATATAAGAGCGGATTTTTTTATTTAGAGGTTGGGGAGATTGCTGAAACTTATTAGACCTCTCCACAAACACAGCGACGGATAATTTTTCTCGATCTACCACTGCGTTCCGAAAAAAAAAAAAAAAAAAAAAAAAAAAAACTCTGTTTTTAGTCTTGGTACACAAATTGAAATAAACGAATAACACCATGGTCTCCAAAAAATTCCAGACGGTCCTTCATAAGCTGCTTTACACACTGCAATAAGCGAAAAAGCTGTGGCGTTTGTGAAATTTTCAGAAAAAATTCTTAAACATGGATCTGAGCTGCAAGATTTTTCGAAGAGTGACACGCTTTGCGAAAATTTCCGATTTTTAAAATTTTTTTCTAAAAGTTTTGAAACTGATACAGATTGATCGTTTATTTCAGTTTGTAGTACAGCATGTAAAGAGACAGTTTCAAAATTTTGAAGTGCCTGGCATAATTAGTTTATTTGTACTTATGTACCAAAATCACATGATTTTTTCGAACAACACCGTTAAGGATGTTGTGTTTTTACCCCCACTTCTTAATTCCACTAAACTTTCGCATTCATCAGTAAATGCACAAAAAATCTTAGGAGGGGGAGGAACTGGGAGACTGCTAGATGGGGCTCAGCCCCTTAGCCACCCCTCTGGTGATTAGGGCCGTGGTAACGGATTTCCAGTATAAATTATGTGATGATAGAATTGGACTGAATATATCTTATCATCCCTTTGGATATCTTATCGTATTTTCTTATATCACTTTCTAAAAATACATTTAGCTCGAGGCCTCCGTGGCGCAATCGGCTAGCGCGTTCGGCTGTTAACCGAAAGGTTGGTGGTTCGAGCCCACCCGGGGGCGCAGAATATTTTGTGTTATTCCTATGGTAGGCAAGAAAAGGAAACATAGCAGTTCTGTGATACATCAAATTCTATAAGCATGAGCATTAATCCAAACCAATATTTTTAGTACGCTTGCAAACATGCCAATTTCATAGACATAAATTAGCTTAAACTGTACATATGATGTTTCTTATATCTACTATTTCATACATATTTCTTTAAAATTAGCCTTATTTCCGACCGAGATTAGCCTTATTTCCGACCTTATTTTGACTAAGACTTTTTTCAACTTACACTGCCCACTTACCTCTATTAGATAAAGAATTAAAGCCCGTTACCACCTTTTTGGGACAGTCTGTTTATGTTGAATATGACCACGCGTTCCATTAATGCATTAGTCTATGCTGCTTCAGCTTCAAGTAAACGTTTGAATTACTTGAAATCCCTTAGTAAATAGTATCAATAATCAAGTCGATGGAACAAATGCCTTACATAATATGTATAACCAAGAAATTTATTAGAGAAGTACGAATGGACTGACAGCAATGAAACTATTGTCCCACTACTAGTAGTATAGAAGCATGCATTTAGAGATTACAATCAAATATATTTCAAAAGACTGTTATTTTACCTTAATATTATTTAAGTAAGAAAAGTAGCTCAATAAAAGATGCATAAAAATTGGTCAAAGTATTCGTATTTAGAAACCTCAGTTTATTTTTAGTTCAGAATAAAATTTGCGGATATGGAATGTTACCCCCCCTCCGTCCCGCCAAAGTTAGTTTAAGGATCGTGTACCTTTTAAAAGTATAGAAAATCGAGAAAAGTATTTATGGATGTATATAGGGTGTCCCCAAAAGGTGGTAACGGGCTTTAGTTCTTTATCTATTAGAGATGAGTGGGCAGTGTAAATAAATAAAAAATGTTCAAAATAAACGTCGGAAGTCAGACTCCGTTGAGAAGAAATTCCTCTCGTTCATTTACAAAAAGTTACACTTTCTAAATTTGCATACGACCGTCGTACAAAAACATTGATAGTTAGTAAAATGTGTCCCATACTTTAATGAGGTGATGTACAAAATTTAAGTCTTTCACCATACAACGTCACGTCGCAGAGATATCTTTAAGGAAAGATGATCGAGGATTATACATGATTTTGAATGTGAACGTTTATTGCTAGTGGAAAAAAAGATTTTGTACGATCCTTGAAATGCGATCATGATGACGTGACTTTTTCACTTCGAGAGCCATTGAAAAGTGATTTAAGTCAGTGTTATATTTATCTTTATATCTCCGACACTTTTTAAGGTATGATTCTCAAATTTTGTATGTCAACTCATGAGTGGATGGGGCGCATTTTACTAACTGGGCAATTTTTGTAAGGGGGGGGGGTCATATACAAATTTAAAAAGTGTAACCTTTTGAAAATGAAAGAGGAATTTTTTCTTAACGAAGTCTCATTTCTGACCTTATTTTGAATTTTTTTAAAATTTACACTGTCCACTTATCTCTAATTGATAAAGAATGAAAACACGTTACTAACTTTTTGGGACAACCTGTATATATGTTCTATCATTTACGTAAGTAATTTACTTACAAGTCAGTGCTGGTATTTTGTTAACTTTTCTGTAAAAAGTCAGGGACGCTGGACGAAATTGGAAGAAATGGACAAAATAAAAATAATTTAATTAAGAGCTTGTTATGATGCGTGTTTTGTTATCATGCAAACAAAACTGTTCCTACATTTTAAACAAAAATATTAATATAACATTTTAACAAAAATAAGAATATATTTTTTAATTATTCATTAAAAGTCATCCCATATGAATGAATCATATATAACCCAATAAATTCACAAAGAAAAGATAAACTCCATAGTAAAGCAATTAGTTTTATGGAATACTTTGCTGAAAAATTGAACTTAACAAAATAAAATAATAAATTAGCTATCAAATAATTAATTTAATTACATTATACATGAAAAAAGGGGTTACTTAAGCATTTTTATTGAAAATATAAAATTAAATATTTTTTTTTATTGACTTTAATTTCTATATACCATATAACAATATAATACTGAGAAAATAGTGACACTTTCACAATTGTACTTTTAAATTAATTATATTTCTAAAACTTTTGTTGGAGATGAAAAATTCCTTCATCTAATCTTCATTTAAAAACCAGTCATTTGATGCATACTAAAATCAGTTCTGCTTCAGGCCTAAATCGCAATCAAAAACTGGAATAAATACTAAAATTCTGAATCAAAACTAAACAAAGGAAAACTAACTTAAAATTTACTTTAATTCATCTTCATTCAAGAGCCAATTCTATGCTACATACTACAGTCACAGTAAGTTTTTCTCCAAGACTGAATGAGAACATAAACCAAAATTTAAAACGGAAGCAATAACTAAAAAATCTGAACCAAAACTAAAAGGTGATCTTATAACTTCTCTGCTCTTTTCTTAGCCACACTGAGTTAGTTGCATATGCAGTGCAGTCGGATGCTTCATTTAGTATAGTAAACATAGATAAAAAAATATGCTTTTCTCTAAGTCCTAGTGAGTTTCATCAGTGGTGGAGTCAGAGGTTTTAGTACACGTAAAATGTTGGATTGATTCTCCACTTCTCCCCCCCCCCCCCAAAAAAAAAAAAAAGCAAAGATGAGTACAATTCCAGATAAATGTGGTAGAAAAAAAGATCCAATAAGAACATTTTCTGAAGAATTAACGAAAAATGCTAAAATTGTTAGAATGTGCTGTAAAGAGTACTCTAGCAGCATTAGTGCTAAAGCACATAAAATATGAAACCATTTTGAAAAATGTTTCACCGTATTCTCAGTCTGAATGTACAACAAGAGAGCCTTCAATAGCATCATTTGTAGTAAAAAATATCACAACAGAAAAATCAGAATTGTCATAGTCAGGAATCAGTTAATAGCTTTACAAGTGTTTTCATAAACTATAATTGTGTATGCATAGAGGGAGAGGAACAACAGCCTCTGTATTTTTGCTTAAAAAATTAATAGAAATAACCAAGATATTTAATGACTGAGTGTTTCTAGTTTACAAATTAAAATTGAGTAAAAGTGGACAAAATGATAGTTTGCCCGGGACGGTTTTTTCCAGTGGTTTTTTCCACGCCAGACGAAATAGAACAACCCTGGTTACAAGTAATTAATCAGTTTCATATATCAACATAACAATCTTTTCTGCTTAAATTACCACCTTAAATTTCCAAGCTTATTAGAAAATTTGAATTAAAACCTATTGCTTTTAATATGTACAGCTGCGAAAAAATAAAAACCGCCCACTTGCTCTTTAATTGTCCTTTGTTCGTCGTACAGCAAAGTTATATACATACCATTCGTTGCAAATAACGTATATTTTAATTTTCTAGTAATTTAATTTGCATAAGGGCCGTCTTCATTTTTAATTCTGCCTCAACTTCGTTTTTCTCAGTGGCATCAAACTGTTTTTACTTTATTAAACGAAGATAGCCTCCAGATTACCCTAAATATACATTTTCATCAATTTTCTACGATAATTGCGAATTCTTTTTTGCGCGATTTTAAGGGGTCTCCTGCAAATTGAAAATCGTTATATGTAGATTGGTTCCGAACTTTTCGTCTTTCATTAATGTCGCTCGCAATAGTTAAAAGAAATAAATATCCTTTACAAGGAAAACACTGTTTCTATTTTTAAAATTTTTTGTGCGAAGAATATCAGAAGTAAAAATTAGAACATTTAGTCAGTGGTCAAGGGCCAGTGAATCCGTAACTTCTCTGGTTCGTATCTTTTATCACTGATCCGTATACATGGTTTAAAAAAAAATGCAAATCAACTGCTTTCGATTTTTAAAATCTTTCTAATTTTGAAATTCTTATTGAGTACTTGAAGGTTCTCTTAGATAAGTGAAATGTTGCCAGGTATGAGAGGATGTTCTCTGATCTTTTGACTTCAAGCCATGAATGTTACTCAGCTACGGTCGCACTTGAAGAATGGTTTCTTGATTCAAAATTTACTTGAAAACTTATTTGTTTGACTTTCATGTAAAAAACGCAACTATTTTTTTGCCAACCCAATATTATCACCGCGCTTGTTATTTCACTTTCTTCATTAAATATTGTCGTTTGTAGTGTGCAATATTTTTATAAAACTTTTGGCGGTATTTAATTTACCGCCTGATGAAAATCTATTAAGAAAAATGTCATTTTGAATGTTTGATAAAGTATGATGAAGTCCAAAGATCTGATGTTCCAAATATTAAAAGTGGTCAATCAGGTGCAAATGAGAGGCTGTAGGGGCTGCAGCCCCCCCCCCCCGAAATGTGACCTTTTATTTAACTTACAATTTGTTATTTAGCTTACAATTAAAACTTAGCTTACAATTTGACACACAGTCCCCCCCCCTCTCCCCGAAATAAAATCCTGGCTACTCTACTGGGTCAAATTTATTCCTGGAATTTTTAAGATGTTAGTTTTTCATAAATAGCCCGTTGTATTGGAAGACATACGTCTATTGCATCTAATTCCATACATGAAAAATTTTTATTTGAAGGGAAATGGTAGTGGACGCAACAGTAGACACTTTATAGAATCACCATCCAATTGTTCAAGAATCAAGTTTATTTGCTTCAAATTTTCTATTTTTTAATATTGCTTATTTTAATTATTTTTGTGCAAAAGAAATCTAATTTACATTTTTTAAAGCAATTTTCAAAAATCTATGACTTAATAAATTTACAAAACTCATAAAAATAAGACATTTTAATTAATATAAAATAAACTACTGAACATAAAAATTTTGCATATCAATGTAAAATTATTTTCCGCATACATTTGGTTAGGCCGCTATTCATATTTTTTTCGAATATTAATATCATAAATCATAATAATAATTTACTAATTTTTTTTTCTAGTGGGCGGGCGCTTGCTCATCAAGCATTTTGCAACTACTAAAGCCCGAAATTACTGGCCATTTTATAGTGGGAGCACCCAGTGGGTGGCCAGCGTTATCCCCTATGAAGGAGCGGACAAGTTAACATCCATACCCAGATTCGAACCCGGGACCCGAGGCGTGATAGAATGGTTTTTAAGCCATTACACCACCTGGGCAGCTTTACTAAAAAATTATGATAACAGTAAATTATGTTTGGGCAATTTAGTTCTAATAGTGGGGGAAAAGTCAACTTCTTAAGATCAACATTAAATGAGATATGAGCTGAAATATGAAAAAATATTTTAATATAGGGGGAAGGGAAATTTTCTAAGCTCATTATTCATTTATTTTTAGTTCAAATGTATTAAAAATTGGTATCCGGGGTTAAAATGAGCTAAATTTTGAAAATGAAGTGAAATCTAGGTGTTGTCATTGGAAAAAAAAAGGTGGTGCAAATTTAAATATGGAGATGACCCCCTTATGCAAATTTTATGTATATCAAATTAAAGTGTACGTTAATCGTAAACGATTGGTATATGTAACTTCTGTACGACGAACGATGGCCGAATAAAGTGCAAGGGGGCATCTTAATTTTTTCCCCCCAGCTGTACATCACTGCGTATAGAACAATACAAATAAAATCATTTGATTAATTAATTTACTTTTGCTTATACGCTTTCTATAATGTAGAACTGCTTTTCCCAACTGCTGGGGTACCCCCTCCCCCCCATGGGGGCATAGAGTGTCTGCTGTTTGCAGGGGGAGGGCGAAAAAAAAACAAGTAAACAACAAGGGATATGCATGTTTTAAAAAATCTTTTTATTTTTACTCCAAAACATATCTTTTATCGCTCAAATGTTTATTCAAAATTTACTGTTAGCATTATTTTGTAGATAAGGCGATTAAATATTTATTGTTGAAGGGGGGGGGACTGTATGTATACTAAAAATGTGAGGGAGGGGGAACCTCCGCAAGGTAGAATTTCTTGGAGGGGGGGCGACGTTAAAAGCTTGGGAACCACTGATGTAGAACATAAAAATAGGACATCTTAATTTTGTATGATTTGAGTTTAGATAGAAAAATTAACTAAAATTGCAAAATGATTCATTTGCGTTGGGCTGAGCGCAGTGATCCAAATATGAAAAATAGCAGATTCAACCTTTAGTAAATTTATTCTTTTCTATTGTGAAAATTTTTTAGAAGATGTAATATTTAAAAAAAGCTGTTATATTGGCATACAAAGCTATCTATTTGTGTATATATTATTTATATAAATAGAAGAGCGTACAATATTATTATGATTAATCCTCTTCTATTCGTTTTTTTTTCAGTGAAAAAAAACATTTACTAGGTTGAGCTTTGAATGAAAAGTGCGGCGACTTAATGATTACCCAAAGAAGTCAGCTAATAGTTTAAAAGTCACGAATAAGTGTTAGACATTTGTACATTTCTAATCGGTCATTTCCTTTGTTAAATTGGCTATTATTCCATGGAAAGCGCAACTTACTGGACATTTTCGATCTAAATTAATAGCAAAAAAATCCCTAGTGCGTTTTTTTTATCGCCCAAACACTAATTTTATTTGCGGGATGCAGCTTATAGGGAAAGTTGAATTATATGTAAGAGAAAGCTGACCGAAACCCCATATACAGATAAAACTGAAAATCAGCAATTTTGACTAAATTACCGATGCAGTCTTAAAAAAAAAAAAGTGGAACTAGTGGCAGACTGTCTCCATTTTCTTTAAAATTGACTGAGAAACATTGTAAGTTATTTACTTGTTGACACCGATATTTCGAAAATTTCGTTAAGAAAAGGTTTGACATTTTACACCATTTATTTAATTGTACAATGTTTAATTGCTTAAAGATTTTTATAGGTTAGTTCAAGATCTGGTAACACCTATTTTAGCTCTTACTTTAAATAATTAAACCAGGTTACATTCGTCATGTTTGAAATATGTTGTTTTCTTTTTTGTTAAATGAAGTTGGCGGATAAAACCGGTACTTTGACAATCGGAAAAAAAAAAAAAGAAAAAGGATGGACTATGTCTTTTGTAACAAAATGGACTGTACGTCAAAATTATTGTTAGTCAGTGGGACTTCATTCTTACACGGAGAAAAATGTTTTGTTGAATTGAACAACATTTTTTTGACTTAACAAAAATTTGGTTGGCGTTATTTCAACCAAATAATTTTGTTGGTTTTAATAAAATTTTGTTGGTTAAACAAAAATTTGGCTGTTGTTATTTTAACAGGATTTTTGTTAAATTAACAAAATACTTAGCTGAATCAACAAAAAAATTTTGTTGATTCAACAAAAATATTTCTTTGAAATAGCGCCAACTCAAATTTATTTGAATTAACAAAACATTTTCTTTTTCAGTGTACAAACAATTAGTGTGAACATCGGTCCGGTCAATATATATTTTACTAAAAGAAAACATGTTATGAAATAAACACCTTGGTGGGTAAGGGTATGCAGACTATGGAGATCAAGGTGATTGGGCGGACTGAAGAAATAATCATATATTCAAATTGATACCTACTGATAGTGAAATTAACGATTGTGAAACATCACCAAGAATTGATTTGATTAACAATATTTAATAATGATTATAAAATGGGAGAAGTTTTGCTTAAAAAAGTAAATGTTTATTTCATGCATCGGCGAGGGTTAAATATGACACAATTGATACATGTTACTTTATAATGCCTTGCTGTTCACTTAAAGGATATAAATAATATTTGTATTACTTTTACAGGGTCTCATTAAAGTACACAATTAGTGATACAACTTTTTTGAGGTTATGCCGAAGTTCTTGCCAAATGGTCGCCAAGTTAAGCGACTTTAAAAAATACACGCTAAGACACACGTTCAGATGACGCTAAAAATGCCTCCAAAACCCCCTTTTGCTTGGCGATGTCACGTGAATTTGAAGTACTATAACCAAATGATGCTGTTCATAGATCGGAATTTAGTTTTCGGTACTAGCTACTTACACGCAGAAAGATGCAAATTTTGTCGATTTCTCCCGTAGACTATTCACGTTAAGATTAAAAATTGAATTTTAGAATTCAAATTAAACCTCAGAAATATAGATCAACCTCTAAATACTTATCAACAAATAACGCACTAAACTTGATCGTTTTTTAACTTTCCAACAAGGTTGAAAAGTGTTTATGATATCGCTTTGTTTGTCTGCCCATGTTCTAACTACCGTAAATATGCACCAATTACTATGGAATTTATGCGTGTTATTCCCATGGAATGTACCATGTACCCTATAGAAAATGAAGTATGTGGCCATTTATAGTTCTTTCTTCAGGAGCAAACAAAAGAATTCCAATACATTACGCTCTATGGACAGCCATTCTTAAAAGAGCACGTTAGCGATATTCGTCTATTAAATAAAACTGACCTATGTTATTAAGTATTGCAAAATAATGCTCTCCCTCGAAAATAGTTGGTGTAGAATTCATAGTTCTTTTACAGGAGCACTCAAAATACATTCCAATACATTACGGTCTGTGGCAGTTTACCGATATTAATCAATTTCAAGCACATTACAATAATTATATAAACGTTTATAACAGCTTACTTTAGATTTAAAAGATGGAAATAACATGTAAAGGTTTTTTACAGGATCTTGTGCAAATTTCATTAATAGTGATATATCGATTTCCTGAAATTATGTCGAAAATCTCGTCAAATTTGACGATGACGATACACTGCCAAGTTTAGCGCAAAAAGGACTTACGTTGAAAAGTGTTTCATAAGCAATGCATTTGGCTTAAAAAAAGCTAACTCTGCTGGAAACTGTTTTATAATCGTTGCTCTTGTCATCGTTTACCTTTCTTGTTTCTGCTTAATATGCATCTTTCTTGAAATTTTACATTCCCGATTTCAAGGAAACTCCTTTAACTTTGATTAAGAGAATCCCTTGCTGCACGTAAGGGAGGAATATTATAAGGCGCCGTTTAGCGGCTGATTAGATTGGAAAACGAAGGTGTTTGCGTGTGTGTCGTGCTCGCTCGTGCATGTCTTCGTGATTTCATGCAGCCCATGATTTCGTACAAAGCCTTCTGCCGGGCACCGCATGTCGTGCTCAGAAGTGTTTGCCTTACTAATTGCGCAACCTTACTAATTTGATAACAATTGCTTCTTGAACATAGTCATTTTCTACAACATCTTTATTAGGTACTGATATGCAGGCATCTGCTGAACGTGCAAATTGATCTAATGAAAAATTTCATTATCGCTTACAGTAATGAGCCAATTTCACGGGTTTTGATAGTTTTTTTTTTTTTAGTTTTTACACAAAAGGATCATCCTTGAAAAATAGTTGTTTATTAAATTTTTCAGCAGAGAATAATATATCTTAAGTGCATTAACAACTAATTCTAAAATAACTATCTAAGGGAAAATTTTACTTATTATATGTGAAAACGCTTTTGACTTACATTTGTTTATTTCAAATTTATTTATCGTTTTTAATTTTAGTAGCAGTAATCAACAGAAAAAACCCATTTCGTCAATTTTTGGGGACAAAAAGAGCTTATATCAGGACAATTTAAAATCTTGCATTGAGCAATTCGTAATAACTTTTGATACATGGATTTCATTCACGAAAATTAAGCCGTATTCAATTTGTAGATGGTAATATGACTTTGGAATATTATTTTTTTAATAGAATTCGTTAACGCAAAACGAATCGTTACGTTTTCAGCTTTTAAAAACATTTTCCAGCTTACTGGCGTTCCTCCGAGGAGAATAAGTTTAGCAGGTCAATACTTAAGTATATAGTTAAGCTTTGTAAAGAAACAAATGCATATATTTTCCTAAAGTCAAAACTACTATTTAAGTATTTTTTTTTTTTTTTTTTTGAGTCCTAGGGCAATAAATATTGTATCATCCAGTATACTTACTGGAAACTATGATATGATAAGTGATATGTATTAAAAATGTTGAAATGAAATTTCCTCAAATGATGATTAAGATTGCTTCTGACAGGAGGATTTTTTAGTTGAAGGTGAAATTTTTGCACCAAAATTAAGGCCGTAGTTTGAAGAAACAAGACCAGTTTCATGTCCATGATGCACAGGGACGCGGAAAAAAAACCACAGAATGATTCTTCATAAACTACTGCTTTAAAAAATGCTGCAAAATTTTCAACTTATAAGATTTTTTTTTTCAAAAATTTCGCGGCTGATGCAGTTTTATTTTTAATTATTTATTTATTTTTTTTTAAACAGGTAGAGTACCGTTTATGAAGCGACGTCTAAAAGTTTCGAAGTCCCTGATATAATTAGATTATGTGTATTTATGTACCAAACTCGCATGGCACTTTTCGAACTGTACAGGGTACCCCATAACTATTGGTACAAAATTCAAGGGGAGGTAGGGCGCATAATAAGGAACAAGAATCACTCAGCAATGTGGGGTCGGAAACGTCGTCTTCATGCAGTTGTTAATAATCGCTTTGGAACAAGTGCTGAAATAATAGTGAACTTTCCGATCATTGTTTGTCAAAAACTCGTGGCTAAAATTGATAATAAAAAAATTCTATTTTATTTCATGGATGGAATCTTTTGAGACAAGCCTAATGTTTATGGAACTTGGTTAAGAAATTAGGCGAGCATTCCAACAATCTGGAATTTTAACGATTATCTTGGGTAGACATGAAGTATTAGGTGTACCATAAAGTATTTTTATTTTTTTTTTTTTTTTTTTTAACATTAAATAACATGCAAACAATCAACAAGATTTTACTTACAGAAAAGTTGTGCGTAAATGTAGGATTAATTTTAGTTATTGTTTAAAGTTAAAAGTTTATGGATAATTCCTTTTACTTTCAAGGAAGACATGTGAAGTAAGGGTGGCCGTGTATCTTCCTTTGAGTACGGATTTCAAAATGCTGTGAAACGGATTTTTTACGTATTCGTCAGCGCTGTATTTTATAGCAAAATTTTTATGGATAGCTTTCTTTGATGGCTTTCTTTGAGACGGATTTGTGAAAAGAGCGTTTTGGCCCCCTACCCAACATATGCTACGAATTTTGAAAAATTCTGCTTAGTGTATCACTTATGTTGAAAAAAAAAAGAAACCCCCCACCCCACGCCCCCCACACACAACCCACACACACACAAACAGGCCCGCGCCAAGCCTAATCGACGCGGCCGTGCAAATGTGTAGTGAACATTTCTCTCTCTCTCTCTTTTTTTTTTTTTTCACGTGATGATATTTCTGGAGAATGGTTTATGTTCACAAGGTAGCGCTAAGTGGCGTTGTCGAACGGGGACAAATGTCCCTCAACTTTTTAAAAAAAGTCATTTATTTTATAATCTTTTACTCAAAACTTGAAGAACCCTTCATTATTCTTAGTTTTGAAATTATTATGTTCTCCCCCTCCCCTAACTTTTATCACTGTACTCTTATGCTTATAGTTAACTCTTGAAATGACGTTTTATCAATATAAAAATAATACGAAAGAATTTTAAATGCATAAACATTCTGTGAACTGTTAAAAATGTACACTCTGAGATTTATTTGGGGAATTAGACGTATATTTATATTTAAAAAAATAACATTCAAAGTGAAGCGAAATAATGGATTAAACAAACTTAATATCAAAAACACTGCTTTAGATTATAATCTTTGGACTACGAGCAAATTAATTTACTCATGTAATGTGTTAAATATATTGGAAAATATTATAATTAAAGGGAGATATCTTATGTAAAAATGTATATAAGTAAATAACGGTTTATTTTAAAATAATTTAATAATATAGCGTTCTATTAGAAAGTTAAATTCATTTTCACATAATATTGCGTTAACAAAGCATATACCTTACATCATAAAAAAAATTAAAATAATTCTTAAAAAAATTGTTTGTTACTTCTAGAAAGTATAAAAAAGCCTCTCCTAATTTAGATTTTTAATGGGGTTATTGCATCTATCTATCCAGATCGACCACCTCGCATCTGACAGGTCAATCTTAAACTTAAAACATGTCTTTTTAAAACAACTCAGCATTTAATTTAAGAGATAAAATAAAATTATAAAGCTCTTGAACAGCCGGAAGAAAAAATGCGTACCGAAAAAAATTACTGTAGGCAGGGTTGTTTACGACAAGGCTCAAATTGTGATCACAACAGGTCAGAAAAAAATGCTATAAGGCTGACATTCTTAGCGGTGTCCAAAAGTTCTTTTATGGGCACCACTATGTTTACCTTTCGTATTTGGGCCATTGTCGTATCCTCAACTGTGTAAATTATCATTTCCCTTGAAAAACTCTAAAAGAGAACGCTGTTCGAGTTTCTTGACCGCAATCAAACTTGCATAACCTAAGACATCCCGTGTTTCCATGTTTATACACATCCAAAATAGAGAAGAATTTTCTTTTTCACTCTGGCTGGAAGGATTACTTATTTTAATGGGTACTTTTCCTTTATTCCCCCTTGGAATTAATTTTTTTAGGGTACAGTGCTATTCCGACTGGGCGCCCACTGATGTGCGCTGCACTACCTTGTAGGTATGGACGGATCGGGCCTGCAGACAAATGCGAAATTTCATACAGAACCAGACTAAGCGAATATGGGGCCCAGAGCAGATATTTATCATGGGAGCACCTTTCGTACATACCCATTCAGTTTTCAAAATTTAGAAAGCCTGACACTACAGTCTTACATAAGTTCAAGGCTTTCTGCTCTTGTAAATGCTTGAAACTTTTTTTTTCAACCCAAAGAGGATAGTCCTTTGGTATCGCCCAACATGATTATATTGATCAGATATTTATAATTTTTCTCAAAATGCTTTATTAAAATCTTTTCTTTTCAGTATAATAACTTTTTAAAAATAATTGTTAAAGCAGGGATAGGGGAATTTTTTTTTCTAGAAACAACACATTTCTACAAAATACAACAGGAACATTTCTTGATTTTGGGACCCCCCCCCCCCTCCTTTGACTGGAGCTCGGGATAGCTTACTCGCCTGCCCCTGCCTTATTCAGGCTATGTTTTCCTGTTACTAGCTTCAGTAGTTTTGTCTAGGCAAAATACTGGAGCACGAAAAAAACAGCACAACTGTCTGGCTTCCCTAAATAACTTGAACAAATGTCATACATTCATTGAACACGAGGTCTTAACGAAAGGAAAATTAGGAATAAATATGAATTCATCCTAAAGTTCAATTTTAGTTTATTGTTTAACGAGAATGTTATTGCAACGTATATGTAATTTATTATGCATTTTTAAATAATATTTACATTTATTTTGAAAATAATTTATTATCGTTTTAAGGAAGGAAAGATTCATGAGGTCTGTTGGACTGGAATATTAGCTCTTAAAATATTAATTTATTCCTGACTTTATAAAAGACAAAATATATACTTATTAAATTGAAAATACTTAATTTTTAATATATAAAACACTTATTTTATAAAAAACTGTTGTTAGTACGCATTAAAGCAGCAATTTGAAAGAAACATATACGAATAATTCGGCCAACAGTGCAATACACTTTATTATCATACCTTTGTAGGTGACAATAAAATTAGTTTGATCTAAGTATTTTTCTTCTAACTATTCCAAGAGTGAAAGAAAAAATACATTTACCCATTCAAGACCTACTTTCCTTTAATGTAACGAAAACTATTCATCGAGATTGGTCTACTTTAAGTTGTAATTATATTGTACATAAAGACAAACATGCTTTCAATAAAGATGTTCCGTGCAAGTTGTCAGGCATCTCATGTAAAATGGTCCCATTACAGTCATAAAACTGTTATGTGTGGTTGTGAAGACAAAGAACTAGTTTCAATTAAATGCTGCATGTTCATATTCTATTGTGAACAAACAGAGTAATTTGAATATTTTAAAAATTTCTTATTTCCTTACTTTTTTTAATTTTCTATTTCACGAACTGAAGCGGAAAGTAATTTTGACAAAAGCACGTTAATAAAGGAATAATGAATCGCTGAAAGAAATTTATATAAGTCGTGCGTTTTACTTATTAAACAAAGCAAACAAGCATAAAATACGCATTCTGTATCATATATATATTATTTCTTGTAAAACTCTATTCATTGCCTTTTTGTTTTAATGATTTTACTTCAGTTCAGTGGAAAACAGTTATAATGTACTCTTATGAGGCGAAAACAATCGTACGCTATAACCGAAGTTGTATAAAATTATACAGATATAACTTTAATCGGAACCGTGCTTTTGGGTATGTTCAAGAGGACGTGTTTTAATTACTTGTATTGTATAATTATGGATAGAGAAAATAAATTTGCTGGAATTATTGTCAGTTTGTAAAGCGTTGTAGTAAATAAAAACTAGCTTTTCAGAGCTTTGTAATTACTTCAATATTTTTAATGCGCTGCAATATACACGAAATGAATTACTTCCTCCTAGATATCGGTTCCCATCTTTTCTTTTACATGCTATTTTAAGCATTTACCTATGACCAAAATACAACCTAAAAAATATTTTATATTCAGCTATTATTATTATTTTCTTTTTATTAAATAGTTTTTAAAAATGTGATATCAGGAAATAAGCATTTTTATTCTGAAATTCACATGGAGAACTGTTTTATGATAGCAAGTTTTTCAAAATCCATTCATTTAGAATATTCGTTTTTGTATTCATTCAATTTGCACCACAAAGAAGGAATAACGAGGTCGGAGATTCCAAATATAAATAAACCAAACAAAATTACCAAAACTTTGTAAAACAACGCGCATAAAAGGTAACAGATTCTTTTGAGTGTTCTTTGTTATAAATAAACCAAGTTCATGCGAAAAACTGGTCGAATATGTATTGTGACATTGTCCGAATAATTACGAACAATTAGTACTTATAGATATAGATATATACTTATAGATATATAGATATGATGCTCCCTTTCTTTTTACCCCTCAATACTTGAATCTCTCCGATAACCTTCGATCTGCCTGGTATCATAAAGTCTTCGACAAGAAGCTATAGATCTTTGATAATGTGAAGTTCTGACGTTATAGAACGAATAATTACCCGAGTGTTACAAGGGCTCTTCAGAATTAGACGCTATAGCTACTTGAGGAATCTCATAACTTTCGAATACTTACTTTAAGCATCTCACGTGATCGAAATCTACTTGAGATTCTATCCGAGAGCCGAGATGAGCAGCTCAAGGAAGAGGAGATCGGTTTCCGACAGTGACCAGTGCAGAGGTAACTTTCCTCTGGTTTTAGGCCGGTAACGGATAGATTTTGCCGAACCCGCCATCTGACTGCGAAATTTTCCAACTCGAATTTTATGTGTTTGCATGTGCCGTCTAATATAGTGTTTTGCGGGAGCAAAAGGGCTCCAACTCTTTATTTATGACGCTACAGTATACATCTTTAGTTTTTTGCCGCCTAGTAGGTGTAGTGGCTTAAAAACCATTTTATCGCGCCTTGTGCCCTGATTCGATTTACAGCTTGAGCTTGGGTATTAAATTATCCGTCCCTATCATAGGGGTAATACTGGCTGCCCCCACACTAAAATGGCAAAAAGAATTGTGGTGAGTGCCAGTCCATTGAAAAAAAATCTTCAGTTTTACAATCATCGAAACAAGATTAACACTATATCCATTTCTTAGTAAGAGTAAGTGTATTTCTTAAAATGACGTTAGAAGAATATTGAACGTTACCATGTGAAAATGGGGGGGGGGGGAGGATGTTGCTTTTTTCTTCTTTCTTTAAATGTCAAACATAATTTCAATAGAAACTTTATCAGAAACTATAAAGTTCTTCTCTTACTCACCAGAAAATCTTATTTGATTAAAAAAACATTAACAAAATAAAGTCAGTTACAATAGTACAAATCTTACTAATTGTTCGAAAGAGTTAATAAGTATTGCTTTTTGATTTTGATACTGCACTACCTTTGCCCAAAATGGCGTAGTGTTTGAGGTGTTCTTAACACTTTCCTACAAGACTGAAAAGCGTTTATGATATAGGTTTGTCTGCCTGGCCGTCTGTCCGTTCTCTAACGGTTGCACCTTGTTGAAAATAATATATACGGCCTTAATAGTTCTTTTACAAGAGCATACAAGATAGTTTCAATATATTAGGCTATGTAGGTAGTTATTCTTTAAAGTGTATTTCAGAGATATTCAACAATTTCAAACAAAATAGGGTAACATGTTATTTCTTTTAATGATGTGCATGTTCCTTGACTGATGTCTGATGCCAGTAAAACCTGTCACACTAAATGACATATAAAGATAAAAATTGGTCACCAGTAGCTTAATAACTCAGACAGAGTAAGGAGGAAATAGCTTGTGTTTCACACCTAGGGAAAGTGAGCTCTTATCGCGGAGAAAGGCTTTAGTTTACTTATGCAACAACAAATAAATAAACAAAAAAAAATAATTAGCATTGTCGTAAAATAAATAAATAGATAAATAAAATAAAATATTTTTTAAAATGTATTTTAAAGAAATTTACCTGTTACTTAAATTCAAGTTCATTGATCATTTTTATGTCTGAATTTTATAGGTTGATTTTGCTATATTGTATAAAATGTTGTATAGGTTTACGTTTAGATTAAAAAATGAAAGGAAAGTTTTAAAAATTACTCCTAATCCGAGTGGAGTAATAGAGTTTCCTTTATTGCATGACTTTATTTTTATTTTCCTTACTTTGATCATTAAAATTTTTCTCAATTAGTTTTCCCACAAATAGGACATGAGCTGTTGTAACTTAATCTGGCTGAATAAATGTTATAAAGAATGCTTGAGTGCTTCAGTGCTCTTTGGCTCGATTTTATTCAACTTGGCTTTGTTAAAATTTTAGTGATACTTAAAAATATACTTTTTCAGAATTTTTATCAACAGTTTCGTAAATGAAATTTAAGTGTTTAAACTCCGTTTTAAGGCTATATCTTTCAAATTAATATTATATAATTCATTAATAACAATTTAAAATTAGTTTAAGCGCAGTTAATATTTCATTACTAATCAAACTCATTAATCCAAGTTGCCAGATGCGTAACAGACTTTTTAGTCAAAGGTTTGATAAATATTGCTACAATTAAAAATTGTCACAAAAATGCTTCTTTGTTGCTAGATAATTATATTAGAATGGAATTTATAGCGGTTTCTAAAGTTCAACATTCAAGCTTCTGAACCTAGCTCAAATGGCTAAAACTAGTTACATATAGCAACCTCAAATTAAATTTTTCTCCTACATATCTATCAGAAAATGAATAATAAGCCACGCACACAGCTGAAATTTTACATTAAGAATTATTTTAAACATTCTTATTAAACTTTACTGTTCTATCAATTTATGTAGTACTTTTACAAATCTTTTTTAATTCCTTGTATGAAACATTCAAGGAAGTACAGTGATTGCGAAAAATTTCGGTATTCAGTTGGAAAAATCATGAGCATTTTGATCATTTGACTCAATTTGACCATTTATAAATGTAACTTTATGAGTTTTTACTTGATATCACAACTTGCGTATGTATGCGTGCACAACGTATTTTGAACAACTGCGAGTCCATTTTTATTAATTTGGGACCTCTGTAAGTATGCATGTAACTTGCTTAACTCAAAAACCACAAGGCGTAAAATGTTGAAATTTCATATTTAGGACTGTTGTAACATCTAGTTGTGCATCTCTGTTTTTGTTTGCAATCGACTGAGTAGTTTATTTACAGGGTTACCGAAAGTATTTTCAATGCTTTAAAAGTCTATGGACAGTTTCAATACATTATAATCACACAAGTCTGTAGACGACCATTATTTAAATCACGCCCGAATCACTGACCGTCATCTCACCAACTGACAAAAATTTTGGCGAGCTTTCACGAAATGTCGCCAAATTATAAGCTTTTTAAACTGCAATATTATAAGCTTTTAGAACTGCAATGTCGCAATAATAAGTTTTTTAAACTGATAGCTTTGCGATAGCACTTATATTTTCAGAGACATCTCTAAACCTTAACAGAAGCCTTGCTCAGTTTCAAATAAAATAATTTTGGAAGAAGTGCATCAAAATTTCATATACAGGTTAATCTAGAAGACTTTCAGTACATTAAGGTCCATGGCCTGCTTCAATGTATTAAAAGTTTATGGACAGTCAGTTTAGGCCATGCACAAAATTTCGCCACCCTTCATAGAAGCTTGGTGAATTTAAACAAAATATCACAAAATTTCGCTCCAAAAATAAGTTTCTAAAACTGAACACAGCTAGGCGATATCTCTTTTACTTTCAGAGAAATCGCCAAAACTTAATAATATTGAATTATCGCATCTGAATTGAAAATTAAATAAATTTGAGCGACGTGCATCAAAAACATATATGATTTAATAGATGTACAAGGAAGCCACGTGAAGTTGAAGCAGATTTTTAAAATCTGCTTCTGCTACAACTTTAAAATTTAGCTACACTTTAAAATATCATAACAATTTAGCATATTGATGGATTTCCGGTGAGAATACAGTATTATGCAAAAACACTAAATTCTATGTCCATTTTAAATCTAAAATATATATACACACACACACTTAATAAAGCACCATGAATAATTAGCTCGTCTCAGTAGCAAATCTCAGCGCTCAGAGTTCCAAAATGCGTGATGTAACCTAGAAGAGGATGTGGGTTCAAACTCCTTTCCTGACAGCGTCACCGAATTCTTGTTTTGAACTCTTTTTTACGAAATTTTGAATAACATTTTTTTAACTTATTATGTTTTTTAAAAATAACTTTTTTTCCTAACTTAATTGTTTTGTGCATTAAATTGTGATAGAGGTTTTTTTTTTGTTTTAGTTTATTAAATCATTATTTTTCCATACTCCTAAAGTGAAAAATTTTGTTTACTTAATATATAAAAGTATAATGAAACCTACATTATTTTTATGTAGTTAAAAAAATACTATTTTTTCCTTTAAAGTTTAATGACTTTATAGATCTAAAACTGTTTATTCTGCGAAATTATTTTTTAAAAACAGGTTTAAATAAAGCAATTATGTGATAGCGTGGTGGATAGAATGCGTGGGTGTGATTGTAAAGATTATTTAAATCTCTTTTAAGCGGTTGAGACGTAAAAGTCCAGTCACTGATATAAAAGTTTTCACTGCCATTAATCGATATCTTAATAAAGAAAAAAAAAAGATGTCTTAATAAAGATAAATAAAGAAAATTTATCATAAATTACTCTTCCCTTTAAATTCTGAAAATTGCGTTTAACAACTATATTTTTTCCTAAATATATTTACTTTTAACCAAATTTGTTTTTCATATTCATAAAATTATTTTAAATTATTAATTAAAATTGATTACATTTTAATATTATTGTATACGTTATTGTTCATTAAATAACAAATTAAACTTTTACTTTACTTCTGAGAGGCAAGAAATTTTCATTAATTTTTCATTTTTGGAGTTGAACCGAATTTTAACATGTACGCTCCTACTTTTCAAAGATGGAATGGGGTGAGAACTTCCCCTCAACACCTGCCATTTTTTTTTTATTCATCGTATATTGGCCAACGAGTTCTATGATGACTTTTTAAAATGGCCCGTTAAGCGAAAAGTTTGGACAAACTATTATAATATTACTGTTAAATTAAATAAACGGCTTCAATCTATTCGAAAGTTGGGCTTGTTTCAGTACCGCTTTATTAGTGAAATGAACCTTGCAGCGACTGTACGAGGAATAATTAATAGATGTTCTTAGAAGTTTGTGTGAAACAAATAGCGAGAGTTAAGATGATATAAATGTGTCGAGAATCGCAAAAGTAACATCTTCCGACATTTCCAGACAACAGCATTAATTAGATAAAAGAATAAGACGATGCCATTTTATCAGCGACAGTTAATTAGTTTAAATATCCAATTGTTTTTTTTTTCTGAGAAATCTATTGGCGCTAGCATAATGACAATTCAGTCGCATTTTTTTAGTCTATCAGATTGCCTGCATTTCAAACACTTATGAGACTCTGGCTATGGGAAAATATATCTATGATTCATTATTGTATTTGCTTCATTATGTATATCTAACTTATTGACAACCCCGTTACCACATTTCTTTTGTAAATAAAGAACAAACATTAAACGCACTTTCCTTGACGAAATGGTACATTTCCGGTCAATTGTTGACAGAAATTCATGTCAAATTAGCACCTTTCCATTTAGGAACTATTCAGCTATGGGTCAAGTATTATTGCACGGCTGTCAAACGAAGCTTTCCTGAGCGTTGTTAAGAGGAAGAAAAATATTTACGTTACCTTTATTTTAATTCGAGATTTTTTTTTCTTTGTAGTTTTATAAGGGTTCCCCCTTCAGGCCAGAGAAATAAACTAGGTATCGAGGAAGTTCCGGCTTTAGCCTCTGAAGCCACCTTCTCTCTGTCTTTGCAGCACACGTGAACACCTCTTAGACGTTGATTAATTCAGCACGCACGTAATCATTTTATAGCGGCCCGTCCAGTTTGTCGGGGAATATGAATAAACAAATACTTTCGAATAAGGTAGGAAAAAAATAAAAAGTTTGTTTACTTCTTGCTTCAAGTTCAACTTGTTGTTGAATACAATTTGAATCCCTTTGTTACCTTTTTTTAGAGTGTCGCACGTGTAAAACGCATCAGTATCAAGCCAAAATGTTGACATTTCATTAATCACGTTTTTTTTCGGGGGGGGGTGGCGGTAAATAAATATTAAAAGAGAAGTTAAAAATATACAATTTCTGTGTTTTAATTGGGAGTTTAATTAGTTTGGCCAGAAGCTTGCTCTTATGCTATTGATTACAGCGGTGGTTCCTTACCATTGGATTATAAGATACTAGCTGCGTGCCCGTTCTTCGCACGGTAGGAAACGAAAAATTTCCTCACATGTGTAATTCGAATTAATTCCAGTGATGTGGAATCTAGAAAAAGCAAAAATATTTCACTCTTGACTTAAAATTTGCGTCATATATGTAACAACCTGAGATCATTGCAATATAATGACACACACACACACAAAGAAAAAAAAAACTATGTCAGCGTTATTCGGTATCAAAAAAGTGAAAATGGACCGTTTGCAGTGAACTTCCCACTTTCAAAATGTCTTATTTCCGCAGACATGCTGTCTTTTAGGTTCACGCTTTAGCGTTAAATACCTCAGACACTACATGAAATTGACATTTTGTAAAATTTTAAAAATACGTCATACTCTCTTGCAACCCTTTACAAAAAGAAAAGAAATAAGAGATAAGACTGCGCTTTTTATAAAGGCTTTAAAATTGTTTTTCTAGATTATGCAGTTTAATTTTTCTTCTCACAAATAAATCCAGTATTATAAAAGGAAATCGAGCCAAGCAAAGAAATAGTTTGCTCGCGGGACCCGTTTTTATTTATTTTTTTCAACTGGCAATTTTAATCATTGTTACTGTATCCATGACAACCAAACCGCAAGATATCAAACCGAAATTTATAAGCAGGTGCTACGGAAATGAAAATCCTTCTTTACTTAAAAATTCGTAAAAATTCTCCTAATTTATATTTTTCCTCCGTTCTTCTTTTAAAAGTGGGCGAATTGTATGCTCCGTCTTTTGCCGAAATATAAAAAAGTTATGACAGATAGAATTCAAGATGCAGCAGTTTTAAAAATATTTTACGAAAGTCAGCGTCAAATTTAATTTTATTTGAAAAATTCCCAAAAATCTGCAAATTATGTTACACAGTCCGAACATACAGTTTTTAAAAGAAAATTTTCTTCTCTATACGATGATGTAACTATCGTTTTCTTGTGAGTGCAGTTACCGGCGTTATTATGTATTACGCAAGAAAAATCGCTAAAAATCGGACAAAACATAAAATAAAACATTTTCTAATTCGAATTTCAAAAAAATCGCTTGGAGGTGTGTCGAGACCCGTCTTGGAGAATTTCCGTACAAAATTTGGTAGGTCTACGATCACCCGTTTCGGAGCTACGCGAGACGCAGACAGACAGACAGACAAACTAACGGACAGTTTACACATTGTTTTATTTATATAGATTAATGCAAAATATTTCGTGCTCGTGATATTTTGAAATACTCATTTATATACATTTTAGTATTTCGATTGGAACTTTCTGATTAACGTTAAAAAATCATTTTTATTTATGATTGTACAATGCGGAAGGTTATAAGCGTTACTTAAAAAAATTTATTTTATGAATTAAAATTTTAGTTAAATGCGTTTGCGGTTCTACCATTCCCGAGTGAATAAGTCGCTGAATACGGCAAAATGGCTGAAGTGTGAAAGTTCAGGGTTTTGGCCTACCGCACGGTTGTCAGTATAACGGTCTAGAGTTTTGGTTGGTTTTTTTTTGTCCCAGTCCTTCTGTAGATGGTATACGCGTAACAAAAAACACTAAAAATAACTAGTGTTTAAAACATGAAATAATTGAAAACTTTGCAACATAACACCATGAAATTTACTTGTCAGGCCATAACAGACCGAAAAATTTCTGGCTTCGTCAGTGGAGATGCAAATCATTCAAACTGGAATAGAGAACTGAAAAGAAAGTAAATAGAAAACACAAGCAAAGAACAAGTTGCCAGTCGGGGGAAGTAAAAAAGCAAGGAACCAGGGAGAACAAAAGAAAGGGGAGAGAGGATAGATAAAGCTTTCATGGTGGTACTTTGAAAAGGTTTTAATTAATTTTTGGTGTACGTGTATATACGCATATCATTTTAAAAAATCCGATATTTATTATTTTAAGTTTTACTAGGGGCCAAGGCCCTTAGACTCGCTACGCTCTCTTTTCCTATGAGGCACAATTTCAACAAACAAAACCCAAAGGTTGGATCAGATAGAATGTTACCGAGCTACACATTGCTTGGTTCTAGCATGCTCCTTGGAACATAAAAATTTAAACTTAATACTATTTTTAATTACGTGAAACCCATGAAACACCTTGCGTATTAGCCAATTATGGCGATTTTTCATGATTTGGCGTCTTGAGTATAATGTAAGTCGGGAGAAGTCGCCACATTTAAGGATATTTCGATTAAATAAATTGAAAATTGAAATAACAAGATCATGAAAAAAAATACACTTTATTTTTCAATTTTTAATTGGTTATGTATACAAGTTAATTCTTTTCTTAGTATGAAAATAAATAAGAAATTTAATGTTAAAGAAAGTCATTTAATTGTGGCATGTTCCCCCATGTAGGGGTAAGATGCCACCAGTTATGGGATAAGATGCAACAACACCACAGTAAATAAAAAATAAGACAAACATTACAAAATTAAATGTGGATTAACAATAACTATAGAAAAGCAAAACAAATAAAATCCTTTCATAGAATTCTTTTTTGAATTAAATTTGATTGTGACCTAGAAGCTCGATCAATTTTTCTTTTGTAGTTTCGAGGCATTGTCTGTATGGTAATAAAATGTGAATTCTATTTATTAAAATTTAAAATGCCTTTAAAGAAAGCATAAGAAAATATATAAAACGTAATGTAGCTATTTTACCAAATGTATAATATTATGTAAGAATATTATATGTGAAGTTAATTAAAGTAATATGGAAATAATAATAATTATTTTAATTTTTAAAAAATTTTGATTATTAATAATTTCAATTACTAATTTTTTTATTAATTGGAATTATTATTGGTTTTAATTATAATTTTTATTCTTATCCTTAATTGCATTTAATTATTAATAATAATAATAATAATTATTGTTAATGCGTTTATATTTTATGCGATAACATACAGTGTTAAAATAAGATAAAACAAATTTTAAAGTTCATTTCATTTATTTCTGAACCATGTGGTGTCTTCCCCCAAGTATAGGGAGAAGATGCTACACCGCTTATTTCCTTATTGCTACAGTGTTATGGCCGCTTCTACATGCATCGTATGTGTAACATAATGCGTAACTCACTTATATTGCTAATACGTTATTCAAAATAAAAAGTACGTTTATGAACTTTAAATATGAGGAACGTAATATTATAAAACTTGTACTCACCACGTTAAATGCTCACGAGATCCAAAAATAATGCCGATTAAAGACGATTAACTCAGATAAATTCACAAGCCACAAACAATGTCGGAACACACTCTTCACACAAGTGGCTCAGAATTACCATTTATCGACGCATAAAAGCACTATTTAGAATCTTGCGTCTTCCCCCAAATTACCTTATGTGTAGTTAATAATTAGCTCTATGAAAACAGTACTTCATATGTTTCCTTTGATGAAAACTACGTAACAGCTTGCCACCAACGGTGACTTTTCATTATACTTTTCATTCATTTTCATTATATGTGTAAACATGCTCAGAACCTATAATTACTGCTCATTTAAGGTTCCCGGAAAACCGTTATCCATATTTTTATATACATAACCCTTTGCAGATTGGCGTATATAGCACCACGAATTATATCATCTCGCCGCCTGGCAAATATCCAAAGTGTACTATGACAGCTATAATGGAATAGTTAACGCCACCAAATATGTCTACTGGTAGCAAATATTCCAGCTGGACCGAAACGGCTTTAAAATAATCTGCATTTTAATTATTTTTCATTTTCATGCTACTGGGTTCTAACATTCTGGAACTCGAAATTTAGATTAACCCTGCTCGAAGAGATACCATTTTGCCTGATCATTCCTAACGCCAAGATGGCGCTTTTAAAATCAGTTACAATTAGTTATCCTGTTTTGAGAAAACGAATAATCGCTGATTCTAAACTCCTGTTGTCTAAGCAAACTTACTATTTGAAAATTGTCAACTTTGTGTAACACACTATTTAACACACGAGTTATTTATTTCATGTACTTTTTAATTTGGCGTAAAATGGGTGTAATTATACTTCATGTTTGTCAATTTCACGCGATTGTACATACTTGGAATTGCTTTGTTGCAAAGGAATGAATGATTTTATGCCAAATCTGGCAACCATTATGTTTTATTTTTTCAGTTTTTTATTAATATCTTCTAAAATAGTTCGATTTTCGAAATTTAAGCTTATCAGGTTCCTCGGAATTTTCCAAATCTGTAGCCATGTTTCTCGAAATTCAAATCCCCACGGTTTAGGAGAAGATAGCCGAACAAGCCGCGACGGCGACAGCGGGGTTTCATGCTTTGCAGGTAACACAAACTCTCAATACATTAGTTCAAAGTAATGCATAGCTTCCAAGTATCCTTTTACAATCACGAGCAAAAATCAATAGAAGAAAAATTTTCCCTGTTTTCTTTTGAAATTGAAGTGTGTCAATTCTAAAACGTTACAGGGTAACATTTTTCTGGATATGGAAACTGATTTTTACATCCGGCTTCGTACTTAGCCTAGCCAGCCCAGAGGTTACTGATATATATATATAAATGAATTTACACTATTTTTATAAAATGTGCTTGCTTTTGTTATTGAAAGACATCTTTTCATTTAATTTTGCTACAATATATTTAGTTTCAGATAGTTATTTTCAGTCTGTTTACATCATATAAAAAAACACACGTTTTTATGTTATAATTCGTCCCTTTTGTCAGGATAAACTATAGCTTTTGAGAACCCCATATTACATAAAATACCGGTCCTGGTAGGACAATTTAAAAAATCTAGTTGGTGTTGTTAAAGGCCATGTGTATCGGTTACAAATTATTCACGGGAAGGACAAAAGCCGTAGATGGAAGGATTAACAAAAATATTTTCAAGGGAACTGGCCTGTATACATGTCATATTCGAAGAAAACAGGCAATATCCAAACAGACAGTTTGAACGACATTGGATAGCTCGTATTTAGAGCTTTCACAATCAATAAATCCAGTATAATCAACTCGTTGCAACAACGTACAGCACATGTACAGCGACTTAAAGTGCCAGAAGCTACGAATTCACCATAACAACATATAATTTCACAGGCAATATGGTCTCAAATGGATTCAAATCGCTCATACTTTTTGAAATGCCATGTGTAGATCTTGCAGAATTAAAAACAAAGAAAAAAACATTGTGGATAGAGGGAATATCAATTCCGAGACGGTCTGTTCAGAAATTCGGATTCCCGTTTCATTCCTGTCGTAGAATCGTCTTTCCCTAGGGCTGTTTTGGAGTTACAGTTTTCTCTAACCTAATGACGTTTCCCCGAGGCTATATATCTTTTTGTGTGAGTAGAAAAATAGTGTTTTGCATAGGATGAAACAGCTGTTTGGATTCATTTTCTGATGGGCTTATTCTCGTATGGAGTTGGAATAGTCGAAGAGAGAGCATCCCACTTTTATCTCACAAGTAAAAGTTGCATCCCAGTTTACCCAGTTACACGGAGTTGGTGGTTTATCGCTAAGTTCTTCATATTTACTAAATTATCTGAAAAGTAAGAGAAAAAAGATTTTGCTCTCATAATTAATGTAAAAATTTTAATTTAGAATAGTTTTAAAACTTATTTAAAAAAGTAAAATACTATGTAAATGTATAATTATATGATATGCAAAAAAACTGGTGAGCCTGAGAAATTTTTTTAATGGCTATGGACAGTAAAATAGAAAATGCATAGCTTTCACTTACAGTGCCGAAAAGCCAGTTAGAGAATTTTTCTCCTGGACAGTTTTATTGGAGGTTACAGTTAACTTTAACGTTTAGTTAAGGGTTTAATGCTGCTTTGTTCATATTTACATGCTATTCAGATCCAAATTTTACTTCCTTGTATGAAGTAAAAGGAAGTATAGTGACTGTGAAAAATTTCGGTACACAGATTTTGACCATTTCAATACTTACTTCGATAAGTTTTTGCACGACACCTCATCGTACGCAAGTATGTATGTACAGCTGCGGAAAAAAAAGTCCCACTTGCTCTTTATTTCGCCATCGCTCGTCGATAGCAAAGTTATATATACCATTCGTTTGCAAATAACGCGTACTTTAATTTACTATTAATTTAATTTGCATAAGGGGCCGTCTTCATATTTAATTCTGCATCAACTTCGTTTTTCTCAATGGCAACCCCATATTTTGACTTTATTAAATGAAAGAAAACCTTCAAATTACCCTAAATATAAATTTTCACCAATTCTCTACGATAATTTCCGGAGATATTGCGAATTCATTTTTGCGCGTTTTTAAGGGACTTTCTGCAAATTGAAAAACGCTATTTGTAGGTTCCGAACTTTTCGCCTTTCATTTATTTCACTCGCGAGAATTAAAAGAAATTAATATTATTTTCAAGGAAAATAGTGTTCCCATCTCTCTTAAAGTTTTTTGTACTGAGAATATCAAGGGTAGAATAGAATATTTAGTCTGTGGTCCAAATGACCCGTGAGTTCATAACTTCCTTGGTTCGTACACATGATTTAAGGGAAAAATGCAAAATGATTGCTAAGGATTTTGAAAATCTTTGTAATTTTGAAATTGTTATTGAGTATTTCCATTGATGGTTCTCTTAGGCAGGTGAAATGTTGGCAGGGGTTAGAGGCTGCTCTCTGCTCTTCTGACTACAAGCTTGAATATTACTCGACTCAGCTATGGTCGAACTTAAAGAATGGTTTCATGATTGAAAATTTGTTTGTTTGAATTTCATGTAAAAAACGCAATTACTTTTTTGCCGACCCAATATTATCACTGTGTTTGTTATTTCACTTTCTTCATTTAATACTATCGTCTGCAATGTGCAATATTCTTAAGACTTTTGGCGGTATTTTAATTTATAGTTAGATGAAATTTTTTTTACAGAAAAACGTGATTTTGAATGTTTGATAAAGTATGGGGAATTCCAAAGACCTACTGTTTCCGATATTAAAAAAGGTCACATTCATGCCTGGAAAGTTGAGGATGTTAGTTTTTCAGAAATAGAACGTTGTATTAGAAGACATACATCTACTGCATATAGCTGGAAAATATTTTATTTGGGGGAATATGGTAGCGGATGCAACAATACACGCTTTATAGAATCCCCAACAAACCGTAAAAACCTCTAATTTATTTGCTTCAAAATTTGATATTTTCAATACTGGTATCTTTTACTGTGTTTTTGCACAAAATAAATCTAATTTACATTTATTTTATGCAATTTTCAAAAAATTTTCACTTAATAAATTTATATATGGTCCCTTAACTCATGAAAATAACACATTTTATTTAATATAAATTAAACTACTGAACGTAAAAATTTGAAATTTTGCACAGCCATGTAATATTAATTTCTGCATCTATTTCCATCGAAATTTGGCTAGGTCGCTATTCATAATTTTTTTGAATATTAATTTAATAATTCATAATTCATATTAATAATTTATTAAAAATCATAATAACATTAAATTATGTTTGGGTCGTTTAGTTCTAATAGTACGAATAAAAATCAGCTTCTTACTACCAACATTATATGAGATATGAATTGAAGTATGAAAAAATATTTTAACATAGGGGGAGGGGGATTTTGGGTGCTCATAACTCACTCATTTTCGGTCCAAATTTATTGAAAATTGGTGTCCGGGGTTAAAATGAGCTAAATTTTTGAAATATGAAGTGAAATCTAGGGGTTGCTATTGAGAAAAAAAAGTTGGTGCGAATTTTAATATGTAGATGGCCCCTTATGCAATTTTTATGCATAGCAAATTAAAGTGTGCGTCAATCGTAAACGATTGGTATCTGTAACTTTGCTGTGCGACGAACGACGGCCAAAAAATGTACAAGTGGGACTTTTTTTTTTCCGCAGCTGTACATTTGTATGCACACGTGATTTATTTTGAACAACTAGAGTCCATTTTGAGAAGTGTTTTCGTGACGTCTGTACGTATATTACGATCATAACTCAAAAACTATAGGCGTAAAATGTTGAAATTTTATATTTAGGACTGCCAGGAAAATAAATAAAACGTAAAGAGAACATCAAACAAAAATGTGACAAGTAACACTTAAAAAAAAAAATAAAGTGGTAAAGTTACAAAACAATATTATTTGTTAGTGTTACTTTGTTAAAAAATGTTGTTTATGTCATTGTTCTTTCAATGCTCTCTTTCTGTTTTATATACTTATTTATTTATTATCCTTTTTTTTTTTTTTTTTTTTTTTTTTTGCTAATTTCATTTTAATATGTTGATCAAGCCTCTTTTTTTTCGGTGTGGGGACTGATTATTTGTCTCTTATTTAAGTAAAAAAAATATGCTATAACTCTTATTCACGATAAAGCTTTGAAGCTTTGATGACTATAATCCTACTAACATAATAAATGTGAAAGTTTGTTTGTATGTTTGTTACCCTTTCACGCTGGACAGATTTGGATGAAATTTGGAATCGTGATAGCCCATATAGTACAGTAGACCGCCCTGTAACACGGTAGATATACTCCGTGTTATATAAATCCGTGTTCTACGAATCAGAAACACATGATCAGCGTCTGCAGTGTTAATAGGTAATGTAGGAACATATCTCATTCTTTCACTGTGTTGTATTACTCTCTTTTAGCGTGTTATGAGAAAAGATCACAACTTTTCCGCTGTGTTATACGAATCCGTCTTAATATTAACCTGTGTTACAGGGGGTGTGCTGTACACGAATTAACTCATAGGCGAAGTTTTTTTTTTATCAAATATAAAATTTATTAGAATATTTTTAAAAGAAAATTGTTCTGATGTTTGAAATTAAAATTTTGAATATGTGATGAAGTATAAGAGTTTAAAAAAAATGGACTGTTTCAAAGAGAGGTCAATGTCTTATGAATTTAAATAAAAATTTAGTAACATCACATATTGTTTTAAAGGAAATGTGCTATTGAACTAGTTACTGCAATTATTTATTGCACTGTACTCATAACACAGGTGCGTAGCCAAAAATAAAATTTCGGGTGGGACATAAAAGGTGTGGAAATGGTGGATTTTGTCGTCATAAAAAGAATTGATTATTGACATCCAATTAACAAAAATCCTTCAGGATGGGCTCGGGCACCGTGACCCCCACTATGGCTATGTCCCTGTCATAACATTTTAGATAACATAATTTACAAAAATCCAGCTACTGCAGTATCTGAATATGTTTTTCGTCATATCTAAAAATCTTGAGCTTAGAAAACTCCAGCTACCTACTTAGCTTTGCCATTCAGACAGCTGGGTTAGAGGATGCTGGATCGAAATTATCTTGGGAGTTTCGAGGTGAATTAAGTAGTTAATAAGACAAGGACGGATTAAAGAAGGGGGGCGACCGCCACCTCCCGAGAAAAAAGAAATTAATGCAAAAGATCGTATTTTACTTCCATAAAATGGATGCATATGTCAATCTTCTAACTAACCACCCCACCGACAAACTAAATTAATCCGCCCCTTAAATAAGATTGAATACTAATACTTCAACGGCAAATTTTTTGAAAAAGAAAAATAATATTTAAAATGTGATATTTCGTTAAACGATGAAATTTGTGTCCCCGCACTATGTGAAAGCGCAAACAGATGCCTCTATTATAACATGTGTTATGTTGTGTTATGGGAGAGCTACTCGAGGGCTATCTGACAAGGATGGGGGGGTGACTTGATCGGTGGACTTTTTAAGGGTTCTAACGCATATTCAAGTTACATATGGAGAAAACTGACCAAAACTCCAGACCGCTAGACCGCAACTATTTTTATAGAAATCAGATCTATTCTTCGTGACTGGCAACAGTCAAAACGTCAGAGTTTGGTGTTCCCAGAGCGGGAACACTGCGCGTTAAAAGGTTAAGGAGAGATGCCTTTGGCGGAGAACATTTGAGGAGTTCCAACGTATATTCATGTTGTATCTGGAGATAGCCGTCTAAAACTCCAAATCATTAGATCGAAGCCGTGAGATAAGTCATTCTTGACATTCACACATCAGCCATCTACCAAAGTGTCTTAAGTACTTGTCCATTGGTGGTCCTTTCAGACAGAGGAACTCATTCATTCAGTGAAAATCTTTCCTGGAAAGTCCATCGTGACCTAAGCAAATCGCGCTCTTCATTCAAAACAGAAAAATACCTAAACTATTCATGCACGGAACTGATAAGCTTAGTTACGTTTGTTAAAAGACAGGTTAATGACTCCAATAATGTGTAATCACAGTTAAATTATGAGCCTAGTTAAATGATTCCTATCTTCCTGTTTGTATATGCACAAAAAATCAAAATGAACTAAACAAGGTGAAAAACAATGTCTGACAACAGGATGCCAGGAAAATGATATAAATGATAAATTAACTTGCCTGAATTCCATCATAAAATGGAATAACAAATAATGTTGAGTTTGAAATAAATAAAAGAGTTTATCGCAGAAATTAACTACAAGCTATGCAGTTCGTGGTATTAGTTTAATCCTAATTTGTAAGAAAAAAAAATCTGCTCATTTGGTATGTTGATCTTATTGGTAAAGAATTTATTTAGCTTTTTCATCTTAAAAAAAGCTAATCTTTAAAGTATACACAAAAATGTTTTTTAATATTCTCAAAAACTACTTTATTCAGGTTGTTATTTTAATTTGAATAACTTCCTTTTTCGCAATGTTTTTAATGAAAGTCAATCATGCAGAATGAGTATAAGGATCATCAAGTACGAAAATACTCAATATAAAAACACATTCTTAACCAAAGAATTATCGGTTACTCTATGTATGAATAATGAAAACTCTTAATAATCATAAAATATTTTTTAAAAGAATTTTTTTCAAGCATTAATGAACCAGTAAATAATAATAATGATAATAAAGGGTTTTGATACTTGATAATAATCCAACAATTAAATGTACAGCTATTATATATTTTCGCAGCTAACATTTAATTGAATGGCTAGGGTTAAAAAGTTAAAATTAAATCGAAAAACATATTCAATTAAAATTATTCAATTTTTCTAGAAAGAAATCAGTCAATTTTTCTCATATATATACAAAACTAGAACAGTGGCTCGTCTGTCCCATTGAAATACAACCTGTAATCTGTTTTTTCCACTTTAAGTCTCAGTTACGATTTATAATTCTAGCTCGTATATTAATTTGAATGATGAAGCTTGGGCCATTGTTTTTAAAACTGATTTTGACAATTTCACCAACATTTTAATACTTTGTAAAAGTGTTATAACTAGCTGCGTGAAGAAAACATCTGAGAGCTTGTGCGTGTACAGCGCTAGAATCTGTGCTATCTCGATTCAGCCAACTTTTCCTATAAGTTTTGATTATGAATTCTAATATTACGCTGCTCGAACATTTTAGTATACAATCAGTAAAAAAAGATAGTTCTATTTGCAAGTTCATTAAATGTAGTTGCGTAAAGAATAATTAAATGCTTTAGAATAATTAAATGCAGTAGTTAATCTGTTTCACTTTTCACAATTGTTAGTGAATAAAGATCATATAACATTCTTAGGATTACCAAAAAGTTGTCATTAACAGTGAACGATATTTTGATTTTTTTAAAGTCGTAGAATTAATAGCAAAATATTCTCAAAATTATTTGAAAATCACTATGCAATTTAAGATATTTAAAAAATATATTTTTGATAGAAAGATCTCAGCTCAGTTTAAAGCAGTTTATGAATCCAAGCGCCGCCAAATATTTAGCTTTACCGCTTTAAAGGAAGAAAAAATCGAATCAAATAAATAAATAAATAAATAAACAAATAAAAATCTGACTTTGTGTGTATGAGTGTATATTTTTTTGGGAGCTTATAGAAAGTGCGTTCTGCTGTTTGTATGTATATTAAGAATTGCCTTAAGGAGAACCTGCACGAAGGTTACCTGCCTATGGGGGTGCCTTAAAAGCAGAGGACTTTTTCAAGCGGATGTAACGCGTTTTTACGTTACGTCTATAGAGAATAACGAGACCCTAGAGATCTAGCAACATTAGATCGACAGCCGCGCGGGTGGCGTTCTGCTAGAAATAAAGGAAAACGTTTATTATATGTGTTTTAAAACGTGACTGACAGTTTTTAAAAATATTTACAAGTAATAAATAATATCTGCAGTAATTACAAAATTCGCTCATTTAAATAGACAGTTTATCGTTATCGTTGTAGATATATTGTCGCGCTTTTCCTCAATTTTTGAGCATTGAAAGTATTTTAGAATTATGAAAATAGAGAAAAATATATACCGTGTATAATAACCGAACGAAACGAATAAACGAAAAATATATACCTTGTATATCGTATATACCTTATTTTATTCTATTTTAAGTTCGAGCTCACTATATTGCATTTTCTGTCAAGAATCAATACAGTGAAAATGTTAGTAAAAATTTTTATTAACACTATACATAAAAAAGTGATGCAGGAATTTCGCTTAACAATAACAGTTTTGTTTGTTTTTTAATTAAGGCAAAGCTACACGAGGGCTGTCTGCCTGAGGAGGAGTGCCTTGGCCTGATGACTCTTTAAGGAGTTCTAATTCGTATTTACGTTACATCTAGAGAAAACCGCACTAAACTAAAGACACTTAGATCGACTGCCGTGCGGTAGGCCAGAACCCTGGACCTCACACTTTAGCCATTTACAACTGTTCAGTGCCTTGTTCACATGACCATTGATGGGCTATTGGTACAATGATTTCTAATCTAAAGAACAGTTGGGATACATATAAAGCTGCACAAAAGCAGTGTGTATGTTACAGTTAATGTGATTAATCCGGTGATTTTGCATAATCGCCAGTAAATTTGGTAAATGTGATAAACTATCAAATATTTGTCAAATTTAAAGATTTGTTTGCAAACTCTCTTACTCGTAAACAGCAGGAATGCAATAAAAGTCCGTAACTTTACTGGGTTCAGTTTGTTTTTTATATTGAGGTATTTCATATAGTTCTAACAATAATACTGCTTTCTTTATTTAGGTCTTTTATTAGACAAGACAAAAATGTTATGTAGAAACAGTAGTTATTATTTAATTCAAAGTTCTGTCTTGTTTTTAGAAGTTTTGATCATTTCGTATTTTTCAAAACCTGAAAGCATAAATATTTTTGAATTAAGACCTGATTACTCGTAAAACAATCCTAATTTATTGCATTCCCTATTACGAGTAGAGAATTATATAAACAAACCGGTAAATTTGATAAATATTTCATAATTTATCACATAATTTATCACATTTACCACGATTAGAAGTGATTATAAATAATCACCAGCATATTATATTTACCGTATCATGCATATATGAAGTTAAAAAATTATTTCATGAAATATCAATCAACTGGTAAATATTTGTTTCTTTCACAAAAAATTTGTATTAACTAACCGGAAACTGAAGTTGCCACTCTTGGGGTGTAGTAAAATATGCACTTAAAAATACTACGTTGATTTTCATAAAATAGCTATCATCCATTTAAAATTTTCTCTATTGATTTCTTATTTGGAGAGCATTTAGTTTTGTAACGCTGTTCATTTTTAAGAACAGCGGTTCCCAACCTTTTAACATTGTTCTCCTCCTACAAGTATAACTTGTGACGCTCCCAACTCTGTCAAAATTCATCAGCATACGTACAGTTTTTTATTCTCCAATAATGAATATTTAGTCGCCTTTTGTACAAAATAATGCTATCGATAAAGTTTGAATAAACATTTTAAGCGAAAATAAATATGTTTTGTAGTAAAAATAAGAATAAATAAGAAGATTTTTTAAAACATGCATTATTACTTGATCTTTGCCTATTTTTCTTGCGCCCCCCCTCAAATGCTTTGCGCCCCAACAGTTTGGTACATAGCTGGTTTAGAATACTGTGAAATTTTAGAAAAATGTACAAGTGGTGGAAGTAGTTCATCAAAATTTAGGCTGGATTAGATTTAACTCACCGTCGGTCGTAACAAATCAAAAAACAGTTAACTCCCAATAACTAATAGTATACATAAGTTGATTAAAAGAATGACATCGTGAACTAATAAACGTACGAACACGCAGACAGACAACTATAGCTTAAAATAACAGAAAAGTTTTCATTGTTAGTCTTTTTTCTATTAAGGGGATGAATCTCTTTAAACTAATTATTTTTTCTTTCTGAAAAGGACACATTTTTTTTTTATTTAAAAAAATCACGACTAGCACATCTATTTTATTTTCATAAATTAAACGTTAAAATTCTAAAACTTCTAGCTTAATAACAAAAAACCCTCAAACATAACAGTTTTGCGGTAACATCACCTAGTCATTTTCTCCTTTCTTACCGTATCTCTCTATTCTAAAAAAAAGTAAAGGCCGCTGTCGCCGCTGGCGCTGTCAAAGCTTGTTGACCTATCTCCTTCTAAACCGTAGGGATTTGAGTTTCGACTAAGGTGCCCACAGATTCGAAAAATTCCGAGGAACCTGCTAAGCTGATTTAAATTTCGAAAATCGAATTATTTTAGAAGATATTAATAAAAAAACTGAAAAAATAAACCGAATGGTTGCCAGATTTGGCATAAAATCATTCATTCCTTTGCAACAAAGCGTTTCCAAGTATCTAGAATCGCGTTAAATTTACAAACATGAGTTAGAATTACGCCCATTTTACGCCAAAATAAAAACTATATGAAATAAGTAACTCAAAATGGGTTACACAAAGGTGACAATAGTAAGTTCGCTAGACAACAGGAGTTTAGAATTAGCGATTATTCGTTTTTCCAAAACAGAATAACTAATATCTTGAAAATGAAAAATAATTAAAATGCAGATTATTTTAAAGCTGGTTCTCGTCCAGTTGGATTATTTGCTACCAGTAGAAATATTTGGCAGCGTTAACTATGCCATTATAGCAGTTACAGTACACTTTCGATATTTGCTAGCGCGACGAGATGGTATAATTCGTGGTGTTAAGTACGCCAATCTGAAAACGATTATGTAAATGAAAATATGGATAATGGTTTTCCGGTAACCTTAAATGAACAGTAAATATAGGTTGTGAGCATGTGTCAATCGCCAAATAATGAAAAGTCGCCATGGGTGGCAGGCTATTCTATCTGTTCCGTAGCTTTTATTAACTTTACATGTACACAAGTCGCCAAATAATGAAAAATCGGCATGGGTGGCAAATTCGCAGGGTGTCCAATAGGTTTTACTTATTAAAAATACAGCTGAAACATATGTTCTGATTTTATTACGATTTAGCTCCTAATTAATATAACTTTTGAATGGTAACATTAAATATCATTGTGTTTCTGAGGAGTGCAAATAATTTTTCCAGCGATTATAAGCGGAGTCCGCACTCCAGGTGGAGTATAGCTCAGGACTCGTACAACACGGATTCCCATAACAAAATATCTTCCGTGTTATGAGGGGGAGGGGGTCTACTGTAGTGTGAAGTTTAAATTTTTATGTACCAATGAAGATGCAAGAACCAAGCATGTGTAGCTCAGTAACATTCTATCTGATCCAATCTTCGGATTTTGTCTGTTGAAATTATGTCTTTTTTACGAATAAGCCTGATTAGGGGCCGAATGCCTCATACGAAAAGCGAGTGTAGCGAGTCTGGGGGCCTTGACCCCTAGTAAAAAATAAAAAAAAAGGAAACTGTAAGAGGCTTATAATTATCCCCGATAATATCAATTTAATTTTATTGAATGATCAAAAATCAAGTAGAATAAAATTTAAGGGTTTTCTCTCTAAATGATTTTAATTTAATAGTGGGTCTTGATTTCATAACAAATTCAAACGCGTTAAAAAGGTTCTGCTGAAACAAAATTTCGCTTTAGGCGTACTACAAACAATTTGAGTGATATTAGAGCATTTTAACAATGTTTGCTTAAGTAGAACATGAAAGACGAAGTAAATACTGCCCCAAGTGAAATATATTTTTTTTCTTTGAAATTGTAAGTAAATAATTGAATTAGAAATTTCTTCCGTGTCATTCACTGAAGAGATCAAGATTTTAAATGGTGTTGAATACTTTTTATTTTTGCATAAAAAAAGTCAGGCAAAATCTTCATAGTTTGAAAATATTAAAACAAGCGTCAATTACCCACACCTAAAAAATAATTTAGATTAACCTATTCCCATTGTTCATTTCAAGTTTTTATGAATTGAAAAATTTTGTTTATTATAAATATAAACAGCTGACTTTTATCAGAGTATTTATTAGGAAAGATGAGTTACTTAATTTTGAAATAGTGCCTGTTTATTAGACTTTAATGATTTATTTTTTTAAATGATCCAAAATGCATTTTAGTGTTATTTTAGAGAATGCGAATTTTAATTTATGTGACAGAATATTGTCATCCCTTTCATTTAGTTATAGTTCGAGTAATAGTAAAAAAGTTAACCATCAACTAGTTTTTAATTAGTTCATCCGTCTGTGAATGTTAAAAAATTTTATTGCTAATTTTTAAAATTTATTACAAAGTATTGAATAACGAGGTCATATTTATTTTATATAGTTTTGTAATTATTATCAGCACTAAATGAGCAAAAATTAGTCTTTTCAGTTTACTTAAATTGAGTGATCATAAACTAGAGGTATACTTTATTTAAAAGGATTATTAACAAATTATCAACAATTATCAACAATTTTATATTTTAAATTTAAAGCTTACATACACGCGTTTCTATCCGTATGTCCATTTTCAAGTTAAAAACTTTAAAAAAAATATTTAAATATAAAAATATTTAACATAAAAAAATCACAGAAAATACAGGAAAAATTTTTTTGTTTTTTGTTCAGTGACATACCGTGCGTATTCATTAAAATGTTTGTCGGGTACAATATCTTCAGACATACTTTTCAGGAGTCATCATTTAAAGCACGAGTGAGCCAAAGTGCTTCTGGTAAAAAATGAAAGAACTTAGATCCATTCTCTTTGAGCTGACAGGTCGACCATTTTAATCTCCTTTTTTGAATCTGAAAATGATTGTTAGAAAGAGAGAGAGTACAATTGATCCTCCCTATGGGGTGCCAAAAACGTATTGCTTCATGCGTTATATTTCGCTTAAATACCATTAAATATGGAATTGCGTCGTATCACAGTTTAAAAAACACATTTCTTATGCGTAACTATATTTTAGTATAATTTATTAATGAGATTTCTTTTACTTCTAATTATCACAATGAACAAACTTTTACACCATTATATAAATCTAAAACTTAAAAAAAAATATTTCCGAAAATTACAAAGAGAAAAAATTTACTCTTAAGCCGGTAAATAGACTTCAACTTCTAAAAGAAAAAAAAATGTAATATCTCCAAAATCGAAAATTTACTCTAATAAATGAAAATTACCTCTTTTCAAACAAATTTTACATAAAATAAATACATGTTTACTTTTTTAACATCGAATAATCACTATTTGAAAGTTGGACTGTTAATTCTATCGATTAAAATGTAAGTTTGTAAAATTCACTCTATGAGTTTGTTTTCTACGTGAAAGCTATACAAATAATGAGCCTCTATTCAAGTGAAGTAAATTATCCACTTAGTCTGGAGTCAGTTCATAATGATCATACATTACAAATACCTAAAATTGTAATAAATGAATAGCTAAAAACTTTTTAAACAACACATCCTCTATTTAAAAATAGTAATTCACTAGACAACTGTCAACTGAAAGAATTTCAAAAAGAATTAAGACTTAAAGGAAGTTCTAAATCTAAATGAACTGACTTTTTAAACAGGAAATTGAAAATTTATTTAGTCAGGGTTGGAAAGAAAGAAGAATTTGAACCCCTGTACTAAAGAAAAAAAAAAGTATGTATATACGCAAAATGTTTGGATTATCTCTTCCTCATCTCAGCATTTATGATTGTATCTAAAATGTTAGACTTCAACTCAAGATTCTATCACCAGCCTCTTAGCTACTTTTAGGCAAAAATTTTGATGAATTGCTGTGTTTTGCACACTGTTAGAACATTTTTTAAACAAACATTAAACACGATAATCTACGTTAGAGGGGTGGTTTATTTTCTAGTTCGAAAATATTGGAAATGACAACTGTTGTCACAAGTAGTCATTCCCAATACTTTAATTCAATAAACATTGCCTCGTATAGCAGTCAGCAAATTATGCCCATTGCCAGTATTTCTCTTGATGACATTTATTACTAATTTAATGGTATTTTCATTGTTGCATTAAATAGCTAAAGAAAATGCAGTGAGTTTTTATTAAACTCTTGGAATGTTCAATTGTAGAATAAAAACACCCCTCCACCTTAAAAAAAAAGAAAAAAGAACTAGCTGTAGTAAGAACAACAACATCAAAAATAAATTACGAGTTTCGGTTTATATTGCATGTTAAATCAATGTTATTTTTTCGAAATAATAAAAAAAATTTATTAAGTATCACCCTTATGAGGGAAAAATAAAAAACAATGTTTAGGAATATCGATATGTACTCCTTAAGTTCTTCTTTTGGATAGTAAAGCTAATGATTTCTGGTCACTGTAGCTGGTTCAGAATATGTAAATTACATAATTTTACTGTGAAAGAGGCGACATTTTTTTCTGAGCAGACGTAAAAGACCATTACTATGATAGTTGGTAAAAATGTTTCTTTTCCTGAAGGTTTGTCTCCACTCAACCAAATATGTAAACTCTTACGATTGTACTTTAACGATAGTAACCCAATAGTTTCTCTCTGGTACCTATTCCATCTCCAATAACAATAAAATTCATTGATACTAGCTTCCTAGTTCCAGTTCTACAGACTTAGTTTCATATTTTTAACTGGAAAATTTCTGTGTGGGAAGATAAATTCCCTTCAGCGTTTGCAATTTTTTATTGGTCAGAGGCTCAAAATCTCACTGTACGACCTACACCTGTAATGCGTTTTCTAAAGGAAAGGCACTTTCATCTTAAGCTGGAAGTTCCCTTCAGAGCGTGCTTGAACTTACGCTTGTTGACACGGTTAAAATAAAGCACTTTCACTTCTGTCATAGTTACGTAATTTAGAATAACAATGATGTAAGAAATTGCAATAAATTGTTTCATTAAAAAATGCAACAGCTATACATCCATTGGAAAAAAGGGAAAATTTAAAGAAAGATCCAACGCTCGCGCGCGCGAATAATTTCCGCTCTAATTTGCATCTAGCTCTATATATTAAATGCATAAAAAGTCAATGTTAATCGGGAATTTATTTCTCTGGAAGCAAAGCATTCTTTGAAGTGTCATTGCGAAATAAATCATTAATTCTTATCTACGAATGAAACAAAATATCTTAATATATTAAAGAGTTGAAATAACTCAGAAGTATGGTCTCTTATTATGTGATACATACCTAATTATATGATGTATAATGCAGTTCAGTTTTTATAAAATACATAAGAAAGGAAAGTAGTTTGTCTTTTGAAAGTACCTAATGACAAAATTTTCAAATTTTAGCTTCTTTATAGTGAATATATCTTCTTCTTAATATAGCTTCTTTATAGTGTTCGAAAAAAGAAAAAACCTTACATATTTTCCATTTTAAATTATAGATATCATGCCAAATATTTGTATAAACTTTTGATTGAAGCCCTCATTTATGTTTAGAATTAATGGAGTAATTTTGTCTGAAATATTCGATTTCTGAGGACACATAGAGATACACCAAACTTTGCAATTCTCTTTAATTTGATAGTACTGTTACTGTAAATGGTGCTTTAGTTAACAATAACTAGATAAAAAGTTTTTGAAAATCTTCGTATGCGATGCTCTTTTGTCATAGAAATATTTATTCTATTTTTTTTTTTTTTTTTTTTTTTTTACCTGTGAAATATTGACTAGTTTCAACTGGCTGCAATTAAAAGCTATAAGTAAGCTGTGGATTACACGGCATAAATTAGTTATATATATGTACAGGTGATCTAGTTTTAAGGATATTTTAACTGATATTTTTGAAAAATATGAACTGTTGACAGCATATTGGTACTAAAATGCAAATCGTGGATTTTGTTGCCGTGGCGACATTCAAGAAATGTTCAAAACTAGTGCCGGACGTGAGACGTAAAATAGACCTGTGTTGTCTCACAAAACCGTTTCAAAACTTTGTGTCGTCTTCCAGAATCCTATGTAGTGATGAATGCGTCTATCTCGTCTCGGATTACAACAATAAATTTGTCTCGTCCCGGATAACAACTATAAATTTCTGTCAGTCTCGTATCACATCCTTCCCTATTTCAAACAGTATGTCGGAATTCTGAAAAGGAACAGATAATTTATTACAAACGTTCGCAGGACGTTCACTGAGTCTATATAATGTATTCAAATGAATTTATATCGATAATTTAATTTATCTTTTGCGTCACGCTATCCAAAAGGGCAAGCAAAATTTCCACATACATTTCACTTAGTTTGGTTACTATGACACTAACTAAATATTTACGTAAATTTTACTTGCCCTTTTGTACAGCGTGACGCAAAAGATAAATTAAATTATTGAAATAAATTCATTTGAATGCATTATATAGACTCAGTGAAAGTGTGATATATTTGACAGTGTATTTCATAATTAAAAGCATTGCTTAAATGCGCAAATCTTCTAGAACATAAAACGAAAGTAACTGTAATGGTATTTAAAAACAAATCTTTAAAAATCCCAGTAGGGCGTCACTCAAAATTTGATATCATTATTTTTAAGACCCATATTTAAAATTCATATAAAGTAAAATGCTGCGTCACAAATTTTTAACCCGTTAAGGGTTTTTGCATGGGGTATATGTTACCGGCAAATATATAAATCCGGCATTCTATAGAATGCCTGACATTTTTAAGCAAAGTATGAAATAAAGGAAATATTATATACTTTGTCTAGGCATTCTATAAAATACCTCGACATTCTATAGAATGACAAATGCTGTTTAGGCAAAGTATGAAAAAGCTCCAGATAAGGCTATTAGAGTTATATGGGGCAATTATGGGTCAAAAACAAGAACATCTTAATATTTTTTAAACTATAAAAGGTAAACTGATGTAATTTGGCATAAAGTAAGCTTAAATAATTTAGAAATTACTCAAATAATCACTTTACCCGAAACCGAATTATTATTAATTTTATTTAAATTACTGGGATTTGAAATTACGGGTCAAAGTTGGGCAATTATATATCAGATATGGGGTGAATACGGTCCACCCCTTTTTTACTTCCTTGTACGTAGTATAAGGAAGTAATGTGATCCCGAAAAATTTTGGGGGCCAAATTTCGACATAAAAACCGATTTTGACTACCTCTAAATTTAATTAAAAAACTTTTTTCGATGCATCTCATCGTAGGTTAGCATGCACGATCATATTAACGCGTCTGCAACTCATTTTGACCAGTGGCGAGTCTACTGTGGCCAGTTTTTTCATGCCGTCTGTACGTACGTACGTATGTACGTACGTACGTACGTACGTATGTATGTAACTCGCATATCTCAAAAACTATTGGTCGTAGAATGTTGAGATTTGATATTTAGGATTGTTCTATGATCTAGTTGTGCACCTCCCTTTTTGGTAGCAATCGAATGGATAGTTTATGTACAGGACCGCCCAAAAGATTCGAAATACATTACGCTCTATGGGCCGAAATTCATTAAACTCGCCTAACTCAAAAGCTATTAGGCGTAGAATGTCGAAACTACATATTTTGGATAGCTGTAACATCTAGTTGTGCACCTCCCCTTTTGGTTCCATTCGACTGGATAGTTTATCTACAGGACTGCCCAAAACATTCGAAATACATTACACTCAATGGGCCGAAATTCATTAAACTCGCATATCTCAAAAACTGTTAGGCGTTGAATGTTGAAACTCTATATTTAGGATTCTTGTAACATCTAGTTGTGCACCTCCCCTTTCGGTTCCATTCGACTGAATAGTTTACCTACAGGACCGCCCAAAAGATTCGAAATACAATACGCTCTATGGGCCGAAATTCATCAAAGCGTTTTTTAGAGGTATTGGGCTATTTCAAACGACTCAAAAGTGATATATGCTGTAAAGAGTTAGAAAATGAATTTCTGCATTAAAAAAAGTGTCTTTATCATTTATAGTTCTGCTACAGGAACACTCAAAAGATTTCCAATACATTACGGTCAATAGCAATTTTAGGGGCATTCATCCATTTCAAGCACAATACCGTCCTACCGCATAAGTTAGGTAATGGTCCGACCACGGTCACGTGCCTCCCTCAAGAACTATGCCAAAAGTCGCCAAGCTTGGCGACTTTTGGTGTACGTGTGTGCATATTTTACTCTCAAATCTCAAAAACTATTATGAAATTTCATATATAAGATTCTTGTAACATCTAGTTGTACATCTCGATTTTTGGTTCCAATCTACTGGAGAGTTTATTTACAGGACCACCGAAAAGAATTTCAGTACTTTAATGTCTATGGACATCTTTAATATAATACAATTGTAGACAGTCATTGTTTGGTACATGCCCAAAATCTCGCCGTCTGTCCTCGACCTTGGCGAGTTTTGGCGAAATATCGCCAAATTTGGCGATAGTCAGTCATTTGGTCGATGCCCAAAGTATCGCCATTTGTCATCGTTTTGGCGAGTTTTGGCGAAATATCGCCAAATTTGGCGACAATCTCTCATTGTTCGGTTTATGCTTAAAATCTCGCCAAATGTCGTCGACATTGACGAGTTTCGCAGAAATATCGCCAAATTTGGCGCCAAAAATTATTTCCTATTTTGTATAACTCTAAAACTTTAACCCGTAGATTTTTTAACTTTGTATTTAGAACTATTGTAATATCTAACTGTTTTCAATATCTTTTTTGACAGCAATCGACTGAGAATTTATTTACATGGTGAGCCAAATGACTTTGAATACATTGAGGTGTATAGATGCATTCAATTCATTGAAAGTCTGTGGTCAATGACTACTTTGGCTATCCCCAAAATCTCGCTGACTATCTCAAGTTTGTCGGCTTTTGGTGAAATATCGCCAAATAAAGTGTGAGAAGGAAATCTTTCAAATTGAACTCAGCTTGGCGATATCGAAATATTTGGCTAGAAATCGCTAAACCTTACTATAATTGATATTTTATCTCTTTCAAACAAATAAATTTAGAGGAAGTGCGTCGAAAATATTTTTGATCTAATGGACGTGCAAGGAAGTCATGTGTTGGACACATCAGATTTTTTTATAATGAATAAAAAAAGTAAATAATATTCTAAATTATCATTATTTGGGACACAAATATATATTTTATTTATTTAATGTGTTGTGTTTAAGAAAAAAATGTATTATTTTTTAAGATAGAATTGGGGACATTTTATAAATTCAATGCTTATCTTAAAATAACTTCTATTTATTCAACTAGAAAATTATTGGAGCACTAAAGGAAACAGAGTGACCGTTAATTCCCTCATATGACCGTACATAAATGACGTGCATTCCTGAAAAATAAGGGTATGGGGTAAAATGCAGCACCACAGTAAGTAAGAAAAATAACGCAAACATTGGAGCGTCACCTGTGAATTATAACAACAACTATGGAGAAAAAACAAATCCGTAAGCTAAATTATTACTTCCTTGTACGTAGTATAAGGAAGTAATGTGATCCCGAAAAATTTTGGGGGCCAAATTTCGACAAAAAAACCAATTTTGACTACCTCTAAATTGAATTTTAAAATTTTTTTCGATCCATCTCGTCGTAGGCTATCATGCACGATCATATTAATGCGTCTGCAACTCATTTTGACCAGCGGCGAGTCTATTGTGGCCAGTTTTTCCATGCCGTCTGTACGTACGTACGTATGTACGTACGTACGTACGTATGTATGTAACTCGCATATCTCAAAAACTATTGGTCGTAGAATGTTGAGATTTGATATTTAGGATTGTTCTATGATCTTGTTGTGCACCTCCCCTTTTGGTGACAATCGAATGGATAGTTTATGTACAGGACCGCCCAAAAGATTCGAAATACATTACGCTCAATGGGCCGAAATTCATTAAACTCGCCTAACTCAAAAGCTATTAGGCGTAGAATGTCGAAACTTCATATTTTGGATATTAGTAACATCTCGTTGTGCACCTCCCCTTTTGGTTCCATTCGAATGGATAGTTTATGTACAGGACCGCCCAAAACATTCGAAATACTTTACGCTCTATGGGCCGAAATTCATTAAACTCGCCTAACTCAAAAGCTATTAGGCGTAGAATGTCGAAACTTTATATTTAGGAACGTTGTAACATCTAGTTGTGCAACTCCCCTTTCGGTTCTATTCGACTGGATAGTTTATCTACAGAACCGCCCAAAAGATTCGAAATACATTAACGCTCTATGGGCCGAAATTCATCAAAGCGTTTTTTAGAGGTATTGGGCTATTTCAAACGACACAGAAGTGATATATGCTGTAAAGAGTTAGAAAATGAATTTCTCCATTAAAAAAAGTGTCTTTATCATTTATAGTTCAGCTACAGGAACACTCAAAAGATTTCCAATACATTACGGTCAATGGCAATTTTAGGGGCATTCATCCATTTCAAGCACAATGCCGTCCTACCACATAAGTTAGGTAATGGACCGACCACGGTCACGTGACACCCTCAAGAACTATCCAAAAGTCGCCAAGCTTGGCGACCAAGCTTGGCGGCAGAATGTTTGTCGCCAAGCTTGGCGACAAACATTCTACGACCAATAGTTTTTGAGATATGCGAGTTACATACGTACGTACGTACAGACGGCATGGAAAAACTGGCCACAATAGACTCGCCGCTGGCACGTGTGTGCATATTTAACTCTCAAATCTCAAAAAATATTATGAAATTTCATATATAAGATTATTGTAACATCTAGTTGTGCATCTCGATTTTTGGTTCCAATCTACTGGAGAGTTTATTTACTGAACCACCGAAAAGAATTTCAGTACTTTAATGTCTATGGACATCTTCAATATAATACAACTGTAGACGGTCATTGTTTGGTACATGCCCAAAATCTCGCCGTCTGTCCTCGGCCTTGGCGAGTTTTGGCGAAATATCGCCAAATTTGGCGATATTCAGTTATTTGGTCCATGCCCAAAGTATCGCCATTTGTTATCGTTCTTGGTGAGTTTTGGCGAAATATCGCCATATTTGGCGATAATCTGTCATTGTTTGGTTCCTGCTTAAAATCTCGCCAAATGTCGTAGAAATTGACGAGTTTCGCCGAAATATCGCCAAATTTGGCGCCAAAAATTATTTCGTATTTTGTATAACTGTAAAACTTTAACCCGTAGAATTTTGAACTTTTGTATTTAGATCTATTGTAATATCTAACTGTTTTCAATATCTTTTTTGACAGCAATCGACTGAGAATTTATTTACAGGGTTTGCCAAATGACTTTAAATACATTGAGGTGTATGAATGCATTCAATTCATTGAAAGCCTGTGGTCAATGACTGCTTTAGCTATAACCAAAATCTCGCAGACTATCTCAAGTTTGTCAGCTTTTGGTGAAATATCGCCAAATAAAGTGTCAGAAGGAAATCTTTCAAATTGAACTCAGCTTGGCGATATCGAAATATTTGGCTAGAAATCGCTAAATCTTACTATTATTGATATTGTATCTCTTTCAAACAAATAAGTTTAGAGGAAGTGCGTCGAAAATATTTTTGTTCTAATAGACGTGCAAGGAAGTCATGTGTTGGACACATCAGATTTTTTTTTTTTTCAAAATTATCTTGCTAAAACTAATAAGAGTCGAGGCTTGGATGTTAGCTTGTACAACATTTCATTCTGTGCAGATGATCACGATTTCAATCGTCATAAAATATTTCTTGCATTTGATGCACTGAATTCAATCACACTTGGGCTGTCTTAAGCGTAAAAGTATCCTTTACATAAAGCACAAATTTAATTTTGACCAATGCTTTAATTATTGCATCAAAATAAATTTGATTCCGCCGAAGAAGCTCGTTCTGTTTTTCTCTAAACTATAAAAATAGTTTAGAGGCATTGTCTGAATGATAAAATGTGAATTGAGTTTGTTTAAAAATCATTAATATCTTTAAATATCTTAAGACATGTAAAACAGTAATACACGCATATTATAGGCACTGTAAAATCTAATATATAAAATTCTCCTGTCACAGTGTTAGTCACCTAACTCCTCCGAAACCACTCGACCAATTTTAATGAAATGTTCTATGTATATTCGTTAGGTCTGAGAATAGGTTTTTAACTATGTCTCATACCCCTAAGTCATAAGGGCAGTCCACCCCAAAATGTTTAGCCCCAGAGTGCTATTAATTTCAATCAGGATATCTGTGTAGACATTAGCGTGTCGAGCCACTTTTCAAATGTGTTTGCCAGATAATATGGAGAGGGGGGGGGGCGTTAATAAAATGTTGAAAGTCGCACAAGGTTTGCAATTTTTGATAATGGATCGCTAAATGTGGTGCCAAAACGCGACAATTTATTATAAATATACTTCGCGTATAGTTAGAAAACGCCTGGCGTATATTGTAAAAGAGTTTTAATAGGCGATTTTAATATAGATTTCTATTCCGAAGAAGTGCTCTGTGGAACAAGAAAGGAAAACACGGTACACTCGTGGATTATGATGCCCATTCCAAACAGCATTTAAAATGTCTTTGCGGTATAGTTGGAATATGCCTACAGGAAGAATATGCCTGGCGAAGATTGTAAAACAGTTTCAGTAGGCGATTTTAAGATAGATTTCGATTCCAAAGATCTGTTTTAGGTACAAGAAAGAGTTTTCCTATTTTAACGCCCCCACTCTCGCGAACCTAAAAAATCCCCGTACTTTGGCGAGCAGTCATGGGTCTCTGGGAGTTATGCACAAGTTTCAACGGTACTTACGTATTATCCCGGCCGTCTGCCAAGACAAGCAATTTTTCACCAAGATAAATGCCGGGCACATGAAATTGTTGATGGTTTGGAATACGATTGGCAACGTATTTAAAATCTAAAAAAAAGTAATTTGGCGGAAGTGACCTCCGGGATAATACATAAGTACCGTTTCAACGCATCCAAAAGAACTAGGTGATAACTAAAGTAAACAAGCTAGCGATAAACTTGCCAGTTAAGGAATTTGAAGACATTTAATTATTAAAACTACATTAATTGGTAATCCAAAATAAATAAAAATGTAACGGCATGCTGTACTTACATGTTGTTCCAAATCGCCATTTTAATTCCAAATTACGATTTCTACATAAATGCAAAAAATCGTCATGGTAACTGCATATGTTTAATCATCGCCTCCTTGGCGAGAGTCGAGGCGTTAAAGTAGGAAACAATATATAAAACGGTGAAGTATAGTTGTGATATACTTGGCGAAGATTGTAAAATAGTTTTAGTAGGCGATTTTAAGATAGATTTCGATTCCAAAGATGGGTTTTATAAAATAAGGAAGAAAAATACAGCACAGTCATGAATAATGATAACACTTTCCAACTTAATGGACTAAGGACGAAAAATAGGGACGACGCATAAATTATGATACGATTTTAATATATAGCACTATAGTGCGTATTTAAAATCTGAAAGTGTTTCAGATTTTCATCGTTTTTTTTTGGGGGGGGGGGCAAAATTTTTTATGGAATGACTATCAATAAATCTCAAGGCCAAACTATGTCTGTTTGTGAATTAGATTTGAGCACGCCATGTTTTTCACACGGACAGTTATACGTGGCATGCTCTCAAGTGGGCAAGCCATACTTTGGGCATCCAGTTTGTTTGTGTTATCTAAAGATGGGATAACAAAAAATATTGTATACTCTATTGCGTTAATGAATTGATATTATTTTTTAGTAAAATTATTGTAATTAGTGATATATATAAATTTAAAGAATAAATTACAATGAATTAAAAATATATGCTTGGTATTATGTTATTTTATATTCCAGCATCGTTCACATGCCTCTTCCACTCATATACCACATCCCCACAAACTTAGAATAAGTTAGTCATTTCTTTCTACAAAAATAATCCTAGGAATAATTTATATGGCAAAACAACGTTTGCCGGGTCAGCTAGTATTATATAAAAATATTAAATACTATGTTTAAAATAAGATAATAATAATTATTATTGTGATATTATAATTATAATTATTAATTTCATTTATATTTTACACTATAACATACAGTATATAAAATAAAAATAAATAAATTTTAAAGTTCATTAATTTGCGAACCATGTTGCGTCTTCCCAAAGTATAGGGTGTATATGCCACTCTCGCTTCAATTCGTATCTTCAAGGTTACGGGCGCTTCTGCTTGCCTTGCGTGTATAATATAATGCGAAACTCACTTATATTAGTAATATCTTATTTAATATGTAACTTTCGTTCATGAAGATTAAATATGAGCATTGAAATATTATAACGACTTTACTCAACAGGCTAAATGCTTACGAGATCCAAAAATAATGGCCATTAAAGGCGATAAATTAAGATAAATTCATAATCCATTAGCGCACTGGGACAAGACTTCTTCCACAAGAGGATGTGTATTTACCGTCTGTTAAAGCATAAAAGTACCAGCAACAAACTTGCGTTTTCCCCCAAATTGCCTTATTTAATTCTCATAAATAAATATTGATAGCGAAATAAGCTAATTACTAAGTTAAAATGAGAAAAAAAAATCAAAATCACATAACTCTTTTTGAATATACGCGTTTCTGCGAGTGATTAAACAAATGATCATTGTAGCTAAAATTTCCGAAATAATTCACTGCTGCAAGGAAAAGCTTAGCTACGAAAAAAGTTTATGATATTAGTAATTTTTCACTCGATGACAGATTAATTGAAAAAAAAAGTTGCTTTTTTTGTTTCCTATTCATTGTGTTATGCATCATTGATTTGTGTAATTCAGAGTCTAAATTGAATAGTGTAAAAAATAATCTTTTAAATAAAAAAAAATCGCTTTATTATTTTTTATGTAATGCTGATGTTTTAACTTTAAGAACATTAATTTAGAAAATTAACGACGAAAAATAAGAATCTCATTGGTTTTGTTTCGAAATAGATAAGTGAAATCTATGGTAAAATAATTGTTATGAAAATATGTATCCGTTCGTTACTGTATACAATATGAAAAACTATAAAATATTATAATTGTTTACTCCAGCTTAAAATAAATATGAAACATTTCAAAGTAATACTGTAAAATACCAAAGCATTTAATATGTAAGTGTTCAGTTTAAGGGCACAACAACGATTTAGAAAGTATACAAGGCAACAGAATTTTAAGAATGTATTTATGAATGAACTCTTGATGAATATAAAATGAAACAAAGAATACACAAAATATTTTGAAGAAAAGAGTTTTCTTACTTTTAATAAAATGAAATTCAAAATTTAATAATTTATCAATTATGCTAATTTATGTAGAAATTCTTTTTAAATGTTCATTATATTTTATACGGTCATTATCATAAACATTGAAAATAAAATCTCTAACTAATTAACTATATTGTTTAAATATTTTAAATTAATTACTTATAAATGCATCTTAAAAGAGTATTTAACTAATACTGTTTCTGTGTGTGCCATGACTTTCTTTAAATTTAATCAAATATTATGATTTTCAATATTGGTTCTGAACACAAGAGATGTACAGATAATAATTCAGGCAATTTTAATGTTCTGAGCAAAAGTGTGAAACAGTGTGACCGATCTCTCAAAATAAAGTTAAAAAAAGATGCATTTTGACACCAACAAAAATAATGTTAATAAGCTATAAGATGGAATTTATCCATTAAATTATGACGAATACTATTCATATGCTAAGTTTAACCCATGTATTAAAATGCTATATAGAAAATCATTTCTATTTATATAATTTTTTTAAAAAATAAATTACTTTTGAATTAATAATTAGTTGATAGTACATAAATTTAGATTATTTTCCAAGTCAAATAAATTATTTTCCCAAGATTTATTGAATATACAGTACACAGCAAAGAAGTAATATTCTACTTCATTTATAATAAATACAATCTGACAATGATAATATCATGTGCATACAAACATTTCTGATTATCAAATATATTTTATCATAACAGTATTTTTCATTAAAGCACTGTTCACTATGACCTTCTTATTGTTCTGTTTTTATACGCATTGCTTAGAATTTGTTAATGTATTCTGTAATCTTTTATCTTCACATTGATGAGATGAACGCTTTAAGACGATGACCCTTTTTCTGTGTAACACCAGCTGAGTACCTGTTCTTTGAACTCAGATTTTTTTATTGAAAAAGAAGTACAAAAACTTTTTTAGACATTCATAAGAATAAAAACGAGTTTCTGAACTCCAAATCACTAAATAGTATCTGTAGAATTTTGATATTCCTACATTAATGTATTAAGATTTTCTTATTTTTAATGCCAGGGAAAGGATAAGCTCTTTGTTTTATTTCAGACTAAAAGAAATTTTTTTTTACATGTTAAACAATCAAAGTTTACATTTTGTTGCATTTAAATTGATATATTAGAGTCTGAGCTATGAATCTTTAAAATTCCAATTGGATGAAGGTAAGTTTTGTTAAATTCTTGCCACCTATAAGACATGTTTGGGAAAATTTGCACGAAATAAAATAAAACAAACAACACACAAACACATGCAATTGTAATTTGATTCAATTTAATTCCAATTTGCATTTCGAAAAAAATCATTTTGAAGTGCGTTAGAATCGGCTCTTGTGAACCCCCATTCTCAGAGTTTGACTAATTATTGTAGCCTCGTGGTTTCGTCATTTAAAATGCAACAATTTACTGTGCGGCAAAGGAGTTTTGAGAAGACATGTTCTCGTGTCTTGACTTTCTCTGCAAGCAAAATTTCTTAAATATATAAATAAAGCAAATGAGGGAAGTTAGTCATATATAGCTTTAGTTCACCTATATGGTGTGCAACTAATAATACGCGTAGAAATTATTAATAAAAAAAATCTGATGTGTCCAACACATGACTTCCTTGTCTATTACATCAAAAATATTTTCGACGCCCTTCCTCTAAACTTATTTGTTTGAAAGAGATAAAATATCAATAATAGTAAGGTTTAGCGATTTCTAGCCAAATATTTCGATATCGCCAAGCTGAGTTCAGTTTGAAAGATTTCCTTCTGACATTTTATTTGGCGATATTTCACCTAAAGCCGACAAACTTGAGATAGTTTGCGAGATTTTAGGGATAGCCAAACTAGTCATTGACCACAGGCTTTCAATGAATTGAATGCATCCATACACCTCAATGTATTTAAAGTCACTTGGCTCACCCTGTAAATAAATTCCCAGTCAATTGCTGTCAAAAAAGATATTGAAAACAGTTAGATATTACAATAATAGTTCTAAATACAAAAGTTCAAAATTCTACGGGTTAAAGTTTTAGAGTTATACAAAATACGAAATAATTTTTGGCGATAAATTTGGCGATATTTCGGCGAAACTCGTCAATGTCGACGACATTTGGCGAGATTTTAAGCATGGAGCAAACAATGACAGATTATCGCCAAATTTGGCAATATTTCGCCAAAACTCGCCAAGAACGATGAGAAATGGCGATACATCAGGCATGGACCAAATGACTGACTATCGCCAAATTTGGCGATATTTCGGCAAAAACTCGCCAAGGTCGAGGACAGACGGCGAGATTTTGGACATGTACCAAACAATGACTGTCTACAGTTGTATTATATTGAAGATGTCCATAGACATTAAAGTACTGAAATTCTTTTCGGTGGTCCTGTAAATAAACTCTCCAGTAGATTGGAACCTCAATGCACAATTAGATGTTACAACAATCTTATATATGAAATTTCATAAAAGTTTTTGAGATTTGAGATTTGAATATGCACACACGTACACCAAAAGTCGCCAAGCTTGGCGACTTTTGGCATAGTTCTTGAGGTTGGCACGTGACCGTAGTCGGACCATTACCTAACTTATGTGGTAGGACGGTATTGTGCTTGAAATGGATGAATGCCCCTAAAATTGCCATTGACCGTAATGTATTGGAAATCTTTTGAGTGTTCCTGTAGCAGAACTATAAATGTTAAAGACACTTTTTTTAATGGAAAAATTCATTTTCTAACTCTTTACAGCATATATCACTTCTGAGTCGTTTGAAATAGCCCAATACCTCTAAAAAACGCTTTGATGAATTTCGGCCCATAGAGCGTAATGTATTTCGAATCTTTTGGGCGGTTCTGTAGATAAACTATCCTGTCGAATGGAATCGAAAGGGGAGGTGTACAACTAGATGTTCCAACTATCCAAAATACGAAGTTTCGACATTCTACGCCTAATAGTTTTTGAGATATGCGAGTTTAATGAATTTCGGCCCATTGAGCGTAATGTATTTCGAATGTTTAGGGCGGTCCTGTAGATAAACTATCCAGTCGAATGGAACCAAACGGGCAGGTGCACAACTAGATGTTACAACTATTTAAAATATGAAGTTTCGACATTCTATGCCTAATAGTTTTTGAGTTAGGCGAATTTAATGAATTTCGGCCCATAGAGCGTAATGTATTTCGAATCTTTTGGGCGGTCCTGTACATAAACTATCCATTCGATTGCGACCAAAAGGGGAGGTGCACAACTAGATCATAGAACAATCCTAAATATCAAATCTCAACATTCTACGACCAATAGGTTTTGAGATATGCGAGTTACATACATACGTACGTACGTACAGACGGCATGGAAAAACTGGCCACAATAGACTCGCCGCTGGTCAAAATGAGTTGCAGACGCGTTAATATGATCGTGCATGCTAGCCTAAGATGAGATGCATCAAAAAAAATTCTTAAAATTAAATTTAGGGGTAGTCAAAATCGGTTTTTTTGTCGAAATTTGGCCCCCAAAATTTTTCGGGATCACATTACTTCCTTATACTACGTACAAGGAAGTAAAAAATCTGATGTGTCCAACACATGACTTCCTTGCACGTCCATTAGATCAAAAATATTTTCGACGCACTTCCTCTAAACTTATTTGTTTTGAAAGAGATAAAAATATCAATAATAGTAAGGTTTAGCGATTTCTAGACAAATATTTCGATATCGCCAAGCTGAGTTCAATTTGAAATATTTCCTTCTGACACTTTATTTGGCGATATTTCACCAAAAGCCGACAAACTTGAGATAGTCTGCGAGATTTTGGGGATAGCCAAAGTAGTCATTGACCACAGACTTTCAATGAATTGAATGCATCCATACACCTCAATGTATTTAAAGTCATTTGGCTCACCCTGTAAATAAATTCTCAGTCGATTGCTGTCAAAAAAAGATATGGAAAAACAGTTAGATATTACAATACTTCTAAATACAAAAGTTCAAAAATCTACGGGTTAAAGTTTTAGTGTTATACAAAATATGAAATAATTTTTGGCGCCAAATTTGGCGATATTTCGGCGATACTCGTCAATGTCGACGAAATTTGGCGAGATTTTAAGCATGAACCAAACAATGACAGATTATCGACAAATTTGGCGATATTTCGCCAAAACTCGCCAAGAACGATGACAAATGGCGATATTTTGGGCATGTACCAAACAATGACTGTCTACAGTTGTATTATATTGAAGATGTCCATAGACATTAAAGTACTAAATTTTTTTTCGGTGGTCCTGTATATAAACTCTCCAGTAGATTGGAACCAAAAATCGAGATACACAACTAGATGTTACAACATTCTTATATATGAAAATTTCATAATAGTTTTTTGAGATTTGAGAGTTAAATATGCACACACGTACACCAAAAGTCGCCAAGCTTGGCGACTTTTGGCATAGTTCTTGAGGGAGGCACGTGACCGTGGTCGGACCATTACCTAACTTATGTGGTAGGACGGTATTGTGCTTGAAATGGATGAATGCCCCTAAAATTGCCATTGACCGTAATGTATTGGAAATCTTTTGAGTGTTCCTGTAGCAGAACTACAAATGATAAAGACACTTTTTTAAATAGAGAAATTCATTTTCTAACTCTTTACAGCATACATCACTTCTGAGTCGTTTGAAATAGCCCAATACCTCTAAAAAACGCTTTGATAACTTTCGGCCCATAGAGCGTAATGTATTTCGAATCTTTTGGGCGGTTTCTGTAGATAAACTATCCAGTCGAATGGAATCGAAAGGGGAGGTGCACAACTAGATGTTACAGCAATCCTAAATATAAAGTTTCAACATTCTACGCCTAATAGTTTTTGAGATATGCGAGTTTAATGAGTTTCGGCCCATTGAGCGTAATGTATTTCGAATGTTTTGGGCAGCCCTGTAGATAAACTATCCAGTCGAATGGAACCAAAAGGAGAGGTGCACAACTAGATGTTACAACTATCCAAAATATGAAGTTTCGACATTCTACGCCTAATAGCTTTTGAGTTAGGCGAGTTTAATGAATTTCGGCCCATAGAGCGTAATGTATTTCGAATCTTTTGGGCGGCCCTGTACATAAACTATCCATTCGATTGACACCAAAAGGGGAGGTGCACAACTAGATCATAGAACAATCCTAAATATCAAATCTCAACATTCTACGACCAATAGTTTTTGAGATATGCGAGTTACATACATACGTACGTACGTACGTACGTACGTACGTACAGACGGCATGGAAAAACTGGCCACAGCAGACTCGCCGCTGGTCAAAATGAGTTGCAGACGCGTTAATATGATCGTGCATGCTAGCCTACGATAGGATGCATCGAAAAAAATTTTAAAATTAAATTTAGAGGTAGTCAAAATCGGTTTGTTTGTCGAAATTTGGCCCCCAAAATTTTTCGGGATCACATTACTTCCTTATACTACGTACAAGGAAGTAAAAAACAGCCATCAAGCGTGAATTTTAAAAGCTGAAAGCAAACGTTTTGGTACAATTCAGTTTTTCTATACATTTATTGAAATTAATCATCTTAATGTAACGAAATACAGCAATACTTAAATCCTGCCTGATATAATCTGCATAATCTGCTGATATAATCTGCATAATCTGCTGATATAATCTGCATATCCTTTTGCTTTGAGGATGGCAGCTCATCGTGTCTTCAGGTGGACCTATGGAATTTCTTTCATTCCAATTAAAGATCAGAGTTCAGCTAAAAGCTAGTAAGTACAGTAAAGCTAGGAAACTGATCAATTATGATTTCGGGAATTTTCCATCATGATGGCATCGTCTCCCTTCGTACAAACTGATGGAATTATGAATCGAAATGGTTATATTAACATGTTAGTATAGATCACATGCTGCCTTATACTCGTATAAAAGATGTCTCGTGGATGGGTGTTTTAGCAAGATAATGATCCAGAGCACATCTTCCAAAATGGTAAAAAATTCCAGCTAAGAAAAATTGAAGTTTTGGACTAGCCGAGTCAATAATCTGATCTCAATCCAATTGAACACCTTTGAGTACACATCGGAAGAAAAAATGGGACGCGGAAGTATACTTCAAAAGCAGAATTTCTTCAGGATCTTTAATCGGAATGGGCAAAACTTCCTAGGTCAACTTTAAAAAGTCTAATTAATTCCATGGCCAGACGATGCCCATCAGCCCTGAAAGCAAAAGTATATGCAAATACATACTAAGTATTGCTGTATTTCATCACATAAAGATGATTAATTCCAACAAAAGCTTAGAAAAACTGAATAGTCTCAAAACTTCTGCTTTCAACTTTTCAAATTCCCGTTTGGTATTTTTTTTTAAATTAAGAACTTTCACACATATAAGTAGTCACACATATAAGTAGTTAAAGGAGGACTAAAGCTACAAATTACTAATTTACATCATAAATTTCACTTACAAAAAAATTAGGACAGAAAAACATATCGTCACAAAACTTCTGAGCGCTATTGTATTGAATGAAATCCCATCAATGTCAGTGCTTATAGATTTGATGAGGGTGTAGATGTGGGTATAGATGAGGGGTGTAGTGTTACCAGCATATCGAAATCCGATTCCTGAAAGTTACGTCCTTTTGATATCACGAGTTTCTAATTGTATTGAGTTTCTAATGCAGTTTTAAACTCGTGACGTCAAAATGACGACACGCCACTTGCAACTTGAAAACGATGAGCTTGCTATAGCCTCATAAAGGAGAAGGCTGTAAGCCACTTTAAAATTTTGAAAATTCAACCTTTTTTGGGTTTTTTACGATTTTCAGGAATTTTCAACTGCAGAGAACTTACCGTAGAATATTATTTTTCGTGAATTTAATATATCGCATTAAATATTAACCAAAATTAAAAAAGTCTTATGCAAAAATTGCCTCACGGCCAAATTAATTTAATAGTTTTTATAGTCAGTTTGCTTGGAATAGCTCTTTTGAGATTATAAAGACTTAAAATTGACATTTTTCATGAGATCAATTTATAAACACTAGAATCATTATAGATTTTCTCTGGACCATGGCTATAGACATTGTATTTTTCAAAAGCTCACTTTTAAATTAGCCTTATCACCGGACAGCGACTATGTCTACGTGAGATAGACAAACCTCTGGATTTCTTGTTGTATAAAGAAAACATGGAAGTGTGTTTTAGAGTCTTATTAACCCCCATACTCAGATGTCATTCTTTCGCTACCCCCCCGCCCCCCTTTCTCTCTCTCTTTAAATTTTAAGTGTTCTCACAATCTTACGATTGTTCATCACATAACAAGTTACACAATTTTAGAGTCATTTACATTTTGATTCTAAGGGATTAACTCCAATCCAGTGTTTTAATAAAATGTCCATTACTGTCTTGCAGAGAACGGTTTTGTTCAGTTGATAGTTCTGCAATTTATTTATCAACTGAAATATACATTGATAAATAAATTGCAGATTTAATTCTACAAAAGGGCGAAATTTTAAATACAACATAATATATTTTAAAAATACGAAAAAAAGCTTAACTATAAAGTGCATCTAGTGAAGTTGAAATAAGGCAGGCAGGACTTTAAGATCTAACGTTTTAATGATCTAACGATTTATAATTCAAATAACATTATGTTTGTAACTACACTTAATGTACAATTTAACTAATTCGTTCAAGTTGTGAAAATTCTGAGCTATTTTCTTGTGTTTAGTTTTATACTTTAGACCGCAAATTTTAATAAATTCCTTCATAACATTTGAATTTAGTACTTCAAAATCATAAAAATGTTACACAGTATATAATGCTTCAAATTCGTACTGTTACAGTAATTCCTGCAATTTTTATGTATCTTATTTTAATGGATAAACTAAAAATAGCTTAATAACTATTGAATGTCATTAAAGTGGTAGTGTACATCCAAAATTAATATTTTTAAACTCAAGAAGTTTATTATCAAAATGAATAGTTTAATAAAAAACATTTAATTCCAAAATGTAATTTTTATTGCAACAATTATTGTAAATTGCATTTTAATTCGCCTGATATTAAAATGTTTCAGGAATATTCTTTTAATTTATAATAAAAAAATTCTTACTGCTAAGATATAGCTTTAGATCTTTGAACAAAACGTGTTACATATCGTAAAATTTCGTGTAAAATACAAAGAAAACAATAAATAATTGTCAAAGCATAATTTTTGTCTTTAACAATACTTTCGTTAATATTCAAGTAAGTTTATATGCCAAATAAAGTAAGTAATTGTTAAATGTCATAAAAACTAGAAATGTCTAAATTGTAAAGAAAGAAAAGACTACTTTAGAAATTCATTTTTCTGAAGTTATGACATAAGCAAATAGGTAAAGAACTTATTTTTATTATTAAATAAAAATAGTAATTTATGTTTATAAAGTGACTTTTGCATTTTAAATGCCACTATCTATCTCTACAAATATTTATTTATTAAAAAATAATTTAAAGAAACAACTTTAAGTTAAATTTCAATGTATCGTTTTATCATTAAAATAGAAGATTTATACAAAGTTTTAAGAGTTCGGAAACCAAAACTTGTAAGCCTTGCAAAATTACTTTTGCTATTCAATTCTTATTACAATCTATTAAATTAATTAAAAGTTTTGAAATGCCTCTCTTCATGAAAGTTTTAAAAGGACAAACGTCTTTTATTTATGAGTAAATTAGATATTATAGTTCCTCCATTATTAAAACGATTTATTATAAGGTGTTTATTTTTATCCTTGAAATTGAATGGCTTAATCATTTTGTTTACGAATGACTCATTCCTACTCAAAACTTTTCCAAGAGTTAGGATACATAAACATCTAAGGCTGTCAAAATTAATTTTGTTGTTTGTTTCTAATTATAAGCTACTGAAATTAATTAAAGTTTCTGGAAAGCTTTTCACATGAAATTTTTAAAGGAAAAACTGATGTTATTTATGTGATGTAGAAATTATATTTCATTCACTACTACACCAAATTTTTATTTTATCCTTAAAGTTAAATGTTTTGTTCGTGTTTACAAGTGATTTATTTTTACCCTCAACTTGCTTACCTTGATATCATTATTATTTTATATTTATTTATAAATATTATTTCATTCAAGGTGTAATGAAATACTAAATTGGAAAAGATTGATTCAAATAGGCGTAATGATGTGGGAGATTTACACTTTATTGACATTTATAAAGTGTAATAATTACTTTGATATTGGTATTTTCCCCCGTAATATTCAATATTAATTATGTGTAGTGTAGTTCTTTATACAAATAAGTTGCTTAAGCATAGATAGAAAAAATAAAGATGGTGACATCTGTAATTGCATTACATTTCTTCAGTACGATCACCAGCAAATTTTGGTATCTTTAGCCAAATGCCTCGAAGCTGTAGGATATCGTTAGTCAGCTTTAGGTTGTTGATGATACAGATGGGACGCTTTACTGCAGGGGTGGTCAAATCGTGGCGTATGCGCCAAACTCGGTCATTGGGCGATTTCAAGTGGTGCAACTTATTGCTTTGAGACGGATTGATGACTTTTTAAAATATTTCGTGTCGAGAAATATTTCTTATAATTTATGATGCTACGTCGAAAGGAAGCACTTGCACGTTCCAAAATACATTATCATCAAAAATCGAAATATCTCTGATTCCCTACCAAATATTCGATAAATTAATTCTACAATCCTGTTCCTCTGAACAATAATTTGAATATCATGTTTCACAGGCGCCCCCTCGGAAGGGGGTATGGGGACTCAAGCCACCCTAAAGGTTGAAAGTTAGAAGCGAACAGCATTAAAAATTGAAAAAATTGTTCTTAATTAATATTTTTCTTTTTTAAAATTATCTTTAAACTATTTATAAAGTATTTTTTATAAAAAAATTTGCTAATTTTTAAATATATACTTATAGTTAGTGTATGTTACACAGTTAAACTTGGTTGCAACGTTACTGAAAAGATCGAATAATTATTTGACTAACGAAATACATTACTTGTACGCATGTATTCTTTGGGCAAGTCAGGTAAGTCGTACAGAATATTTTGACGTTATAAGAGAGGTATAACTATAATCGAGGTCACTATAACCCAGGTCATCAGAATTTGTTGCCCATACCCCCCCCCTCCCTCTAAACTAAAATCCTGGGTGCGCCCCTGTCATGGTCACACGGTATTACTTTTCCTTTCCTAAATGCAAGCTTAGCAGTAGTATTCATATTTTCATTATGGTAAGAAGGTGAAAGGCGCAATTGAGTTGTATGGCCTATCTGTAGTCTGTGAAAAAAGTTGGTGTATGATATACAGAAGATAGACCACGCCTGCCCTACTGCTTTAACCCTTTGAGGCGCAACACTTTCCCAATGCTGAAAAAAGGGCAGCCGTTGCTATTGCTAGACTTTTCTACCAGCAAGATGGCGGATGATCGAAACGTTCATCGCAGCTGGCTGTGACGGCACAGCCAGCTGCCGTCAAAAAAGGGTCTCTAGATCTGTGGCACCCGTTGAACATTTCGATCATCCGCCATCTTGCTGGTAGTTAAGTCTAGCGATGGCAAAGGCTGCCCTTTTTCCAGCATTGGGCAATCTATCCAGCTGTTCTCGCGTTCTTCTATTTTTCAGCAGATGTCAGTGCTGTTAAAAATAATCGTGACAATTTTTCTACGGGAAATGACGTGCTAAAAAGTAAAGGATTCTCGTGGAGCTATGTCATCAACTATTTTTATAGAAATCAAATCTATTCTTCGTGACTGGCAACAGTCAAAACGTTAGAGTTTGGTGTTCCCAGAGGGGGAACACTGCGCGTTAAAGGGTTAAGCAGAGATGCCCCCCCCCCCACACACACACAAGCACAGACGTCCATCGTGCAACTGTGCTACAGAGTAACACATTTCCACCACAGCCTACACGTAACCTTTGATAAGCGACTTCCATAAACTACGTAACGCTGGATGGGAAGGTGAGGGGGATTTAAGACAATGTAATGTGTATATTAGTGCCCACACAAATTTTACGTGCAGGTCCGCCGAATGAACATGGTGGTCTTTGATCAGCAAGGATTCCAGTCCAAATCTGTTGATATAGAGTTCAACCCTCGAATTTCCCGTCCCTTAATAATAGCGGGTCGAAGAATTGATGGCGATTGCAACTTGCCTACCCCCTTCAGCGCACTTAAATCCAATACTAAACCCGTGTTTAACCTGTTTGCCCACAGCCTTAGGAATACGCATGAGAAGACTCTTCCTCTTTGACTGATGGTGCTTCCCAGAATGGTTCTTTGAATGCTCCACCGGAACCTAACTGATTAAAACGTTACTCTGGGAAGCAATATCGATCAAAGAAGGAGAGTCTTCTTCGTTGAGTCTTTCGAAGAATGAGAGCGCATAGGTTAAATATGGGCTCAATATTAAAAATGAACAGACTAAAAATAAGAGTGACCCATTTTTGATACTATGTTTCATCTTGGTCGAGCGTCTAAGATACTGAATAGGGTGGATGGCTGATGTATAATGGTCCCACGTTCGGGCCTACCACGCAAATGTCGATCGAACAGACGGGATTTTTGGCCGGTTTTCTGCTGGTCGAGATTTTTGGCCGTAATACAAAACACGATGAATTTAAATGTTATTTATTTGTTTGACAGGAGAGGTCAGCTCACGTCACCATTTGTGTCGTCTAGAGCTACATACGTTCTCCCTGGAGTTTCCTGCCGCAATCTGGATCTTCATCAGAAGGCAGATGCGCCTCGCGTTGACTCCTACAACACACAGCAAACCATGCTTCGTCAAACTGATCGTCAACTCCATTAACCCTTTGAAGCGCAACCCTTTCCCAATGCTGAAAAAAGAGCAGCTTTTGCCATCGCTCGACGGCGGACGATCGAAACGTTCATCGCGTGCCACAGATCTAGAGACCCTTTTTTTTGACGACAGCTGGCTAAGCCTGGTAGTTAAGTCGAGCGATGGCAACGGCTGCCCTTTTTTTCAGAATTGGGCAATCTATCTAGCCGTTCTCGCATTCTTCCATTTTTCAGCAGATGTCAGTGCTGTTAAAAATAATTGTGACCATTTTTTTTACGGGAAATGATGTGCTAAAAAGTAAAGGATTCTCGTGGAGCTATGTCACCCGTAGATTTATTTTTATCGAAATCAAATCCATTCTTCGTGACTGGCAACAGTCCAAACGTCAGAGTTTGGTGTTCCCAGAGCGGGAACACTGCGCGTTAAAGGGTTAAAACTTTTTTTGGAGCCGCTAGTGGCCTTTAGATATGAATATTGTTACATTTGACTGATTGACAAGCTGTTTGAAAGATAATAAGACAAAATGTCTGCGGGGGGGGGGAGAAACAAACAAACAAAAACGGCATCAACGCCTGCCAAGAATAAAGGTGAAGAAAGGCATTTCAGCGATGTGCTCAGCTGTCCGTTTCCTCTGCCAGCGATGCAACAATGCGTGAAAGTGCTTCTGTCAAGTATCAAAATCGAACAAATTGGTTGTGCTCTACAAATTTTAACCCACTATCAGATCTGGTGATGGATATCCGAATCAAAATATCCAAACATGATGTGCAAAGCTGTCAGAAACATAAATAGATATTTAGAAATGAAACTGTGCGTCTATAAATAAAGGGTCTTGTAAGAAATTATAACATTTTTTAAAATTTAAAGTGTGGCAGTATTTTCTCAATAAAATTTCGTTTATGTTATGTAATTTTAAATCTCACGCAGAAGTTTTTGTCGATACTTCACAAAAATATTCTTCTTTAAGCTTTAGTTAGATAATCACCGGACCGTATGGGATGTTGCCAGTGTTATCTACAGTTTTCACATAAAGCTGAATTTCGCTTTTACTTAGAAAAAGATAATCTTTTTGAAAAATCGCTGACTATTAAAAATTAAGGTCCATAATCCAGACTGATTTCATCTTTTGCAAAATCGAAAGAAGTTATCAGTGATGCAAAAATGGAAACAGAACGATGGATACGAGTTGATATGTGGGGGGGGGGGGAAATAGAAAAAAAAAAAGATTTTCGAAATAAAGCATTCTATTTAATATTTTGTTAATAATTTATACTTAAATTTTAATATTTAATGTTTTGGAAAGCTACGTTACAATTTTTTTTTTTCATTTGCATTTATTTATGATATTCTTTTTTTTTCCGCTGCCGCAAACATTATTATTCTATTTTTAAAAAATAATGTAAACTTTGGTATAAACTAAACTCGGAAAAAGTAGTTCTGAGAAACATAGCCGTTACACGTGCATGTAAAGTTTCAGCTCGATCGTACTATTATTACAAGTGAGTAAAATTTGAACTCAAGTTTTGAGCTGAAACAAGATTTTATAATAACAGAGCAAGCTAATAAAAATCTTAAAATAATGAATAACAAATGGTAGAATTTTTTAAACTCCAACTACTTGATAGCATGGGAAAACAACAGTTTTATAACTGATTTTATTTTAAAGCGACGAAAGTTTTAATGCATTTTAAATTTAAAAAACTGTTACATGAAAGCTTTTTATTTCTACTTATTTCTAATTTTTTTAATACTACTAAATGCTACGATTCAAGTTAAGTAAAGAAATGCAAACTTGAGTATAAACTGGTTGCACAACAGAGAGTATAAGTTCCAAGGCTTGCTATGCTTGGGCACGAGTGCTTATTTCACCAACCAATATTTTAGTTTTCATTTTAATTATCCAATAAAGGGATGAAAGGCTGAGTGAAAACCCGGGAATCAAACCTTGGACGTGTGGTTTAGCAGTGCCATGTGTTGCTTTTTACAGCACTATGCTTCAGGTTTAGATGTTCTGTAAACCATTATTTTTATTTTATAAAATAATAATTTTTAGTTTAACTTTAATCTAGAAGTCTAAATATGCAGGGTGGTTATAATTAAACTTCCCATATAAATAGCAGTCTGCGGCTTAAACGGATTAGCAGATTGCTACCAAATTTAGCATATGGGATGTACAAGAGATACGCCGAAGGAAGTTTTTTTTTAGTTTAGTTAAAAAATGTCCGTTAGGTGGCGCTTTTCATGGTGAAATCAGCTAAAAAAATGACCAAAATTAGTTAATGAATGCTAAAAATGCATTGAATAAATATTGATATTGCTTGTACATTTCAAATCGGCCATTTTCATGTAAAGCCCATGTCATAGTTATTTTTTCATGCAAAATGCCATTTAGTGAACACTTTTTGAACTAATGTTTTGGTCTTAATACCTTGAGCACATCTCATATGTAGTCTATGTATCTGTTACTGCGAAAAATCGAAATTGGAGAATGTCGTCTTTCACCGGTGAATGTCAACACATACCAAAGACGTCGGTGAAAGCCTGAATATTTGCTTATATTCTAGTACATTCGGACTACCACCGGTGTATGTCTACAAACACAGCTAGGCGAAGTTTGTACAGTAGGAGAAGTGGCACAGTAGGCGAAGTGGTACAGTAGGAGAAGTCGAGGTCACCAGAAAAGCAAAAATGTAGAAAGAATATTCTTATATTGTAGGGGAGCTTATTTCTCCATGAATCCATTGGACACATAGTCGCGAGTTGTATGTCCGAAATGTCATAACATCCTTATTTCTCTCTCACACCGGCAAATGTCAGCATTCACCATTATTGCATGGTGAATGTCGACATTTGCCGGTGTAAGTAAGAAATAAGAATATTTAGCTAATATTTCGGACATACACCAAACGACGATGGGAATGATGACATGCACCGGTGAAAGTCAACATTCTCCAGATTTTGGAGTTTCACGATAACATATATACTAAATTTAGTTACGATCTGTTCATCCATTTCAGCTGTAGAACTCTGTAGGGGAAACTTAATTATAACACCCTTGCTTGTATTTATATGTGATACAAAAGTAGCTTCTAGTGTTCATTCCCCTCCCATTAAAAAATATCCGGTGTTAAGTTATTGCATTGACGATGAAAAAGCATACAAGGAATGTTTAATGGCTATAAATGAGGATAAAAATATACGATTTAAATATTGCTGGGTTTTGCGTACCATGGTTTGTAAAAATGATAATAATGATTATAAAAACTTTAATCACCCTCTATATGCCATACAAAATTACCTTCCAGTGTTCATTCCCCACCCATTTGAACACAAATGTCTGTTGTTATTGAGTTATTACTTTGACGATCAATAAAAATATATTAGGAATGTTTAACGGCTATAAACGATGATAAAAATATACGATTCAAACATTGCTGATTTTGCATATAATATAATAACAAAATATAATAACAAAAATAATTCCGAACAAGAATTCTGCCTAGAAAGTAAATACCGCGGCGAATTTTATTTAACCTTCAAAGAACCTTCCCATCATGTCGTGACTGCTTTATTTTCAGAGACCCCCAATTCATGTCATGCATCGTTGGATTTTTTTAAAGGTATAATTGCAGTTTTTGAAGAATCTTCAGAGTTTGACCTTTTTTACCTTAAAATCGTCTTTCCTGGACGTCAAACGAAAAAGGACCTATCGCGTCACAGGATTTTCCCTTTTCAAGTAATCACTGTGTGGCTCTTTGGATAAGTGGTCATGATTTTTGTTCTATGTTTTGAAATACACACAGCATTTTGGTCATTCATAAACCAGCGTTCTCTGTTTTGTTTTCTTGTCATGCTTTAAGCACCAAGTAAATGAAGATTGTAGGAAAGTGCGATTAATGTCAAGGTTTTATAGAGGGAAAAATGAGCAAAAACGGTTGTTTATTTCGTTGGAATGGAGGATTATTTATATTTATGTCGTGATAATAGACGTAAGCTTATTCGTAACTTAATTAATAATCGTATAAAATTTTTTTATTTGAAGTTGTGAAAATCGCTAAATCTCCTGTTTGAGATACATATAAAATGGAACTAATCCAAATTGTGGTAAAGGGGAACATAATCAGGATAATTTCTGACGCTTCACATTTTAAACATGAAATACTCTAATGTATTTTAGTTTACTTGTATTCTTTATTTAGAAATATTAGGTGCGTTTTTTTACTATACACATTTGCATACATATACATATATATAAATGTGTGTATCATTTAAGTAATATATATACATTCGCGGCACGTGACTTGTTCCAGTAATCAGGGCCGGCCCGAGGGGCGTGTGGGGCCTCTTCTCTATGATGCAGTGGCATAGCCAAGGGGGGGTATAGGGGGTCACAACCCCCCTCCCCCCATGAGAAATTTTTTGCCATATAAAACGGATATTCTTCACTCCCTTATCACACACACATATGTGAGTTGCAGTAGTCGCAACCCCCCTTCCCCCATGAAAAATTTCTGCCTACGCCACTGTTATCATGTCTTATGTAAGTTACTACTATTACTGCTAGTGCATATTAGCTTTATTTCTCGGATTTTTTCGGGATATACCGGACCCATCTACCAAGCTCGGTCTAACGTGATAGCAAAAAAATGGCCCAGGAGCGGCCTCTTTAAGCGCGGGGCCTTAGGCGATCACCTACATTCATATCTCCCCTGGGCCGGCCCTGCAGTAGTGGGGTCCGAAAAAAGAGTGTCGGGGCCCAGAGTGTCGAGTTAAAATCGGGAAAAAAATGTATACATACAGATCATCATATCCCCCGTGCACGCAGTGTATTTAAAAATTTTCAAACGTTTTCCGTGTTGAAGGAAAACTAACGTCGTGTTAATATGGCTTTTGTGCTAAATGCCAAATATGTCACCCCAGTAAACGGAGAAAGATGGCAAGTCCAAGGACTATGGACGCTTTTGATAGGCAAAAACATAGCTATCGTTTTTTAAAGTGTTTTTTATTAAATGGAGGGTATTAAAGTAGAACAAAGGTGAATTATATTAAACATAATAGGAAGAGATTTTGATTGTTGGTGAGTCAGGCCCTTCTGGCCCCTAACAATGAACCGCCACTGTATATATATATATATATATAGAGAGAGAGAGAGAGAGAGAGAAGATAATGTTCAGTTATATTTAAAACAGAAATTGTAACTATATTACAGTGCGTGAAAACATATTTTAAAAACAATTCCTTAATAATCGAAAAAAGGATAATCTTTCGCCCCGCAGTGGTCATAAGAACACGGGAAGTGAAGCAGCTTCCGGCTTGGCTAGTGCTTGGGAGGGTCAACTCCATCTTGGCTCGACTGCTGTGGGACCGTGTACGGTAACGGGAGCTGGTGCACGCAAAATCCGTTGTGGCTCCAATGTCCTCCAAGTTGTTACACGATACCTCTGAGATGCGGATTTCAGGGGGGGGTTGGTGCCTCATCTGGAATTGGTTCAAACAATAGGGACAATCGAGCAGAAGTCCAACCCCTTCAAGGGGGGGGGCAATGGCACCTATTTCCGGGAATAGTGCAATCTTATCCCTGGACACGACAACAACAACAACACGGACAGTCTTTCTGTTTTAAAATAGACGATAAATAGATATACCTATACTGTTGTTGTTTTTCATTTAGCCTTATTTAATTTACTTTTATCTATTAATACTTCAAGCAGAAAGTGAAAACATTTTTTGGAATTCTTTCGTTTTCTGTGTAATTTGACTGTTAGATTATTAGCTAGTGTGCTTGATTTGTAGAATGTTTACTTACTAAGAACTCTCCGTTTTTTAAGATTCTTCTGCGGTTCAGATTTTTAGGAGAAGGGAAAAGAAACTTGTAGGTAAATGGCACTCCTTAAAACATCCGACGAACAGATTCTCGACTCCACTGGTTCTACTAAACGTTTGCATTTTGCTCAGCCATTCACTTCAGATGTCTTACTATATCTTAAAAGCATTAACAATTTCTTTTGTTTTTATTTCTTCATAAAATACATATAAAGAATGTAAATGACTTTTTCCAGTTGAAAATATAGTTAATCTTAATAATACTATTTTTATTTTTCTCGATCGAGATAGTCTAATATCGACGTCTCCTTTTTGACATGCAAGTTTACACAAGTGTGCGTTTCTTATTTTTTGTGATTATAGTTCAAGATGTTTATTCTATTAACAATACAATAAGGAATAGAAACATGTTGTAATATTTCTTCGTATTTAGAAACTAATACTTCAGTTGTAAAGGGAGAAAAATAAACATATTTCTCCGACCATTTAATCAGGGATTGGAAAACGACTCAGGGTCGAAAGAGTACAAAAATGTCAATTAAAATAAACTATTAAAAAAAGATCATTGATTAAAATTGAAAAAGTAAGTGTGTTATGGTGATTTCGCATGCTTTTAAAGCTAGTTTATTTAATCAACTCAAAAAAAGGATGAAAAAGAGGAGTTGTTTAAAAAAAGGAAATATTTAAAATATTTTGAGATTGTTAAAAAAAAGGTTATTTTACATAAAACTCCATTTAGTTTCTTTGTTCAATATTAATGGCTCTAATTTATGTTATTTCTAATTTTGTTATGATTTAACCTTATACGTCTTTTAAAGATAGAATTAGGTTCTTTAATGTTTTTAGCGTTTTCTTTTTTTTAATTAACGACCATGCAATAATTTAACCGTTTAGTGATGAATGTTTTTGTGTTGCAGCACTATCATGCCGTGGAGCATTCTACCGGTCAATATACGAAAAATCGGACTGAAGTATATTTAAAAGGGGATACTAAAAAATATCAATAATTTACGAGCGAAATTATTTGTAAAAGTTCATAACCTTATGCTTACAATTTTTCCCGTTGATTAAAATAAATACATAATAAATATCTGAAAACTTCTAAGAATTATTGCTTCTGGAAAAATAAAATTAAGTTTTCTCATTAGTTTTTCTTGATTAAGGAATGAATGCATCATCTGCTTCTAGCAGCAAAAACTTTGATCTGATAATCTCGGATAAGGATCAGCTACGACTATTTTTGTGTTTCAGCTTATTTATGAGTGATTCAGTCAATGTTATTTTCTACTACACCGTTACGACGTTATGCTCTAATTACGAATCTTCTATTTCGAAGATGAACCTGTTATGCTAAAAGAACATACTTTCTTTGGATGCAACGTAAAATAATTCGTCTAAGAAATATTATGGGTTTCAGTTTTAATCCAAAAAGGATAAGTAATTTCTTTCATAAAATTAAAAAAAGCCTTGATGTTGCTGTAATTTTAGCTGCACTAAACGTAAGTTAGTAATATGCAATCTAATTTAAGCAAAGTATAATTGATTATAAAGTTAAATTGGTGTCTCGAAGCATCGCATTTTTTGTGTATTTAAGAATATGTATTTATATAGATTTTTATTAATAATTTGCATATTTTTCAAATGAAAAATGACTGTTTTATCAAATGCATCAATTGCAGTTCATCACTGAAATTTCGTACACTATTCCTTTGAATATTTGTAAAATACACCACAACAATTAAAAAATTCTCTCAGTTTAACGCTCAGCTACTCATCGTTAAAAAACATTAACCAGCGAAATTAATAAAATATAATATCCTGGATTTTTTTAGTATTCTTTTACAGGGAAAATAAAACTTTTTTTTTAAAATGGTGGCAAGAACATTACACTCGCTTAACCACATTTTGAGTTGTTGCATTCATCAGTAGCTTATTTCGTGTGTAAAAATTTCTAAAAAATATTTATTTGTTTACAAAACTTTATTTTTCTACTATGTAGTTCCTATTTTGGCGGTTTGTTATCTGAAATAAAATAATTTCATATAATAATTGCAGCAGAATAAGTATTTTAGAAACACTGTTATATTCAGACATTATTAGCAAATAATTTTAATCATAATTCTAACCTTTTTATTGTGTACGCATGTAAATATTTTGGATTTATTATGTAATTGATTAAATAACTAAAAAGCACCTCTTAAATTACGACCTTTCAAAACTGTACCTAATGCATTAAAGCCTTTCTAAGACATGACCATTTTCACTCAAGCTAAATATCTTTTAATTAAAATTACATTATTCAAGAGTTTGAGATTTCTAAGACTAGGAAATATTTCCTGCAATTTGAATTTATAAGAAGTAGTTCAAAGTGAAGTTCCTTGTTTTTCTAAATCAGACAGTAACCTTTTGCAAATGTTTATTTTTTTTCCCAGTCTATAAATAAGTATTTTGTTTGCGATTCACGAGTTTCTTCACACGAGTGTATTGTAAAAATTTCTCAGAGGGAATAACCGTCTACCTTTGCAGAATTTTTCTCTAAATATGAATAAAATAAAATAAAATACTGCAATTTTTAAAAGATTGTGATGTTGCATCTGAATACACAGGGTGTTTGTAAAGTCAATACATATTTTTAATTTAGATAATCTTAGAAATTAGCATAAACTCTAGCTGACGCGCAGTACTGTTTAATAATGTGACGAAAGTTACGTGAGAATATATTAACAGTCTTAACAAAATACGTATATCCGTGAAGTATTTGCAATGTTACCAGAAGAGCCCTGGATTCTGTTCCTAAAAGATTCCAGACGTGTGTGGAAAATGCGGTTACATACATGGAGCTGTAATTTAATAACCAAATCATACATCCGAATCATATATTAAATGAAAACACATTCAATGCATAATATTTAGAAATTTATTTTCGTGTAGTCACTTCCATGCATTGAATATGCTCATAACACATCTCTCGCTGCGTGCCAGTATTTAATTCTTAAAGTTCACGTGATATATATATATATATATTCTGTCAATTTAGCTTGCTTTCCATTGTATCAGGTTGTAACGAAAGTTTTCCGCCAGCAAAAAAGTTCCTAACAAAGTTAGAAAAAGAACCTGAAAGGAGTACCTTTGATGGGGGTAGTAATCACCACCCGTTTTGGTATTTTTTCAAAGCCTTCGGCCCAGAAACATGGGAGGCGTGAGACCAAAAACATAACTTTCAAATGCCAAAAATCGTTTGACAAAATATGAGGAACGCGAATAGCGTTGCCAGGCGTCCGGATAAAGCCGGACATAGTTATGCTTTTTGATTGCGTGTCCGGCCAAACTTAACGGTGGCCAGCTTTCGTTAGGCTTTTTACTGGTGACTTTGGCTGATTACTAATAAAGTACTTGAACTGATTTGGCATTCGTTGTTATTTATATTTCATTAGAATTTAACAAGATTCATGGAAATAATCAAAAAAGCTTGATTTTACATACAACTTTTTTGTTGTACCTATTAATACTAAGACAAAATCCTCAATATTGTAGGTTGTCCGGCCTTTTTACCCAAATGTCCGGCCAAACTGACTGGTCTGTCCGGCTATTTGGTTTGGCGACCTGGCAACCCTAAACGCAAACTGTTTGCTGAGAACATATCTGCTGTGGCGGGAAACTTTCGTTACGAACTAATATTTTGTAAAAATAAAATGAGTGAAAGACAAAAACAGTTTAAATATCTGCATGGTTTTGAACAAACAATACAATTACCAGAGATTTATTTAAATAATGCTAATTATACTTTGGAATTTTAATCATGAAATACGCTCATTTGCTAGTGCATAATCCCCAGTTTATCATAGTTTTGTTTACATTCTGATTTTCAGTAAATTGTTTTTTGATGATTGAGATTTGCTTACTGATGATATAGTAATTGTAATTTTTTCATTTCTTTTGCAGGCTGTGTATGCGGAAGCCACTTCTTGTTCCTGGTATTGAAAAATAAAATTCGTGGCTTCGAGCAGTGACAGCAGCAAAGCTGAGAGGCGCATTATTCATCAAGCAGCACGCCTGCGACTAGGCCACGGATTTTAAAAAGCATATTGGGGCCAGATAACCGGAAGAATTTGATGAAATACTCATAGGTATTTGAAAAGATCAAGTCTTTTCAGGAAATTTTTTTTCTTATGAAAATGTTTATGATACGGGTTTCTTCCCACTTCCTATGGGTTTTACTTCTAAGATAGTTTTCCTCTTTCTGTTCTGTTCTGTTTTATTTTATTTTATTTCATTGTCTGTTTCTGCTGCTCGTTTATACCCGCTAAATGTTGTTGCATGATTTCGCTGCCCTTTGTCTCGCTCCTGGATTAAATTTCAGGAGGAAAATTAAGAATGTCAGCTCAGGAGAAATTTATATTTCAGTTCTTGTGTCTGAACGTTTATACGGATGTGAAAGAATGAATCTTATTTTTTTAACAGCAGTGTAAATAATGCTTTTATGAATAAATAACAATAAAAGAATTATTTGCTGTTCTTCTTTTAACTGTCTAATATGTGTTTGTAAAAATATTTACTTGGAAACTTCAGCGTTTAATAACACTTTTTTAAAATTTTCCATCATGTTGCAAAGTGATTTACTGATAGTGTGAAGTATCTATATCTCTTAAAATGTAATTTTTAGTTTATGTACTCGTATCTTAATAGAGATGAAGAAATTCAGGGTAGACGCAAGCCTAGGCAGCTTGGCATTGCAGGTTTCATTATATTCCAAATCAAGCTCATTCAAGATATGACATATCAGTTTATTTATAGAATTCACATATCTTATCAGTAGGAACATCAAGCTCTGGATAACCAGCTTGGTCCAATGGAAAAAGTAGAAATAATTTATTTTAGCAAGTTTTCTTTCTTATTAGCTGAAACTTTCAAGTAAAAACTTGTATATGTGTTTTTAATTATTATGTTATTAATTTATAAATTTATTTAACATTTTTAGAAATAGCTTTTTGAAATGAATGATATGATATATTTTTTAACATTTATGTTGCTCTTTTTTTAATGTAATTAATATTTCACATTATTAATGTATGATGTCGAATTTTTTATTTTTCAGTAATATGTGTATATATTTATCGAAATAATAAAACAAATAATTTTTGACATATATTTCTTTGAAATCTGTAATACAAGATGTATGTACAAGCATGTATATGATGAATCAGCAAACGCTTCCTTAAAGAAGTCTTGGAACGTAGTTGCAAAGTCTAAATATAAGTAAATAATTAAGGGAAAATGCAATAATTCTAAAGAAGCATTGTGAATTGTTAAATTATTATTCGTCACTATGTAAATGCTGATTATTTATTATGTATATACAATGTATGGTGCATAGTGTAATGAAAGAGTGTGATATAGTTAAAAGAGCGAATTTTTATTTAACATTATATTCATGTTAATATTTAACAGGAGCTTTGCTGATCACAAAACAATTATATTATTTGGCATATTGACCTACTTCGAAAATTATATCGTGCATGCAGCATACCGTGATGTATATAAATAACATGATTTACAATGTATGAAAAACAAATTTAGTATAGTTTTTTACAATATACAGAATCGTATTGTAAACCAGTCGTTAATCCCATGACTTTGTACCAACTGACTTTGTACAAATATAAACTTCACAATAATGTCTTACTTTGAAAAACTATGTTGGTAGCAGAAAAAGCTATATTCTTATTTGGAATTTAATAGATAATTTAAACGTGTACATTTGCTAACAATTACAAAATTATAACAAGATCACTAGAGCTTTTCATTTTGATAAGGATAATTTTATTAATTTTTCCAGAAGTTTGTTTTGTTTGCTTGTATAAGGCTGTTAATATTATTTGATTCAAAGGATTTTGTATAAAATTTTACTGCTGTTAATAGCACATTTTTTTCTGCATAATATTTAGAAATTTATTTTCGTGTAGTCACTTTTAATCGAAATTTACTATGGATAATGGGATCCTATTGTGCTTAGCTGAGTCATCATTCAAATATGGAATGTTCATATAACTCGAATGTAAATATTTTTATTATAAAAAAAAACAATATATATATGTATAAAATACACATATCCCAAATATACAAATTCAGAATGTGGATGTTTTTAAAGACGATCAGAAATTATTGAAGATTTTAAAATTAACACTAATAAATAAAACAGCAATGTCATCTACTCTCGTCTAACTAATATTGATATAAAATATTTTGTTAATTTGACTTAGTTTACTCAGTGCGACTCTTAAAAGCTTTACAACGCACACACAAAATGTTAAGGATGCAACATATGTTTATAAGTGTCATTTAGTTTGTAAAATGTAAGATACGTTTTTCTTAAATATTTTTTAATGTCAAAATTGTAATTGGTTGTTTTATACAAGGACATAAGAAAATAAGTATATCCCTCAACATTTTATGCTGTTCAGTTCTTGAACATACAACTTGATGATAAAAAAATGAACTATTACATGAAAGTAAATCAAACATTAAAATTTATTTTTAAGTGTCAAAAGTACTGGAATATAATTTTGTATTACTTATTAGGCATCTGGGTTAAACAGTTATATTTTTAAAATTGTTTATTTTACTTTAAATGGTGTATTTTTTAAAACTGTATACACAACATATTGCGGATTACTTTAAATCATTTATCTGCATTCCTGCTTCCAAATAAAAAAGAGCTTATTTAAATGGCATTCATAAATTAAATTTGGCATTCATAAATTAAATTTAATTTAAGACTGGATGCACAAATTTTTGGAGAAAAGTACATTTCTTCTGGATTAAATAAAGTAAATTTTATCAGTGGAAGTTTAGATCTAAAATCTGAATATTTAGCTTTTTAATCTTTGCGAAGTAAAATATCTAAAAATATTATTTCGAAATATTTCAATTCACTAAATTTTGAAATGAGTACATACTATACTTAAAAATATCAATTTGTGCTAATAAAAATAAATTAATCCTATGTTTAATTAGTTTCTAAATCGGAAAGTTTATAAATGTTTATTTTTAAGAAAATTTTAATTTGTCTTACTTTGCATGTTAATTATAATTTTATTGTATTTACTCAAACCTTTACTATGATACTAAATGAATCTTAACACATTTTATAATTATATAGCAATTTAGAAAGCATAACATTTGTTTTTAGGCTAAAACTATTTCATTTTAAAGGTGTATTTGTGCTATAAATGATTTTGATTTAAACTTACTCAGACAAATTAGTTCAATTAACGCGACGGTTTAATATGCTCTCAATCTTATTCTATTCTGAAATTTAGGTTGATATTCTTATATCAGCTGTTATTCTATTTATACTCAGCGGAGACATGCAACAACTTATAAAATAGTGTTAATTAAAGCTGGACAGAAAACGGGTTTTCATGGGCAGCAGAAATTAAAACCTCTTTATCTTAGTTACGTTAATCTGTTCAATTTTGCATTTTGTTAAGGGTTCTAGCGTGCCAGTGGTGACTCCGATATTTGAAACACTTTTGTTTGTTTTTTTCTTACTAGTATTTGTAGTCACACTGTTATTTTATATTGTCAGAGAGAAAGAGAGAGAGAAATAATCTAGTGCCTGAAGTAGTCGACTTTACAAATTATGTAAATATGTACATATTGTTATTGTACTATAGTTATTATTTTCATGTATAGGCCATTTCAATATTATTATTAAAGTATTTTATTGAAAAAAAAATGTCTGTCTTTATTTCAGTGATGACATCAATTATTTCAACATTAAATCAAATATCAATAATACAAAAGTGACCAGTAAATAACGAATACCAGGAATCTATTAAAATTTAAAATCCTTTCGAAAGAATAGAGTTTCACAGTTATTCACAACTAAACTGTATTTTTATGGGAGTTAAAATGCTAATTGCTGATCAGTTCCATGCCGATTTAACCCGAGCTCTTCGGTATTTTCATGTTAAAAATTTCCCAATGCATTGTACTTGTGCAGAAGACGATTAGTGTTGGAATCCTGTTCTAATTTCATTAACTACACAAAAGTACATATTTGTAAATAAATTTAAAATGCGAGTCAATAAACAATCTTACTGGTGCTTGGTCAATTGAAACAAAAATAAATCCACCAATGGGAAGTAAGCATTGGCTTCTGATATTAACATCGTAAATAGGGGAGACCAGGATACATTTTTCAACTTTTATTTTAAATTTAATTTTTGTATTTTTTATTTTTATCTTTTATGAGATAAACAGGATATTGCTGTATATCCTATATTACATTTATGTATAAACCAGCACAATCATTTTTCAGAAAAGTAAGTATACTTTTTCACAGCAGGTGGTTAAAACTGTTCACTGCAATTTTGAAAATGCGCCCCATATGCGGTGCAAGTTTTCTTGCCAACCAAAAATGTGCAAGGACAAATTTTCCAACTACACTTTAAATGGCAAAACAGAGATAATGAACCTTGTTTGTTACTTAATATTTTTTACTGTTGACTAAGAAGGCATAATAATAGTAGATAAGATAATAAGAGAGTAATAGTGGAAGTAACTGGGTATGGAAAATAAATGCTACTGAATGATTTTACAAAAACTGTCATGTAACAATTTTACAGGAGCAATTTTTTAAAAACAAAAGATGCCAATTTTCGAATCACAATGCACGCAAGCAAAAGATGCAACATTGGTGTAGTCTGCCAATTCCCATTCCAACGTCCATTTCTTGCCTTTCATGCACCTCACCCACTTTTCTTTTGTCTTAAACAACATATCATGTCTTTTTTTTAAAGGATTTGATGTTTTAATGCTTTTTACATATGAAAACAAAAGTCCAAGCAACTTCCAGGCCTGGATTGGCTTTTGTTTTTCTCTCCCCTTTCATTCGAATATTTTTTTTAGATAAACCGTTTTCCATTTTCAGGTGATTTTTAACGGGAGCATCAGTCATTAATAGTTATTTGGCATATTTTATTACACAATAAAAACCTTTTTGATACAACAAAGCTATCTGATTCAGTCTGAAACACGTTTTTCAACGAAATTCGTGTTGGAACACGTGTCCCGTATGCTGTTGGAAAACCTGCCCCGTCGTCATACGGAAATTTTGACACTTCCTCGACGAGTAGCGGTATAAGTTATTTGCAAAACAAACGCGTAGTTATGTGAAGGAAGAAACCCCTTTTTAGTAAAAGCAATATCAAAACAGTAAGTTTAATTATAGTACGGTTATTTTAAGTTTGAAAGAAGATCTAAAAAATTACTTACATTGAAGCATAGCGCAATATTGCTTCAATGTTTGTGTCGCTAGCGGCAAGTTTGTATCACTATTTCAAATAGCAGTCTTTGTCTGACGTACTTTAACAATTCTGAACTGTTTTAAACAGTGCCATATCCAAGAGAGGAAGGGATTGCCCAGCCGCCTGAGCACTCCTAAACCTAGGTATCTGTCGAACTGTTTTGTTTATCCCACCATTGGTCTCAAATTTAACCTGTTTGTTCTCATCATTGAAAAAGTCTAGAAGACTCTCCTTCTGTGATCAGTGTAGCTTCTTAGAAAGAGTCCTTTCTTTGAATGCTACACCGGAACCAGCGATTTTCTCAAGCTCAATTCAAAGGCACAAGGTGGGAAGAAGCACTGTTCACAGGAGGAGAATCTTACAACAAGTTACAACTCTGCTGGATCAGCTTAAAGATTAGGTTTGGAGTTATTTTATGCTCCCGGGGGCGGGGCGGATTTTTAGCAGTCTCTACATTGTTAAACAGAAACTTTTTATCTCCATAACTAGCCTAGGAGCCGACAAGGCAATTTTTTAAACATTTATACGAGGAAATACGATGAATTTTTACAGTATGATTTAGATATTCAGGCAACTAACGATAAATACAATTTTGTAACCAAAAGAACACAAATAGTGACTCGTATCTTTTCAACAACGGGAACGAACTTGTTGACCCTTTAACGCGCAGTGTTCCCGCTCTGGGAACACCAAACTCTGACGTTTTGACTGTTGCCAGTCACGAAGAATAGATTTTATTTTTATAAAAATAGTTGCGGGTGACATAGCTCCACGAGAATCCTTTACTTTTTAGCACGTCATTTCCCGTAAAAAAATGGTCACGATTCTTTTTAACAGCACTGACATCTGCTGAAAAATGGAAGAACGCGAGAACAGCTGGATAGATTGCCCAATGCCTAAAAAGGGAAGCCGTTGCCATCGCTCGACTTAACTACCAGCAAGATGTCGGACGATCGAAACGTTCATCGCGTGCCACTGATCTAGAGATCCTTTTTTGACGCAGCTGGCTGTGCCGCACAGCCAGCTGCGCCAAAAAAGGGTCTCTAGATCTGTGGCACGCGATGAAGGTTTCGATCGTCCGCCATCTTGCTGGTAGTTAAGTCGAGCGATGGCAACGGCTGCCCTCTTTTCCGCATTGGGAAAGGGTTGCGCCTCAAAGGGTTAAATCTGAGCTCATTATTGAAAATAATAGGAAAAAAAGAAAAATAATGACCCATCTGTGATAAAATGCTTCGCCACATTTATCGCTCCTCTTTTGAATCTTTTCCAAATCCGCCGCTGCTTTTAAACCTTTGTCTCTTTCAGAGATGTTTTGTGTGTGTGCAATTAACTAATCCCCAGTACTCGTGCTAGTGATCACGTCCCTTTAAGGGCAGTTTAAATAACAGCGGGAAACGAGCTTCCATCTCTCCGTCGTTTTGAAGACATTGAACTTTTGGAAGCGTCGGTCTTTCACGCGAGGTGCGAGCATTTCCTTCTCTCTCGCTCTCTCTCTCTCAGCGAGCGAGCGCTCTGCTTTAATTCCCCAATCTCCAAGTCGGTCACACCCCACTTTCGGGATGAACTTCCTCCTTTTTATCCTCGTCATTCAAATTCCTGTCATGCTGGAACAGAAATCGATACGCACTCACCTCTCACTTTTACAAGTACGGTTATTTCACTGGAATGCAACGACGACTGCCCGTTTACTTCCCTTTTAGTGGCCCTTCGGCCGGCTCACGTCCTCCTCTCCTCCGTACGTTTCTAACTTTCCCGGTTAATTTTTTCTGCCGCAGTAATCCGCGACTAGCGAAATTCGGGGCTTTCTCGTAAGCATACGTTTCCCGTTTATGGTACATCGCTTTGTTTTAATTGAAGATCGACAAAAATTTAAAGAGAGAGGCGAAAAGTATCATGAGGTATTTTATCACAGGCGGGTTACTGTTGATTTTCCCCCAATTCTTTCTTAATCTTGTACCCGTGGGAGTATGATTTTTTTTTTTTTGTAGTGGGGGAGGTAAGTCGACCCCTGAAATATACTATATTTTAGTGCTGAACCCCTTCTACGTTATACCACCACGTGAATCATAACGGGAATACTGGAGCTAGGGGAAGGAGGCATGGTCCCTTTCTGCCCATAGGTATGGGAGCACATGCTTGTACGATTTTTTAACTTATCCGTTTTCATCCTTGAAAAGTCAAGACACTAAGACACTGAGGGGAAGATTCCCCTTCTTAACCATTGTTATATCCCTGGATAGGTGCTTCAATGAGTATCCAGGGTTGCGCTTTCGCCAATGAAAACCAATAAAACCAATGAGCAATGCAGCTTTTCTGTGGTTGTGTAATTTCAGTTATTAAAGAATTTATGTGTGTGTGTGTGTGTGTGTGTGTGTCAACAGAAATAAATCACAAACACTAAATCGCAAGACTAAATAAGGGAATGATGACTAAGTGTTATTTTTGGATTGTGACACGATATATAAAGTATCTGCTACAAAACGATGCATGTAAACGAAACATGCACGAAAATATAAATGAAATAGCTCAACAATATAAAACATACATAATACATCTTCAAATTTATTTTATCATAAATTCATTTTAAAACTATAAAATTTTCCATAATAAATTTTAAACAACATACTCCACTTGACATTGTACTTAACATTAACGCAAAATACCAGAAAAACAAATTTCATTCCTATAAAAGTTTAAGCTACTTAATAATAACTAAGTAATTATTAAAGACGAAATAATAAAAGAAATAAAACTCAAGTCAAATTGCCTTTCTTTCTGGAATGTTTTTAAACTTGTTATGAAAACAACATTCAAAAGTAATAACTCAGCAGCACACGTAAACAAAAACCTACGAGAATAATAACGTGGAACAGCTGAATAATAGAATAATATGCTCTCTTAATATATCTCCTTATTCCAGAATTACCGAACTTTCCGTACAAAAATTCCACAACGACTTCTTACAGAACAACATCTGTGGTCTCCAAGGCAAACATCTTTACGCCTTTCGCCGTGACCACGGCTGCCCCTTTTCTACGCAGACGGGCCCCAACGGGCCCCGAAGGTTTACATTAACCTTGTCGTTCAGAAAACAGGGAAAAAAAGTGGCTTTTTGAAGCCTTGGAATTGATGGAAATTGAAACTTGTCGCCATTTTCCAGAGTGTTTGGGAAGACCGCAAGTCTTATGAAAGATACGAGGGGGTCCCATAAGTTCCTGGGGGCACTTCTTTTTCTTTCTTTCTTTCTTTTTTTACCTGTGTGGCCCCGAAATCTACGTACAGCGGCCTTCTGAGTGAAAGAAATTTCGAAACCAGGTTAGGAATTCATAACGACCTCACGTGCAAAGAGTAAGACGGGTAACGTGTCTGCAAAGCAACGTCCTCCGATGTTTCCACCAAGGTCGGGAAACTTTTGCTTAGACGCTGTCAAATCCAGAAAAAAAAAATGCCATCATATGTTGGCATCATGTATGTATCTGCCTGCCAGTGTTACTTGATACGAGAAGGTTGAATTCAGTCGGCTATTATTTAATTCACAACTGGCTTGCATTAACAACCCGTCTGCATGGAATCGTGGCTTTCGCAATGCATTTCATTTTCTGTTGATTATCTTTTTGCAATATATTTGAAATATGTTAATCGCCATCTTTTAATTTATTTAGTTTTCTTAATTCATTATAATTATAATAATTATTATTATAAATTTACTTTATCAGCATTACATTTAGACAAAAACTAATCATTGTATTGTCAAGGTTGACGTTTTGATAGTTTCCATTGATTGGCAAACCTGATATAGATGAGTGATTTCATATGCCATTCCTTGATCAATCCTATAGCTCATGATAAGAGTAAGATTAAAGATTGGTGTAGTGCATGAAAGTTTAAATGAAGGAAATAAAAAACTTCTATATTTTAATAGACGTACAAGGAAGTCATGTGGTGTCCACATCAGATTTTTTAAGGTTGTGTTCAATTTCCTATTAACTTATTAGCACACTTTTTAAAAATCAGTTTTCTATTATATTCAAACTGATTTATTTAATGTGCCTCGTAAAACATTTTAAGACTCGTTTAAAATTTAAAAACAAATTTAAAAATAACTATTCTTTGGATCATGAAGAGAATCATAATTATGTACAAGAATGATCATGATGACGATGATAAAAATAATAGTAATAGTAGTAAGAACAATTCTCAAATAAGTATAAAAAATTTGTGAAAAAGATTTAGTTTTTCATTTGAGTATTTTTCCTTCCATATTTTTAAGCTTGCTATGGATTAACGAAATATATTATTTTCATTTTTATTCCTATAGTACATAATCAGACTTAAGAATAACTTCAATTTTTAGGAGCAATTTTTAAACCTTTCCATTCCCCTTTTACATTGAAAACAATTAAAATAACTTTGACAGCTGCAGATTTATTTTTATTGCATTTCAGAGAACATCGGGAAATAACAAACAAACTACAACTACCTTAAAAAATAAAGAAAGTAAACCTACACCATTTATTCAGAACTTTGCAATTTGAAAATATTAGAGAGCGAGGGTTCAACTCTGTGCCTGGTCGTTAAAAGACCTTCATTGTCTAACCAAAAGTCTATTTAATAGCAACTGAAGCATATTAACCCGCTTTTCCCATAATTGTCAATAACCGCAAGAGACTAATCAACAATACGCTACTTATATGAATTAGATTACGTTTTACTTGTCTATATGTCAACTATTAGTGGTTTTAACGCTTATCTTAATGGTGCAAGAGGAAAAATGACAAAGCTATATAAAAAGAGGGAAACACTGGTCAATGTTTTAGTTATTCATTATTTGGCGCAACCATAATACTTCCTTTTGGTATTAACTTTAACTTTTTTATTTCTGAGTGAAAATCGATATTAGAAATTTTATTGCCATTCCATTGGTTTTGAGTCCAGACACAATAGTTTTGCAATGCTCTTAATTTTATGAATTTGACTTACAATGATATCTTTTCATGACTTTGACTTTTCATGACTTCCAAAGCCTTTTTTTATTTTGCATGATTCATTCGGTATGAACCTTTTATGTAACGTTCTTGTTTGATGATTGTTTTGTCAAGCGAAATTAAAATGTCTAAAAAAAATATCTCGCGATAAAGTGAATGTTTATTCAGTATCATCGTACCAAGAAATTTTATTTTATTTTTTTATTTTTAAATCGAAGTGTTTGTTGAATAAACGAAGGATCTCTTATAATACCAATTGATTATCACCAAAAGGTTTTGCGAAACAGAATTAAATAACACACGACCGGTTTTAGATATTTGACTGGCTGTGGAGAAATTACTATTTGACCGCTCTATGAAACTTAGAGTATTTGTTAAAGACTTTAATAGTAGTTTGGACGATACAAAAATTAAAATACAAAAATGAAAGTCGTAGACATAGCACCAAAATGTAAATTTCATTATGAAATAAAAAAAGGAAAGATCAATAGAAAAGGCAAAATTATATTATTTTACAAAGTTTGACAAGCAGTATTGAGCACAAAACATGCTATCAGGAATACATACACTCCTTAATATAACGAAAAAATTAAATAAAATATAAGCTGAAGTTTTACAAAAAATATAGTTGTGATAAAATAAAAAAAAATTTTAAATCTAAGAAATGTAATTTAAATTCTCTAATGCAGTAAAAATGCTGCACATGGTCCACAGAATAAAAAACAATGAGCAGATTTGGTCGCCCATGTACTGTACACATGGTGCACATATGGGAGAAACGGCAGCAAAATAACCTTTCCTTAAATAGCAATTTTGATGAAGTCTCCACATACAGAAAGGTCTAAAAATCCTCTCACTTTTTGTTAGTCTGTATCTTGTGACAAATGGACTTGATGAGACAATTATAGGCACTGAGAGAGGGCTGTGGTATGTGTAGTATGCAAAACACAAGACCTATGTGTAGTATGCAAACCACCATCAGATTCTATTTAGCGTGCGAACAATTACAATCGTTAAAATAAAATTTTATATATTTAAATAAAAATTAATTTTAAATAAAGTTAATTAAGTGTATTTCAATTAAATACTTTATATTGGAATATTTAAATATCTATATAAATAAAATTAGACTTTTGTCTGTACATTTCTTGGAATTAAAAAATTTGGCGATTTCTATCCGTTTCAAGCACCCGGGAATCCGATGCAACCCTCAAAAAAAGTTTGTCTGTCTGTCATTCTGTCATTCTGTCGTTCTGTCATTCTGTCCGTGACGCTTTTTTTGTTTAAGCATCACGTAAAAACGACTGAAGCGAATGATATGAAATTGGGTGTCATGATAGGTGGTCACTCAACTTAAAACATAGGAGTCGAATTTTTAAAAAATCTTGATTAGATTTTCAGATTTTGCGAAAATCGTTTCACTGCGTAAATTTGTGTTCAAGCATCACGCAAAAACGACTGAAGCGAATGATATGAAATTGTGTGTCAAGATAGGTGGTCACTCAACTTAAAACATAGGCGTCCAATTTTTAAAAAATCTTGATTGGATTTTGAGATTTTGCGAAAATCCTTTCATACTGCGTAAGTTTGTGTTCAAGCGTCACGTAAAAACGACTGAAGCGAATGATATGAAATTGAGTGACATGATAGGTGGTCACTCAACTTAAAACATAGGCGTCCAATTTAAAAAAAATCTTGATTGGATTTTGAGATTTTGCGAAAATTCTTTCAAACTGCGTAAATTTGTGTTCGCACATCACGTAATAACTGCAAAGGTGAAAAAATGATATTTGGTGAAATGATAGGTGGTCACTCACCTTAAACTATAAGCATCTAATTAAAAAAAATCGATCAGATTTCGAGATTTCGTGAAAATCGTTTAAAACTGAGTGAATCTTTGTTCCCGCATTACGTAATAACGACTAAAGCGAATGATATGAAATTTGGTCACACGATAGATGGTTGCTCAACATAAACTATAGGGGTCCAATTTTTTAAACATTTTTATTAGATTTTGAGATTTTGTGAAAATTCTCTCAAAAAACGTTTATATTTCTTCAAACATCACGTAATAATGACTAATACGAATGATACGAAATTTAGTGATATGATAGGTAGCTGCTAATCTTAATTTATAGGCGTTGAATTTTTAAAATATTTTGATTACATTTTGAGATTTTGCGAAAATCGTTTTAAAATGCTGAAAATTTGTTCCAGCATCACGAAATAAAGACTGCAGGGAATGAAACGAATTTGGGTGACATGATAGGTTATCTCTCAACTTAAATTCTAGGATTCCAATTTTTCAAAAATGTTGATTAAATTTTGAGATTTTGCGAAAATTATTTCAATATGCGTAAATATTCGTTCGCGCATCACATAATTACGACTAAAGCGAATGAAATGATATTACTTAGTTACTCTCTAACCTGTAATATTTTAACAATACATAAAAATTATAACTTCGCTTTGTTTACTTTGGCAACATACTACATCCATTGTGTGTACTCCTACAATGCTGACGAAAGTTCTTGCTTTTTGGAAATTTGCATTCACTAACCCGTCGAGGACGGGCACTTCAGCTAGTAAAAAAAATATAATTACCAAATGCCGATGAAGAAATTCTTTCCGCCCAGTCTCGGTACTACTTATCTGTGGGAACGCATGTTTGTATGATCCAAAACACAGCAATATATACCAAATTCTGGGCAGCTCTGCAGGCTATTGGATCCAGTTTCCGAAGAAATCCTGGAATGCCAAACATTCTTTTGAGAAATGGAGACTGCAAGTAGGGGTAAAGAAATTGTATTACAATGAATCCCCGGACATAGCGTCCTTTACGGTAAGATCGGGCCAAGAAACTTGCAAAAAAAAAGGGTACAGAAATAGTTCAGAAGTTAACTATTCATTGCTCTTTCCACTCTGCAAATTTCCATTCTACTATTTTATTAAAAAAAAAAAAAACTGAAAGACGGCCATACCATGCCGAAAGTGCCGTTTCTCGTCCGATCACCGAGAGAAAAATATGTGATGCACATCTCAAATTATAATTAGAGGTACAACCCCAAAAAGGAAAATCCCAGATAAATAACAGTATAAAGCATTTCAGATCTCGAAATTAGTCATGACTGAATCTCTACAGTATTGTGTTATTGCGCGCCTAAACTGTCTACTTTGCAGGCAAAATGAAGAAGTGGACAGGGTCCTTTAGCAAGGTGCCCGATGCTGCACGAAGTTTCTGAGGTGGAGAAGTATTGGAGAAGCCAGACAATGAAATGCTGTCTTTTCACGCTATTCGTTCACAGAGATTTGTTCTGTTTGTAAAACTCTGTCTTATTTTTTCTCACTGTACAAAAAAATTATACAGGTATCCCAAAAATGCGATAAAGCGCTTTAATTATTTATCTACTACAGATCAGTGGGTAATGTAAATTGAAAAAAAAAAAAATGTAAGAAAAAAAGGACTGCGTTAAGAAAATAAAAAGTCTTGTTACTTTTCAAAAAGTTACAATTTTAAAAAATTAACTAGTGAAATGTTTTCATAACATAGTCTTTTTTTCCCTATCTTATTTGAACATTTTTTCAATTTACATTTCCCAATTATCTCTTATAGATAAAGAATTAACGCTTGTTATCACCTTTTTGGGACACCTTGTAATGTATATATACGCATGTTAAAATGAAAAAGAACAATGTAGTAAGATTTAATCAATATTTTCCTTCAATATTATTTTAAGCGTGACAGTTTTTTAATCTGAACTTTTTAATATGAACATACATCAGCTACAACTTTGCTTGCATTAATATATTCATTCGTAGGATTTAAAACAGGGACAAGTTTGTCCCGATTTTTAAATCCTTCGGAGCTATTTTAGCACGAAATATTTTAAGCGTGTAACTACCAGTTTTAAAAAGAAATGAATTATTACTTATTTTACTTTTGTTCTTGTTCATTTCTTACCGTCAATAGTGCCTATTTTCAAACCGTTTTAAAAATTAATCGAACAAATTCATGAGTCTTGTATTATTGAAGTCCTGCAAAACGCTATCCAGATAACTATGAGGATTTTACTTTAGTGATAGAATGGCAAAGTTAGTAAAACTTACAAAGAATAATTCTTTTTTTCTGTAAAATCTTGAAAAACTAAATAATTTACTTCCAACAGCTGGAGCATTTTTAAAAGGCAGACTTTCGCGAGGACTGCATTGTGCATCAAGAATTTCATGGATATCTCTTTTCTTCTGTGAGATCACGCAGGATATGTGAAAAGAATTTTTTGGACATCCTATCCCCCCATAAGTTACGAATTTTGGAAAGTACTTTTCAATCTACGTGCTTTTCAATCTACGCACCTACGCTAAGAAACTCAGATTCGTGCCGGATTTCGTATTATTATCTTCAATAGTTTTGTCTAGGCAAAATAGCGACATACGAGAAAACAACATTACTTTCAGAACAACCGAATATAATAATCACTAAGAAAATCGCGTTGAAGTAATAATCATCTTCCGATTCTAGGTAAAAAATCTTTTACCTAGAATTGGAAAAATAGAGAAAAAAAGAAAGATCTTTTACAAAATAAAAAAGGCGTGAAAGATCTTTTAGCTTAACCCTTTAACGCGCAGTGTTCCCGCTCTGGGAACACCAAACTCTGACGTTTTGACTGTTGCCAGTCGTGAAGAATAGATTTGATTTCTATAAAAATAGTTGCGGGTGACATAGCTCCGCGAGAATCCTTTACTTTTTAAGCACGTCATTTCCCGTAAAAAAAGGTCACGATTATTTTTAACAGCATTGACGTCTGCTGAAAAATGGAAGAATGCGAGAACAGCTGGATAGATTGCCCAGTGCTGAAAAAAGGGCAGCCGTTGTCATTGCTTGACTTAACTACCAGCAAGATGGCGGACGATCGAAACGTTAATCGCGTGCCAAAGATCTGGAGACCCTTTTTTGACGGCAGTTGGCTGTCTCAAAAAAGGGTCTCCAGATCTGTGGCACGCGATGAACGTTTCGATCGTCCGCCATAGATGCTCGATATAGATGCATTGCAGTGAAAACTGGAACGAAGTTGAAGGGATTTTACGCCCCAGCCGCTTGGAGGGTTAAGGTATTATTTTTAAAAGTTTTTTATTATTTTAAACTTATCAATTATTATGTGAATCTTTTTTGCTTGCTTGCCAGGAGAGGACGATTCACGTCCACGCATCTTAGCCGCCACAACTTGGATCTTCATCAGTAGGGGACCTACTGGCAACTCTCGAGAACTGCTAGCTACCTCCGTCCGGACTTTCGTAACCACGGATATGACGCGCACGTACACCGCATGTAGGGCTAAACGCGAGACAAAAAGTAGGTCTGTCTCGTCTTGCAAAACAACCGAAAAGCTTTGTCTCTTCTCGCAAGATCTCTATATTGTGATGTCTGGTCTCGCCAACAGGCTGTAAATCTCTGCCCCGTCTCATGAAAACCGTCTCTTATCCATCCCTGACCGCATGTATTTACGCGGTGGTACGTCGGAATCGTACCAGCGAACTTTTAGGTTACAAGCGTCCAACGTCTAAACCAGGGATGGGCAAACTACGGCCCGCGGGCCAAATCCGGCCCGCCGGAAGGTTTTATCCGGCTCGCGGATGGAATTTCAATTTGCCGGTCCGACGAAAATTGAAAGAATATATATATTTATATAGCATAAATCTATATTAAGAATTATGAAGATGGCTTGATAAAGTGCATTTTGAGTTCGAACGCAGATTTCAAGATTTCAGTGCCATTGAAACAGAATTGGATATTTTTACCATGCCCTTCAACGTAAATTGTGAAGCAGTGAGGTCCGATTTGCAGCTTGAATTAATAAAATTGCAATCTAACAATCATCTCAAGCAGTTGTTTCTAAATATGCCAGAGTTTTACAAATCATTATCGAAACAAGTTTCCCAAATTTAATATCTCACGCCCAGAAAATCAGTGCTATGTTTGCTTCATCTTATATATGTGAACAAGTATTTTCAACTATGAACCTTAGAAAGAATTCTTTCAGAAGTAGACTGGCAGATGAACATTTAGCCTCGTTCCTTAGAATGAGTACATCTCACTTCGAACCTTAATATAAGGAACTTTTAAAAATGAAATAGCAATTTCCTTTATCTCATTAGCATATTTAAATTGTAATACTTGTATATTGTTTTTAAAATTTTAGAAAAATTTATCTTGGCTCGCCAAACCTTTTTTTTTCGATTTTTGGCCCGCGACCGAAAAAGTTTGCCCATCCCTGGTCCAACGACTAAACCATTTGGCTGCTACGACTCCACTATGTGAACGTTGAAATTAGAAAAACGCAACGTACCAGTCTTGTAATCAGGAAGGTTGAAAATGTCGTTTTATTATACGTAAATATTTCACCTAGCCGAAACTACTGAAGTCAGTACTACGATGTTTGGTACGTACGCGAAGTTTTTAAAGAAGGCGCTTAATAAAAGCGGATTTTCCAAAATTAATTCCTTTCATTATAAAATTCTTGCTGTAATATGTAACACACACGAATACCTTAAAAATAAGTCCCGTTACATTTTGGAATTCGACCCCCAAGAAGGGTGGGTGGCCATACTCCCCCCCTTTTTTTTTCACAATTTTTTCGCGAAAGAGAAACACAGTTATTTATGAGATTCTTGTTTTAAAATGTAACAAATATGAATTTAGTGCTTAGGCACAGCAGCTTTATTGTCATTAAAAACTTGTTTGATAATTATTTGTTTAAATTTAACGTAAAAAGAGCGCTATTGCGTTCGTGCCGTGGTCTTTTTTTTTTTTATCCCATCCTTTTTGTCGACAATTTTTCTTTCCTTTTTTTCTGACAAGATTTGCGTCGACGCAGCATTTTTCAGTTGTGATTACTTTTCAAGGGCTTCTAAATAGCAGCACGCTAGTGAAATGTGGAAAGTCGTAAGCGGTAGCAAAATAGGCAGTTTATCGGCCTGTTTGTAAGCCAAAATTAAGTCCCCAAAACAAAACCCAGCTTGGCGGTATTTTCCATATTAATGTAAATGGTGTAAATAAAGGTGTGAAGAACAATTAGAATGTGCCTAACGAAGACTGTAAGATGTAATTAGTATAATAGTTAAGCGATTTTATAAATATTTATGGATTTCATTACTGGAAAAGTGTTTTATGGTACACGAAAGACAAATACGGTATGTATATAAAGGTTAAGTATACTTAGAATATGCCTGGCGAAGACTGTTTTAGCATACATTTCCATCCTAAAGAAGTGTTTTACGGAACAAAGAAGACAAATACGGCGCACTCATGAATTATGATGCACTTTCCAACGTAATGGTACAAGAAAGACAAATAGGGCCAGTACAAAGATTACGATATACTTTCCAACATAATGGAAAAAAGAAAAAATAGGGACTATAGATGGATTATGATACGTTTTAAATATACAGAAAGGAAAAAAAAAAGTAGATCCGACTCATAGACTATGATACACTTTCCAATATAATGGAACAAGGAAGGAAATATTACTTATAGATGGATTATGATACGCTTTTAATATATCGCACTCTAGAATTTTCATGACGCTTGTCTACGACTGAAATACATATTTCTCCAGGGCTAAATACACAAAATAAATAATAACTCATAATAAATAATTAAAACCCCCGAGGTCCAGTATTTTATTTACTCTGTGTTGCAGTTTCGTTGCTCGATACCTGTAAATCAGGTTTCCTTGCATGGCTATACTACGCTTTCCTTTACACATTTTTATTTTTCCGGGAAGAAAAAAAAAAACTTTTACAAACATAACTTATTTTTTTTCTCCGTCTCCCAAATATGCAATATAACCGTAATCTCACAGTTAGGCGGGGAGGATTTTAAACTAATAAGACAAACAAAGCAGAGTGGCATGCGCACGGAAAGTAGATTACGGCGCATAGCAAATCAGCGTGATCCAGGAGCATCCTAATGAACTCGTTTTCATAGCAGCCGAGCTACCGGCCTTCAAAGCAAAGAGCATCTCGTTCCGAATGATCCTCTTACGGGAGGGAAGGCATGTTTGCCAGTTTCACTGCAGACATCGCCCACTTGGCTTGTTTTGAGGAGAAGAAAAACAAAGGCTTTTATGAGTCGGTCCTAAATAATCTATATTGAGCATTTAAAATGAAATCAGATGGAAGTTTGTCTGAGCTTGAAATCTTAAAGTAACTTCGAAATAAAGAGTGTCCCCGATTTGCAATGTTTCCTATCTATTTATGTATTTATAACCAGGGTCGTAGCCAGGGGGGGGGGGATATCGGGATATATCCCCCCGAAATGTTTGGATTAGTGATGAAATTCCGTCTATTTATACACATATAAGTTCATATCCCCCCCCCAAAAAAAAAATTTCCAGGCGCATATCCGCCCCCGAAAAATTTTCCTGGCTACGCGCCTGTTTATAACCGACGAGAGTGATTAAAGCTAAAATGCAGGACAAAAATAAAATAAAATAAATAGATGATAAAATAAAATTAATTTAGCAACGACGTGTTAGATGATATATTTGTTTTGCATCTAGATAAGACAAAAAAAAGTTAACTTTTTTACGACTTACTGAATTTATTTTTCAGTTAAAAACGACAACTCATTTACAATAATAATAGTTCGGAAAATTATATTTTTGAGCTATTATTATTGTAAATAAGTACATATATCACAAAAAACACATTTTTTTCTGATATTCTTCTGTAAATATAAATTAAAAATGAGGCAACAATATTAATATTTTTTTAAAATTAGAATTTTATAATTAAAAACTTATTTACATTTTTTATTATAATTAAAAATACACTTTTTAAAAATGTACCTTTATTTAAAATTTTATTGATATTTTTTATTATAATTAAATATACACTTTTTTAAATCTACCTTTAATTGGACATTGAAATACAATGCAATAAAAACTTTACCATATCTTAAAATGTACTTACACGAATTACAGTACATAGCTTACTTGACAGGTTTTCACGTTTGATTGATTTTATATTGTGATATCACTTCGCCCATAATTTTACACATTTTATACTAGGTTGCAAATCTCAATAATATTTAGTGTCGATTGACGTTTAAGCCTCAATATAAACAGTTATTATCCCTAGTAATGCAAAAGGGATCTTATATGTGCCTCAACTACTAATTGCAGTTAGAAACAGTAACAGTGATTAATAGACATGGATATTTTATTCCAATTTTAGAAAAAATAAAATTTTTAAATACTTTGCAAGCGGAAAAAAATCTTTGTTAAGCACGTTGTGACGACTGAAATCTCAGCATCATAATCCATGAACATGCCGTATTTGTCCTGCTTGTTCCATAAAACACTTCTTTAGAACTGAAATCTATATTGAAATCGCCTACTAAAACTGTTTTATAATCTTCGTCTGGCACATTCTAACTATACCTCACCTTTATTTACTGTAATGTAGACATCTTTATATTTGCTAAATTAATATTGCCAAAAAAAAAAAAAAAAAAACCGATAGGATTTCATGATTTCTTGCCAGATATAAAAGATATCGCCAAGCGGGGTTCAGTTTTGGGATCTTTTGCTTGACGTCAAACTTTGCAATAAATCGCTAAAAATAGCCAACATTGCCAACTTTTGACACGGCACCATGGCGGCACCCATGGACAAAGGTAGGAAAAATAATTACTATTTTTCGTTTTGATAATTCGTTTAATTTAACTAAACCTTATGTTTTGGTCCATTTCATGCGGATTATGTGTTTGCTGAAATGATCTAAAATAAATTTAGAGCAAATAACAAGACTTTATTTCGTGACTTTGTAAACCAACAAAAATAACACAGTTGATACGAGATATCTCAAAGGTGTTTATAAAAAATGTTGGCAGTGGATTTTTCGTCAGTTACGTTTAAGCAGAAATATTTTGATTAAGTAACAAATAAAATTTTGCTTACGAAATATAATGGTAACAAACGAGCTACGTCTTTTGCCTCTATGATGCTAGTTAGCTCACAGACGGACGGACAGACAGACAGACAGACAAATCGAAATCATAAACTCTTTTCAATCTTTTTGGAAAGTGCCAAAAAGAAAAAGAAAGAAATATTGAACGGATTTTTAAAAACAAAAATGTAGACAGTCTAATTTTTATAGATGGATAAATGTAATTAAATCATAACTTTGTAAACTGTAGCAATACAAGTTTGGCACTGATTAAAATAAATTCTGTTATCATTTAATGACTAATGACCATCATTTATTTTAATCACTTAAAATTATAAGTAACACAGTTAGCTTATATGAATATAATTACTACGCAAACTAGTTGTTATGATTTATGCGATATAAAGCATAAAAATACTAACAGTGGATCTCGAAGAGATTTGACCAGAACGGCACAATATAGACAACTTAACTCTAAATAAAGCTATAACAATGAATTTTTGTATTTACTTCCTTGCATTTTAAGGTTGCATATGAAATTGCGGAATAGTTACAAGAAAAGTGAAGCACTATTTATATTTTTACTTATTAATTTTTGTTCTTCTCATTGCATTACTGATTCGAAATTTTTAAAGCGAAAAATCTGCAACCGCTATTTATTGTTATTACAGAAATATTAAAAATTTTGTCGTGAGCTGAATAATTTTTGCTGTGAGCTTATAAAAGCTCGCGGCTTTTATAAGCTGCCAGCTTCAGCAATTTCTTTAGAGTTCATTACGTATTATTTTTGTCAAGATTGAAGTTTGTAAATTGCACTTTAAAAGATTATGCATATGAATTCTAATGCACCGGAATTCTTTTAAGTACTACTGTAAAAGAATTATTACTGATACATACGCAATTTCGAACGGTAAACATAGCACGGCACTTATCATTAACATGTATGTGTTTCATGGCAATAGACTTCTATTTATGGCAATTATAGCGCGGACGTACAGACAAACTGAACAGATCATTCTGTCTTCAGTGAGGCCTCTTCAGCCAGACTGCAAGTTTCTGGACCTGCCCGCACTAAGCTTCTTCGAACTGCTACAAGTGAAGTATGCAAATTTCTTTTTCCATCCCCGCATCACGTTTCCAAAATAGTATTAAGAAAGCAGAGTATTAAATATGACAGGCCGTGTTATCATCCTTGAGCACTCACGAGCCTCACCACGTGACCAGGTGGACTGTTCGAAAGGGATTGTTACACGCAAGGGATTCTTACTTTTTTCTCCCGTTCGAAGCAAAAAATGTAATGAATTCGCTTCATTTCAGGTTGCGCAGTAAAGGAAAGTAGAAGTGGGAGTGAAAATACACGGATTTCGAAATACACTGTTTTTTCAGGCAGACCATTCGCATGGTTTTGGTTTTTTATTTCATACTGATTACGAAAATTCCACACTTCTTAAGTCTTTTAAGTAAGTATGGAAAATTTTGGACACGTGTTTAACTGTTTCATCAGTAGGTTGTTATATGATTACTAGAAGGTAAAACCCGTCGCAGAGTAATTATAACGGCCGCTAGGAAAAAAAAGTGTGGGGGCAGTGTAATCTTTATGCGCGATTGAAGTAAAACTTCTCTGACGTTGGATTCAGTTACAGCCAGATTCATTTTCTTTGAGGCGTTCATCTCCATGTTCTTAAACCGTTGTTCCGCCGGGAGGTTGGGTTAGAATCCAAGGAGTGTCCATGTATTATCCTTTAACTGTGTGTTCTTAAACCGTTTGCAGTCGGGGTTTGTTTCTTTGTGATGTTCCATACCTGTGTTCTTAAACTGTTATTCCGTCTGGAAATTGGGTTAGAATCCAGGGAGTGTCCATGTTGTAGTATTATTCTTTAACTGTTTTCTTATGCCATTGTTCAGTCTGGAGGTTGGGTTTGAATGGGGAGAATGTCCATAGTTTAGTATTATACGTTAACTGTGATCTTTAACTGATGTTTTCCTCTGTTTGTTGGGTTCGAATGCAGGTAGTGTACATTTTATTTGTGTTTTTCTATCACAGTGTTCTTAAGCGTTGATTTCGTCTGCTGGTAGGTTCCGAATTACTATTCTGTATCCCTGTTTTTAAACTGCAGGTTCTGTCTATTGTTTGGGATTGATTGTAGCCAGGGTCCGTTTCTTTGTGGTGTTCCATCCCCGTGGTAAACCGCCTCCGTCTTGAGGTTGGGTTAGAATCCACCCAACCTCATAGAAGTATAATAAGAGCATTGCATATTTTGAAGCTCAAATATTTGCAATTAAACGCAAATAAGTCTGATAAAAATTCACGTGCTTGCGTAAATGCAGTTTGTGTTGATTCCTGAAAAGTTATGACTTATGTGATTTTTGTAAAATAATCTCTGTAAAAAGCTGCATGAGCAACAAACAGTGGCGGATGCAGAAAAATGCTAAGGTAAGGGCGATTGGCATAGCAAAGGATATTCTTAGAGACTAGAAGACAAAGCTCGTTGTGGAGGCAATTACAACGGGCGCTGGAGAGAAAACATTTGACGAAAGCATGTGTACACGCAAAAATATTTGATCTTCGTCCATCTAAAATCAATAACTTCGTACTCAATTTTTATTATAGACCCAAACTCTTCTGGAAACGTGAAACTTTTCGCATCCGAAAGATTTCGTTTTGTGTAGCCCCTCTTATATCAATGCTTCAACAGTCGATTATTTTAATGAAAAAAAATTAAATTATGCTATCTGAAAAAAACTTTTAAACGAACTGACTTCCCTTCAAAGCTTGATGACAGGGACGTCAACACGCTTAAACCAAACGGCGAAATTCGATCAGACGGAGTGAGTTTTGGCGCAGTTTTCAAAAGTGCGTTTCACTTTTAGGAGCATTTTTCGATGACAAGAGCGGAGCGAAATATGCGTGAATCGAACGTTATCAGTATTTTGGAGAACAATAAGCGAGTAGGGGAATTCTCAGAAAAAAGACGAAGCGAGAGGAGAATTCTCAGAAAAAAAGACAAAGCGAGGAGGGTAATTCTCAGAAAAAAAGACTACTTAAAGAGCTTTTTTGAGGAAATACCGGTAGGTTTCGATGCAAACGGATCGCTCCCCAATGTATCGTTTTTTTTTCGCTCTTTGGGTTTAAGCGTGAAATAGGACGTCATTCTCACTTGAAATAGCTATTTTTGTTACTCAAATGATTCACTTTTTTGACTCACGAATATAGCAAACAATCATTTGGAAAGGGTGTATTTTCATATTTTTAAAGCAGCGCAGATTGTTTTCTATCTATATATTATTTTGAAACATGTTTTTCTTTCAGCAACTAAATTGAGAGAACGGCCGGGTGTAAAAACTCGGTTGAGGTGTCTGAAGAAAGGTCCCGGCCCGTAGATGTGCCATCAAAAGAGAAAATCAGAAAACGTCGAACGGTTTAGGGGTGACGGAACGGCAAAGGTGCAAATTTTCGCCATAGAAATAACATTGTGGTTTATTAACCCCATTGTTGGCAGACGATTGATATGCGTAAGCTCCGTAAGGTTTGATTTATTTGGAAAAATATTTGTTAAAAATTGCATCCGTTTGTAAATGTCGTGTGGCAAATGTGGCAACAGTGTGTAGTGATAATAAATGCGTTGTTCTAAAAAATAGAATCAGATTTAATTAGTTAATTATTACGTGTTATAAGAAACCGCTTTTAAAGTGGAGAAGCAAACGCCTTCTTTATCTTAGGGCTTTATCGCTTATCTGTTAATTTGGAACGTGTTTTTACTGTATCTGCTAATTTACAGAACGGCTAGGTGTACAAAAATTTATTTAAAGTGTCTTAAAAAGGCCTTAGCCCGTAGATGCGTGATCAAAAGAGAAAAATAGAAAAAGTCGAAAAAATGAAGATGGCGGAACGGCAAATGTTCAATTTTTCGCCATAGAAACAACATTGTGGTATTTTAAATACATTTGGCAGTCATAAAATTTATCTTTATTTTGGCGTTTTATCGCTTATTTCCTTAATCTTTTCTGTATATTAATTTGAAACATGTTTTTCCGGTATCAAATAAAATTGAAAGAACAGCTATGTGTAAAAATTTGGTTGAGGGCTCTAAAAAAAGGTCTTGGTCCGTAAATGTGTCATATAAAGAGAAAAAATTTAAAAGTCAAAGAGATCAGACGCGGCGGAACTTCAAATGTGCAATTTTTCGCCATAGAAATAACATTGTGGTTTATTAAATACATTTTGCAGTCATAAAAAGCCTTCTTTATCTTGACGCTTTATCGCTTATTAGCACTAGGGTGCTATTTCGTTCACGCCCAGACTTTGTCTACTCTGTCGACACGATTTGTGGACAGGTTTTGTAGACATGATTTGTAGACAGGTTTTGTAGAGATGAACTGCCATGGTGAAAATCTTTTTAAACGTGTTTGCCACATAACGCGAAACGGGGGGGGGGGAGAATAAATCTGACAAGGTTTGCGATTTTTGATAATTGATCGCAAAGTTTGCTGGGAAAAAAAAAAAAAATTAAAAACCGAACCATGCGATTGTTGTGAAATAGTTTTAGTAGGCAATTTTAATATAGATTTTAATTCCAAAGATGTGTTTTATGCAACGAGAAAGACAAATACGGCACACTCATGGATTATGATGCCCATTCCGAACAGTATTTAAAATGGTGAAGTATAGTTGGAATATGCTCGGCGAAGATTCTAAAACAGCTTTAATAGGCGATTTTAAGTTACATTTCGATTACAAAGATGTGTTTTTTGGAAGAAGAAAGATTTGATTCCTATTTTAACACCCCCACTCTCTCCAACCTAAATAACCGCCACTCTGTGGCGTACTTTACAGTCATCTGTCTCGGGAATTATGCGCAAGTTTCAACGCTCCCAAAAGAACTTAAAGAAACTCAAATTGAACAAATTAGCGATAAACGCACCAGTTAAGAAATTTAAAGACACTTAATTATTAAAACTACTTTAATTGGCACCCCAAAATAAATAAATATGTAATGGAATGCTGTACTTACAGTTGCTCCAAATCACTATGTTAATACTAAATTACGGTTGCCACGTACAAAAAATCGTCGTGGTAACTGCATAATGTTTCATTAGCGCCATTTTGGTGAGAGTCGGAGCGTTAAAGTAAAAATCAACCCAAGAAAAACGAACATGGCATACTCATAGATTATGATGCACATTCCAAATAGTATTTAAAGGGCTAAGTTGGAAGATGCTTGGCGAAAATTTTAAAACAGTCTTAGTAGCTGATTTCGAATGCAAAGATGTGTTTTATGGAACAAGGGAGAAAAATACGGCACACTCATGAATAAGGATACACTTTCCAACTTACAGGAATAAGGAAAGAAAATATGGAGGATGCATGGATTATGATACACTTTTAATATGTTGTACTTTAGTGCGTAGTTAAAATCTGAAAGTGTTTCAGATTTTCTTACTCTTTTCTTTAATTTTTTCTATTTATTGTTTAATGTTTCTATATAATTTTTCTCTATATATAATAAAGTGTCCGTTGAATTCGACGGGTTTCAGCTAGTATTTTTATACATAATTAGGAAAAATTTCAAGCGGATCAAACAAACGGTGTAGATGTTATTGCTTTTTTCGTACTTAACTTTTCAACCTTTTTGGAGTAATGGGGGTAAAAGTTTTATATCTTGGATGAGTTTACCGGAATGGTTACAGAGGGATCAGCGTAACTATATAGTAGGATTTATCTATATTTTTTAAATCTCTTCATATAATCTTGATTCCATGTTTAACCAGCTTACTCCCATCATTAAAAAGACTCAACGGAGAAGACTCTCCTTCTTTGACCGATATTGCTTATAGACCGATAGCGATTGAACAAGCGCAACGCTGGAGCGTAAAAAGAACCATTCTGACAAGCAACATCAGAGAGTCTTCTCCGTTGCGTCTTTCTAATAATGAGAGAGTGAAAGCTGGTTAGAAATGGGTTCGATAGTGGGTTTGATCGCCCTCAGGGGGAACAGCGATCGCCCCCCTCCCCCCTTGTATCCACTACTGGCAAAATGGAATGAGCTGTCAATGCAAACCACAAAGTGAAAGTTTTAAAACCTTTGATAAAAACGACATTATTGATTGGAATTTTAATCAGCAATTTTTCTCTTCGATTGAAAAGAGGTCAACATACGTCCATGAAATAATTCTAATTCGCACATTATGAACACATTTTCATTGACGCTTTACTAATACTGTTAAGAAACTTCTCATTAGTTTGGCCGAGACCTGTTCATCAGAAGAACGGGTCAATGTCGTAACAAATACTGTGTCAAAGAGCAAATGTCCGAATGGCTCTGAGTATAATGACATCCGGCCTGTATCTTATCGGGTGTTTGATAATTTAAAACTTGTGAAATAATTTTGTTTTTCTTCAATAATACATAGAATGGCAACTACTACGAAATATAATTAACCACTTTTTATAAACAGTATATCTTTTTAGTATTTTTTCAAATTAGTAACCAGCTCTCGCGCGTATTACAAAGATTTTGCTATATTTTAAGCAAAAAGTTATTGTTTAAAAAAAGTGGTTAATTATATTCCGTAATAGTTGGAAGCTATGATAATAGAATGCATATCTTTCCAAACATAAAGAGGTCGATAGCTTTTTAAATTCTTGGCTGGTGTCTAAAAGGAAAAGGACACAGTTTTAAACGAGTAAAATGCTTTACTTAAAATAAACTAATTATTATCTCTTGACGATTATGATAAGTATCTGCTGTAAGGTATATATTAAAAAGAGATTAAAAGCAAATATCTCAATGAAGAAAGCCGAAACTACATGGTATTAATCGGTATCAACCTAGTTTGATTTTTTTAGGCCCGGATCACATAAGCTTGGGTTGGGATTTCTCATAAGCTGGGGTGTGTTGTCGTTTGATTTGGTGTCTTTGACCACTTAATAGGTACCTTTTCAATAAAATTAATAATGATATTTGTCTTATAGAATGGATACCAGCAGTTTGCTTCAGACTGTCTATTAAATACACTTCAACTATACAAAAATAGTAATAAAGTAGAACTTTAAAAATCTGAAAATCTTAAATTTATACCACTTACTATTTTTCAGCCTCCAATATAAAGAGTAATTGTGCTTTTTTATAGAAATATTTTTTTTCTTTACAAACTCAGTCATTATTGTAAATTGGATATGCGGTTTCTTAAATAAATACCATTAACAACTGGCCTGCTTATCGGGCCAGTTGTTAATGGTATTTATTTTAGGGCTAAGTTCTAGAGTGACTTCTTTAAAACTTAAATTAGCACTTAGACTAATTGTCAATTGAAATTACAAAAGGATCTCTTCGACAAAAAAAAAAAAAAAAAAAATCCATAAAGCAAAAAACTGGATTAAAATGGAATATGATGAAAAGCTAGTATCTGTATTTGGCAAGCCCCCCCCCCCCCCGGAATGTTCAAAATATCTGGAAACTATGTGTTCGTCAAAAAAATAGTCAGTTGATTCCCGAAAACCAAACTTCTGATACTTTAGAGTTACTCCAACAGGACTCCGACATGAGTCATGAGATGTAAGTAAATAGATAAGGCTAAGTAAAGGAGAAACAAATGCACTTCACTAGGTATAGTTACAGCCAGAAAATTAATACTTTAAAAATGTTCTTGGAAATATGGCGATGAACTTTTTTCATGATTATACTATTAATTTATTCTGGAAACTAATTAATTTTGAATATAACAAGCATGTTCTAAAAATCGCAAAAAAGTATTACATTACCTGACAAATATGTTTACTCTTCAATTATTTTTTATGCTTGATTGGACAAATTCAGTTTAAGTACCAAGAAGTAAACTCTGTTTGTGCCAAGCGTACCTTTTTTAAAGCTCTAAAAATATTAAAAATGACCGACTTTTAATGTTGATTTGAATGAAAATTTTCAATTTAAAAACTGTAAATGTTTAATATTGATGTACAAAAACAGTCAAAACATTTATTTTATTTTTAGGGTGCTTATAACAGGAATATGATTTCTATGAAGATGAAAAATTTATGTTTTTCTAAATTAAAAAAAGTATTGTAGACAATTAGTTTAATTGGATTATGTCCAGTCTATTACAGTAAAAGTAAGAAAAAAGTAACTCAACTAAAATAGTAAGATCAAATTTTGAGTATTTTTAGGAGAATTAAAAAGAAAAGTAAAAATGTAAACAAAGAGTAAAAATGTTAACAAAAAGTAAAATTATAAAGAGTTTAAGCATGTTGCAGTTATAATTCTACAACTAGAAAAGTAAAAGGAAACTTTAATACAACTGCATAAAAAATGCATTGCCACGTTTTTCAATAATAATTCATATCAGTCAGAAATGCGCATAATAAAACTCCTCTCTTTAAAAAATTGATGTGCTAAACCATTTATTTACAACCTATATATCCTTTACCTAATAAAACATACACTCTTAGGAAGCTTTAAGGCTTACAAACAGTATATAGAAAAGTTATCATAAAAATACAAAATAAATAAAACATCAATTTTTTAATGGAAGACTATGATAACGAAGAATGTACGGAAAAAAAAAAGTCATCCAAGAAAGTCTGACTCTTTGCAGAAACGTCAGGCAATGCAGGCGGCTACCTGAAGTAAGTTATTTTCAACTGATGTAAACTTAAGTCAGATTAAAAAATTAGTTTGAAAGAAAAAATTTTTTGTTACCTTTTTCCCTTTAAAGTAAACGTTTTAAAATTTAACGACAGCAACATTTAAGATGGAGCTTGTAAAGGAGAAACATCGCTGCTAGGCAAAAACATTTCATCTTTCAATTGAGCAAAGAAAAAGCATAAACTGTAACCTCAGTTATTACGTCAGGAAATAGCGTAACAGTTCTATGTTTCGTGATAAGTCTCCAAAAAGATCAATGGGATAGTTCTTAATTAAAATTTCATTGCACCTAAATGATCACTACAAAATCCCCCCGTTTGAGTTTCCCATACATTTCCGACTGAACGAAGTCACATATTATTACTGGATCATACTATCAGTCGTATAAACTATAAACTATATCAAAATTCCCTTAAATATTTATTAGGGAATCTTGTTTTAAAAAATCCTCGAGAAATAATCTCAATGCGTCTTACAGTTTTTTGTTCATTGCGTATACTGAAATATCCCTACAGATATGATTATCTTGGCCGGAGGTACGGCAAAAAAGAAACAAACGCACTAAAAGTTATTCACCCGCATACAACTTATAGCTAGGAAGTTTGGAATAATTACATAACAGCATACTATAAAATTTTATACTAGCTTATTCATTTTTTGTACCAGTCGTACAATGGAGTGAACTTTTCACAATATTTTATTCTTTGATAAGAATTTTCTTAGAAATCGTTGCATTTAATACCTAAATTTAATTGCACAACAGTAACGCTCTTGCTGTAGAATCCAACATGCGTTTTCGGTGCTCCAACTAATTGTCTTTCATCACCAAGAAAGCATGTTCCAGGGGTGCAGAGCAGACCCGGCAGACATAAAATGCATTGTGCTATTTTAACAAGATTAGGAGTACCTATGTATTGCTCTTAGAAGTGATTAAATATTTCCACACATTTTTACTTCCTTGTACGTAGTATAAGGAAGTAATGTGATCCCGAAAAATTTTGGGGGCCAAATTTCGACATAAAAACCGATTTTGACTACCTCTAAATTTAATTTAAAAAAATTTTTTCGATGCATCTCATCGTAGGCTAGCATGCACGATCATATTAACGCGTCTGCAACTCATTTTGACCAGTGGCGAGTCTACTGTGGCCAGTTTTTCCATGCCGTCTGTACGTACGTACGTACGTATGTATGTAACTCGCATATCTCAAAAACTATTGGTCGTAGAGTGTTGAGATTTGATATTTAGGATTGTTCTATGATCTAGTTGTGCACCTCCCCTTTTGGTGGCAATCGAATGGATAGTTTATGTACAGGACCGCCCAAAAGATTCGAAATACATTACGCTCTATGGGCCGAAATTCATTAAACTCGCCTAACTCAAAAGCTATTAGGCGTAGAATGTCGAAACTTCATATTTTGGATAGTTGTAACATCTAGTTGTGCACCTCCCCTTTTGGTTCCGTTCGACTGGATAGTTTATCTACAGGACTGCCCAAAACATTCGAAATACATTACACTCAATGGGCCGAAATTCATTAAACTCGCATATCTCAAAAACTGTTAGGCGTTGAATGTTGAAACTTTATATTTAGGATTGTTGTAACATCTAGTTGTGCACCTCCCCTTTCGGTTCCATTCGACTGAATAGTTTATCTACAGGACCGCCCAAAAGATTCGAAATACATTACGCTCTAAGGGCCGAAATTCATCAAAGCCTTTTTTACAGGTATTGGGCTATTTCAAACGACTCAGAAGTGATATATGCTGTAAAGAGTTAGAAAATGAATTTCTCCATTAAAAAAAGTGTCTTTATCATTTATAGTTCTGCTACAGGAACACTCAAAAGATTTCCAATACATTACGGTCAATGGCAATTTTAGGGGCATTCATCCATTTCAAGCACAATACCGTCCTACCACATAAGTTAGGTAATGGTCCGACCACGGTCGCGTGCCTCCCTCAAGAACTATGCCAAAAGTCGCCAATCTTGGCGACTTTTGGTGTACGTGTGTGCATATTTAATTCTCAAATCTCAAAAACTATTATGAAATTTCATATATAAGATTGTTGTAACATCTAGTTGTGCATCTCGATTTTTGGTTCGAATCTACCCAATTTACAGGACCACCGGAAAGAATTCCAGTACTTTAATGTCTATGGACATCTTCAATATAATACTACTGTAGATAGTCATTGTTTAGTACATGCCCAAAATCTCGCCGTCTGTCCTCGACCTTGGCGAGTTTTTGCGAAATATCGCCAAATTTGGCGATAGCCAGTCATTTGGTCCATGCCCAAAGTATCGCCATTTGTCATCGTTCTTGGCGAGTTTTGGCGAACTATCGCCAAATTTGGCGATAATCTGTCATTGTTTGGTTCATGCTTAAAATCTCCCCAAATGTCGTCGATATTGACGAGTTTCGCCAAAATATCGCCATATTTGGCGCTAAAAATTATTTCGTATTTTGTATAACTCTAAAACTAACCCGTAGATTTTTTAACTTTTGTATTTAGAACTATTGTAATATCTAACTGTTTTCAATATCTTTTTTGACAGCAATCGACTGAGAATTTATTTACAGGGTGAGTCAAATGACTTTGAATACATTGAGGTGTATGGATGCATTAATGCATCAATTCATTGAAAGTTTGTGGTCAATGACTATTTTGTCTATCCCCAAAATCTCGCAGACTTTCTCAAGTTTGTCGGCTTTTGGTGAAATATCGCCAAATAAAGTGTCAGAAGGAAATATTTCAAATTGAACTCAGCTTGGCGATATCGAACTATTTGGCTGGAAATCGCTAAACCTTACTATTATTGATATTTTATCTCTTTCAAACAAATAAATTTAGAGGAAGTGCGTCGAAAATATTTTTGATCTAATGGACGTGCAAGGAAGTCATGTGTTGGACACATCAGATTTTTTATTATTGTAGTCAATTTGGACCGACGTTGAACCCCACTCTTCATTTTTTTTAAACAAAAAATTGCAACGTGCAGAATTAGTACTTTGCAGAAAAAAAGAATGAAATCCAAAACACCAGATAGTTTTTTTTTGGGGGGGGGTGTCAGAAAAAGATCATTTGCAAATTCGGATTCAATTATTGCTATATAATATCATTCTCGAGGAGGGAAAGGAATCGTGAATGATGAAAAAAAAAATCTTTTTTTAATAAAATGAAACGAAATTCATCCCTTCTTGGTTTTGTCCGTGTGGGACCTCAGGAAACTTTTTGTGGGTGCTTCGAAATATAAAGACTGCTAGAAAATTTTCATGAGGTCTCAGTGTTTGCATGATTCTAAAATAAAATTTTACTTCGTGTTGGTCGTCATCTATGTGGATGACCCATTAATAAACTTGATGGATGTTGTGCGCTTTGGATTATTCCATGTAACTATGAGCAGGCTTCTCTGGCGCATATTCTTGGATGTCTGGGCTTGTCCTACGGCAACCTATTACATTTGTCTATAGCGAATACTATGGTATTCGCTATAGACAAATGTAATAGGTTACATGGTATAGACTTCTCTATAGCGAATTTCTTAACTGGAACCGAGCCAGTTCGTTATAGGCAGATTCAATTGTGTATATATATATATCTTATAAATAAAAATGAAATTCTGTTTGTTTGTTTGTTTGTTTGTTTGTGGATTTGATTCGTATACAAATCCACAAAAATGGACCTATCGGCCTGAAATTTAGCACAGATATGTAAAATAATATAGAATAAATCGTAGTCCACTTTAAAACTTTGAAAGTCCACCCGTTCCCGGAATTTAAGAGATTTTTTATGCTCTCCACGCAAAAAGCTTTCCGTAATTGTAACCCCTGTAGTGAAAAAAAGTGTGAAATAAGGATCATGGTTGCTATGTGTGGCGATTTTTCCGAATAAAATGTTTTAAATTCTCAAAGTAAAAATAAAAGAATAATAATGATTTTTTTTTGTTAGTTTATATTCGTAAGGTTATTTTTTTTTAAATTATAATATCGTGTGCATGGGAAATCGGAGCAGGAATGAAATGTTTTATACGCAAAACAATAAGAATTGAAGATTTCCGAGGCTAATAGGTAAGTTTTTTTAGTTTGGCGAAAAAATAAAATGGCTCAAATGCCGATTTTGAGAAAGTGAGTTCTTGCGGTTTGCACAGATTTCGGCTTGGCGCAATTTATTGAGAGCTTAAGGAAATAGATTTTTGAAAACAAGTGCAAAGGTTTTATTAGAATACAGCGTTAAATTTTAATGATCCGTGAAGAAATAATGCAGTCGTTAAGGGATTTCAAGCGATCTATCTCCAGAATTCTCGCCAAATGAGTACATAGATTTAAGTTGTGGAATTCCGCCAAATTTCAGAAAATTGAAATCTTCTCATTTAGTACATCGGAGTAACAATGAATAAAACACGTTATAGTTGATAATTTTAAAAAATTAGGCTGTATTAAGGGATTCCACTTTTCAAATAAAGGCTTGCTTTAATTTTTCGCGGTCGAACCATTTCCCATATTGATTGCTGCTAAGTCAATGCTTCGAATGATTTCCTGAAAAAACGCTTGCAAAATGGCGTATGTTGGCACTTTGGCGAGGCTTAGATTTGAAACTGGATTTTATTTGAGACTGGGATATATAATGACACTGGTTATAGATAAAAATGAATGTTGGTATGTGTGTATGAGGTTGAAAAACTCCAGCACCGTTGAGCACCGTTGCACCATGAAATTTGGTTGACCTAAGTCTTTTATCATGGAGAAGCTTTTTATGCTATCCGTTTTCCTCTAACTTGCCACCAGGTGGCGCAGCAGAACGTCAAATTATATTCCGTTTAGCCGTTTACTATGCGAATATCGTCCAACCGATTTCGATGAAATTTGGTACACGCGGATATTAGAACACGGAGAATATTTTTCAGTATCCATTTTGTTGTAACTTGCCGCTAAATGGCGCTGCAACGCATCAACTTCTATACCGTTCGACCGATCGGCATAAAATTTTTTATACTTACACATTTGAGCACGAAGAATATATTCTAACTGTGTTCCTTTTGATGTTACTCACCACTAGATGACACTGCAATGCATTATTATTTTAACTCGCCACTAGATGACGCTGCAGCAGGCCAAATTCTTGACCATTCAAACGGTCGCTATGAAAATCAGTATACATAGCTATTTGAACAATGAGAATATTTTGGCGTTATCCATTTTGCTATAACTCGCCACCTGACGCCACTGTAGCAAATCATTACTTTAATTAACCACTAGATGGCGCTGCAGTGTATCACTTCTTGACTATGCAACTGATCGCTATGAAAATAGGTATACATAGATATTTGAACACGGGGAAGAGTTTCGCGTTAGATGTCGCGTCAACAAATGAACTTCAGGACTGTCCAGCCGATAGTCATGAAAATTCGTATACATCGATATCTTAATGCGAAGAATATTTTCGCCGTATCCGTTTTGCTAAAACTCGGCACTAGATTGCGCTACGTCGCATGGCCTTCTGCGCCGTACAAACGATTGCCTTGAAATTCGGTATGGATGGTTATTGAACACAATATAATGCGATATCCATTTTGCTATATCTCTTTATTACAATGAATAGTAATCACCACAAATCGTAATCAAAAAGTCCATTCATTCCCGTGCGAAGAACGGGTACTTCAGCTGGTATATATATATAAATGAACTCTTCGAGTTAACACAGTGAGAATATAAACGTTTATAAAACTGAAGTAAAATTATAGCCTACCTCTCGACATTTGTTTTTTGCAATCCTTGCAGAAAGCTTATTTAGTGTTGGGCACCAATTCAAAATAATTTAGAAGAATACAAGACGATTGTCCTGTTAAACTGTCATCTAACGATTCTTCGACCATAATTTCGACCACACTTGGTGATACGACATCCATTTAGCGATAGTTAGAATTAAAAGAAAAAAAAACACACAGTTCGAAAACACTCGTGCAAACAAATGTGCCAATGAAACGACGCCTCTCATCTCAATACCAAAATAAAGATTCTAGAATGGTGTTGCGCCTGCGTGGTTTCTTCTGAAAAGCGAAGTATCGGTGAAAATGGATGAAAGCAACAAAAACCGATACTTTCCCGATACTTTTAGAATCGAAAGAACCGATACCGATACCTAAAAAAATTGGAGGTATCGGCGCCGATACTATAGATCGATCCCTACAAATTACCAAACCGGCGGGGATACCGGGACCAATGTTTTAAACCGAGAACATCCCGATTAAACTGGGATATATAGTAAGATTATTCATCTAATTCTTTTTTTTTTTTTTTAGCACCAGAGTGCTACTAATTCCAACCTTACTTTTTGTGTAGACACGATTTTGGTACATTTTTCGCGTCGAGTCACTTTTCAAGCGAGTTTGCCAGATAACGTGGAGGGGGGCGGGGACGTTAATAAAATGTTGAAAGTCGCACAAGGTTTGCAATTTTTGATAAATGATCGCTAAACTGGGTGCCAAAACGCGACAATTTATTATAAATATATTTTGAGTATAGTTAGATAACGCATGGCGAATATTGTAAAATAGTTTGAGTAAGCGATTTAAATATAGATTTTAATTCCGAAGCAGTATTTTATAGAAGAGAGAAGACACATGCGGTACACATCATGGATTATGATACACGTTCCAAATAGAGATGAGACGGGCTCAGCCCGAGCCCGAAAGCCCGAGCCCGAGCCCGGGCCCGACTCGGGCTCTGTAATTCCCGAGTGCGTGCGGGCTAGGGCTCGTGAAAAATTTCTTCTTTGTTGAACATACTCCTTGAAACAGATTTTAAAAAGTGATTCATGGGATAAATAGACGTACTTATTTAAAAAAATAGCGGCACGGGGGACTAGAATGTGTGTGAGGCTCCAAAATTTATTGTATCCTCTTAATGAAGTAGTTAATTTTATTTGTCTTTAGCTGAAATTTCGGGCTCGGAGTGGCTCGGGCTCCAACTTTAATAATATTGCTCGGGCTCGGGCTTCAAAAAATGAGCCCGAACTCATCTCTAGTTCCAAATGGTATTTATAAAGGTGAAGTATAGTTTGACTATGCCTGACGAAAATGGTTAAACAGTTTTGGTAGGCGATTTCAATGTAGATTTCTATTCCGAAGAAGTGTTTTATGGAACAAGGAAGGTAAACACGGTACACTCATGGGTTAGGATACCCATTCCAAACAGCATTTAAAATGTCTACGGGATATAGTTGGAATATACCTGGAGAAGATTGTAAAATAGTTTCAGTAGGCGATTTTAAGATAGATTTCGATTCCAAAGATGTGTTTTATGGTACAAGCAAGAGTTGATTCCTATTTTAACGCCCCCGCTCTCGCCAACCTAAAAAATCCCGCACTTTGGCGACCTTTGCCGTCATGGGTCTCTAGGACATATGCAAAAGTTTCAACGCTTCCAAAAGAACTAGATGAAAACTAAAGTGTACTAATTAGCGATCAACACACCCGTTAAGGAATTGGAAGACACTTCATTATTAAAATTACATTCATTGGCAACCCAAAATAAATAAAAATGTAACGGAATGCTTTACTTACAGGTTCTTAAAAACCGCCATTTTAATTCTAAATGACGATGGCCACATCGATACAAAAAACCGTCGTGGTAGACACATATGCTTAATGATCGCCACCTTGGCGAGAGTCGGGGCGTTCAAGGAGCAATCAACCCAGAAAGAGAAACACGGCACACTCATGGATTATGATGGACATTCAAAACAATATTTAAAGCGGTGAAGTACAGTTGTAATATACTTGGCAACAATTATAAAATAGTTTACGTAGGCAATTTTAAGATAGATTTCGAATCCAAAGATGGCTTTTATGAAACAAGGAAGAAAAATACGTCCCGGTCATGAATAATGATACACTCTCCAACTGAATGGAATAAGGAAGAAAAATAGGGACGACGTATAAACTATGATACGCTTTTAATATAGAGCACTTTGGTGCGTATTTAAAATCTGAAAGTGTTTCAGATTTTCTTCCTTTTTTTTTTTTTTTCATTTTTAGCTGGCTCTGGATTAAGGATGGACGTGAGACGAAAAATAGGTCTGTCGCGTCCCGCAAAAGATCTACAAAGCTTTGCCTCGTCTCACAATATCTTATATTGTAATAATAAAACCGTCTGTCTTGTCTCCCAGAAAAGCTCTAAATCGCTATCTCGTCTACTTTAGAATGTCCATTTCTACGTCTAAGAGCAATGTCACAAATACAAAATGTGTGTAAAAGGTTACCTTTACTGTCTGTTAATGATTAATCTTTGTTTTAAGGTATTTTGTAATTATAATGCTACTTAAAAATAAAATTAAAGTACAATGCAAAGTTACGAATTTTATTTTTTTTATAACCTGGATTGATTTTCAAACAAAGAAACTTATGTACCTTTATATTTTATCTCAGCACAATAGATTCCCTTTTTCGATTTTATTCTTAAACAAAATACTGATAATTTTTAACAGTATTTTGTTTAAAACTGAAGTTTTTTTTTTTTTTTTTTTTTAACATGTTACTGCGCGGAACATATCTTCCTTGTAAAATGAGGATATATATATTTACATTGAATCCCAAAAAGACGGTAACACGCTTTAATTCTTTATCCATTAGGAATAAAGGGGCGATTTGAATTGAAAAAAAATGTTTGAAATAAGGTAGGGAAAAAGACTGCATAAAGAAAAATTTTTTCTTAGCTTTCAAAAAGTTACACTTTTAAAATTTGTATACAGCACCTGTACACGAAAATTCACAATTGGTAAAATGGGTCGCATACACTCATGAGGTGATGCACAAAATTTCAGCTTTTCATCACAAAAGTTTCAAAGATATCTTTAAAAATAGGATGATCAATAGCAATATATGAATTTGAATATGAATATTTAATACTAGAGTGCCAGAAAAGATTTTCTTTTGTAATTTCTGCACGACCCCTGAAACACGATCATTCGACGTGATTTTTTCTCTTCGAGAGCCATTGAAAAGGGGTTTAAGTCAACCTATATTTATCTCCATATCCCTGATACTCTATGTTGAAAGGCTTAAATTGGCTATGTTGAAAGGCTTAAAAAACCTCAACTCATGAGTGTATAGGTCACATTTTACTAATCGGGAATTTTTAGTTTTATGAGGGCTGTATACAAATTTTAATATGTAACTTTTTCAAAATTTATGAAATAATCCTTTTCTTAATGCACTCTTCAACCTTATTTTGATTTCAATTTACATTGTCCACCTATCTCTAAAAGATGCATTTCAAAATTAATTAACTTAAAAAAAAAGAATGAAAAAATTCTGAAACATGTTTCTGCAGATGATAGACAGCTCATTATTATTAGGAGTTGGTCATAAAATCATACGCTATTAAATCGAAATTACAATTGCTGCTTTTGTTGTTATAAAAGTTACTTCATATGAAATCTACTAGTCCATGAAATAAAATGGTAGCAAAAAATGTAGGTGAGTATCTTGTACAATTTACCTCTCCTGTTTTCCTTTTCCTGGTTCTGGATAAATGTATATAAGGATTGAGATATGTCCTACTACGTATACGACCGCTGCACGTAGACCTTAAAACATAGCCTTAACAGGTAGTTTTAAGTACCTTACGTAGCCTTAAACATAGTTTTTTAAACCGTGCTTCACAGAGCATTAGGTGCTCCGTACGAAAGCAAGTACACCGCGCAAAAATATATCGCTGTCTTAGCTTATAAAATACTAGACTCAGATTTACAGACTCAGATTTAAGATGCTCCACCAAAATTCAAGGTTCCTCAAAGTGGTCCTTTGTAGAAAAAGTGTGAAAAACTCTGCTTTAAAACATAGTCTATATGGATTTTCCAAATTTTATTGAAAGCTCGAATCGGAACCACTGGTCCGGTGGTGAAACTGGACAAGGAGGATTAATCCCTTGCAAAACATAAATTTAGCTTCCCCTAAATCTAAAAGTCATAGTTATGTGAAATCAGAATACAGTCGAACCTGTCTGTCTCGAATCTCATGGGAAAGGAAATAAATTCGAGATAAAGAGGCTTCGAGTGATAGAGGTTTTAAATGCTGTCAGTTAAAGATGTTTTATTTCCTTTTGCTATAGAAAATGCAGCGGTAGGATTGCAGATTTTACACCCACAGCACCTTAAAAAATATAAATATGTACCTTTAACAATAAAAATAGTCTTTCAATGACTTTTGATGTCTAACTTCCTTTGTTTCTGCTAGCTTTCTAATTTTACCAAGAGTTGTGCATCCCTCATAGCAAAATTTACCTGAGATTTAAGAAGAGTTCAGAACTATACGACCTCCTCTGCTTCTTTTGTTATCGCTTTAGACACATCAGCATGCAACTTTTATTGAAGTTGCTCTTTAATCACTGATTTTTGTAATTTACACTAGCTAAAATTCGAGATATAGAGGTTTTGAAGGAATTTTCTTCGAGACAAACATGGAAAATACGTTAAATTTTGATTGCAAATGTAGAGAATCTTAGAAATTTCGAGATACACAAGTTCGAGATAGACAGGTTTGACTCTAAAAAGATTTCTAAAGCTTCTGTAGGAAAGAGTTTCTAAAACACATAAAGGCTTTTTTAACCTCTTCTATCAGGGCCTGATTATAACATTTTTGTGCCCAGGGCACTTTCAAATTTTATATCCTTGTTTATAGCTAGCTCAATTTTTGTGCCCCTGTATAAAGATTTTACGGTGTATCTGTTTGTGTATGTGTGCCAAGAGCACGAGCTCGTAGTGCCCATGCGCTAAACAGGACCTTTAGTCTATTTAGGTTGATACTACTAGTCATTCCTGATAATTCACGTTTTTCCTGGATAACAGTTTCAAAGACAATGTGTAGTAAAAATTTATTTCAAAATGGAAGTTTTTTTCTTCCGAAGAAAAAGAAAATTAATTATCCTTTGCGTATATTTTATTAGTACCAATAGTCATTTGATGTATAAATAAGTAGATGATAAGAAGGGTCAAGCTCTCTGCAAAAAAAAAAAAAATCACGAATTTTGACAGGACGTCATTTCTCAGCGACTTCATCAGTCAAAAATTTTATACTGCTGGGTTTTCCCCCCTTTCTAATTATTATGCACGTTAACCTAATAAGTTATTGGATTTCATCAGAAACCTTGAACTACCTTCAAAACGTATAAACACGGCGTTTCATCATCATACCGCTTCTCGGAAGTCGCTCATTCGAATGCTCGTTAAAAAGAGGGAACGTATTTGGCGCAGGTATTCTTGGCGCGGGATTTGGCGTTCTTGGATGGAAGAAAAGGGGTTGCCACAACCCTTATTAGATGGCATGCGTCTGGTATGTATTCCAAGCGAAATAGTGACTACTCACTTGAGGTCACTGATTTCAGAGCGCCCGAAGCCCGAGCAACAAGTAGGTCAACTGTACACGGATCTAAAGCATGCTACTTCCTCGTTATGTTCGGGCTTCGCTTTATGTGTACGATGACATCCAAGGGTAGTATTACGCCGTCTGCGTTATTATTATTTTTTAAATAATACAATTAAGAGGGAGAGAACGGGACTCGTTTCTTTACGGACTGCTTAATGATGAACGTCACTCTTACTTGTTAGGGTTGCTCATGAAGGGAAAAAAATCGTCTACTCAATGGCCACTATCAAAAGGAAGAAAGACAAGTCACGACAAAATCATTGATCATAAGACACTTTCCAACACAATCTCGATTCAACACGTTGTACAACATGCATGCCTTTTAAAATTGGGGTATACTTTTATAAACACTCTATACGCCAGCGTATGCTTTAACATGTTTGTTCTTTTCTTTGCTAATGTGGAATGGCAGATTCCCAGCGTTGTGTTGCCCTTACGCTACTGCCTTAAGGACACATGAACATCTCGATGAGTAAAAAGAGTCAATTTTTGTAAAAGATTTAACATGAGGTGTTTTATTTAAAAATAGCGATAGAAATAAAATTTCTTTGTCCACTGTGTATATACACACATTATAGTCTATATATATTTATCAACTAAGTACTTCTTAGCTACTGCAGCTAGTATTACATTAAACATAGGCTAGCTTTACTAGTGTTATATTTATTTTATTATTTATTCATTTAATTATTACCATTTTTATTCTTTTTATTTATTCATTTAATTATTACTTTTTATTTATTCCTTTCCTTTCCATACTTCCAAAGTATTATTAATATATCATTTTTTTTTTTTTTTCACACTCCATGGCATTACTTGTCTATTGATTGCATTAAGTCTTCTCTGATGGCAACATGCACTAATACTGCCTCCATTACTGAGCTTTGATCTTCTTGTCGGTCCACTTCCTCGTTGTTTATTTCTAATAGACAATTGTTTATTTCTAATAGACAATTTCTTCTAATAGGTCGCGCCCCCAAGTTACAAAAGGACCCTAATTTTGGTCAGGTAACTTGCAGAAACCTAGCTATTATTGTTTTTTTCGATTAAATTGAAATGTGTGTGCGGTGGCGCCTGATGATAGAGCACACCATTTCAATATTAATTCCATTTTCCGTCTATTTGCGGTTACATGTGATTAGGCTTAAAAAGCCCACCAGTTCTAATTTGGCGCTTTATATCCAATTTATCCACTCTTTCATTGCCTTAAAAGGCTATATTTAAACACTTATCCGGTATAAACTCGTTAATTGGCACCATGTGCTATCTACTTTTTTATTTTTTTTATATTTTTATATTTTTACATTTTTTTCACTTTATCAATGGATTATCTTGGAATTTCACTTTACGTAAGTAAGCTATTATATATTATATATATATATATATATATATATATATAAATTAACTTGACTCATAAATTAGTTTTTAAGAACGAATAAACTTTTTACATATCTCTACAAATCTTTTTGAACAGCATGTCAGTTTGGTACACTTTTCAAAAAACTATCGAGTTTATCACATTAAAATTTGGTATGGTATCAGAAAACATACTACCTGGGAATAATAAGAAGAGATTTTCATTTTGACTAAACAGAAACGAAGTTAAAAATATTTTACTAAAAAACTTTAAAATTAAAGCAACAGAAACATAATTATTTTCAAAATATTTTTACTCAGATCTCTAATGCTAGGTATTTTTAAAGAAACATGTTAGTCAAACAACTTTGGAAAGTTTCAACAGTTTACCTGAAACATATTTTTGGAAAAGTGTACCAAAGCATTAAAAAAAGAAACACATTTTGAGAAAAAGGCAAAAAACCAAAGCTTTATTGTAGCCAAACCATGATAGTGTACTTTTTAAAAGCCATATTTTGGGTGTTTATATATTCCAAACCGACATAAATTATATATGTATAGAATCGTCCCAATCTTCTCTATTTTTTAACCGATAATTAAAAATTCGAAAATTTGAGCCAATTTATATTCCATGTGGCCTTAATTTATAATGGGGGCTCATTTTGAATATTATGGTTTACCTACTTCAAACAAAACATAATTGCTATAGTTTAATGAAATCTGTGTAAAAAATATTCCTCATTGGAAAAAGGATAGACTGCACGCTGTTTCAGGGACGGACATTAACTCTGTAACTCTCGGCTCAAAAAGCAGTGCTTTAAATAATAAAAATAGTTTATTTGCATTATATTTTGTCACTCTGCTTTATATTTGATCATTGAATTTTCTGCTAGGACGCAAAGATGTAGGCTGAAGCATAATTTTTCAGAAATCATAAATACTTTTCAACTTTGCTGAAATGTCTAAAAATGAAAATTTGCAAATGCCAAAAGCACGTATGCTACAATCTCATTATTTTCGACCTTTGAAATAATGAAAGAAAAATAATTGAAATCCAGGCCCGTGACAAGCAGGCGAAATCCCGAGGAAACAACCACCAATTAATCAGTCTAAAAGCAGGAAATTCCTTTGGATACTAAAATGATGGCTGACAGTAGGAAAATTCAATAAGTCCTCAGTTTGTGAATCAGTGTAAACAAATAAATTAGAGGAAACTTCTGTTCGAGGTCAGTGGGTACAGCAAAGAACTTGTTTTGAAGTTATCCAACAAGAGTCAATCTAGATCATTTCAATTTCAATGGAAGACTTATTTCATAGTTGTAAAACTTTTATTAATAATAGAGGTTTTTTTTTCCTTTTAAGTTTTGGTAACAATACATGGGCATTTACAGTGGAAAAAATGAATGGGTTTTATAATTTTACATTTTAAACATATCACTTGATGATGATTCGGAACTATCGTACATATCGTATATATATCGTAAACATATCGTACTGTGAGCATTCTGAATAAAAATTATCAATTAATGATCGTAAAATTACGAGTTTTACCATTATAAGGAAGAACAGACGTGTAATACTTACTATGTGTGGCGATTGATTTGCAACAAATTTCGTTTCGGCATTTTCCATATATTTTCTCTCTTCCATATTTTATTTTTACGTTTTTACGAGTGTAAATGCAAAAATGATAACACTTTTGAAATTAAAGAATCTTAACCTTCTGTTTAAATATATTTAGACTAGAAGGCAAAGCCCGTTGTGAAGGCAGTTACAACGGGCGCTAGAAAAACATTTGACTAAAATATGCCTTCTTTCAATATAGTTCGTATTCGTTCACCTAAAATAAATAAATTCATATTTAATTTTTATTATATACCCAAATCGAATTTTATGCTTTTCTGGAAACGCGCGGAAACTTTTGGCATTCTAAAGATTTCGTTTTGTGTACAGTCATTCTTAATATCCATGCAGACGATTTATTTGTGAAAAAAAATTAAACTATGTATCTGGGGAAAAACTATTTTAAAGGAATTGGAATCACACTTTTTCCTTTCAAACCAAGATGAATATGACGTCATATCGATTGCAACAGCTCATTCTGTTACGCAAATGATTTACTTTTTTTTTTTTACTCTCGGAAATAAAAGGCAGCTGAAAATAGCAAAAAATCGCTTAAAAATAAGGGAACCGGTGGATTTTCAGAATTTTAAAGTAGCACAGATTGTTTTTTATATATTTTATACATAATTATGAAAATTTTCAAGTGGATCGTATAAACTGTGTAGATCGTATTACGCATTATCTTCTTTTTAATCTTTTTGAATTTTTTAATCTTCTGGAGTAATGGCGGTAAAATATTTATATTGAAATGATTAGCCGGAATGGGGTTACAGAGTGTGTCAGGAACCAGCGTAACTATATAGCAGGATGTACAACATTAAATATCTCTCTCGTATATATTTAATGTTGCTTTTACCGATACAAAGAAAAAAATTTATTTTACTTTTTCATTCCCTGGAAAAATCTTCTAAAAGTGTAATGGATGTTGCAGAACATATACAATAACACAGATGCAAGTAAAAGAAATATTTACTTTTTTTGGCCAGAAGTAACTCTGAGAGAACATAATCGATAAAATATTCAAATGTGGGGAAATTAAATCAAAATTTGCGCTTGAGTAAGTAGCATCAGAGTACGACATTAAGCTTTCAGTACGTCTTGGAAAAATGCAAAGATATAGAATATTTTTTTTTAACTTTACAAGTTCATCAGATGTAGTCGTAAGAAGAGAGGGAAGGTGAGAATTGTTTGCAAACTTAAAGCATGACTCTTTTGCATTGATCTTTGAATGCTCTTCCGGAGTTTTGCGCACACGAAATTGTAGAACTGCTACTGAAAGTTTCAGAATATTGGATGACGTTCCACTGAACTGCACTAAAGATATGCTATCTAAGATTAGACGATTTCACATACAAAAATAGTGTTAATAGGCTATTGATCAGGGTGTTTTTTTTTCTCCAGATAATCACATATATTTTTCTTTTATAGAAATCCAAAAGACTTCAGGAGACAATTCCAGTCGTCAATACGAGCACCAATATGTTGAGTGTTTTGTGTTATGCCAAACCTACACAAGGAGCACCTGATTACAATGGGGCGGGGCTTGAGAGGAGGATTTTTTGAGGGTCTCTAACGCGTATTTACGCTACATCTGGAGAAACCCGTCCCAAACTCCAGACATTTAGATCGACACACTTCGGCTATGTACCATGTTAAGTGTTTTATCTACTGAGCGATGGAGCCCTCTTCTCTATTAATATTAAATCAAATTTGTTAAAGTTCAACCGCCAATGAGAACATTTCCTTTATGCAAGTGTTACTTACTAGTGGAAAGTTTTCTGATACTATCTTCATCAGCGTTTCTTTTCCTAACCTCTGAAACGTTTTCATTTAACCAAAGGCATTTTCATAGTATCTCATGTACACCGGTAACGATTTTCTCCACTGTCAGCTGCCTCAACTCAATGTCTAAAAGCAGCCGTCTGTGTTGTGAATCTATACCGATACAAGACTTTTTGAATACCATTTGAATAACTTGATAAAAAACTTCTACCATATTTCCCATTAAGCTTTCTCTAGGAGAAAGTGATGAGTTACGATACCATTTTCATGCTTTTGTCACTGGTCTGGGAAAAAGGGCTATATTTAAAACTGTTTTCATTCTAAAATAAATTCAGGCAGCGGCACACGAAAGACCGGAGTTAGTCTCCCCCCCCTCCCAGCCCCCCTCACAAAATAGATAAATAATTAAATAAAAATTAAATCAAGGAGTAAGAAAGAAAGTGAAAAAGACGGTTTTTTAAAAGAGAAATCATAAATATCAATCTTATAGAAAAATTCATCATTTACAATGTTTCAAAATCAATAACAAAAGTAAGAATCGTGTAAAGAAGTTCAATTAGAGAAAATAAGCTGGAAACACCCATTCGAGCTTCAGAGTTGAAAAGTCTGTATTATGACAGATGTGAGTGTGACGAAATATGCAAGTGTACTGCAGTGAAAATTGGATTTCAGCGAACGAATCTTGCGGCTCAGGGTTAAGAATTGTCCTGATGTGATATAATGTTCGGGTGAAAAAACATTTCGTAATCACGGCTTGTTAGGGTTGATTTATTGAAAGCGCTCTACAACTGTCCTTTAGAATAGATATCTTACATGTCTGGCCAGGTATCACGCCTACTTTATTTAGGAGTTTTTTTTTTCTTTCTCTGACAAATTCATCGCTATTATCTCAAACACAACTCAGAATCAAGTTCCTGTCAAAGAAATTATCAGTTTCCGCAAACGGGCGATACGATACTTCAAAGTGTGATGAAATTCGAAGCCTGTGTTGGGAAATGGTCAAGAAGACACCACTGTTGTGTATGGGGAAAAAAAAAAAAAAAAGAATTTGATACTGGATAGAAAGAAAGCGAAAACAACAAAAAGGTACATGCCTTCTGTAAAGACAGGTGGGAAAGTAATTTATATGAATTCTTCCTTGTTCCGGGTGGCGATGGCCATACAGGTTTTGGTGCAGACCCCGAGGGCTGGAGGTGTTGTTTCAGGCCACAAAATTGTGAATTGCAACATGAAATGTGGTGAAATCCTTGGAGAAAAATGACCGCTGACAGAGCTACATTTTAAAAAAAACTTCAGAATTTATCACTTATGTTTTCTATGCTTGGTGACAAAAGTGAAAGGGAAATTTAAACAAAATAAATTAGTAAAAAAATGCAGAGAAAGGCAGTGAAAGTAATTTGGATGATAATGCTTTTTATGATAAGCTTGTGTGATCCAGTTAAGCTTACGTTTGATTTGGTAAAATCCCAATGTATGAGAGTAAAATTCCGAAACCGTAAGAACCATTAAAAAAGAAAAAGTAATGCTGATTGCATCAATTATGAACCAATTTTCAGCATAATCTTATTTGCAAATTTTTTAAGAACTGCAAGAAAGAAAAAAGTTCTCCATCGGAAATAGTGAAAGTAACATTTACAGTTCTTCTAAAGGAGCTGTCAAAAGAATTCCAGTACATTAAGGACTATGGCAATATAGAGATTTTCACCCATTTCCACCACAATACAATAACTACATAGACTCTTATCCTAGTATACTCTTCATCTAAAGAATGGAAACATTTAAAGTTATTTTAAAGCTCTCGCAAAATTACATTAATAGTGATATACAACTTGCATAAAGATATCTTTTAAATCTCGTCAAGTTTGACGAATAAATCGCCAAATTTGGCTAAAAAAAGGGACTCTCATGTTATTAAGTGTTGGACAATCGATATGTTTTATTAATCTTGGAGCGAGGCTTAAAGTTTTTTATTTATTTATTTATTATTATTATTATTTTCTATTTCAAATCGTTGCAAAAACGCAACGATGAATAATTCCTTTTGTTTCCTATGTTGCTTCGCAGAAGGATCTTTTAAAAGCACGTTGGCAACGCTTGAGCAAAAGCAGGAGCGGTGAATAGGTTACACCTGGATTTAATAGCGAACGTTAACAATACCTTTATTTCTTACATACGCAACTCCATGCATTTATCTTGAAGTAAACAAGTTAACGTTTTTTGTCCTTCGTCAAAATGCTGTTAGAGGTTTCAATGCAAAATAGATCAGATTTAATATTAATGTTCTTGAATAGCTGTTTCTTATTCTAAATTCAGTAAATGAAAATATTATGCAATGAAACTTCAAGATTTCGTCATTGGGAAATTTCGACACGACTTTCTTACTCAAAAGTGCATTTTTATTTTACCAAGAAAGTGAGAGCATTTTTATTTTACCAATAAACGTGGTTAACACCAAAATATGGCACGTCAAATAAATTTATTTTCAGCTCACTACAAGTGTGCACATAAACAACAGAAGATATAAATGCTATGTATGTTAAATAACTTGATTAAAATGCATTTTAAAATGCCTTCTGGTGCTTAAATAGAATCTGAAAAAAATTTAAGATTTTTATTTGTTATTCATCCATTTTACATTGAATTGCAGATATATTACCTTAAAAATATTTCTGATTAGTCGGTATAAGAAGATGCTCATCAAGCTGCAACTAATTGCAATTCTTTAAATCGTTTAAAAAATCAAACATTACTTGCAAAATTAGAAATTAGTGGAAAATCGTTATAGTTCAACATTTAGAGAACTAATCAAAAATTACATAATTTCAGGATTAGGCTTTAATCTCTTATTAGATGCAGTACACGTCGTTGACGGGCTAGTATGTAATGCAAATTTCCAAAAAGCCAGAATTTCCGTAGCTATTGTAGGAGTACAAAGAATGAAATTAGTATATTGGCAACAGTATAAACAGCAAAATTATTACTTTTGTATATTATTAAACTATTACAGGTTAGAGAGTAACAAAGAGATGAGTAAATTTGGAATTAAAGAATTTTTTTTTAATTTTAAAGTTTTACTCTCGTTGAATGAGCTTTACAAGTCAAGCGGTCATTCCTAATCTGGAACAAAATTTTTATTTGATTCACTGCAGGTATTTTAGCATTATGCCTAAAAAAAAAATCATAACTTTCACGAAATCTAAAAAACCAAAGTAACATTAAAAAAAAAAAGTTTTGAAATTTATTGAAATCTTCAAAAAAAAAAAAAAAAAATCCTGCATTTGTTATTTTTGTCGTGGCTGATCATGTTACCGAACTTCATTGTATTCTCTTAATCCACTTTTTTAGGGATGCGAAAAAAAAAAAAAAAAAAAAAAAAAAAAAACCCAACACTAATACGATTTTTACAAAATCCTAAAATCTATGAAATATTTTGGCATATTACAGTTTTGGCATCTGGAGTTTAACTAAGCTTGTATCTAACACAATTCTATATTTCAGTCTATTTCCATTGCCATTTTTCAGGAATGGAACAAACATGCACCCCGTTTTCACGAAATCTCAAAATCTATAAAAACATTTAACGTAGTTTAAGTGAACACCTGTAACGATACTAAATTTTATTTAATTCGCTTCAGTGGTTTATACGTAATCGACAAATATTTTCGCAAAATCTTAAAAAAAAAAATCGACACCTCTTGTTCAAGTTGAGTAACCACCTATCATGTCTCAAAATTTCATTTCATGCATATGTTTTAGTCGTTAATACGCGATGCGCAACAAATATTTACACATTTTGAAACAATTTTCGTAAAATCTCAGAATTTAATTAAACTTTTTTTAAAAATTTAAATACCTGCAATTAAACTGGTTGACCACCTATGATGTCCCTTAATTTCATTTCATTCGCTTTTGTCGTTATTATGCGATACGGGAATATTTACGAATTTTAAAATAATTCTTGCACATTCTCGCACAAAAGTCTCATGAAAATTTTTAAGAAATTCGACGCTCATCTTTTAAGTTGAGTGACCATCGATCATGTCACCAAATTTTATTTCATTCTCTTTAGTCTTTATTTCGTGATACTGGAACACAAATGTACGCAGTATCAAGTCAGTGGGCCAAAAAGTCGGGGAAAGTTGGCACTGACTTGATGACTTAATTGATAGAAATACTGATTCCGAAAGTGATGAAAGAACATAAAGTAATATCAAATCTTATTTTATTCGTATAAAAAATGCGGAGAATAAAAAAATCTTGATTACATATTATTACTTTTTTATAATGGTAAAAAGATTGGCGAATGTGTGAAGCAGTAATAAAATGAATTAAATTAATTACCATTTTCTTCAAGATCATTTTCATCACTACAATGGACACATACATAAAATGCCATGTCTCCAGTAACACATGATTCATGGGCCCACTGTTTGTATTGCGTACATGGAATCCATTTTTCTCCAGGCTTACTGTCTTCAAATGATTTCAGACAACGAAAACATAGGGTGTGCTCCTCTTCATCTTCCTCACTATACGCATTTAAATGTTGTGTATTTTTACGTCGTCGTTTAGGTTTTTTGGTTTTATTTTGCTCTTTTGGAAAAAGTCTCTTTGAAAATCTTTCCTGGAACTTCCTTTTCTTCTCTTTTGCCTTTCTTTGGTCATCTTGAAGGGCTTCTTAAAATCTGCATAAGTGAAAATATGTTCATTCAAAGGGAAAATAGCTGTCTTTCTAAACCCAGCCATTATAGTTGTCGGTGTTATTGCCTATGGAAGGCCAGATTTTACGATTTCTGGAATATCGTAGATGGTCATTGGACGTTTATTCATGGTCATACAAGAATCGAAGAATGTGTTGACATATTTTCTAAACGTGCCGTAAATACTTCTATCTAAAGGTTTCAACTTGTGGTTGCATGGTGGGGGAAATGACAAAAGTGTGATGTCATGAGTTTTACAGCATTTAAGAACATCAGAAGAGAGATGAGAGGAGTGGTTATCAATAAGAACCAAACAAGGATTTTTTGGGAGCATCGAACATTCAAAAGAAAATGTTTCATATATTTAAGAAAACTGGTTTCCGTCATCCAGATGGGCAAGCATCACCGTCGTCAAGCAATTTGTCGAAAGCTTCACCGCGCTACCACTTTGTTGGGCTTTTGAACTGTTGTAATACTAGTCTCATCAGTATTCCATATTTCAGAAGGAGCAATATTTTGTCGATTGAGTACTTTACTCAGATTATCGAAAAGCAATTTAACGGTTGCGTTTAATTTTGAGCAACCGGGAGTCGCCCTTCAAAATTTGCTGCCCTAGGCAGAGACCTATTCAGCGTAATTAGCAATACGGCCCTGCAAACAGTGACATCTATCATAAATTGAGCCCACAGGCACCAAATCAAATGGCAGCCGCCAATCTCCTGAATATCATCTGGCTCATCGAAAATACATTTAAAATATTAAGTAGGGGAAACCGGGGTTAGTTGAGCCAGGGGCAAGTTGTGACATCGAGCTTCCAGACTGAACCGATAGGTTGCAGCACCTGTTGCGTCACGTGAGTGTGCAGGTTGATTGTCTCAGTGTGCTGTGAATGTTTGGAAGTTTAGCGTTGTTTTGTTTTCGAGATAAAAATATTTATGTTTTGTATTACAAAAGTAAACTTTGTGGCCTACGTTGGAATCATCCTTGCCACTAGGGATACTGAGCTATGCAAACTGCTCTAACATTTTTTGATTCGTTGTGTTTTGAACTGTTATTCTATGCATTTCATTTGTTGTTCATTCCAACATTTCGGAAACTAATGAATAAAGTTCAAAATGGCGTAAGGCGGGGCTAGTTGTGACGAAGCCTTGGGGGCACGTTGTGACATTGCCACTGCTTACCCCTTCATAAATTTTAATAAAGGTTTGTATGTTTCAGGAAAAATGGTACGAAATTTCAAGAGGCGTACTGAAAGAGCTAAAGCAACTTTAGAATATTATAAAAGGGCTGCAGTAGAAGTAAATTCCGGAATGTGCAGTTTAAGAAAATCCCAAGAACTATTCAATGTAAATCGAATGTCCCTTTGTAGATATATTAATAAAAATAAGAGTACTAATACGGAAGGAAATATTGACCACCGTGTCGATCTACGACAAACCCTGTATTGTCAAAATAGCCCTTCATAGTGCTGCCACTACAAAAATATTCAAGCAGCATTTCGTTCAAGTGGAATATGGGAATTTAATAGGAAAATTTTTACAGATGAAGACTTCCTATGCTCCTCAGAAATAAGTGCAATTCATCAATTAACTGTAAGTTTTGTAGAAATAAGAACGCTCTCTAAAGTAGGACCTCGAAAGGGCAAGCGCTCCGCTCGTAAATGTTTGAAATCTGCCATCCTAACAAGCACGCCTATAAAAGAGAAAATTCGAGCAGATTAAAAAACAAGAGAATTCTGGAAACAAATAGAAGAAGAGAAAGCAAAAAAGAAATTATATGGAAAGGCCAAGAAGAACATAAAAGAATCACACCGAGAATATTGAAAAAAAAATGAAGAAGCAAGAATCAGATAGCTCTGAAGATGACAAAAATTTCGTATGCTTAGTTTGCTTGGAGCAATACAAAAATTCTAGACCAGGAGAAAACTGGGTGCAATGTATGACAGGCAAAAGATTGTCGCATGTCAAATGTACCAAAAATGATCCTTTTTACGTTTGTATTAACTGCAAATCAGACGCTGAACAAGCGGTGAAAATGGGGGATTAAAAATAGAAATAGGCCTATAGGATATAGGTCTACACGTTGTAGAAATTCAAGTCGAAGATCAATATGATCAAAGATTAGTATTGGCTACTTTTTATTTCTTTCTTATTAACCTACGGTTTTTTCTTTTATTTTTATTGTTGAATGTCTCTTAAAAGTAACTTTATAAAGGACTAAGAGTACACAAATGTTAGTAATTTAACTATTTTATTCTCATTTGATTTACAGTGTTCTTAAAAACATAAGTGTTTTTATTGTGTTAAGAACGTTATAAATGAATAAATTTCCAGGGGTCGCGCTGTCGATCGCCAACGTCGCAAATTGCGAAAATAAAATTAGTTTGGCGAAAGAAAATACGTTTTGGCGAAAATATTGACAATTGCTTTTCTTAATGATGTCCGGAAAAATCTAACTTGGCGAATGAATTGGCGAAATGTTAAAAAGAGCCAGCGCAACCCCTGATACTTCTCATTACTGATTTAAAAATTTCCATTTAATTGCATTTCTTACATAATTTGTATATGTTACAATGGATCTGTATGTGTCACAATGTGCCCCAAGCATGTCACTATTAGCCCCACTACGGGGCAAGCTGTGACAAATTTCGAGGTTACGTAGAATCCATTTTATGTCATGAAAAACGTTAATAATGTTAATGATAGTTTTATAAATATGTTATGCAAGATTTACTCTAACGTTTGATGCACTCAATATTTTACTTCAGTTCAAACTTGCCGATAATATCAAAAATATCGAAAATGTCACTACTAGCCCCGGTCTCCCCAAAGGAAAAACATATGCTTAACAAAACAGTAAAAATCTACCCCTAAAAACAGTATTAAAAGATATTCTAAATGCACACGCAAAATTTTCTCACTTTTGGTTTATAAAGGAGCATAAAACATTTATTATTTTGGTTCTATTAGCCTATCAACAAAATAAAACGATTTTAGATAGTTAAATATCTGGTTTTTATAAAACCAAAAATATATTTTTCACAAGGGGCACCTTGGTCCACCGAGCCATTTTCCCCTTATTCGGTTGACCAACTTGCCCATACCGCCATTTTTCTTTAACACCGCTATAACAGACTATTCCGTAATTACTTACAAAATAAATAGCTAGAAACACAACTTTGAAGAATAACTTTTCTGAATATTATGCTTTAAAATGTTGAATTTTATTCTCTAACAAATCAGAAACAAATATTTAGAAATTCAACAATTTACTCACATGCAAGAAAAATATATAATTCCAAATATCTACGGAATGGCTATATCTTCTGCTCTGCCGTTGATATGGGAGGAAGATGACGTTGCAAGGCACACATTTCAGGACTTGTATCTCTGGACCTGTATATGTTGGATAGATTTTAAAATAAAGCGTATGGGACAACGTTCCCCGGTCTCCCCTAAATTAAATTTCTTGGTGCAGCTTGGATACTTGCTAACCAGTGGCGTAGCCACGGGGGGGCGGTTAAGGGGTCACAGCCCCCATGAAGAATTTTTTGTCATACAAAATGTATATCCTTCACTCCCTTATCACACACACGTACACATATATATGAGTCGCAGTAGTCGTCTCCTCCCCCCCCCCCCCTTAATGGAAAATGATTATCGATTATGCACATGTGTAAATCGCCAAAGAATGAAAAGTCGTAAAGCTGTTTCAATTTCTTTGGTAGTGACAAGGCAAATATTTATCGACAGCCTTGTTCACAGAGTTCATTTTTTACACAATTAACATAATGATAGGACTGTTACAATGAAGTGAACGAATGCAACATCGCCAAATAACAAGCTGGTTTACTTGAATGAACATTTATAAACATCTGATTGGACACCACAAGATTTCCTTGCACTTATAATTCGCTAACATGCATTAATTTTATTTTCTTTGAAATAGATTAATAACTCCGAAATTCAGTTTAAAGAATGATTGTCCATAAACTTTAATGTATTGAGGATTTTAGGTGACTTTGCAAATAAATTATCCAACCGATTGTTGTGTAGTCGAAATGAGAGGGGCACAACTAGATGTTAATCCCGTCTTAAAAACTAAATTTGAACATTCTACTGCTATTTGTTTTTAGGCTATGCGAGATACGTAGTTGGTTCAAAAAGTTCAGCTCCTGAAGTGAGAACTGCAATTACGTTTTTGTGGATAAAGAAAATCTGTTTGGGAGAAATTCACCGCTAGCTAGTGTAAGTGTGATCCTGTTGCATGACGATGCCCGCTAGGGTCTGGGTTACTCGTTGTTGGCTACAGCTCTACAGATCGAACGTATTGAGGCATCCTCCCTACAGTCCGCATCTCGCACCTAGTGACTTCCATCTCCCCAAGCTGCTGAAAATGCACCTAGCAAGACGGTCTTTCCAAACCGATGCCACAGTTCAGGACGCCGTCTTTTAGTGAGTCAGCTACCAGAATCACGGTTTCTTCAGCACCGGTTTCGATATATTGGTGTACAGATGGAAAAAGTACTTTGAGGCTCATGGAGGCTATGTCGAAAAATAACTTCCACCAGATGTCTTGCAATGCATTGTGTATCTGTTGGATTTGGTTAAAAGACTTATTGCCTTACTTTTTGAACCACCTTCGTACAAAAGAACATTCATACGTAGGTACCTCGAAAACAGACTAAAGAGATCGTACATGCATGTATAAGTCTACAGATTTTACGTAGAAATTTATCAGAACGGATTCACTCAAAAAACTATATTCAGAAAATGATGTTCAATTTCTTCATTAACTTTTTTGATTTTCCATGGGTTACTCACTAATTAAATCTAGATATTTTCCCTTAATCTGACAAACGTTTTGCATACAGAACATACTACTTTGTCTTGTCAGAGAAACATGGTAACTGCGATCAGTTCGCAAGAAAGTTTGGTCGTGACTTTTGCATGCCAATTAGTATGTTTGATTCGTTTGGAGGTCTATAAATCCGTTGATGGGAGTATTGCCGATTCCTTTATAAGTGATATGCGTCAAATCGTCTTATCCGCTTAGTTTCTGCTAATGTCTCTTAGCAAGTACATACACTTAATAACATATATAAGCCGTAGAAAAATACCAATATGAGGATATCTTGAAAGATCCAAGACAATGTAACACAATTTGATTACTTCTCATGCGGTGGTTAAGTGTAATTTGCAAAATGTACACACATACAGCAGATTATTGAAAATGCAGCATTTATTTTATTTATTTTTCCAATCAGTTTCGATTTTAGCGGATACATTTTGAACTCTAATATGTTTTGCATATTAAATTTGAATATATATTACCAAATAAATTTGAATATATATATACCCAATTAACTATTAGGAATTGCCCACTGCGTTTAGATGTGACAAGTAACTATGCTATACTCCAGTAATAGCATTTGTTTAGTTTCAGCTGTAGAACCAGAAGGCATGACTATTAAAACACATACTTTTTTGTCAAAAGGAACATTGTCCTAAAGGACATCAGTAAATCTCTAAGATAAGATTTGCAGCTATATTTCATTTAAAAGATTTCTTAAAATGATGATTATTTTATTTTTGCCATAATTAATATTATATATGCATTATATTATAATACAAAAATAACTTTAATACTTTGCAAAGAAACAGGTAAATAACAAAACTTTTAAGAGAACTAATGTAAAACTCCCTTGAGAAATAGTCGATGCATTTCCTTATCCCCTTCGGAAAAAAAAATTGAGATTGGATTCATCTTATTGACTGAGTGTTCCAAGTTCACATGTGTTTCTCTTCCTTGAAATTAAAGTTGTTGCCTCCAAAGTAGATTTCAAGTTTCCAACAGGTTACAAATGAAGACAAACATAGCAGTTAAGTAGTTAAGAATAAGCTGTAGTGCTGCTCTGTCGAGTAAATACAGTCTCCCACAGCGTCAAAATAATAACTAAGCGGAATAAGTAACTAAGAAACTGACAGGAGAAGATTGCATGCAGTTAGAAAATAGCACTGCATATCTAATTGGCAAACGACTATTTTACAGATTTGTACCTCGTGGGTGTTTAGAAAAAGGTCATCCTGTTATTCTATCCGCTTGAGCAGCTTTTAAAGTTTATGGCCAGTACGTACTTAATTGTTTTTGCTCGTTTAATTTTAGCAACAGAGTTATACTACGTATTTAAGTACCTTTAACAGTTGACAGGCCAAATTACATTTGTACCGTGTTCCTAGCCCCATCGTCACACACTTTCTGTAATGATGTGTTTTCTTCTGAAGGCTCGCTTTCAGATGAGGAATACAGAGGGATTTCACTCTTTTTAAAGGCATTCCGGATCTTGCCTGCGGTGAATTCCTGACACACAGTGGCCTTTGTACATCGGGAGAGTAGGCCACTTCATGCTGAAGGCCCAGAAACGCAGTTTTGGACACCTGCAATACACAAGATGGTGGTATTTTTAGCGAGAGAGTGACTAGTTGCACAGTTTGAAGAGGTGTTAAAAGGATACAGGTTGAAAATTCAGAGTTGCGGCTGTCGCTCATATAAATATTACAATTTGAAGTTAATTATATCGATCTATCCTCGTGATGTTTTCATTTACTTCTCTAATTTCCATTGGTGATGTTTCATCCCTCACGCAAGGACATTCTTAATACAACTCTGCTTTGATAACTATACCGTCGTATCTAAAAGATCATAACGCGCTTTAATTTTCAGCCAACGGGGAAAATGTTTGAGTCTGCAAAAATATACAAAGATTTAATAATGTTCATGTAAATGTATCACATGATATATTTTTTGAAATCTACAGAGTGAAAATATTTAGATTATACTTAAAAAAAAAAAGTTGGAGACGCCGAAAAGAAAAAGGTCTTATTATAGTTGAAAGGCTGTGTCCTTTTGGCATCTAAAAATGCACTGGTGTCCAAAATAAAAGTTACAAAGTCTACGTTTATCTAGAAGAAGTGAATATTCACCATATGTTCAGACCAGCGAGGTATCCAGATCTTCATCTTATAGAGCACTTGTGGAATGCTCTATGAAGAGCCACTGAATGCCGACAATCCACTCCAAGGACCCTTCAGTCGTTGAAACCTGGGCTTTCATAAGAATGGGAATTACTGCCAAAATCGTTGAACAGTAGTCTTATTAACAGTATAAGACCTCGATGTGACGCTTGTACAGCTGTATGAAGTAGCCACGCCTCTTATTAGACGAAACAATAAGGACTTATGACGTATCCTATTTTGACCAATGTTGCTCTCATTTGCATACCATTCATTAAAAGCCAATGTAAATATTTTTGTTACCATTTCCTGCCTTACAGTATGAGATATTAGTACACCAAATTCCCATGCATTAAACCCATTTTTGCCAAAAAATCTTTTTTTTTTTTTTTTTTTTTTTTGTAACCTTAATTTTGGGAAGCGCTATATAACAGAGGTATTTCTGGAGTTTGTGTGAAACATTTAAAGCAAGATTTAAGAAATCATCAGCTTGTGTGTTAAAATTTTATGCGAAAGAAAAATTTACTTAAAGTAAGATTTTCCTTAAAATATCTAAACACGAACAAAAGTTAGCTAATGTCGACGGAGGGATGCTAAGAAACTTTTTATAGCCGTCTTACAGCCTTTCTTCTTTCTTTAAAAAAAATACTTTACGTGAATAAAGAGACATAAATTTTTAATTCTTTGAGTTCTTACAAAATCTCCACAAATTTACGAAAACGGTATTAGAATTTTGTGATCATACTTAGTTTGCAAAACTATAAGAAAATTGAAGACGAATAGACTTTAATTACTTGATCAGGAAGAACTTGTGATGTTTCGTATTATTGTGAAATCGTTTTATTTCACACAATCTTAAGGTACAAAAACTTAACCGCAAAATTTTTGCACCCTCTTCTGTTATTCTTACATAACTCTATATTCTATTCTTATATAAATACAAGAATTATGCTTTTCTTGTTTTATGTCACCAAAATGAAATTTTTTTTATCTGGTCTTTTATTAATAAATGTTCATGCTTATTGCAATATCTTCTTGGTCCTTAACATCCACTTTTGAACGCAAGTAAATAATTTAAAAACTTCGCTTTTCAATGAATATTTTACAATCCGCGCTCACGAGAATTGAACTGTCATCATGATTTTTAAATCCAGACAAAAGAACAATACTTCTTTTACAAAAATAAAACACTTCACATTTTCTATAGTTTCTTTTCCCACTTATTTACCTGAACAACTAATTTTAACACGACATGCGGGCAAACATAAAACTAATGAACACGCTGGAACGTATGGCATTATACGCTTTCTTTGCACGTAACCTCATTGTATAAACACAAGAAGCATTTAACACTTCGCAGTTTGAGAGAGGCAGCCAGACACCGTGCTCTTCCAAGCATATAAACGCACAGAAACGTTTCTGGAAGATAACAGAAATAAGAAAAGAGAGAAATTGTGTTAAACGAAACAGAGAAACGAAAGAGACGTTTCCATTCTTAACTGCCCGTTTTCACTGCTATGGGTGGCCGATTTTTTCCCTTTTTTTTAATAAAAAAAAAAAAAGGCCCAACTTTCCAACGCGGATGCTTCCCTGCAAAATCCAGGCTATGCGCGAATCTGTGACAAGGAACTCTGCGAGTTAGACCTACTTCAAGGCCAAGGTCACTCGAAGGTTAACGAACCCAGCAGGTTCGATCCATACTTCTCTGGTGTGTTTGTATGCATATCTGGGACGTACACCCCTATTTTTAGGAGTTTTTTTTAAATATGTATATATATATATATATATATATATATATATATTTTAAAAAACGTAACTGCAAATTCACATACAGAAAATTTTGTTAAGACGCTGCATTTTTTCGGGAAACGCGCTGCGGTATCGCAATGTGTAATTCGAGAATTGTGTCTATGTTCACTATGCAACATTTTCCAAGGGAATGTTAACTAACTTTCAATCAACGAGACCACTCAACAGAAGCTGTTGTTAGAATGTAAAATTAATAAAAACTTTGTATAATAACATGCATATCCTTCGTTGATAAGTACCATTTCACGTGTGTTGTTATACAAAGATTTTATTAGTTTTAACTTTCATTTGTTGAAAAAGAAATTTATGAATTCATTTTTCAAATTGGGCGCTGTTAAGAATTATTCTGGACGCAAGAGTTTATATTCTAGTTATTTGTCGAAAGACTTAAGTCGTTTTCAGAAGTTAAATCCTTTAAACTAAGTATTTTGTGAAAAGCAGAATTTTTAAAATTTTCCATTGCAAAATCTTATGGAAAGTGAAGGAAAGCACAAATAACAAATGGTTCATTCTCAGAAATATGTAACAAAATCGTATCCTTTGTATTTCATAAAATTATTATGTTTTTATTTTGTTAGTGATACATTGATAGTATCTAGTAACAAGGAGTGCAAGGCACTAATATTGTTAGCATAAAGCTATAGCAATAACTGAAATACAATATATATATATATATATTCTATGTATATGTGTGTGTGTGTACGTATGTATATACACTGCCCAATATATCAAATGCAGCTCTATGGAAGAGTGCGTTGAATATAATGAAAAGTGATACTGATAATGCATATCTTGATAAGTTATTTTATTGACAAGAAAATCACTTTAATATAGCAATGAAAAACAGAGTGATCAGTAGAAAGCAGAATCGTCTTTGGCGGCGATGAAGCAGCAACCTTACGAAGTACTGATTCAATTAGTATGCGGATGGCATCCTGAGGTATGGAAGTTACCACCTTTCATAGTTCGTCCTTCCTATGAGGTTGGGGCAGAGCAAACAAACGACGGCCAATCATATCATACACATGCTCAATAGGTGAGAGATCTGGTGACATTGCAGGTTAAGGAAGCAACTGGACATGCTGCAAGGCTTGTCTGCTATTGAATGCCATATGTGGTCGCGCTTTGTCCTTCTGGAAAATAAAATTTTGCAACCTCTGAATGCGAGATAGCACTACCCGCTGCAGCACCTCATCAACCTGCCGTCAATGTGCCTCCGATGTGTACCTAGGCTGACCTGCTATAGTGACTGATGACGCCTCAAACCATTATGCCACGCTGATGAGCAGTAAGGCGTTCAACAATAGTGATCAAATTGGCTCTATCTCCCCGACATCTCCAGATTGAGATGGTCGGGACCGAGCCACTTGGACGGCTTGATGGCACAGTGTGGTTGGTCTTCAGCAACGAGCCTCGGTTCAGCTTGTCGGATGACAGTCGCCGTTATGGCGTCGGGGAGATTGAGCTAACCTGACCACTATTGTTGAACGCTCTACTGCTCCGTCAGTGTGGTATAATGAATTAGAGCGCCATTAGTCTAGATAGCAGGTTGCCCCTGCTACGGATATTATAACATGCATTTATCTAACATATTGCCCGAATCAAATTTGTGACTGAAAGGATTTATATCAATAACTATGATGCTAGGCTACTAAACCAGGTGAAAAAATTAGATATTAAAAACAATGTTTCTTTTAAGCATAATTAATGGTGTCCCATCCCTCCCACTGCTCCATCCCTCCCGACTCTGCCCCTAACGTTGTTTTTTGCTGCTTATGTAAATGTATATGTTATTGAGGTTTATAAAAGAATGTTCTCTGTCTAAACTCGTGTAGAATTCTTAACTTTTTTATAAGGAAAGAAAAAATCTCATACATTAAGGCTCCAAGGACAGTGATTAAAAACAAATGTCTTTGTGTCTTATTGACATTAATCTGTTTGTTCTAATCGTTGCAAAGACGACGCGTCAGAGATTCTCTTTTTTGTGCCCATTTTCGCTTCGCGGCATAGGCTTTTGAATTGCTCCTCTGTAGCCCAGTATTCGAGTGCTAAGACCACAGCTGGAGGTTTCAAAGGTACAAGTCAGAAAGCAAGGATTGGAACTGAAGCGGGGCTACCATCGCTTCTTTGTAGCAATGCAAATGATTAGATTAACAATATGTTGCGCAGTATTACTTGCGTAAATAAGATTGTGCAGAACATTTCGACATGGCGTTTCGCATACGGTTTTTGAGGATCGACTTCGAGTGCTTCAACAAGGATTTTGAAACTGAATTTATAGTTTTAAGCCCATTAAAAAATTGCTTAAAATGTCTGTAAACACTTCAAAACACAACATGTGGCTGTAGCTTGAATTGACAGCCGTTTTTAATACTTGACATTAAACATGAAAAGAGATAATGATTTCGGTTTGTCTGTCTGTCTTTTTGTATGTCCGTTCGTGCTCTAACTGCCTTAAATATTTATTGATCGTTAAGTTTATGTATGATTGCTACATTTGTGTATGTTACTGCTATGTACTATACGCCATATTGAAAATGGTGTATGTACACGTACCAAATATTCACTCCTAAGGACTGAAAATCGTGACAAGCTTGTCCCAGCTTCAAATCCTCTGGAGTCATCCTCGCTCCTCAGGAGTGAAATTTAGCTCCCTATTTTTAAGTGTGCAGCATATAAATGCTATATGCACAATTTGGGTGGCCCTGTTAAAGAACCCTAAATAATTCCAATACATTACGCTGTATGGGCAGGCATTGCTTAAAGCGTATTTTAGAGGTATTCATATACAGTGTGTCCCGAAACTTCGACTCAAACTTGGAGGAGAGATATCATCGTAGGATCCATATTTACGATGGGAAGCACGGGCGGAGATCGATAGGTGGCACTGAACGCGACCTCTCAGGATCGGCACGTGTAGCATTCTCATAGTCATAGCGACCAACTTTTACGCTGTTTTCTGTAAGCGTAAGTTGAAAGATTATATACTACAACTTTCAGACAGTTCTATTTTACATTAAAATTTGGATTTATTTAAACATCAAATCAATTAATAAAAAAAAATTAGTCGTACATTGTACTCTTTTCTTGTGTAATAAAGAGATTTACACTACATTCTATCTCGTGGCGTTATTTTGTTTTTGTATCTCTTTATCACGTGAGGGTGCCGTTTCCACCCATGCTTTCCTGGGAAATTATGATTCCTAACGATGTTCTCTATCTTCCCTCCAAGTTTGTACGCGCAGTTCCGGGATACCCATTATATAAAAGAAAACAGAATTGATATAGGTCATCAAGGTTCACAAAATAAGGCTCTCCATCGAAAATATTATAAGTAGCATTTATAGTACCTTTGCAAGAGCTGTATTTTCCAAGAATTTCAATGTATTATGGTCTAAGGCAGTTCTCCATCTCAAGCACAGTATAATAAGTATTTAGACATTTATAACAGCTCACTCTTCATTTAAAGGATGAAAATAACATTTAAAGTTATTTTATATGGTCTTGCAAAATAACACTAATAGTGGTAGAACTTTTTTGAGATTAGCGCAAAATCTCGTCAAGTTCGACAGCAGTATATCGCAATACATCGCCAAATTTGGAGAAAGAGAGAAGAAAAAAAAGACAGTTGTGTTGGAAAATGTTTTTTAATGGATACATTTAGCACAATTTATCTTTCTGTTCAAAATCGGCTTTCTCCTATTGGGAAAACAGTTTGTCTGTTCCTTAATCATTACTCGGCTGGTCTCTATAAAGTCGTCGAAATACTCTGTTGGAAACTATTTTATAACCTTTGTGTTTGGCATCTATATCCTTCTTATTGCTTTAAGGTTTGATTCCAAAACTCTTTTTTATGCTTTATCCATTATTGCTCTTTACATATTCTAAGATTTTAACCCACTATTTCTAGACATCGGCACAGTTCCATGGCCATGGCGGCTGAAGAACAGAACCATTTCTCATAGTCTGAATCTGCTATATATATTGCATGCTGTGTATGTTGTTTGAAGACAAAACATTAAGAATAAATCGAAACGAATGGAGAGAAAGAAGAAGGATAGTGTGTGTGTGTGTGTGCCTGCCTGCCTGCCTTTGCACTGTTAAAATTAAAACAAAAGGAGAAAAGTGAATACTTTTCCCCCAATGAAAATGTGTAGTCACTCTACATAAACAACAACAGCAGCTTCTGTAACAATTAAATAAATCAAAAATCAAAATAAAATAATAATAATAATAATAATAAACAAATCTTATGCTTATCTTTTATGCGTTTATCGTTTAAGAGTGACCATGTTCAGTATACAAGAAAGATTCTGAATTTATTTGGAGCCTCTGATGTAATTTAATTCTTCTAAAATATGTTCTAAAGAGTTTCGCTTATTTACTCATTGGTATATGGTAAAATTTTATCATGTTCGATTTCTTTCCCCCATGTGAATTAATCGTTGTAAATACCAAATATTCGATGGTAAACAGTCGAACTCATTGCCCATCATCCAGTGAACTTCTGATAAAGTTGAAAATGGATATTTTGTACGATCATTGTAGGTAAAATTTAGCTGAAAGACTCTCCACAGAAAGTTGCCAAAAGCAGTTGTGACGTGCAAATTTTTAACGACTGTTTTCTTGTAAGAAGAAAGTTAATGGTACTGCATTAAGAGTTAGGAAAGAAGGATTTATCTCCGAGACGGATCGCACATATCAGCAATCCTTGGTAATTCAGCTGGAAAGACAAAATGCAGGAAAAGGATTTTGAAATGTAAGCTGAAAGGACATCAGACATAAAGAAGATTACCAGAAACTATGTTGTTATTGATATTTTAAAACATTTAATTTACACAACTGAGTCATTAAACAAATTACAATGTATCTAAAAGTTATGCCAGCTTGTGCGTGGCGACAGACTTGAATGCAGAATTTGAAGGATTTTTTGGGGATAATATGGATGTGTATATCATGGACCTTGAATACTACTTTCTTTATTCGATGATTTGTAACATGATAATATTCTAGATGAAATTAATTAAACGCTAATTGACATGTTCATGAGTTGTTCACATGTTCTAGTTAAATTTGAAAATTAATTAAACGTTAATCGATATGTTCATCGGTTGTTGAATTTAAGTGCAACGTCAAAATATTGGATTTTTTTCTTCTTACTCTGTTTTTGAGATATATATTTTACTAAAGGATACTTAAAAATTATTTTTTTAATTTCATGTAATGCAGTTGTTAGATATTTGGAATAATAAGTCATTTTTCTTGTGCATGGGTGGTTCAATAGAGAAATCACATTCACAAGTTAGTTTTCATTAAAACAGTGTTAAAAACCTAATTTTACAGAATATTTCAATTGTCGAAAACTATAATTTATTGTTTTATCAATATCTGAAAATTTAAATGAAATTTGATAAAGTTGTTTTAATAAACTTGATTCTTATAGATGTTATAGTGGAAAATAGAGCTTGGTGTTCTAAAGATCATTTTCAGTCAGAGGGCCAGAAAGAGTGAATTTTCTTTAAAACTTTGCTAAGAACAATTGTTTTTAAAAAATCATTTGCATTTGTCTTTAAATTAAATTTTCTATTTTTAATTTTTGCATGAAGAGTAATAAAAATATTTTCAAAGCCAGTTGTAGTGTTGATTTTTTACTTCGTAGAATTATACTTTAGTAAAAACGACGACAGCTGTGCCGCACAGCCAGCTGTCGTCAAAAAAGGGTCTCTAGATCTGTGGCACGCGATGTACGTTTCGATCGTCCGCCATCTTGCTGGTAGTTAAGTCGAGCGATGGCAACGGCTGCCCTTTTCAGCATTGGGAAAGGGTTGCGCCTCAAAGGATTAAATAAATAACCATTCCATGCTTTCAGTTGTTAACACTTTGTAGTTCGGTTGAAAATTGTCAATGATTCAGTTTTTTATTTAACTTCCTCTCCACACGTCTGTGCCATGACGGCAGTAAACATGATTATATTACCATGAATTTAGTATTTATGCTATCCGTAACTTTTGTGGCCTGTTCTCTATAACAAAACCGTCTGTATCATTCATAGCTCTTTTACAGAAAGAGGCAGGATAATCTAATTCGTTATATTCTATGGGCTTCAAAGGGATCCTTTAACGACGCTATTTTTTTTTTTTTTTTTTTTGAAGACAAAATTCTTACAAATTGTTGAAATTTTACAGTACCAAGCTCTTCATCCAAAATGGTGGAAGTAATATTGATAGTTTTTGTGTTGAAACTTACAAAAGATTTTCCACGTATTGCTGATTAGATGCGCTTGGCATGATTTACACTGTTGCGCAAAAATTAAGAGAAAGTTTTTTTTTTTTTTAAGTGCAGCTCAGCAGTGTATATAAAATCGATGAAATCTTATCATAAAATTTTAACATCCTGACCGTGTAAAAATGTGGGAAAAGTGAACAAAAAGTTTTTAAAATTCTAATTGCTAATTTTGCTAAATTGCTATTTATCTAAACCTATCTACTTGCTCAGTGTTTGTATTGATGAAGCAATACATATATAGGTAGCTAGATAGCAAGTTAGACGTATCCCCCCTCCCTACCCCTTCGAAATTAAGATTCTTTTCATATAGTGATAACAGAACACTGGTGGTGGTACATGATATGCCATAGCCAGACATATCAAATTAGACGTAGTCCTCCCCTCCTCCTCCCCCCGAAGTTAAGATTTCTCTTTAAAATGATATATATTATATATGTGTGTGTTTTCCTAATAAAGACTTAAGTTCGGATATCCAGCAACCTAATTGAAGCACCTGGCATCACAAGCATCTCTTCCTGGACATCAGTATCTATATAGGTCACTTTCGTTTTGACATACATGACACCAGACATCCTTTTGCCTAATAATATGTCAGGATATATTGAGCTTTAAAAAAGAAAAATTTTTGTCGTCGACATAACCTTATTTAAAACGTTTCGTCCCAAGTGCTCACACTCAAGCAGACACTGATAAGGATGCCTCACTATATCGGATTTTATTTTAAGGAAAAGGAATCTGAATGTTAGTACCCTTAAAAAAATGAATGTCGAAGTTCTGCCTTTAAAATATTATGTGAAATTATGCTTACTACATACATTTGAAAACAATACTAGTATCTATCAATAAAGCTTTTTATGTTTAGGGCTAAGCTGAGTGATATATATGTAATCGAAAACGCTGATTTTTCTGAAACAGAATGTTTGTCCGAGTAGCATTTTAAAACAGTATTTTAAGATCAAAGATCTGTGTTCCATGAAGAATGACTATAATGATTCAAATAAGTAACAAAATAATCATACATTGGTACTCAAGCGAATATTGAATTTTAAGCGTTGTCAAATATGATACTAATTAACACAGAGTCTTATTTTTCTCCCTATCAGTTAATCGGGACATATTTTTATTCAGTCTGTGAATAGATTGATTAACGGATCATTTTTTATGAGAGCTTGAGACCTCAAAACAATCTGAATAGCTGAGTTAAAGACCTCGCTTTGAAGACATGGTCGAATGCTTAATCTCAAATGAACACGAAAGTGAAATTTCATACGAGTACTTCTAATGGATGCAAGCAGTGGTGCATGGCCAGAGCTTTGTGGTTTGTGAGCAGAAACATTAACTATACAATTAAAACATTAAAATAGAGTGGTTGGCGTACATCACACACATGTGACTGGAATACTGCAGTTTACTTTAACCTGGGACTCACTTACGCATGTATATTAACATTCATGAATTGGGAATCTATTTTTTTGCTAATAGATTGAAGAGACAAATATTGTGTTTGAATGATTCCGAAAATCTATTACTGTCCTTTAAATTCACACCTGATTCATGTGTCGCAGACGTACAATCGGATGCGCGATCTTCAAGGAACTGAAATTTCCCTTGTCGGATATCTTTTACAGAGAGAAATTTAGTATCTTAATCAAAAGTCTCACAGATATTACGAGCACTGATTATGGTTCATGCAGTGGTACATGATATGCCCAAGACATTGCCAGACGTAGCAAATTAGACGTAGCCCCCGGAAGTTGAGATTTCTTAAAGTGATAACAGGCAGGCTCTATTTGCGAAAATTTTTACCTTTGCCTCCCATTGCCCCTTATCCCACTGCGATATTTTTTTTTTTTTTTTTTGCTTACACTCCTATGGTGTGTAGTTTTCTTTAATGCTACTGTCTAAAGTCTTTGTTGGTCCCTATCTCCATTGCATCGACTAAATGTAAAGCGATTGCTACTCTCAAGCACGAATTCTCAAGCAGGACAGTTATCTGGTGAGAAGAGTTAAGAGTGCGAAATTCGCACTTCATATGTTAGTTGGTATTATACAAAAAAATTTGCATGAATTGCGGCAACTGCATAGTTTGTTCGCCATTTCAGTACAGCGCCCAGTTTCGTCGAAAGAATGTGGGGCAAGAAAGAATGTGTGGCCGACAAAGAATCCATCTGCTCCGTATTCCCTGTGTTCCCTAAACTCGTCCTTGTCTCCTGCTATCAGCATTAGCGACGCTTCAACACCTTGTTTGTAGTAAAAAAGTCGACGCTTGTTACTAAGAATTCACAGGGACCACTTACGTATTTTGCAAAATCGTGTCTTAAAACAGTCTATAAGAGTGTATTGGGAACTACTCGCTAACTCATAAAATCGCAAGTGTTCGTAAAAACGAGCGTCAACTGTAGAAGGGGGTATTCCGGCCTTATGTCTTTAGAATGCTGTTAAAGCGTATGAAGATTCAGTCTAAATGCCAACCCAGCTTTCTAATCAGCGGAAGCCAATATTAAACACTGCACTTAGTCGTTTATTTACAATGTGTTTGGTGTTTGTGTACTCATCAAATACCACCACGGTAGTAATAATTCTAAGTTAAAAATAAATACTAGTTACAATCTAAAGATTCACACAAAAAAAAAGACGTTAGAACTCTAAAAACAATTTAATTCAACTCTTATTTCCCAACGGAAATCTTCACAAACTCATCAGAGAGTACACACCTGAACCCAAAGAGCGAAAAAAAACGATGCATTGCGGAGGGATCGGTTTCCATGGAAACCTACAGGTATTTCCGCGAAAGTGCTCTTTTTTTTTTCTGAGAACTCCTCCCCTCGCTTCCGATTTTTCCCGAAAATTTCCCTCCTTGCTTATTGTTATATTTCGTTCCGCTCTTGTGATCGAAAAACGCTCCTAAAGGAGAAGCTCACTTTTGAAAACTGGGCCAAAAATCGCTCCGACTGATCGAATTTCGCTCGTTTGGTTTAAGCGTGTATAGAATTTTACAACAGGTTGCCATCGGCAAAATGAGACTTCATAAGAATATTTTTTGAGTAACGTTGCCATACCAATAAAAATCAATAATATTTATAATGATTAGACCGCGGATTATATGCACTTAAAAAGTGGCAAAATATGCATGCAAATATGCATGAAAAAATCTATAAATATGCATTAAAAATCCAAAAATATGCACTAAAAATCTAAAAGTATGCACCAAATAACGGAAAAAATATTCACATATTAACAGAAAATAAAAACGTATTTACTTGTAAAAGTATTTTCTATCACTTACCTTGTAATTATGACACAATTTTGTCTCTTTGAAACTTCAAAACATCATGAAAGACAGAATGAGAAATTTTTATTCACAATCTTAGTGATATGAAATAGGAATTAAAACTGCTTTGAGTAATTTTTGTTGCAATACACAGCTAAGTGTTTTTCTAAATTTTCAATAGTGAGGCTTTGTCTTTTATCATCTAAAATCATTTTATATCCCGAAAATGCTCTCTTCAACATCAACGAATGTCACTGGACAATACTTATAATATTTTTCTTTGGATGGTTCTACTTTTTCCGGTAATTCACTCCCCTCACCGTTTATAAAATTATTTATTTTATTCACTGCCAAAAATCCTGAATTTTTATTTAAAATAAAATTCAGTTTCTTACTGATTTCTTCTTCTTCGCTGCTTCTTCGCTTCGCAAAATCTGCTTCTTCGAAGCAGATTTTGATATTCTAATTTTGTGATGTCTGATATTAAGGAAGAAAAATGTGTTTCGATTATCCATAGACCTTTTCGGATGGACATATCGCTAAGCATTTCTTCCGCAATGAAAAAAAGAAGAAGAATCGACGCTGTCCAAAGCATTAACTACATCTTTTATGGAGTTAGGTCTTGTCCATAATCCGAAATCCACGTCTTCATCGGGGTTGGCATGCCTGCATTCATTCTAGCCATTTCTGAAATTTTAATACATAGGCTGACTTAATTTAAGTTGTTACAATTACACACGAAAGAAATTGAAAGCGTATATGCTATTTTGCTGGGAACCTGGGGTTGTATAAATTTTTCTAAGCGTGGGACTTAAAGAGTTAAAAGAAAAAAAGAAATACTGAAAGGAAGATAAAAAAAATTACAAATTCAAAGCTAAAGAGATTGAAATATGCATCCAACTGAGAAAATGCGTCATTTTATGCAAAATAATCAAAAACACCTGAAATATGCAATTGCATATGCAAATATGCGATTGCATATAATCCGCGGTCTGATAATGATTATGCATTTTCGACAAATGCCACGAAGTTTGATATCACGATGGCCCTGCGCAATGACAGGACAGCCCGAAGTGAAAAATATCCTGTTAATTAGGCCACCTCCGTCTAATATGAGTGATATTCGTTGGACGTCTTCCTTGGGTGATTCATAATAAAGCAATTTTTGTTATCAGCTAAGTTTTTGTAATTTTCGTGTTTTACGTCAAGTGAAGATGGATTGATTTTGATTTAACCCTTTGAGGCGCAACCCTTTCCCAATACTGAAAAAAGGGCAGTCGTTGCCATCGCTCGACTTAACTACCAACAAGATGGCGCAAGAAAAAAAGGTCTCTAGATCTGTGGCACGCGATGAACGTTTCGATCGTCCGCCATCTTGCTGGTAGTTAAGGTCGAGCGATGGCAACGACTGCCCTTTTTTTCAGCATTGGGCAATCTATCCAGCCGTTCTCGCATTTTTCCATTTTTCAGCAGATGTCAGTGCTGTTAAAAATAATCGTGACAATTTTTTTACGGGAAATGACGTGCTAAAAAGTAAAGGATTCTGGTGGAGCTATGTCATCCGCAACTATTTTTATAGAAATCAAATCTATTCTTCGTGACTGGCAACAGTCAAAACGTCAGAGTTTGGTGTTGCCAGAGCGGGAACACTGCGCGTTAAAGGGTTAACATTTTACGGTATTATCACCCTTGAGAAGGAATCTTTAAGAGTAGTATAAACTAAGAAACTCTGTTCAGACGTACTTATCAATGAACCAAGGTATTTTGCTTTAGATATTAATGCCTGAAGACCATATATTAAACTGTTACAACCTTACACATGTCTTTAATACCAATACGTTTTGAATAATTTAACGTGCATGTCCACAATCAACAACGGTAAAAGTATCCGCTGTTCATACATAACTTTGTTTGCATTCTGAAACCTTGGAAAATGCAAATATGAGACTAAAAGGAAAAAAAATTAAAAAAGAATACATCATGTCTTTTCTTATTCTCTATATTATACTTTGATTTTTTTCTTTTTCTTTTTTCTTTCTACTTCGTCCCCAGCCGTGTCCCCAATTTGCCAGATTCCGAAAAACTTTTTCACCGTCTCTGGATCCCGAAGCGATTCCACGTCTTATTTTATTTCGTTATTAATCTTATTTATTTTCCCTTTTCCTTGTGGGTAATACTGACAGAAAAGAAAGAACTGCGCCGTCTCCACTAACCTTGTTCCCTTTCGATCGCAGTGTGCGGATCTTTGGATGGGGATTTACGAGTCCCGCGTTTATACTAGAATTTTATCTAGTAGTTGCGTTGATCTCAATTACTTGCACTTTCTCGTAAACCGGAATCGCTTAATCTACTTAAGATCCTCTTTCCACTTCGAGTGACTTCAGTGTAAAAGTCAAAATTAAAAATTTCAAATGGTAACAAATGGCTACCAAGAGCAATGATATATGGTAGCCATATTTCAAAAAATGGTAGCCATTTGCTAATATTGTAAAATTACGTACTTACCGTACCAAAAATGATAAAATTATGCTCAATACTTACATTTACATACATTTCCTTACTTTCAGCAACTAATATACACTGGCCTCCAAAAGTTATGGAACAACATGTTTTTCGAAGCTCAACATAAAAAAAAATGGCACTGACAGTAAAATTTATGGTTTATATAAGTGATAAAAATGAACTTTATGCAAATTTATGCAAAAACGTTAGGTACCACTTTGTTTTTATAGAAAAGAACAGGCATATATGAGTCATAGAAAAATGTGCAAATATCAGGCTTTTATAATTTAGCGTGTAACTTTTGTTGATTTACAACTTTTGTTAGCAGATTGTTTAGCAATAGGTAGCAGGGTCCCGCAATGTCTTAGAAAAACTGTTTGCCCGATTCCTTAAGGTGGCGGACGGTCGTATGAATGGAAATGGAGTTGTCACAGGCTTATGCTCCTAGGCGTCTTAATGTGTCTCGCAGTGTAGTCCACCGTCTCTGGAATCAATATCAAACGGGAGCTTCTGTGCGCAGAAGACATGTTCTAGGCCAACCACGAGCTACAACACGCGCAGAATACCGTTTCATAGCTCTTTCGGCCCGGAAAAGAAGAAGCATTTCTGTGCCGCAACTTGTTGCAGAGCACTCTGTAGAGAGAAGAATCTCTGCTATGGTGCGAAGGCTTCTTCACAATGCAGGTCTTTATGCAAGGTGACCACTTGTATATGTTCCCCACAACGGACTACAGAGAAGGCCCCGTTTATCTTGGCCAAGAGAACACGTTCCTTGGACCAGACAGCGATGGGCTTCTGTACTCTTTACAGACGAGTCCAGATTCACATTGGAGAGCGATTCAGGACGTCTGCTTATCTGGAAGGAACGAAGCACCCGATACCATCAATCCAACACTGTGGAAAGACACAGTTTTCGAGGTGGTGGAATAATGGTTTGGGCAGGGATCCCACTCAAGGGTCACACAGACCTGCATGTGTTCCACGGAGTACTGGTGTGAGACATTGGGACGAGATCCTTGATGCCTACGTTCGGCCATATACTGCTGCTATTGGCAATGATTTTACTCTGATGGATGATAATTCCCAACCTCACCGAGATGTGCTTGTTGAGGATTGTCTTGAGAGTCAAGGTTTGGAGCGAATGGAATGGCCAGCTCAATCTACAGACCGCAATCCGATAGAACATCTTTGGGACTACCTTGTCAGACAAGTGGCTGCTTCAAGTCCTCCTCCAAGATCGTTGCATGAGCTGGAACAAGGACTAATCCGTGAGTGGTCTTCGCTCCCTCTTAAGGTGTCCGACAACTTAATTAGCAGCATGGAGAATCGATGCCGCCAGTGAATTGCAGTTAGGGGTGGACACATTCCTTATTAGAACTCATTTTTGTAATGTTTCCACCGCATGTTTCCACAAAAAGCTTTGATAAAATGTTTTCTCCAAAAGTGGACTTTTCTACAAAAAGTGTTCTTTTGCTTTTACACCATAGACACATGGTCATTGTGTTGAATTTATGTAAATTTCTATGTCGTACTCAATAAAGAACTATTCAGTGCACAATTAGTCTAAATTTTTTGCTTCTATGCTCATTCGTTTCCATATTATTCACAAAAAACAGGCTGTACCTTAACTTTTGGAGGGCAGTGTATATGAATTGAAAAACTTAAGAGAAAAGAGTACACATTTAGAAATATAAAAAAAACTTTAATATTTGAAAAAAAATGAAAACATTACAGTCAACAATCTTGCCACCTGGAACGTCTAAAGTCTGTTGAGCTCTTCCACCACAAATCAATTGCATCCTTAAAATTTTGATGACAAATGTCATCTCCATTAATGAAAATCGGTCTAAAAATTGTTTAGCCAGAAAGTTGCTCGGATTTTAAGCTAGTGGGATAAACCTATAAAACTCCAAATAATCGAATCGAGTTGAGTCAATTGTGCTTTGGGTGACACTTACCAGCAAAATGTCCCTACTCTCATGGTTCTCTAAGACCACGGAGTCCTAGATTAGACCCACGGCCGAGCTGTGTCCAGCTTCAGAATTCCCGGCCATTTCACACAAAAAATGGTTTGACCTATCAAAACTTGATGCGGACGGATTGAGACCACTTACCAATGTGATTGGATTAGAATGTTTCGGCCCGAACGGGTCTCGGTCCGCTCGAAACGGGCCACTTGGAATGTTGCCCATCACTTGGTAAAATATAGTACGTTCACAAACTTACGAAGATTTATTGCCCAATTGATCGGGATTATGAGAAAATATTCCCACAATGTTTAATTTTGGAGAATGCACTGAAACTTTTTGGCGATCACCACTAAAATAATGGTGGCCGAAAAGTTTTAAATGGTCGCATTTGGCGACTGGCGACCGCTAAATTTGAGGTATACTTCAGTGTTATAGCAATAGGAAGCGATATCATTGAACTACAGAAAAACAATAATAGCCCTTCTATTGCATTTGCTTATTATCAGTAATCAATTTGTAGCGTGGCACATGTGCCTTTTGTTGATGGAACCCTCAAGTCATTAAAAAGATGTAAAACTATCGCTGACAATGCCTCTTTATCCCCATGCAGCTTGACTACAGCTGGTTACAGGAAATAGACCTCAAATATTGGATCCGATTTCAAAAATCTGTACAGAGTTACTTAAAAAGCTATACAAATGCAGAACATTTCTATCCGCTCTTATATTAAACGAGGAATGTTTGTGGGTGTGTGTATGTCCGAACGATCTCGAAAACTGCTCTAAGGATTCTTTTTAAATTTCGTACCTGGGGGTTTTTTGGGCCCCTGAAACGATTGAGCTAGGTCAATTTATTAAAAAAACTCTAAAACGCTCAAAATTTAAAATTTAAAATTTTGGACGGTAGCGCCATCTATTGAGCGTTTGAAAAACACACTTGATGCAATCTTCCTAAAAGGGATGCTCAAATAAGTTTGGGGTGGATTAAAAAATACACGCCGTCGATATACAGGTATAATAGTAAAAATTAATTTCGCAAAGAAACAAAATAAATGGAACTTGATATTCAGTACACAGACAAATAAATATTTTAGTAACTAGATATATTACACCATTCAGCTACATAAATTTGTTTAGAATTAAAAAGTTATTTTTATTTCAAAATATCGTCCTGGCAACCAGCGAAAGAAAAAGAGAAAAGAGTCTTCGTTGCCATCCCCGCAAGCACCTTGATGGAATATACGTAAATAATTTAATTATTCTTAATTCATAGTTATTAATGCAAAACTACTCTTAAATCTTATGTGGAAAATTGCCTGAATTTATTACAATTATCCTTTTGTAACTAACGTAAAGCTAAATGTATTTTCGCGTATATACTAAAACAATAAAGATTTTTCATGTATTTTATTGATCCATATGATGCGAATTTCAAAAGTGCATAAAAGTTTCAGCTTAGCCGAATAATTTAAACGAAAATGACACCCTTTTCAGTCATTCACAGTAAGAAAAAAGATCGTGGGACGTAACATGAAAATTCCATTTTTTTTTTTTTTTTTTTTGAATAACGGCACTAGGTTGAATTCTATTTTAACTGCCTTATTCCGCCAAGTTGACGATAAATATTTAAATGTAGTTACCCTGACGATTTTTTTTTTTTTTTAATGGGTCAACCGTTTATAATGAAACGATACGATCGATTCCTAAATTGGGCTCGCAGCCGATATTCAAATTAATTTTGCAGATGATCAGCCATCAGTTTCGTTTTCATTCACTGCAGTTGATGATTTCAACTCATCTATTTTATCATCGTATGGACAACCTTTTAAAAGTTGCGGGCAGAACTTTACGATAGTGGCCTCCTGGGTCTGACTTCAGGATGTTAGCGAAATCGCGGGCCGTATAATTCGGATTTATATGGAAGTTTGAATGTTTTATATAGGTCATCAACATCCTCCCCTATATCCATGCTTAATGCATAGAAAACCGTTTTATTTTTGAAAAAAAGTTAAACTGAGTAGTAATTTAGAAAAGCTATCTTAAGCGAGTTGGAATCGTAATTGTTCCTCCAAAGCCTGATAACCGTGACTTCAATGTAACGTCAATGTCACTTGCAATAGAGAGTTCTGACACTCAAATGATTAGCTTTTTTTATTCTCTTAAATGAAATAGAGCTAAAAATAAATAAATAAATAAATAAAAAACGCTTAAAAATCAGGGAACGGGTGGATTATCAGATTTTTTCTTTCTTTTTTTTTTCCTTTTTTTTTTTTACATAATTATGATATTTTTCAGGCTGATCGCACCAACGAACCGTGTAAATTTTAAGTTATTAGACAATACATTTTTTATCTGTTTGGATGGTAAAAGTTTTATTTTGAGTGGATGAACTGGAATTGTGACAGAGTCAGGGATCAGCGTAACTATATAGGAGCACCGTATTTTTGATTTATTCGAGGTTAGAAGTCTATTTTCTTCAGTCCATCCGTTTGTTCTATTATTGTCAACGTTTAAGTAGTTGTTAGGGTTATTATAAAAGAATATTTTTGATCTATTCTGTTTTTGATTTCATGATTTCGAAGTGTCCTTTCGTCCTTGTGTCTTAAGGATGTCCTTAATCCGCTCTTATATTAAACGAGGAATGTTTGTGCGTGTGTGGGTGTGTGTGTGTGTATGTCCGAACGATCTCGAAAACTGCTCTAAGGATTCTTTTTAAATTTCGTACCTGGGGGTTTTTTGGGCCCCTGAAACGATTGAGCGAGGTCAATTGATTGAGAAAACTCTAAAACGCTCAAAATTTAAAATTTAAAAATTTTTGGACGGTAGCGCCATCTATTGAGCGTTTGAAAAACACAATTGATGCAATCTTCCTAAAAGGGACGCTCAAATAAGTTTTTGGCGGATTAAAAAATACACGTCATCGATATATAATAGTAAAAATTAATTTCGCAAAGAAACAAAATAAATGGAACTTGATGTTCAGTACACAGACAAATAAATATTTTAGTAACTAGATATATTACACCATTCAGCTACATAAATTTGTTTAGAATTAAAAAGTTATTTTTATTTCAAAATATCGTCCTGGCAACCAGTGAAAGAAAATGCGAAAAGAGTCTTCGTTGCCATCCCCGCAAGCACCTTGATGTAATATACGTAAATAATTTAATTATTCTTAATTCATAGTTATTAATACTACTCGTAAATCTTATGTTAAAAATTGCCTGAATTTATTACAATTATCCTTTTGTAACTAACGTAAAGCTAAATGTATTTTCGCGTATATACTAAAACAATAAATATTTTTCATGCATTTTATTGATCCATATGATGCGAATTTCAAAAGTGCATAAAAGTTTCAGCTTAGCCGAATAATTTAAATGAAAATGACACCTTTTTCAGTCATTCACAGTATGAAAAAAGATCCTGTGACGTAACATGAAAATTCATTTTTTTTTTTTTTAAATAACGGCACTAGGTTGAATTCTATTTTCACTGCCCTATTCCGCCAAGTTGACGATAAATATTTAAATGTAGTTACCCTGACGATTTTTTCTTTTTTTTAATGGATCAACCGTTTATAATAAACGATGTTCGAAACTCCGATGAAAAAATGATACGATCGATTCCTAAATTGGGCTCGCAGCCGATATTCAAATTAATTTTGCAGATGATCAGCCATCAGTTTAGTTTTCATTCACTGCAGTTGATGATTTCAACTCATTTATTTTATCATCGTACGGACAACCTTTTAAAAGTTGCGGGCAGAACTTTACGATAGTGGCCTCCTGAGCCTGACTTCAGGATGTTAGAGAAATCGCGGGTCGTATAATTCGGATTTATATGGAAGTTTGAATGTTTTATATAGGTTTTATACAGGGTTTTGACTTGTTCTGAGGGCTGGTCCAAAAGCCATGGTGGGCCCCATCCGGCCTCAGGCTGGGAGTTGTCCATATGTGGAAGCAGTAAATTGGGAGGCTGAAATCTGGTTACTAAGATTTTTTCTAATAAATTTTCAATACTTATTTAGACGTGGACTAGACTGTGTTGTGTACTATCATTAAACTAAAGGATAAAGCCCTTTGTGGAGACAATTACAGCGGGCGATAGAATGTCTACACTCAGAATATTTAATATTTACCCACTTAAACTCAAATAACTTCATATTCAATTTTTATTATACATCGAAATTCGAATTGTATAATCTGCAGAAACATTTCGTATTCGAAAACATTTCGTATTCGTTTGGTATCAACATCCTCTCCTGTTTCCATGCTTAATGCATAGAAAACCGTTTTATTTTTGGAAAAGAGTTAAACTGAGTAGTAATTTAGAAAAGCTATCTTAAGTGAATTGGAATCGTAATTTTTCCTCCAAAGCCTGATAACCGTGACTTCAATGTAACGTCAATGTCACTTGCAATAGATAATTCTGACACTCAAATGATTAGCTTTTTTTTATTTTCTTAAATGAAATAGAGCTAAAAATACAAAAAAAAAAAAACTTAAAAATCAGGGAACGGGTGGATTATCAGATTTTTTCTTTCTTTTCTTTCTTTTTTTTTAAACATAATTATGATAATTTTCAGGCTGATCGCACCAACGAACCGTGTAAATTTTAAGTTATTAGACAATACATTTTTAATCTGTTTGGATGGTAAAAGTTTTATTTTGAGTGGTTGAACTGGAATTGTGACAGAGTCAGGGATCAGCGTAACTATATAGGAGCGATTATTTTTGATTTATTCGAGGTTAGAAGTCCATTTTCTTCAGTCCATCCGTTTGTTCTATTATTGTCAACGTTTAAGTAGTTCTTAGGGTTATTATAAAAGAATATTTTTGATCTATTCTGTTTTTGATTTCATGATTTCGAAGTGTCCTTTTGTACTAATAATTTAAATTGTGTTACACTTTTTATTTTCTTAAGCGTGAGTTTATAAAATAAAATTATGTTTAAAGCATATTTATGTAAGATTATACTTTTATGGCATCTATATTTATGTATCTATAAGATTGAATTTACGTTTGTAGAATTTGTTTATGCATGATCTATTTTCTTTGAATTAGAAAAAAAATAAGTAATTTTACGTTTGAATTGAAGCACTATAGAGAAATTTACAATTTCAATCGTAAAGAATTATCATCATAGATGTATTATAAAGACGTAAATGCATGAAAGTGTAGCTCAAAAACGAGCTGTGAAAACAAATGATAACCGACAGCAGCACTTAGCCCAAATGTGTGAACGTGCAGTTCAAACACAAGCAGATGAACAGATAATTAATTAGTATTTGGAAGGAGAACGACATGGAACAGCTAGACGTCGACAAATTCTTCGGGTAAACAGTCTAAGTATCTACAAAGCTGCCACAAATGTGGGTACTTATTATCATAGTTTAAAATTTTTTAAAATGGATTGCATTCACCCTGGAGCTTTGCATTTTTCTGAAGAGTAAAAACAAAAATTAACCGAAACCATTTTGGGGACTGTAAGATTGATGTAGGACATTCCGAATTTCCTAATGAATTGGTGTGGTTGTTTCTTCGATGTCACCCGCATTTGAAAGAATTCGAAATTTGAAAGCATACTTTACAATGGCTTTGTTCACAGTATATGACGAGTGAAACTATTAACGATTTTGGTGTGTACTGCTACGTTGCGAACAGTGTAGGACTTGATGAATTTTTTTTATAAACTCATTCATCTGACAGTTCAACCAACTCAAATTCTTGATGCTGAATTTGAACGTCCTCAATATGGACAGATATATTTCTGATGTAATGAAGACGCTGTTAGTGAATGCATCGCCCAAGATCTTCGCTGATACCCTCGCTGATCTGCTACGGAAGGAAAGGAGGCACCTTACGTTAAACTACTTTTTGCTCAACTCTGATGGCACCGACCATCGAATATTTAGCATCCTTCTTCAAAACAAAGTATATGCCATTGTAACATTGAATGCCGCCCAAAGCTTACCTGATAATGTATGGGTGATCCGACAGCGATGAAAATCTTTGGCAACTATGAAGATTATTGATACGTGCCAAGGCATTTACGTATTCATTATTTTACACTTAAGGAGCCTTTAGATTCTGAGCATGGCTCGGTAACCTGGTACTATAAATTAATTGCCGTCAAAACCACAAATCGAATTCGACTTTTTCTACTTCCTCAACTCAAAAAGCATTTTTCACTTTTTATTTAAAATTAGAAAGTAGAAATATTCTAAAAACATGATTATGATGTGGTTTCCAACTCTAACAGCGCATGTATTATGTATGCCTAGGAAATAGATTAATCGATGATAATCCCAAATGAATATCGACTTGGAATTAATAACCGATTTTCTGTGAGTGCTACTCTATTTTTCAGTATTACACATCCTAGAAATATTCAAACTACCAGTGTGTATTGAATATTTACGCTAAAATAACACTAAAACTGCACCTAAAAGTTGGATAATAGTCTAATAATTATCTGTCAATTCCCACATTATTAAGCTGTTTTCTATTTGCAAATAGGCGGTCAAGCCCAAATAACGTATTTATCACTTCCCGCCTATTTTAAAGTAACTGTGACCAGGTTTTAAAGTTAAAAAAAATGGATAAGTATCCCCAATTTATCTGAAAAGTCCCTTAAATCCGCTAACTCTTGGCAACATTGGTTATATGAAAGGGAGGTGCATTTGTTATCGAGTTAAAGCGTCACCTGAGGTTAAAATCCTTCACTGAACCTAAGTTTATCTTGTTTCCTAAGATCGCAGGAACGTCACAACGGTGAAAACTCCCTTCATTGCCCAGCGTTGCTTCTCAATTGGGTCCTAAAAGGCTCTGCTGAGGTACAGTGCTGCTCTTGCTCAGAGCAGAAAAATGAAAGAAGATGACCAGTCCTTGGCATTATGGAGTTTTAGGTACTAATTTTAGTAATCTAAAAAAAAATAAAGCTGGAATAGACTGAACAGTCACAGACTAAGAAGTGAAATATCAGCAAAAACACCAAATCTCTAAAAGAGTAAGTATTCAGTTTTTCTGGAGTAAAAAGTTGGAAATTGGCTCCTTGATAAAGTGTTGAAAGAAGTCACTCTTACGGATTGAATACATCCGTATCTCTAGAAATAGTATGCTTCGGCTATCTTTTTTAGTCACTCTTTCCGTTTCAGAAAATGATTAGTCAGTTTCAGTCACTAATCATTTTCTGATTAGTGACTGAATTAAAAAATGATTAATTAAATTAGCCAAAATTAGCCAAAAAAATTAGTCAAAATTAGCCAAAATTAGCCAAAATTAGCCAAAAACATGTTCTCTCAACTATTGGGATTATAATAAAATTGTGAGATTTGATGAACCTCATTCCAGGCACTTTTCCCCAAAATTCTCATTTTGTATTGTGTCATATGACCAGATAGTGATGATGGTCGAATTCAGTCTTTCTGGTGTGGCTGAGGCGTGCTTAACTCTCAATTTTTAGGAAGAAATAAATTGCTGCTGTCTGCTTATATCTGTGTAGCGTCGGATTTAAACATTCTGTTCGCACTTTGTAACGCCTGAGAAAAGTACAAAATTAAGAAATCGTAGTGCAACTGTGTTTAACATGTAGAGGAGCTGACTTCATGTTCTCGAAAACTCAAAATTAAGAGAAAAACACTTTTTCCCCCGGGCACTTGCCGATTAGGCATTATCCACCACAACTGCCCGCAGGTATTGAGACTATTTTATTATGGGGGCACCCAGTGGGCGGACAGCGTTACACGCTATGAAGGTCCGGATGTTAACATCCATGCCCAAGCAGGGATTCGAACCAGGATCCAAGGCTTGATAGAATGGTTCTTAAGCCACTACAGCATCTGGGCAGCACAAAAAAACAACACAATATCCTCACTGCATCTACGTTCTGAGATTTTGTAATGGAGAACGTCTGTAGAAGCTTAATTTATATCAGTAGTCCTAGCGATTCACAAGAACAGGAATACAACTAGATAAATCAAACTTTCAGACAAAAAGTAAATTTCACAACATGTTTATCCCAAGCAAGAGATCGGGGCAAGATTTTTCCTGCTTTCTCCACAGCTCCCGCTTTGGGATTAATCTGCGGAACACCTTGCTTCACAACTTGCATTAGCAGTGACTTGCTGACATCCAGTCTTGTATCACTTTCTACAATTCTTCGTTTTTATAGTTCTTTGTTTCTTTTACGACCTGTCTCTGCAATATTTGAGTTTACTTTTCGAGGCCTTGGGGCCTTTCGTGTCGTGTTTGTTCTTGGTCCGTCCCACATACTGAATATTTGTCCATTAGTCAACACTTCTTCCTGTTGGCACACTTCCTCGATTGCAGACTTTGGCAGGACCAATGAAACAAGAGAGGCTAGAGAGTGACAGAAAAAAGTTAACCAAGCTCTCATAAAAAGTGATCATCCAGTTTCACTGTGAGCCTGGAACATAAATGTTTATTGATGCCGACTCCCTTAAACAATTACATTAAGGTCACGTGAGAGGATGAGAACAGTAGCTCATTGCCTGGAGGACCGACCTGATATCTGAATGGTCAGCACAGTGTCATTCACTTTGCTGTACTGAGGATTTGAACGCCGCATTTTGTTCGATCGTCGATTTTTACGGTTAAAATCCGTTTTAATTTCATATTTTATTTGTGCAGCGTTGCTGAATATTTTTATGCTTTTAATAAGAACGTGTGGTTATATTTTAAAGGAATCTTTTGAACGTTGCCTCGTTAGCAAAAGAAATAGGAGTTATAATAATTTTATCTAAACAGATTTTTATTTGAATTTCTGCTGGAAACGTATTTTGCATCTGTTCTTCTCTAATTTAGCTGTTAGATTATTCCAATAAAAAAAATATAGATCTTTATCTGCTCTGCGTAATTTAACTCCCCTAATCCACAAATCTATTTTGGTTCGGAGTTCTTTGCAAGTATATTCCGTTGATGGGATATTTTTGAAATACTTATATCGGTTATTAGATACAGTTTGAAAATACTTCCAGTATAAACATATAATATTTATAATGAACTAACCACACAGGAAGCATTTTAAATATAAACCCAAAATTTGTATTCTATGATATTTCTAATCGACCCAGAATCAACATCTTTAAAATTAATCCAATATTGCAAGTGTCTATTGTTTTATTAGTAAAAGAAGCGCGAAAAATAAAGCAAATGGAGGTATTTGTTTTTCATCCTAAGGATTTCGAATAAGCAAGCGATTCTGCTTGCAACCATACATTACCATAACTCATCTACTGAAGATCAGATTAACAAAATACAAATTATCCATCGTAAACTGTAAACAAGTTAGTAACGTAAGCTTACAAGTCTTTACGAAAAGCTGAAACAAATGCAAAGCTTTCCTCTTGGCATACTTCCTCTCCTTCAGACGATACTTTACTTCGTTGTTACTTTTTATTTATTATTTTGGCGTACTCTATCACATATGCGAACGTGCCCTTCAGGTCGTACCCTTCCTCTACTCATATGCCACTGATTAACAAGCCAGTGGTCAAGGAAGCAGATTTAGAAAAGCCTGAGACATGCATACTAATATAGAAAGCCGTGTGAGAGCGATATACAAAAATAGAAAACAAGGAACATTTACCGCGGGCAATTTTGTTTTATCTTTCTTAAAAGTGTTTTATACTCTATTATAAACAACCCTTAGGCACTGTTTCTTAATAAATATGTGAGTCAGCACTATGTAATTGGATTGTAACTGAAGTACAATAACATTCCACTGCTATAAAGGATTATTGTGAATATTATTTCCAAAACATATCATTTCCAAAACGTATTTATATCCCAATGAATTATGCAAAAAAATACTTCTAACAAACTTTCATGCCATACTTGAGCTTACCTTTCTCCTGGTTATTTAAGACAGTAGAAAAAGAAATTACGTATATCCGTATAATTAGAAACCTCTTACGCAGGGCTGGAGCAACTTACGCATTGTAATTCACAGAAAAGACACTTCCAAGTGATAAAAAATAAATAAACTTTAAAAAAGCTAATTAAAATCATATTAAAATGATACTGATTATGCAGCACTTTTCAAAGCAGCTAGTTAAAGTTATGTATAAAAAATCACTTTCCATTTTTTAAAAATTATTAACAATTAAAGGATTTAATAGTGATGCAGTTCTTAAAAGAGAGTTATGCAAAATGTAAGAGATCACAAGCGAAATGAATGTGTATTATCAGGATGAAAAAAGTGCTTCATAAGTAATTTAACCATTTATATTGCAACATCGCTAATTTTAAAAATAAGTTACAGAAATGTGCAAAATGTCATTTTAAAAATAAAGCAGTCAAATTACAAAATTTGCAGAAAAAAAAGTAGCGATTATCGGACAAAATGTGTTTATTGTAATTTTAACATGAGATGGCTTGATTTTAGATTTATTTTAACACGGACAGATGTGTTTTTTATAAAAGTGCTAGAAAAAAAAACAACTAATGTAAAATATATATAAACAATTTATATAATTGTAGTGTTATGTAAAACAAAAATTCGTCATTGAAACTCAACAATCTATTATTCATTACAACAAAGATCAATTATTAATAAAAACGCGGAACTGAAGAAGGACCAAGTGAAATTTTGGTCTAATATATGTATCAGTGTAATTTAAATTTTTGGTAGCATTTCAAACTTATTCGATTTTACCCTTCAACTCATTTCGAGCTCATTAAGACTCGAAATTTACGTATTAGATAAATTATTAAAAAAAGAGTGTTAACGATATTTTGAGTTCTAATTCTCACATAATACAGCCTTTTTTTTAAATCTGCATTTATGTCTATCTGCATTTATAAATTATGACTTTATGAAGAGCAATCATCATCGTTATTTTTTTACTTTAACTTTTAAAGTTCTATTACAAATTTAAAAATTTAATTTACTGAATAAGTATTTTTAACCTTGTTTACTAAATGCATAGTTGTTTATTCCCCTCCGGAAAAATCTGAATAAGCCAACTTTTAGGGACCGTATTAATACTTAGCTAAATTATATAAAATTTAAATATTAAAATGATATAAATGATTAACACGGATCAGTTAAAGTTCGATTTTAATTATATTCGCTCAAAATTTATAACAGATGGTGGTTCAAATTGATTCCCCCTCCCCCCTCTACGAACGGGGTGGGGTAGTAATGAAAACATGGCTGATTCAATTGAAAACTGATATACATTCATACATTTTCTGTTTTCGAAATACCGTTTAACATTTAGTAATTTATCTGAAAAAATATTTTTTATAAAATAGTAGCATTATTTTTGACATTTTGTGAATTACTTTTTGAAATATTATTAAATGGAACAGGCGCGTAGCCAGAAAAATTTTTCGGGGAGGGGGATATGAACTTATATGTGTATAAATAGACGGAATTTCATCACTAATCCAAAAATTTCGGGAGGGGGATATATCCCCATATCCCCCGCCCTGGCTACGCCCCTGAAATGGAATAAATCCATTATTTTAAGAATTATAGTTTAGAAACTGAAATTTCTATTTAAACATTTAGAAGTGACCCGGTTTTCATTTATTTCTATAAACTATTCGATGAAAATTAATAAACATTTTCATTTTGACTTTTTTTTTTCAAAATGTTGAAACAATGCGGTCGCTATTTTTTAAACATTGTTCCTTTTTCAACTGTACAAATGAACCCATAATAATAATTAAATAAAACCTGATAAAATGTATTCTGCTCAAGAATAAACATTTTTTTCCCCAGAGAGCGAGCACTTGCTCATCAAGTATTCGACACTACTAAGGCCCAAATTACTGGCCATTTTATTATGGGAGCAACCAGTGGGTGGACTGTGTTGCCTCCTGTTAACCCTTTAACGCGCAGTGTTCCTGCTCTGGGAACACCAAACTCTGACGTTTTGACTGTTGCCAGTCACGATTTGATTTCTATAAAAATAGTTTCGGGTGACATAGCTCCACGAGAATCCTTTACTTTTTAGCACGACATTTCCCGTACAAAAATTGTCACGATTATTTTTAACAGCACTGACATCTGCTGAAATGGAAGAATGCGAAAACAGCTGGATAGATTGCCCAATGCTGAAAAAGGGGCAGCAGTTGCCATCGCTCGATTTAACTACCAGCAAGATGGCTGTACGCGGGCACAGCCAGCTGGGTCAAAAAAGGGTCTCTTGATCTGTGATACGCGATGAACGTTTCGATCGTCCGCCATATTGCTGGTAGTTAAGTCGAGCGATGGCAACGGCTGCCCTTTTTTCAGCATTAGGAAAGGGTTGCGCCTTAAAGGGTTAACACCTAAGCCAAACCGTGAATTGAATCCGGACCTTCGGCGTGATAGATTGTTTGTCTTTGTGTGTTTCGGCAAGTGCACATTAGGGGCATTTGCCTACAGGGGGAGGGGGATGCCTTGGCCTGAGCGGGGGATTCTACAGCGTATTCATGTTACATCTGGAGAAAAACGCCCGAAACTCGAGACTGTTAGATCGACAGCCGCTCTCAGGCCTGAACCCGGGGCCATTACACTTCGGGCCACGGCGTGGAAGAATGGTTCTTTAGATATTACACCACCTGGACGGCGAATAGGAACCCTTTATTGAAAAATACAGAAAAAATGTCTTCGTATTGGAGTTAGAGTCGACGATATCGTTTGTTTTGGTGGTGGTATCGTTTGTTTTGGTTTGATAAGTGTGGTTTAATATTGTCTGATAGCGTATATTGCAGAGGTGCAACAGAGTTACGTTAGTTAAGGGTTAATGCCTCAAAACACTTATCTTACGCGGATACTTCATTTACAGGAAAGATGTTTTTGAAGGATTTTTGTTTCTTTTTAAGCGTCTGGTCCTTATGGTGTAGGTTATGTATAGTACACGATTCAGGCCGTACGTGAGGTGGACAAAAGGTATGGTAGATGAAATATTTCTTTTTGCCTTGTGTTAACAGCAACAACTCAAAGAGAACTCCTACAAGTCTACTTAACTTGGCTTTATTTTTGAAAGGCAAAATCCTACAAAATTCTTGGATAGCAAGGGGGCGGGGAAGGACTGAAAAATTTTACTGCCTACTCGTTTTTCAACTGGAGCTAAGTGATCGCTTCTAGAAGCAATACTATTAGACTTGGCCAACAAACGTAGCGATGCGGTGCTAACAAAAGAACGCAAACAATCAAGAAGATAGGCGCACACATCCGCAGCGGCAAAGAATAAATCAATGCATTAATTTAAAAAACCCAAGCAATTAGGCGTAGCATTTAAAAACGCTATCAAAACGTGTCTATGAAGAAAATCGGCAACGATATAGTGTGAGAGACAGCTAGCCCAAGCAGAATTGATCTCCTCTCTTAAAGAGTTAGCAGCTGCAAAATGAAATGTTTTTTAATGTATTGAATAAAAATGAGCAAATCTGCTATGATAAACCGCAAGTACCGTAATGTACTATTGGCATCACAGTCCTAGTATTATCTGGTTCAACATGCATACATAATCAACAGACTCCTTTCTTTAGAAGAAAAAATACTTCCATTCCGCTGAATTCCGATTAAAGCAGGTTTTACTGTTCCTGAATTTATGAAATGCATGCTTATTTTCATGCATGCAATAAGTTGGATACACACACACACACACACACACACACATATATATATATGTGTGTGTGTGTGTGTATATATATATATATATATATTAAATATTTTAAAAACTCACTGCCTAAATATGTACAGCTTTTACGATAAATTACAGGCGGGGAAAATAGCAAAATTAAATATTACTGAAATAACTCATTGCTGCACACATCATACTTGTATTTTTCCTTCAACAAAACCTCTTGACCACTTAGCTTTTGCATGCAAACAATAATGAAAACGACTATTAGGCAAAATATTTTAATCAAGATAAAAGTTTATTTTATTTTCTATTTTACTGGTGATTACTACTACTATTATTTAGTCTCTCATCGAGAAATGACTCGTTAAGTGCAGGAAGTGGACTTGGACAATGCGATTATTATTATTATTATTATTATTATTATTATATTATTTATTTCTCAAACTTCCCTTAACAAAATCAACTATCTAGTGAAAGTTGCATTATCCTTGTCATTTCTAGTTTTTGATGGCCTCTTCCTGGAAACAACTTTTGTTAAATTTGTACCATTATTTAAAGAAGATTCGAGTAAAAGGTATTTTTTATAACTTAGTTCCCAGGACAGCTCATTTGATTTTCCTGAAATCGCATAACATCTCTACCATCTGAAATTGCAAGGTATTTCCTCGGGTGAGCTAATATGTGCTTCGAAATGTTCACAGATGTTTTCAGAATATTTATTCAGAATTTAAGATCAGATTTCTAAGTCTTATTTTACTTATCAACATCAGCAGATAGGCCATCAAACTTCTAGCTTACCGGTGTTTCTCAACTCTACAAGAAAAATTTGATAGTGCTTGACACCAGCGTTGGGCAAAAAACAATAGGCAATCAATCAGTCTTTAATCTGAAAATGTGATTAATTAATCTTTACAGAGTTATTTTGTTAGACATTATTCAATTAATTTTTTAATTGTAATATCAAATAATTAAAATTTTATTTGCATTTAAATTAATGGCAACTAATTTAATTCAATTGATTTATTTAATGAGACATGCAATTGAAATTATTTACAACTAAATTCATTAATTACATTACAATTATCATTTTAATTGTTATTTACAACTAACTAAATCGTCAATCGTTTATTATAGCAATTAACAGTGTTGAGTAAAATATAATCGTTTGAATCTCAAGGCTTTTCCATCACTTTCAAAGGAGGCAGATTCTTTAATGGATTGCTGATATAACAGAGAAGTCAGAAGCATTATTGAATGGAAACCTACGTTCATTTTAGGCTTTTGAAGAACTGCAGCTCCCTTTTTGGCAAGTATATCTGCCATTTTGTTTCCATAAACAGTAAGGAGACTGAAGGAACCCACTGGGAAGAAATTCTAGGAGAAAGCTCTTTAACGTCATCCTTACATTACTGAAAACATGGGCTGTTGCACTCGTCGCCTGATTATAAGAGATAGCCTGTAGTGCAGATGTCTTTTCAGATAGTCCAAATTCCCTCAAAGTCCCAAAATTGAACGAATGCACTTCCTGGAATCAATGAATCTTCACATAAAGAAAGTGTCTGATGATGGCCAATGTATTCATTTGTAAAATGCCTGTTCAATTTGAATTGCCATGCGGGGAAGAGCCTCGACATATATAAATACTACGGATCAAAATATGGCTGCGTGTAGCGGGTTTTTTACAGCAGTGGTCATTCCGATAGTCATATTTTGAATTACTTTCTTCCTCGAATGTTTTTTCCCATTCTTTTATTAAATCTTCCAACTTTAGTACTTTTCCATTAAACGATTACGGACGTCTGGAACTGCAGCAGCCCAGAAAGGCGAACTTTAAATACCATTAAACTTCAAGTCATTTGATCGTTTGTTGACGTCTAAAAAAACAAGAGGTTATAAAAAAAAATCTGCAAAATTTTCGTCTATTTATGTTTGTTCAATGAAATTTTAATAATATTTACGTTTGATAGCCTAAGTATATGCATATATTTTAATTTGTAACTGTTTTGTCAGGGCAGGGGAAATAGTGGTGCCTCGTGAATTTAGGAGAAGATGAAGCACACTTACTTATTTGGAACCACACACTCACTCACACATAATCTGGGTTTGGGCTAGGAGTGTAAAGTATAGTAGACTGTTCGAATACCGAATATATTTAGCTAAAAAATTATTTAAACTTGAAATAGAAACGAAAATAAATCTTCAGATATTTGTATCACTATGTGCGGTCTTGAATACAATGAAGTACGTGTATACTGATAAGCTGAAATGAGAATATCTCAAATTTAATGAACTGAACATTATCCATTATTAGTTGCATTTCAGAGAAAGACATTTTATATATTTTACATAAAGAATACGTATGAAATGAAAATTTAAATTTGAACTGAAACTTCCAACGCTTAAATTATCTCTCACGCTGCACCTGCTTTTTTTTTTCAATATATATTTTACCCTGACACATTTTTTTTTTAATAAGCTACCATGACAGCAACATCAGCTCCGTACTAAAACAAATAAGCTAAATAATATCGGGTGAATATATTGGAAAAATTTTATGACTTCACCGAGTCCGTGTTAGGGATGGACGGGAGTCGGAACATTGGCGTCTCGCAAAACAGCCTAAAAGCTTTGTCTCGTTTCGCAAAAACCCCATATCATAATGTTAAAAATGTTTGTCTTGTCTCGCCAAAAAGCTGTAAATCTCTGTCTCGTCTCGCAAAAAAGTTGTCTCTCATCTATCCCTAGTCCGTGTGGTTTCATTCAACAAGTTAAACAGTCTGATGAGAGAAAAGAATACCCGTTGAGGCTCACGTAGAGAAAGATCTGTTCGCGGTCCTCGCTTCTACATCGGGCCCGGGGAGGTGGCGCAAAGAATCAAGTTGGCCGGAGGGATGTCTTTAACCCAAATAGATCCCCTTATTAAAAAGAAATCCTCTGGAGCAGCAGCTTTTAGCATAGGAGGAAAAAGTAAACAAATATAAAAAAAAGTCTCAAACACGTTGCAATTACGGCAATCGGATCGCGCGTTTCTCAAGTCAGCTTGCTCACCACAGCCGTTACACCATATGGAAGTGGAGAAAGTGGTAGTCCCCTGATGAAATTACCGAACAAACCGAACGCACCCCCGGGGTACATCACAAGTCTGTGTTGCTTTGTTTTATTTATTTATTTCCGAAAAAAAGAGCAGTATGCGGAGGAGGAATCGGGGTCAGAACCGCAGAAAACATTTGTGAAACATTTTATTTGGCTGACCATGAGCTGTATTTTTGGTCGAGAAAAGAAAACAAACGCTTCAACGAGCACGGATACCGGCGAAGCCTATAACTTTTGCGCAAATTTCCCACTCGATTACGGATTTAAACTACGTTTTGCTTTTTCGGAGTAAATCTCTTGGCCTCTAACCTTGACTGGCCGAAAAGAGGTTCAAATTCTGCCGCAGTTGAAAGGATTTTTCGCGTAATTAGCAGTGTTCTCGGGGAAAGAAAAAAATGCGTCTCATGTCAAGGTCTTTCTTTACAGCGTTATGCATGCAACTGTGGTAAAGTGGCTAACCCGTAATCGTCGGGAATTAGTGGTTGCTGATCATGCAAGGACTCTGAGACACTTTATGCAAGCATAACTGGGATTGTTAAGCCTACTTTTTGAAACAAATCTGCGTTAATCAGGCGATCGTCCAATAAGGTTATTTAATGCAAATGAGCTAATTGCAGATGCAAAGCGGTGGAATGATTGTTAAGTGCTGACACAAATTGAAATTGGATTTAAAGATATCCAGCAAAATTTATTATCTAAAATTACCAAATTTATTCTTTGTGAAAAGAATATATTTTTCCATTATAATGGAGAGATGTATTTTTAACGTTAATTTTTAAAATGGGAGTGAATGCATTTTTTTTTCTTTAAAGAGCAGTAAACTTGCATAACCAAGAAGAAACTGTTTTGGGTTGGTGGGATATGCAATAACTAGAAGCTCACAAATTTTGAAGATTCAGTATCCTGAATTCAACTTATGTGCCCCCCCCCCCAATTTCGCAATTATCTCGGCCAAACAGCTAAAGAAATTTTGTATGGCGTGCCACCATTTCCTTCTCAAAAAACATAATATGTTTGCAGCTAATAATCATAGTCGTTGTTAGCAAGACAAATAATTTTTTCATATGGTTGTAATTGTACAAATAAATATTTTGTTTTGTGTATGTTCTGCCTATGTTTCAGTTATGTAATCTCGGGAAACATGCAGGCTTCTAAATAACCAAAAAGTGACGACGCGATAGGGTTGGACGGAGGTTTAGTTAGGATTGGTTTAGAAGAAAGGTAGGCCTGTTTTGCTTCGCGAAAAAGCCGAAAAGTGTTGTCGCGGCTCGCAAAATTCCTATATTGTAGTGTTAAAAGTGTTTATCTGGAAAAAAGTTGTAAATCTTTGTCTCGCCTCGCAGAGATCATCTTTGAATCGTCGAAATTTTGAATGTTCAGGATGACTAAGGTTGGATGCGGTGAAACCTACACTGAGGCTAAACAGAAAGTAGATTTTGATAGCGCTAATAGATTTTGATTGGCTGCATGAAGAATGTTCGAGGTTTGATGCGACATGAGATTACTGAAGGAAGAAATCAAATAGCAAGAAATAAGTTACTGCAAAACAATCTTAACAAATTGTATATAAAAAATATTGTCCTGCAGTGTTTGAATCTATTAAGAATTCAAGAAACACATTAACAATCATACATTTGAAAGTCATATAATAATTCCTGAAACTTATTGCTAAGTAATAAAGAGCTTGTTTTGTATTAATTGTGAGTCAGATAGTTTAATTTTCATGTAATGAAAATTCAGTTTAAAAATTTAATATATTTTCACGCATTTCATTATTTTATTGTTATCCATCTCACCAGTACTCTAGGTGAGATGGATCACGTAGAAAAAAAAATCGTTAAAAAAATTCCTCCAAAGATATGACCACCTTCTGCATTAGGATTTTAAAGACACATTATACACTACCTGTATGCATCGTAAAAAGCAAAATATATGCAAATATATGCCTTTTAGAGAACGAAGGAAAAACGTAGTCCATCTTCCCGGAATTACCCAATTAGGATGGTCCTTAGCTAAGTAATTCCCCAAAAATTAAAATTTTGCTGCTCCCAACCCCTAATAATTTTCCATTCAATAAAAAAAGGCTCTGCGTAAAATTTAGGCTTAATCGGAGATTTTCAAAGAGATCCACAAACGCCTAGAAGTTGGAGAGTAGTATATGCAACGATAACTCCGTCCGAAAGCAGTACCTGGATATACCTGGATAAATACATATATCCAGCTATAAGATACATATACCTAGATATATGTATCTTATCCAGGCAAGATACATATTATTCTCTCGCCTGGTTCAGCAAACTTCTTTTCTCCTTCTGATATATGAATTGAGGGGGCATATCCAAACAACAACAGCAAATGTTAAGAAACATTCTGAATCGAACTCCTCAAAAGTTAATTTGACAAATTCTTGAAAAATCATGAATAATTTGATTTTTATTTCTTTTTCCTTTCTTTCTTTTTCTTTTTTTTTAAGCACTTTTTTGTAAACGAAATTCACTTACAAAAGTAATATGCATACATACAACTAACTGAAATATAACTAAAATGCAATTAAAATGAGCATTGAATGTGGCATACTTTTTTCCTAAGAGAGGGTTTAGCACCAGTTGTATATATTAATGACTATGTCATTTTATCTCTCATCCCCTTTATTGAAAATTGTCCGAAAAATGTGTCCCAAAAAAGCGACATAAAATTGCGGCATAATTTTACATATATTTAAATGCTATTAGTTCACAACAGCTTTGATCTATTGTTACAATATTTCGTAATCTGTAGAATATGCATCACATGCATTTTTCTATAAATAGGTTACAATTACAAAAAATTCAACATAGGGTTACCAGGCGAAATAGACGAAAGATGAGAGATAAAATGACATAGTCAATTAATATCGTTTTAATATGGCAATAATGAAACTAAAAAATTAGGCGGTTTCAGGGGAGGGGGTGTCTCCCCCTGGAAAGGATCGAACAGCCGAGCTTATATATATTTTTTTTTCTAAGTTTGACAACGATTTGTAAAAGAACTAGTTCTTCAGTTTCATCTTAATGAGAATGTTGCTATACTTCTATAATCCACAATAACTATGATACCTCTTTTTGCAACGTCATTCACAATACTTAAATTCTTAAGTTGTTTTATTCTTCTTTAAAAACTAGGATCGAATTTCCACGTCAAAGGATCTTTGAAGTGGAAATCGGTGCTTATAGAAAATATTGCGAAGAAATACTTTGTACCATCTTTAGAAGTTAGAAAAGACGAAAACTCTTTGTTTGTAAAGAATAAATAAAGAAATAAAAAAAATAAAATCATTTCTGAACAGAATGTACTTTTTAAATCTATGTTTTTTTGGTTCCTCTTCTTCGTCTACGTCTGCGTTTAGCATAATTTAAGCATGTGACATCTTAAAAAAAAAAAAAAAAATACTTATTTTACCCTCCGGTCATTCCACGTCAAATCAAACACAAAATTGGAAAAAGCTCACCACGCCATTTCAGATTTCCCCAAATTTTGTGTAAATGAAATGATTTATAGAATAGGATAACTCCAATTCTCAATTTTGAAGGTTATACGATAATTAATTACCGAGAAATTAAGTATGCTAATTTTTAAGTTTTCTGCAAGATACGCCATTTTTTCTCCGATTTTCTTAAATAACTCCTTACCTATAGAAGTTACTAAAGTGAAAATTTGGTTCTAAGGGTACTTTTTAAGCTCATTCCAAAAATGTTATCAAAATATGCGTATCTTCTATAGTTATGCATGAGCATGCCATTTGCTAAAAAACATCATGAAATTTTTTCGGCTTATGTGATCAGAAATACATGTTTTAAATTTTTATATGTTGTTAAAATGGTATGCCACTACATCCCCAAAAAGTTTCATTTTGGGTTTCTGCTCAGGAGCTGAACAAAAAATGCTTTATAAAATTTTCACGTGACTTTTCGTATATTTTGTCTTGTAATAAGTTTTAAAGAGCGTGTCAAAGAAATGAATATGCTAAGGGGCGTAGCCAAGGGAGGGGTTAGGGGGGTCATTAGGAATTATTTAAAAAATAAAAAAAAAATGGTGCATCTTTCAGAAAACTTAAAAATTTGCATAGTTAATTTCTCGGTAATTAATTATCGTACAACCTACAAAATTGAAATTTGTGGTTATCTCAACTTATAAATCATATATATAAAACTAGCTGACCCGGCAAACGTTGTTTTGCTACATAAATTATTCCTAGGATTATTTTAGTAGAAAGAAATGACTAACTTATTGTAAGTGTGTGAAGGTGTAGTATATGAGTGGAAGAGACATGGGGCGCTGTGAACGATGCTGGAATATAAAAATAACACTACCAAACATTTATATTTTTAATTCATTATAATTTATTTTTTAAATTAATATATATCGCTAATTACAATAATTTTACTAAAAAATAATATCAATCCCTTAACGCAATAGAGTATACAATATTTTTTGTTTTCCCATTTTTAGATAACATAAACAAACTGGATGCCCACTGTATGGTTTGCCCACTCGAGAGTATGCCATGTATAACTGTCCGTGTGAAAAACATGGTGTGCTCAAATCTAATCCACAAACAGGCATAGTTTGGCCTTGAGACTTATTGACAGTCATTCCATAAAAAAATCCCCCCCCCCCCCCCCAAAAAAAAAACGATCAAAATCTGAAACACTTTCAGATTTTAAATACGCACTATAATGCTATATATTAAAATCGTATCATAATTTATGCGTCGTCCCTATTTTTCGTCCTTATTCCATTAAGTTTGAAAGTGTTATCATTATTCATGACTGTGCTGTAGTTTTCTTTCTTATTTCATAAAACCCATCTTTGGAATCGAAATCTATCTTAAAATCGCCTACTAAAACTATTTTACAATCTTCGCGAAGTATATCACAACTATACTTCACCGTTTTATATATTGTTTCCTACTTTAACGCCTCGACTCTCGCCAAGGAGGCGATGATTAAACATATGCAGTTACCATGACGAATTTTTTGCATTTATGTAGAAATCGTAATTTAGAATTAAAATGGCGATTTGGAACAACATGTAAGTACAGCATGCCGTTACATTTTTATTTATTTTGGATTACCAATTAATGTAGTTTTAATAATTAAATGTCTTCAAATTCCTTAATTGGCGCGTTTATCGCTAGTTTGTTTACTTTAGTTATCACCTAGTTCTTTTGGGTGCGTTGAAACGGTACTTACGTATTATCCTGGCGGTCACTTCCGCCAAACTACTTTTTCGTAGATTTTAAATACGTTGCCAATCGTATTCCAAACCATCAACAATTTCATGTGCCCGGCATTTATCTTGGTGAAAAATTGCTTGTCTTGGCGGACCGCCGGGATAATACGTAAGTACCGTTGAAACTTGTGCATAACTCCCACAGACCCATGACTGCAAAGCTCGCGAAAGTACGGGGGTTTTTTAGGTTGGCGAGAGTGGGGGCGTTAAAATAGGAATCAACTCTTTCTTGTACCATAAAACACATCTTTGGAATCGAAATATATCTAAAAATCGCCTACTGAAACTGTTTTACAATCTTCGCCAGGCATATTCTTCCTGTAGTCATATTCCAACTCCAACTATACCGCAAAGACATTTTAAATGCTGTTTGGTATGGGCATCATAATCCATGAGTGTACCGTGTTTTCCTTTCTTGTTCCAGAGAGCACTTCTTCGGAATAGAAATCTATATCAAAATCGCCTAATAAAACTCTTTTACAATATACGCCACGCGTTTTCTAACTATACGCAAAATATATTTATAATAAATTGTCACGTTTCAGCAACACATTTAGCGATCAATTATCAAAAATTGCGAACCTTGTGAGACTATCAACATTTTATTAACGTCCCCCCCCCCCTCTCCACATTATCTGGCAAACACATTTGAAAAGTGATTCGACACGCTAACGTCTACACAGAAATCGTGATTGAAATTAATAGCACTCGGGGGCTAAACATTTTGGGGTGGACCGCCCTTATGACTTAGGGGTATGAGACATAGTTAAAAACCTATTCTCAGACCTAACGAATATACATAGAAAATTTCATTAAAATTGGTCGAGTGGTTTCGGAGGAGTTAAGTGACTAACACTGTGACAGGAGAATTTTATATATTAGAGATTTTAGGAAAACTGCACTGGTGTGGTAAACTGCACTGTTTGATCTGACGTGGAAGGACCCACCCATAATTTTTTATATCTATGATTCACGTACAAAAACGTTGTGGGACTATTTCCAGTTTAACGGAATCTGAGGATGCGTGGATATTTCGCTCGTGATGTAATTTGTACGTCACGAGCGAAATATCCTTTATCCCTAAATAACGACTCTAAATAAAGACCCTAAATATATCCCTAAATAAAGATTTTCAACTTAATTCAGCTTATAATAAATTTTTTAATGCGCTAGATCAAAATAATATCAGTATCACTTACGATATGTAACTTGAACTCTTGAAATCGACAACGAACTTTCACATGATAGTGTGTGTCGATTAATGCACAGATTTTAGCACAGATTGTTTAGCACTAGGGTACTATTTCGCTCAGTAAGAGAATTTTGTCCATGCGATCTTCTCGACAAATTTTGTAGATATGAACTGTCACGGTGAAGATATTTTCAAATGTGTTTTCCAGATAATGTGGAAGGGGGTGGCTTTTATAAAATGTCGAAAGTCGCACAAGGTTTGCACTTTTTGATAATGGATCGCTAAATTGAGTGCCAAAACGCGACAATTTATTATAAAAGATTTCAAGTATAGTTAGAAAACGCCTAGTGAATACTGTAAAATAGTTATAGCAGATGATTTCAATATAGAGTACAGAGAAGACAAATAAGGTACACTTATAGATTACTAGCGGCTACCCGCGACTTCGTCCGCGTCGGCTTTAGAATTAGGTGAGAAACGAAGCATGTGTGAATAACAAATATGTTTGCGACTAAAGAAACTGCATTTAAAATTATTTGCTTTTTACTTATTTTAAATGAAGTATAATGCATGGTAGTTTACTTATTTTAAATGAAGTATAATGCATGGTAGTATACTTCATTTAAAATAACAGAGTATGTAAAATTACTAAATTTAGATTTTTTTCAGGTATTTGGCGAATAGACACAGTTACGACAGTATTTACGAACTGTTTTGAGTGTTCTTGTAAAAGAAATATTTATGCTGTATGCATGAATTTTAATCAGGAATAGTGCAGCTTTCTAATAGCGAAAAAGTTTTAGAATCGGTTCTATAGTTACAGATACCCAGAGAGCGTAATGTATTAGAATTATTTTGAGTGTTCCTGTTAAGGAACTATTTGCACTACATGCATGAATTTTAGCCTACAATACTCAAGAATAGTGTAGCTTACTATCAGTGAAAAAAGTTTTGGAATCGGCTCAGTACTTACAGAGATACACAGAGAGCGTAATGTAATTCTTATGAGTATCCCTGTAAAAGAACTATTTGTGATATATGCATAAAAGGTAGCCTATAACACTCAGGGTCCCACCAGTGTCTAAGAAGTTCTACTCTCAAAACTGGAAGGCTGGAGGTGCCAGGTTCAACCCCTGGTCGAGCCTGTCGACCTAGCCGCTCGCAGTTTTTCGGGGTTTTCTCCAAAACCTCGCGTAAATACGGGCTAGGATCCCTTAGAAAGTTCCCCACAGAGGAATTCCCCATATACGCCTAGGACCCTATAGGCCTAGGACTATATAGGCATAGGACTTTCAATCAGTGAAGAAAGTTTTAAAATCGGTTTAGTTGCTACAAAATTTCCATAGAGCGCAATGCATTAGCATTATTTAGAGTGTCTTTGTAAAAGAATTATTTATGCTATATGCTTGAAAGGTTACCTGTATGTTAATCCAGGGCATAAGCTATCTTCATTACAAATTTTTCCAACCATTTTTGTGTGATTCAGTCAAAAAATCCAAACACATAAACGTACACATTTATATTATTTGTAGGATTTGGAAATTTACGAACTTTAAGAAACACATCTGGACTTTTCTTGGTACTTACCTATTATCCCGGCGGTCATTCCCGCCAAACTGTTTTTTCGTCAAATGAGTTGCCAAACTGTTGCCAATCGTATTCAAAACCATTAATAATTTCATGTGCCCGGCATTTAACTCGGCAAAAAATCGCTCGTCTTGGCGGACCGCCGGGATAATACGTAAGTACACTTTTCTTTATTTATGCTTTTTAATTTGGCGTAAAATCAACATAATTTCCATACTTATTTATGTTTTCAAATACATGTGATTTTGCAAATAGAATTTCTGCTTTATTTCAAAAGCATAAATCATTTTGTGCGGGCGATAAAACGGTTTTTAATTAATAGTTAGAAAAGTAATTAAAATTTCCGAGCCTCAGGTACACTTTACCGAAGTCATGGGTCCAGGCATGCTCAAATTTTCAAAGCTCTGCTTTCTGTAGATTTGTCTGGAGAACATTCATTTTTATTATTAGACTAGCTGAAGTACCCGTCCTCGACGGGTTAGTGAATGCAAATTTCCAAAAAGCAAGAACTTTCGTCAGCATGGTAGGAGTACACAGAATGAATGTAGTATGTTGCCAAAGTAAAGAAAGCGAAGTTATAATTTTTATGTATTGTTAAAATATTACAGGTTAGAGAGTAACTAAGTAATACCATTTGATTCGCTTTAGTCGTAATTATGGGATGCGCGAATGAATATTTACACATACTGAAATAATTTTCGCAAAATCTCAAAATTTAATCAAAATTTTGAAAAATTGGAAGCCTAGAATTTAAGTTGAGTGACAACCTATCATGTCACCCAAATTCGTTTCATTCCCTGCAGTCTTTAATTCATGATGCTGGAACAATTTTCAGCATTTTAAAACGATTTTCACAAAATCTCAAAATGTAATCAAAATATTTTTAAAATTCAACGCCTATAAATTAAGATTAGCAAGTACCTATCATATCACTAAATTTCGTATCATTCGTATTAGTCGTTATTACGTGAAGTTTGAAGAAATCATCATTGAACGTATTTTGAGAGAATTTTCACAAAATCTCAAAATCGAATAAAAATGTTTAAAAAATTGGACTCCTATAGTTTATGTTGAACAACCATCTATCATGTGACCAAATTTCATATCATTTGCTTTAGCCATTATTACTTGATGCGGGAACAAAGATTCACTCAGTTTTAAACGATTTTCGCAAAATCTCGAAATCTGATCAATTTTTTTTTTAATTAGATGCTTATAGTTTAAGGTGAGTGACCACCTATCATTTCACCAAATATAATTTTTTCACCTTTGCAGTTATTACGTGATGTGCGAACACAAATTTACGCAGTTTGAAATGATTTTCGCAAAACCTCAAAATCTAGTCAAGATTTTTTTTTTAATTCGACGCCTATGTTTTACGTTGAGTGAGCACCTATCATGACACCCAATTTCATATCATTCGCTTCAGTCGTTTTTACGTGATGCTCGAACACAAATTTACGCAGTTTGAAAGGATTTTCGCAAAATCTCAAAATCCAATCAAGATTTTTTAAAAATTCGACGCGTATGTTTTAAGTTGAGTGACTACCTATCATGACACCCATTTTCATATCATTCGCTTCAGTCGTTTTTACGTGATGCTTGAACACAAATTTACGCAGTTTGAAATGATTTCCGCAAAATCTGAAAATCTAATCAAGATTTTTTGAAAATTCGACGCCTATGTTCTAAGATGAGTGACCATCTATCATGACACCCAATTTCATATCATTCGCTTCAGTCGTTTTTACGTGATGCTTAAGCACAAATTTACGCAGTTTGAAAAGATTTTCGCAAAATCTCAAAATCCAATGAAGATTTTTTAAAAATTCGACGCCTATGTTTTAAGTTGAGTGACCACCTATCATGACACCCAATTTCATATCATTTGCTTCAGTCGTTTTTGCGTGATGCTTGAACACAAATTTACGCAGTTTGAAAGGATTTTCGCAAAATCTGAAAATCCAATGAAGATTTTTTTAAAAATTCGACACCTATGTTTTAAGTTGAGTGACCACCTATCATGTCACTCAATTTCATATCATTCGCGTCTGTCGTTTTTACGTGATGCCTGAACACAAATTTACGCAGTTTGAAAGGATTTTCGCAAAATCTCAAAATCCAATCAGGATTTTTTAAAAATTGGACGCCTATGTTTTAAGTTGAGTGACCACCTATCACAACACCCAATTTCATATCATTCGCTTCTTTCGTTTTTACGTGATGCTTGAAAACAAATTTACGCAGTTTGAAAGGATTTTCGCAAAATCTCAAAATCCAATCACGATTTTTTAAAAATTGGACGCCTATGTTTTAAGTTGAGTGACCACCTATCATGACACCCAATTTCATATCATTCGCTGCTGTCGTTTTTGCGTGATGCTTGAACACAAATTTACGCAGTTTGAAACGATTTTCGCAAAATCTGAAAATCTAATCAAGATTTTTTTTAAATTCGACGCCTATGTTTTAAGTTGAGTGACCACCTATCGTGACACCAAATTTCATATCATTCGCTTCAGTCGTTTTTACGTGATGCTTAAACAAAAAAAGCGTCACGGACAGAATGACAGAATGACAGAATGACAAACTTTTTTTTGAGGGTCGCATCGGATTCCTGGGTGCTTGAAACGGATAGAAATCGCAAAATTTTTGAATTCCAAGAAATGTACAGACAAAAGTCTAATTTTATTTATATAGATAGAGAGATGTTAGAGATAGATATATTTGGCATAAAACTGGCATAATTTCCGTATTATTTAATGTTTTTCAGATGCACGTGCTTCTTTATTGAAGTAATAGCATTCTTGTTAGCTCAAAACATGAATCATATGATACGGGCGAAACTTGCCAAGCATGGCAACGTAAAAACGGTTTTTAATTAATAACTAGCTGCGTACCCGTTCTCCGCACGGTGGGAAACGCATATTTTCCTTAAGCATATATAATTCGAATTAAACCCAGTAATTCGAAATCTCAAAACGTGAAAAAATACTTGAATCGTGACTAAAAGTTTACGTCATGAGTGCAAATTTTAGACGATTGCAACATGACACAAAAACTACGTCAATGTGACTGGCGATCAAAAAAGAAAGAACTTTATGGTATGCAGACAAAACTTTTCTCTTTCGAAAAATGCCCGATTTCTACATCATATAATTCTCTTTTTGAGGTTTACTTTATAGCATTTATATATAGTATATACCACATAAATAACATTACATGATGTTGACAATTTTATCTTGCATTTTTCAAAGCGTGGACAATGCATATGGGCAGTTTTGTTACACACGACTTTATTATATTTTACCTAAATTAAAAAACCTTCATGAAACAATGGATTTCAATGGTTTCACTTAATTGTAAAATTTAACAACTTAGGTGGCAACAATGGATTCCGTTGCTACGGAAACTATAGCAATGTTAAAAATAGAACATGAAATGAGTTATTCATGTTTACTTTGCTAGAACTGCCATATTGGCGAAATTAACAACGCCAGTCGATGGCAAATTCAAATTAAACTTGACACTAAAGGCAATACGCAATACTCTGTTTGGCGGAATTTAAAAAAAAATATCTATGCATACGCTAGTGACATCGGCATCTCATCTCAATTGTGGAATGGAATTAATAATATGTACAGAGTTGCACTACATTTGAATATTTTTCGCCAACTTTGCTAAGAAATGTACTAAAGTAGGAATCAACAAACATTTCAATTCGTAAAACAAAAAATATATTAGACAGTATTAATTACGCCTTTCTAACAGCTTCTAGTAAAAGAAACTTCCGTAGCGCTGCTTTAACAAATAAGAATCAATTATTTATTACACAGTACTTCGATCGCCAAATGCCAACATACACCATGTTGCGAGATTTTTTTTGTTTTCAGAGAATCATTCGAAGCATTGATTTAACAGAAATCAAAATGGGAAATAGTTATCTATCATTTATATGGTTCGATCGCCAAAAATTAATGCAGGGATATTATTGATAAGTAGCAGTTATTTAAATTATTATTAACTATAACGGGTTTTAATCACCGTTAACTACCATGTAAAAAATGCGAGAATTTCAATTTTCTGAAATTTGGCGGAATTCCTCTTAACTTAAATCAGTTTACTTAATTTTTGGTGAAAATTCTATAGATCGTTTAAAATCGCCTTAATAACTGCATTATTTCTGTATGAAATATCGAAGTATAGCGCCGTAAAACTTATACTTGTTATTAAAAATACTATTTCGTTACGCTTTCAGTAATTTGCGCCAAGCCCAAAACTGTGCAAATCAGTAGAACCTACTACTTTCCCAAAATCGCCAAATGAGCCATTTTTTCCGCCAAACTAAAAAATATACATATTAGTCTCGGAAATCTCTCAATCCCTTATTCTTTTACACATAAAAAACATTGAATTCCTGCTCTGATTTCACATGAACGCAATATTTTAATTAAAAAATAACTTTGTAAATAATCTAAACAGAAAAAAAATCATTAATCGTTTATTTTTACTGCAGGAGTTTAAATAATTTAATAAAATAGCCAAACATGTCAACTTCGATGATTATTTCTCACTTTTTTGACTACAGGGGTTACAATTACGGAATTGCGGAGAGCAAAAATTAGCGCTTTTGATGGGTTTTTTTTATCAATATCTTCTAAACTAATTCGAATTTCAAAATTTAAATTAGCGAAGGTTCTTTCTCGAAATTTTCCGAATTCGTGGATACCTCGTTCGAAACTCAACTCCCAGCCGTTTAGGAGGAGATGATGTTACACACAGGCACACAGACACACAGACAGACGCGCACAGATTTTAATAGTATAGATAGCTGCTTGCCCGTTCTCCGCACGGTAGGAAACGAATATTTTCCTAATACATATAAGTCAAATTAAACACAGTAATACGGAATCTCTAACAGTGAAAAAATGCTGGAATTCTGACGAAAAGCTGACTCCATGAGTGGAAATTTGAGACGATTGCAACATGATGACACAAAAACTACGTCATTGTCACTGGCGATCAGAAAAGTAAGAACTTTACGGTATGCAGACGAAACGTTTCTCTTTCGAAAAATGCCTTATTTCTACATCATATAATTCTCTTTTTTTAGGTTTAATTTATAGCATTCATACATACCATATGAATAACATTGCATGATGTTGAATACTATTTTATCTTATCTTGCATTTCGTAAAGCGTGGACAATGCATTAGCACAGTTATGTTGCAGATGACTTTATTAAATTTTACCCAAATTTAAAAAACCTATACGAAACAATCGATGCACATTGTACGTTCAGAAACCAAAAATGCATCCTGTTTCCGTGAAGATCTTGTCGCTTACGTAAATGAAAAAATTTGTGACGTAACTTAAGCGGAAAAGCTTATTACCCTTACTGAACTCTTAATACAGTAGCACACTTGTTACATAAAACTAACGTTGATCTCACTGCCAATTCACACTAAATAAATAACTAATTTCATATTTTATTTTTAACATGGATGAATTGCATAGTGTCAAATTCAATATTAAACAAAATCTGAAATCGTTTCTAGAGCTCTAGGTCTTGTAACTGGAGTAACTGGAATATATATGAAAAAATAAATAGAACTTTAACATATAAGTAATTTATATGAAATATTCTAAGCACACTGGATCCCGTTATTCGGAAAGATTCCACAAACGCCATGGGAAGAAAGAGCAATTAATTTCATATTATATTTTGTATTCCTTGCAACCGCCTTTGTTATGTACATGATTGCAATATCATTCTCGTACACGATGCTTATTCTATAGTCTCTGGTGATTTATTTTGGATTTTCATTTCATATTCCTGTCTTTTCATACTTTTGAAATTTTGTTGCTTTGCGCATGTGTATAATCGATTATCATTTCGCATTACGGCTACCAATTAAACAGTTTTCCATATCGCTTCTTCCACGTTAACGACGTTAATCTGCCTTTTTCTAGTTTAAAAAAAAAATGCCTACAAAGTTTCATTGCTTCAATTTAGACACACAGAGGGGTTATGCAAATACGCACCCGACAAATTGCTTCCTTAAGTACGCCGAAGCAGCACATACGTTAGCGTGTAATGTGCTTCTCCGGATAATCTGACAGCAAAACAGAAGACAATGACGTGAAATTGACGTCACACGCGAAGGAAATAAAATGAAAAATATGCAGAATAACCTGAAAAAACTTCGATTATTTTTAATGCGCAAATATGTTAAAATTCTATTTGTTTCATATTTAATGCGTTTTCACTTTTTTGGGTCTTACGAGATCTAGAAATGAGTGGTTTCACTTAATTATTAAATTGAACAACTTGGCAACAACGGAATCCAATTGGCAACAATGGATTCCGTTGCTACGGAAACTGTAGCAGTTTTAAAAATAGAATATGAAATGATTTATTTATGTTTACTTTGCTAGAACTGCAATTTTGGCGTAATTAACGTCGGCAGTCGATGGCAAATAGCCAAAATGAATCACACATTAAACTTGACAATAAATGCAATAATTTAAGGCATTACCAGCTAGTCTAACTGGGTTTAAAAAATATTCTCATTCATCTCTAACAGCATTCGTATTTATAAAGACTTCCTATTTTATTACACCTTGTTCGGCGGGATTAGAAAATATTATCTATTCATATGCTCGTAACACCAACTCATATCAATCGGGGCATAGAATTAGCAATACAAATTAAAAAATTTAATTTTCTGAAATTTGGCGGGGTTTCCCTAACTTAAATCAATTTATTTAACTTGATGAAAATCATTTAAAATCGCCTTAATAACTGCATTATTTCTGAACAGAAAATTAAAATTTCTAGATAAATTCTAGTAAAACCTACACTTGTTTTTAAAAATACTATTTCTTTACGCTCTCAGTAAATTGCGCCAAGTCTAAAATTGTGCAAACCACTAGAATCCACTTTCTCAAAATCGCCATATAAGCCATTTTTTTCGCCAAATTATAAGGTTATACACTTTAGTCTCTGAAATTTACAAATCCTTTTTCTTTTGCGTATAAAAAATATTGAATTACTGCTCTGATTTCCCACGCAGACGATATTTTAATTAAAAAATAACCTAGCAAATATACGAAACAGAAAAAAAGTATTATTCCTTTATTTTTAATGCAAGAGTATGAATCATTTAATAAATTCGCCAAACATGGCAACCTCGATGCTTATTTCTCACATTTTCACTACAGGGGTTACAATCGCGGAGATGCGGAGAGCAAAAATTAGTGTTTTTGACGGGGTTTTTTATCAATCTCCTAAACTAATTCGAATTTCGAAATTTAAATTAGCGGAAGACCTTCCTCGGAATTTTTCGAATAAGTGGCCTCGATCGAAACTTAACTCCCAGCGGTTTCGGAGGAGATAATGCTACACACTGACAGACAGACGCGCACAGATTTTAATAGTATAGAAGAAGATTAAAAAAGTAATTAAAAATCTAAAATTCTAAGTAGCCTATAACCAACTCCAGGGTCCCATCTATATCTAAACCGAAATGCATCCTAATCGATTCAGCGGTTTAGGCGTAAAAGCGTCATAAACAAACAAACAAACAAACAAACAAACTCACTTTCGCATTTATAATATTTTATGGAACAAGGAAGGAAAACACGGTACACTCATAGATTATGATACACTTTCCAAATGGTATTTATAAAGTTGAAGTATAGTTTGACTATGCCTGGCGAAAATTTGTAAAGACTTTTGGTAGGAGATTTTAATATAGATTTCTATTCCGAAGAAGTGTTTTATAGAACAGAGAAGACAAATACGGTACACTCATAGATTATGATACACTTTCCGAATAGTATTTTTAAAGGTGAAGTATAGTTTGTCTATGCCTGGCAAAAATTGTTAAACAGTTTTGGTAGGCGATTTTAATATAGATTTCAATTCCGAAGAAGTGTTTTATGGAACAAAGAAGGAAAACACGGTACTCTCGTGGATTATGATGTCCATTCCAAACAGCATTCAAAATGTCTACGCGATATAGTTCGAATATGCCCGGCGAAGATTGAAGATTGTAAAACAGTTTCAGTTGGCGATTTTAAGATAGATTTCGATTCCAAAGATGTGTTTTATGGTACAAGAAAGAGTTGATATATAGCACTTCAGTGCGTATTTAAAATCTGAAAGTGTTTCAGATTTTCTTCCTTGTTTAATTTTTTTTTCATAATTGAAAATTTTTGATCCGATCGTACCAACGGCATGGATTTTATTACATTTTCTGATCTAATTAGTTTTTTTTTCACCTTTTGGGAGTAATGGCTGTAAAAGTTTTGCTTTGGAATAGTACAACGCGGTATTGCTACACCTTTAGACTTTTATTTATGTGCTTATTATTATTATTATTATGACTTTTGGAAACCGTTCACTGTTACGGTTTTATGCCGACAAAACTGTAATTTAGAATACGTGACATTGAGCCTGAGATGATGATGATGATGGTAATAATAATAGCATCAAAACACCTTATCCTAATTATATTAAAAAAAACTGGCAATAATTTTCATTATTGGTGCTTACAATGACTAAAAATGAAATAATTAAAATTAAAAGACAATAACCAGAAAAAATAACTTTTCATCGGCAATGCGGATCTTCGTGTTGTTGCCCAATTGAGCTAAAAATTAACACATATTTTTTTTTCATTTTTTTTTAATTTATGGCTGTAACAAGATAGGATGTTGGGAGCAAAATTCCGAAGCACGGTGTTGTTGTTTTATAGAGGCAAGATAGTATGTATTAGTCATTAGTTTATTTTACATTTGCTTTATAATGTATGTCTATATACGCTGACGAGCCAAAACATTACAACCATCCCCACATTTTTCACTGAACTTGTCTATATGACATGGAGAGCACGTAATTTAGTGGAATGGTATTTAACTGTTGCTGGAGAAGGAAAGGAATCATTCTTGCACTCACGTTTATGAATGATGGGGAAAGCTGTTGTGGTCTTAGCGAATTTGATAGAGGGCAGATTGTAATGGCCCGAAGACTCGAAAGGAGTATCTAATTTTCTAGTCTTCAGTTGCAAGAGGTAATGTGTAGCACTGGAAATATGGCATAACTAATGCGGTACCGACATAGCGTTGTTGTGTTCTAAATTGATGATTTTGAATCCGAGGTAAGAAAAAAGATTCTGATGAAAGAGAAGAGTTTTTTTCCAACCATACCATACAGCCATGATATAACGATTACATTGATGAAAATCCGGTTATAGCCGAGTTTTTGACGGCGAGTGATTTGACAGACACTCCAAATCAAAAAGTTAAAAGAATGCTCAAAATGAAAAGTATGATGAACATGTGTTTTATTCAACGAAAAAAAGCAATTCAAACTTTGGAAGTAATGTCAATGATACGTTTTTGAAAGCCAGGGAAATGTTTACAGAAGCTTGTTGAGAGTGTTATTTGTGACATTGTACAGACAAAATAATAAATAAAAAGAAACCATTTTATTTTTAAAAAATAAGCTAAGAAATGTTTAAATCATTGTAACATAGCAAATAAAAGGTGTCTAATCTGAATTACTCTTGGTCAGCGTTTTGTTTTTGTCTTGCACAGATATCCTACCACACTTACTGTTATTATTTTAGGATAATTGGAATGGCATTAACCTGGAGTTCTTTTCTTAGTAAAAGGAGAAACCTGTTAAGCAAGAGAGACAAATAGAGCTGGCAACTTATTCTTAGAGTGTTTTTGTTTTAGGGGGATATTGTAAAAACATGTTCGTTCGCTATTTCCGATGTCTTTGAATTGTTTTACCATTTTTTAACTAAATTACACACAGGGCCATGTTTCCCATTAGGCCACTAGAGTGCAAATCTAAAAAAAAAAAAAAAAACTAATGATAAATGAATAAAACTTTTTTTTTGTCAAAAACTTAAAAAACGAAATAAGAAATAAAGGAATTTAGCTTAAAGGACGCTAGCGCAAGAATACTAAAAATAATTCAAAACAACTTTCCTATTTGGTATTTTTGTACCACTTGTAGCATCTAATAGTAAGTAGTTTTTAATTAAAAACTGATTAACAACTAAGATTCAGTTAGTTAAGTTTTATTTTTAATTTATGGACTAAGGGGGAAGAGAGAGAAATGGAATTGTTAGGGTTGGGGGGCGTCGACGGCAAAAGTGCCTAGAAGCGCCAAGCCTCTAATGCGGCCTTCGTTACACCTTGTATTGAAATACATGCATACGGGCCAAATTATCGAAAACATAAACAAATTTTAAACATTGTCGCAACGACATCAAATACACTTAAAGTTTTGTAGTTCTAACGGCTACATAAATATTGTGGTAAGAAATGCGCTGAAAGAACTAGATTCTAACATTTTTTTTTTAATTTGAATTATTTTGTTTTTTACATTATTTTATGATGGCCTTCAACTATTTTAGAAATAAAGTGAGTATAGAAACACCCAGAAAAATATGTAAGCAAAGCATTTCCTCATTAAAAAATAAACACCGTAAAACTTATAAATGAAATTTCCATTAAATACATAATTACAGCAAGCCTGAGAGTTTATGCATAATTTCCAAAGCGAATTTCTTACAGAAAGATTCCCTTGAAAAAAAAAGAAAATAAAAGTGAACAAAGTGAGAGAAAGGTTTTCCCGCTTTTTTTAAAATTAGACATTTATCTCACAAACTAACTGCGGGAACGACTAAAGATAAAACAAGGTCTCGTCCTTGGTTATATGCTCCTTATCCTTACTGCCCTGTTACTCCAGTGAATTAACATGTCTCTATTCGATCTCAAGATAAAGACGTCTGTTCTTTAAACGCTTACTTAAATACTTACTTAGGAATCACACAGATTGTAAAGATCTGCGCTAAAAAGCACGTGTTTGTTATGTCGGGAAATTTATGAGAGAGTTCTTGCGTTTAAAATAAATATAAATGTACTTTTCGGATTTTTATTTGGATATTTAGGGTATGTGACTACCTTCAAAGCATTTTAATAATAAAATAATAATGTGTTTTCAGTTCAAATGGGGTACAAAGCTACAAAATTCATTAATAATTTTATTCAAATAACCGTTCTCTTTTGAAATGTTTTTAAATGATTATGCTAGATCTCCTAACAGACTACAGCAGGGATGGCATATACGATTTTAAAAAAGTGTAAAATTAAAGTTAAATTGAAATGCAAAATTTTGCGAATGTTTGCGAATTGCGAATGCAAAAGTACTCCCAGAATTTAGTCTCCCGCCTATTTTATTTTATTTTATTATTTATTTTTGCTTTTATTTCAATTTTGTTGGCGTGCTATGAAAATGTTTTGGCATGCCAGAACGCTAGAAACGTGTTAGCACGCGTGCCTCGTAATTGCCGTCCATGGACTCAGGAAGTTTAATCAGTAAAGTTTATCCAATAGGCTATTTAAACACACGTTACGAACGATTTGCAGAATTTCTCAAGGTTCTGGAATAATTTGAAATTTGCATAATTTTTTTTGCGTAGTTTTTTTACATAAATTTAGGAAAATGTTAGGTACAAAAGAAAATAACCAAGCATTAAATTGAAAATAAATGGGCAATTTACTACAAAAGTAGCTGCTAGTAAACTGCATAATTCTTTTCTAGTTTATAGCATAGAAGTAAAAAGTGCAAGATGACACAAATTACATTTCAGTATCTTATTAAAATTATACGATTGAATACTTGCACCTATTTTGGAACCAAAATCTATCGAAAATAAAACTAACTAAAATCTTAATTTTTTGAAAAAAATTTGTTGATACAACGATTAAATTTCGATATTCCATTTTCTTACAATGCCAATAGATAAATCCACAAAGCAGGATTCTGCTTTCATATGTACAGGGTGGCCATAATTAAACTGCAAGTGTTCAAGGGGTGCTGGAGAGAAAACTACCAGGAATATTGCAGTGAAACTTGGTATCTACACGTTTCAGAACATGCGCAAGTCAAATATGCAATTTTAAAAAATGGCTATTTTCACCCAATAGATGGCGCTATATCGTGTTTCAATGCTTATGGACGTCATATATGCAAATTTTAAGCCCATCGAGCAGTGTAAAAACAAGACCACCTTGAGTAATGGTCAATCATGACTCTGAATAAGAAGGAACGTGCATTGTTAGTGAAGATATTCTATCAGGATGGTAGCCATTATTCAGCTACTCTGAAAAAATACCGGCGTATGAAACGATTAAGAAGAGGTCCAATGAGTGTCAATGAGAATAAATAATGGTTTAATTGTTTTCCAAAGCGTCGTTATGAATTGTTTAATTTGTGATTTTAATTTACGTTAATTTTTGATTACACGTTACTGTAAAAATTTAATTACTGAAGCGATTTGTATGGAATTTTGATAAACTGTAAATGATGTTTTATATTGTTTATATGCCTCTTAGAATGTCACTGTGCTCTGCCTATCGGTTTTGGAAGTTGTATATACAACCGGTGAGCTTTGAAATACAGTGGTGACCCGTGGTCAAAACTGTTAGTGCAGCCTGAAGCATATGAGCTCCCCCCCCCCCTCCTCCCCACAGGAATGGAAAATCTTTGTTGCTGAATTCGAAAACTGGCGGATTAAGCCCTCACCGAGGAAAAAGAAATTACATAAACAATGCAAAAGATCCTATTTTACTTCCATAAAATTTACATAAATTTCAACCAGCCGCTCTTATCCTCAAAATTGCATTAATCCGTGTCTGATTCGAAGTTTCCTGAGAATTTTCTTTTGTAACGATAACTTGAGAAGAAAGAGAAAAAAAAAAGAAAACTTACTTATTTTTTATAAGTCAAATCAATCCTCCTTTCTTTTAAGCTTGCGAATCGGTCCGTGATGTCCTCATAGAAAGGCGTTGTTTTAATTCAGATATCCATAATTTTAAAAGCTCGTTAAAATTTCCCATGTTTAAAGAATTTTCTCGCTCGCCATGTCCTCTAAATGCCAGTTCTTGCTTACTTAAAAACAATACTGCTTTGATGGGTAATTGTCCATTCATAAGCGTCTATTCAGGCTTACCTTATTGATAAATTCAGCAATATAAAGTCGAGAGTTTTCCGAACATATATTCTCCGTACCAATCCCACACTTCTCGAGCCAATCAGTCAGTCGAATTCACTGCAGCCGTCGTTTGAAAATCTTTCATCAGCTGTACTTAGCTACTAACTCCCTATGCCGGAGAGACTGCTTACAAACTCGTTGCCATGGCAACGGTGCTGCCAATTTCTTGATCGGCTGTGAGGGCTGTACCGAGGCCTCCGAGAGAGGAGAACGATTCTTCCTCCTCTCTGGGAGGCCTCGGCTGTACCAAGACTCACATTTGAATTGCGGGAAGAATAGAGGGCTTTTTTCTGAATGAGCGATCCGGCAGTTACTACTTACTACAACACGGTGTTTTTTGTTTTAGATTTTTTTTTAATTTATCATAGAAATTCCATAATTCTAATTTGAATTTAAGAAAATTAGTAGAATAAATTATTTTAAAGTATGTGTTGATACTTTCAAGTGCAGCCCGGCTGTACTTGCTGCATCCCACGAGCCGCCACTGTTGAAATACGGTACAGCGCCATCTATTGGGTGAAAATGACGATTTTTTATTTTTGCATATTTGACTTGTGCATGTTCTGAAACGTGTAGATACCAAATTTCACTGAAATATTCTTGGTAGTTTTCTCTCCAGCGCCCCTTGAACACTTGCAGTTTAATTATGGCCACCCTGTATATATATATATATATATATATATATTTGTAATGGTAGACGAACGTCGTAATGCTTTTTCATAGTCGGGCCGGCGATGTTCGGCAGAGAGACGGCATAGTTTGATTTCATCTTCGTGTTTAGCTCAGCACCGGGGTCTCGCGGTCGGAGGACCGCCAGGCGCAGATGTAGGACGGTTTACTCGGGCTGGGGCTGTGTTGTACGGAAAAACACTCCGGGATTAAGATGACATACTTTGATTTGGTTTCACATAGTTTTACATGGCAAGTGAAGTCACGAAGAATCTATGATCTGAGCTGCGTTTCAACTTATATAACCTCGGATCACGTGTTCTATACAGTACATATCACATGTGCTAAAAGAGATGCATTTATTGGTTGTTAAACTGCCCAGGTCTGCTAGCCTAAGGAAATTTTTGCGAGGTGTGGTGCCAGAAGACCGTGAGAAGAGGGGAGATATATTACTTGCGTTTGAATTAAATTTAGATCCTGATACAAATCCTTTTTTGAAAACGAAAGTCACTACGCCCTGAAGAATTTTGATGCAAGCAAATAGAAATTTTGAATTTTGAGAGGATGTTTAACTTTACATGTTATATATATATATATATATATATATATATATATATATAAATAAAACAGAGTGTAAACTGTCCGTTTGTCTGTCTGTCTGTCTGTGTCTCGCGTAGCTCCGAAACGGGTGATCGTAGACCTACCAAATTTTGTACGGAAATTCTCCAAGACGGGTCTCGACACACCTCGAAGCGATTTTTTCGAAATTCGAATTAGAAAATGTTTTATTTTATGTTTTGTCCGATTTTTAGCGATTTTTCTTGCGTAATACATAATAACGCCAGTAATTGCACTCGCAAGAAAACGATATTTACATCATCGTATACAGGAGAAAATTTTCTTTTAAAAACTGTTCGTTCGGACTGTGTAACATAATTTGCAGATTTTTGGGAATTTTTCGAATCAAATTAAATTTGACGCTGACTTTCGTAAAATATTTTTAAAACTGCTGCATCTTGAATTCTATCTGTCATAACTTTTTTATATTTAGGCAAAAGACGGAGCACACAATTCGCCCACTTTTAAAAGAAGAACGGAGGGAAAATATAAAGTAGGAGAATTTTTACGAATTTTTAAGTGAAGAAGGATTTTTATTTCAATCGCAGCTGCTTAAATGCTTAAAAATTTCGGCATATCTTGCGGTTTGGTTGTCTTGGAAACAGTAACAATGATTAAAATTGCCAGCTGAAAAAAAAAAAAATTACTTTAAAATAACAGAGTTTTCACACGTGAAATGACGTCACGAGTTTAAAACCCCTTTCGAAACTCAATCAGAATAACGAACCCACAAGCAAAACATACACCACGCATGAAATAATTCCATATTTTATTTTACGTTGCTAGAAAAAGAATTGAATGCTGTTTTTTCACCAGTGAATTATCCAGCATTATTTTCAATTGAGATTTTAAACGGGACACGTTTTCGAATCGCAAGAAATATTTTGCGGTGCTAAACAGGGCCTGATTATACCAAACAGGGACCCCGGCATTGATGAATTTTGGGGCCTCCATCTATGAAATTTGTTTTATTTTTCATAAAATATGTTTATAAAAAAGAATATTTCAGAACAACATTTGAAATTGGGGACCATTTCGAACCGGAGGCACTGGGCAAAGTCCCGATTTGCCAGTGAGATAATAGGGTCCTGGTGCTAAATAGGCCAATCTGACAATAATTAAGCATACAAATGTATGGAGAGCTGTTTTAGTGGCAATCATAAAGTGAAATGATTATCGTTTATACTAATGCGTAAATTGCAAAAGTCACCAAAGAATAAAAGACTACATTCGTGGCAAATATCTAAGCCGTTTCTTTAAATTAAGTATTAACGACTGGAAAACGAAAATATATTGTATTGGTATCAATAAAAGATAGTATAAGTAATAGTTAGTAGATATCTAGGGCAATAATTATCAAAGCACAATATAACGCATTAATAAATATTTCGTGAAACTAAGTGTTCTATTCCTCTTACAACAACCATCTTACTTCACAGCTAACTAAACATTAAGTAATTCTACGTCACGTTAATATATTCCGCGGTAGTTCCAACAGAAAAGACTGTAACTGAACTTTTTTTTCTTGGAGATTCTATTTTGTCACAAGTAGTCATGATCACATTTTGGGAAAATGTTCTTTTCTTGCCTTGCGAAGAGCGGGTACACAACTATTTAACTATAAAATAAAACGGTTCGCCACATCATGTAGTATCTAAGGTGGTATAACTTAAATCTAAAAACGAGTATGATGTAGAAATGAGACATTTTGAAAGTTAGTAATTTTCGCTGCAAACCGTCACGCTTTTCTTTTTCTGATCGGGAATGACACCGACATAGTTTTTGTCATAATATTAACAATGGTCTCAGGTCAGTACTTATACTAACTTTACGAATAACGAATGAGAAACTTTACGCCAAGTGTCAAATCATTTTGCTTATTTTGAGATTCCAAATCACTGGAATCAATTCAAATTATATATGTAAGAAAAAGTTTCGTTCCCTACCGGGCGGAGAACGGGTACGCAGCTAGTATATATATATATATATATATATATATATTATTTTATTTTATTTTATTTTAAAAAAGAACAAAATAACTGCCCACTTATAATTTACGAGATTTCTCTATCGTTTTATTATTTAATTTTGAATGCATTTTATGTTTACTTCCAGTATACGAAATTTTACTATTTAAGTACTTGATATGACAATATTTTTATCCATGAGTCTAGCACGACCGATTCCACCCCCTCCCCTCTCTTTTTTTTTTTCAGGAGGAGGAGGGAGAGCACATAACACATTCGAGAGTAAGAATAGCGAAGAATGTTTAAAATTAATGAATTTCTAAACAAAGGGAGCACTTCTCCTCCTCCCCCTCTAGATATCACACCCATGCTTTTATCGATTGTAGAACCAAAAAAGTTTTTTTTTTCAAATAATATTAAGTAACTAGGTTTTAAAAATTAACTTTACAAAGGTAGAAAAAAAATCGGAGTTATAAGTGAGGCCCGCATTTTATAAAAACATTTTCAGAAGTGATTCAATAATGTTCAATTACAAGAAATTATAAATTACTGTCATAATATTTTAATGCAGGATGGTCAGCCATTAAATAAAATTCACATAAAAAAGCGAAATAATGCCGTTTAATTTATATTAGATTAATAGCTGTTTATACGCCCATTTCAGCCAATCAACATCACTCGTTCTACGCTTTTTCATCTTACTTTCGTCTTCCTCTTTTCCGAGTACACGAAATATCAACGCTGCCTTGCCAATGATGGAAGCTATGCGTTAACAACAATATCATTTACTTTTCAATACAGTTTAGAATCGAGAAATATGTTTGGCATAAACTGAGCTTGAAAATCACTCAGCCACTAGTGGGACTCAAACATGATATTGGATTATGATACATACATTACACAGTTGTAAATAAAAACTCATAAAACACAAAATGAGTGGCAATTTAACGATTTGACACAATTGTAGCAAACCTAGCATTACACATGAGCAGGCAGATTTAAAGATGTCCCCATTTAAAAACATTTATCCAATATTGGAGATGTACACTGGAAACATTCAACATAATGCCAATACTTACCAAATATTGAAGATAATTTTTGATTTTTTGAAAAACTTACTTACTCAGTACTATGAACCAATGTATTCTCCTACTTATCAAAAGAGCATACAATGTTACGAGATATTTCTTTCAATTTGACATTGGGAGCATTTAAATAATGTGTTATTACAGTGCTATATTACTGGCAAGGCAAACGGGGCTATTGACCAGGGCCTCAAAGATTTTAGGGGCCCAAAAATCTTGAATTTTACACTTTTATAATTTTACAATGAAATAACAAAGGAGATAAAAAATCTCAAAAGTGATGTTATCTTTTAATTATAAAGTATCGAATGATGAAAATAATGTAAATTTACATTTGTATAAATTAATTTAAGCTTCTTTCCAGTTCGTCAAAATGTTCTACAGTCGAATAGCATAGCTGTCAACGTGTACGGAATAATCAACCACTTTATGTAAACAGTATTTTTAAGGTTAGAAAATAGCAAAATTTTTAAATTAAATATATAAATTAGTTGTTCTTTCATAAAAATATTGAAAAAAATTACTGTTTACAGATAATTTTTAATAATTTTTAATTATATTTCGTATATATTGGCAACTATGACATAGCAATTCGACGTAACATTTGACTGGTGTTATCTATTTCATTGACATCATATATATTCCTTTATTTCACATTACTTAAAATAAAATCTCGCGTTTGTAGAGAGGGGGTGGTGGTGGAAAGATATTTAAAACTTTTCAGAATGAACTAATTATAATTGTTTTTTAAAAGGGGAGAGGGGGGTGTTTCACATGTGTCCAACTTTTTATTTTTCTTTTGCTCAGGACCCACAGTTGCCTTAGATCTGGCTCTGTGTTTGTATATGATAGCATTATTTTAAAATGTATCAGATAATAATTCTAAAACGTCTATACCAACATACTAAAATTGAAGGATTTTGCAAGCCAGTGTTTGTTCGCTACTTTGGCTACATAGAGGCCAATAGTGCTAAATGTAGCACTGAAAATAAATATATCAGGAGTATTTGATAATGATCTTAAGTGAAAATAAGCGAATGCGGAAATAACATGCTATGTCCTCTCAAGGTGACAATGAAATCAGCTATGAATTAATATGCGTCAGGGTTCGAGAGGCTTCCATGCGATATGTGGTGTTTCAGCCTTCAAAAATGACATGCTCCGGAGAATCGCAAATCAGAGGCAACATTGTTTCAGCTTTGCCTGATTACTTCTGTTTATCTTTTTAAATAGACCTTCACAAAATGTTGTTATATGTTCATTCATTGAGAAAGAGTGTTTGCTTCGAGTATGTGTCTATTTTATGTAAGTCATTTAAGGAATGTAATGTAACTAGAAGTAACAAAGCCCGATGTGGAGGCAATTACAACGGGCGCTAGGAAAAACATTTGACAATAGCATGTGTACACGCAATATATATGATATTTTTCCTATATATAATATAAAATAATTTCGTATTTAATTTTTATTATAGAACCAAATCGAACTTCATGCTTTTCCGGAAACGCACGGAAACTTTTCGCATTCGAACGATTTCGTTCTGTGTAGCCCCTCTTATAACAATGCTCCAAGCAGACGATTATTTTGATGAAAAAAAATGAAACTATGTTATCTGAAAAAACTTTTAAACGAACTGAGTTTCCTTCAAAGCTTCATGACCGTGACTTAAAATATTCTCACTCGAAATAGCTAATTTTGTCAAGCAAATGATTAACGTTTTTTGACTCTCGTCAATAAAATTGAGCTGAATAGCAAAAAATCTCTTAAAATGGCAAAAAATCTCTTAAAATGGGCAGATTATTTTCTATATTTTTACACATATTTATGAAAAAATTCAAGCGGATCGTACAAACAGTGTAGATGTTATTGCTTTTTTCGTACTTACTTTTTAACCTTTATGGAGTAATGGAGGCAAAAGTTTTATATCTTGGATGAGTTGCCCTGAATGGTTGCAGAGCGAGTTAGGAATCAACGTAACTGTGTAGTAGGATTTTTAAAATATTGATATCTGGTTTAGAGGATCATAAACGATTCTAAGCGCGTAAGCCAGGAAATCTTTTCGGAGAGGGTTATGAAATGTAGTTGCATATAAATAAACGGAATTTCGCCACGACATAAAAGTTCCTAAGTCTGTGCTAACTAATAAAAAAATTTTGGTGGAGGGTACATCTTTATATCATCTCCTCTGGATATGCCACTGGATGATTCAAATATTAATAACTTATGAGAAATACAACTGTTACAAAAACAATATAGACTATTACAACTTCGAAAGTTTTTCTTGTGTATTACAACATTGTTATAGTAAAAATTTCATTTTATCATTAAAATAAAAATTTTAGTATAACAAAAAGAAAAAAAAAGAAAGAAATTTGGATCAAGAGCTGGAACTTTTAAAATTAATTAACTTATTTTATAATTAATTCATTTTTTTTAGGGTGAGAGATTTTTTAACAACGATACTAAATATTTACATACACATACTTAGAGGGTACTACATACTTTAATTTTTATAATTTTTCCTTTTTTTACATCATTTTGGGTGGGGATGTGTGATCTTGTTTTCTAGACTACCGAGGCTTATTCTTTAGTAGATCATGACTGTATAAACATTTATTTCTCAGTATAATAAACATTATATTCGCATTAACTTGTTTATATATTAAACAAATGAGATTTAGTACTGAGTCCGAATCCTAAAATCAGTGTGAAACACAGTGACCAATCCAGTGTCGAGTCCAACATGGGACTTTGCCTGAACACTTCTAATATTTACCACAAAGTAGTGAAACTAGATTGAACAGATAGAACAAACACAAACAATATTATTTGAAGAGAGGATACGGGAAAAAAGCTAAAGGCCCAACAAGGCAAGAGAGGCAGAATGTTTATAAAAGAGGTTTGGTTTTGATGAAACGAAAATTTCGCTACGCCCTTAGCTCAATCTATATATATATATATATATATATATATATATATATTTTAACAGAACGAGTCAGTAGTTAAAATCTATCTCTCTTTCAGAGAGATCTATTTTTCGGTAGACTTTACAAGTCACAAAAATAAGTTTCAATCTCATTTCTAAAATTTTTTTGAGAATTTGAGATCATTTTCGACGTCCTGACGAATAAAAAAAAAAAAATAAAAAAAAAAAAACGCTATTCCGATGGTTTTGTGGTTAAGGCAATGCTACATAAGGGCTATCTGCATAAAGGGGAGGGGGCTGCCTTGAGCTAATAACTTTGCCCCCTATTCCTAAGCTTATGTGTGCTCATGCACCACAAAAATAAGAAAAAAAGGTTGAATTTGATATTCGATTAACATTTTTAGAAATTTTTAGGTTTTGTCCATTTTTAATGTATACTTTTAAATACTGACCTTTAAAGCCTTTGGTCGTTCTAAAGTAATTAACAAGCGCGCTAGTAAAGAAAAAGCATTTTTCCAACACAGAAATTTTCTTTACTGACGCGCATGGGGATAACTAAGGCCAACGAAAAGTATTTTTACTTGCATATGCTTTATTTAAAATTTATTACCCTGATATTGACCTCGGAGGGAAAAATATCTGTAAAAATTTTAAATTAAGGACTATATTTCGAGTATTGCAGCAACTATGTACCCTATCACAAAAATTTCATTTTATTTTGGTGAAGCAGTACAGTATTGAACAAACAAACAAAAAGAAATTAATGGAAAATTTAAATATCACAACCATTATTCATATGCTGACAGGAAATTCAAACATTTCTAAATTGTAGAAATATTTCTAATTGTAGGAAATATTTAACTCAAATTAAATTTATGTAAAATCGGGGACAGTTTGGGCCTTTAAAAGACCATAGCATTTTTTCAAATAATGAATTTACAAGTAAACGAATAACAGAAATGCTTTAAAATATAGGGAAAGCACATATCTAAAACACAAAGATAAAGTATGCATTTCGAATCTAAATCACTGGGCGGAAGCTGCCCTCTTTTTTTTTTTTTTTTTTTTTTTAAGAAACGCTTTCTGTATAAATACATCCTTAAAATGTGCTTAATAATAGCGTTTAAAGCAAGGATATTTACATAGTAATTAATAGAAATCAATTTTCTTTGCTTTATTCACTTAGATGTTATTCCCATGGCAAGCTATCATTAATCAAACTTAAGAGAATAAATCTTGATTGTTTTTAAACTAGTGATTGATTTATAAGCTTTTTAAGCGCTAATAATGCCCTTCGTCTAATAAATGTCTGTTTATTTGCTGTTAGTGATTGTGGTTTTTCTTACTTCTTCAGAAAGGTTTGACGGTTAATTTTATGCATTTATTTACACTCTCAACAGAATGCGTTTTGAAAGTGCCGATATGCCTAGCCTTGAAGACAAAACTTTTCTGTAAGTTTTCTTTCGTAATTAATGTATGTTGTTAAGATGAGAATAAAATCTTTTAAAAACATTTCCAGATTAAAAAACGGTTCTATAAATACTTTCATCCTACCGTGATTGCATAATAGTGGTTATTTCTTTGAAGGTAAGTACATAGGCGCAGAGAGGTTATTTCAAATTGTTACATCCGGGGGGTAATTTTCAATTTATTGAGTTTAGAACAATGGCACGCTACTTTACTAAGGACTTTTTCTAATAACATGCAGTTACATTTAATGCCGTTTACTTTATAAAAGTTTTTTCCCTTTTAAAGTTAAGGGTATTCTGCTTATTAAAATTCCACTTAGAAAAATGTAGTCCAACCTTCAAAAAGTCACCTCACAAAAAGCTGCTCATGTGTAAATGAAATATTCACTGAGTTATTCGATTTCTAAAGTTTTTAACTGTTACGATTAATGACTACGGAGCTATTCTTGCTGAAATAGAAATTAAATACAAAGTGCACAAAATAAGTGGAAGATTCAGAACTGCGATGAAAAATAAGTGAGACCAAATGTGCTACAGGTAAGAGATATCTGATAGTCCAGGAGAAACACACAAACGTACATACAGAAATATAGACACTCAAAATCATGTAAAACCGTTTACAAATATCATGAAAAGTGTTGATAAGATATATCACCTTTTTTGTTTTAAATATAACAACGCTATTAAACGCACTTCAATTATTTATTGTTTGCAAACATAAAAGTATGAGAAGTCAGTCGTAAAAGAGCTATCTATCATTGTTTTCAACAACGATTATGCTATCCTGAAAACCGATATTTCAATTTTGAGACAATTCATGCATTTTTACAAGAAACTTTGATGCATAGAGACACCTTTGTCTACTACTGTAAAGGAGCTACATATACAGTTTTTGAAAGGAAGCACATCAATGACAAATTGTAAATTCTGAGAAAACACACGCGTATCCTCGAAAACTAGAAAATTGGGAGATAGACAGGCAAAGTGAAATCTTGAATGGTTTTAAATTATTTTGAACAGCTTTAATATAAAAGTTTTATGCAATACTATTCTTTTATTATGTAGTTTTAGTTTGTGTGTGTATAAATATCTATGAATGTTATGTCGTCTGTCTTAATGCACGCATCACTTGATTTATACACATTATGTTTACTTCAAGAACCAAACGTAAATTTAATTTTACAGTGTACATTTTTGGAATTTTGGAAGTGCATATTTTAAGAGTCTGAATTCATCTGAGTTATATATACTTTATTTCAAAACTTCTACATTATTTGCTGAACGTAAACAAATATTCCTGTGACTTACATTAAGACTAATTGAATGTCCTTTAGATTTACAGAAAATAGCATTTTTTTCAAATAGTTTACAATTACAAAACCTCAAGCATGGCTTTAATGGCTAATCTCTTTCGTAATTACTCCTAAAAGCTCAAGCGGTTGAACATTTGCTGTTTCTACAACCATCTACATGTGGTTTAGCTTATGTTTATGTAACGCAACATTAACTAACGCCAAAGAAAACTGACAATTCGTCACAATGTTCTTTAGGTGCATTTCAGAATATAATTATCAAAATCGGTGTCTTTTACAAGCACTGAATTGTAAGCTTTTTAGCAATGCTTACAATTTTAAAACACTTTAAACAACCGTTACGTAATAAGGGTAACATTTGACATTATGCCATCAGTAAGGGATTTAGAGGATTACTTTGTGCGTGAATTGTATTATATTCAGCTTCGAAAATTGAAACTTGATGCACAGATCTTAGGAATATAACATAAATTAAAAAATAAAAATATGTGGCAGTTTGTATTTTTAAATTTAACACTGAAATTACGATCTAAATTAAGTTGAAACAACCTAACAAGTAAAAAGGTATGAATGAAAAGAAAGTTATAAATTAGAAATCAACTGTTTAAAAGTAATCAGAATTGCCGACAGAAATAATAAAATTTTAATTGCCATTTACTATGCGGGTTTCAAGAAATCTGATAATCTCTAAAAGATTAAATTTTGGCCATAATCGTTTAAAACGTATATAAAGCGATACTACTATCAGTTATCACGCTGAGTGATTCAAAATAATAGAGATCAAAGCTCTGTAATGATACCTAATCAAGTTATTATTTTTTGAACTATAGATAGCTCTTTCCCAGCAAACATACCACTGCCCGCAAAATGACGGCAGGGTATCCGTCGTGCTGGCAAAATGCCGTATACCGGGAACAAGGTAGATTGCCATCGTCTGGAAATCACTGGAGTACCAGTGTCTGAAAAATGCATATGCGCCAGTAAATAACTAGTAATGGCGAAGTGCTATGTGTCTATAACATACACAGAAAAGTTAACGGCGTGGTAGTGTTTAAAATGTACCGGAACAGCACTATTTGGCGGTAATGGGCCTGTATATATTTCGTAGTGTTAGCATAAAATTTCGTTATTTTAATTAAATAATATTATTTTACTTTCATACTGTGTAGACGTGTTTTCCGTACATCCAAAGGCAGGGTCACTGCTAATATTTTTTTGGAGGGAGTGTAAGGGGAAGAGTTCATACTGTGCTTTCAAATATTTTAGTACTAAAAACTAAAATAAAACAAACGAGTTCAGTATGCTATAAAAATGTTCGGTACATCCACAGTGAAACCCCCATCCTGTATATGAGTGCCTATGTACAGAATATGAATTTTATATTCTTAAAATTTTTATAATTTATATTAATTTTTCACAACTTTGCTAAAATTTTCCTGAAAACATATTTGAAGACTTTTTTCTACGTTAAGCCCCTTTTAAAGTCTACCGTCATGTAATAGTCAAAAATAGAAAGTACGCAATGGGTTCAGTTAGAAATTTGATTTTCTGTACGCTGTTTCGTTGCTCTTGAATTAAATGCTGGATTTACCGCGGGGCCTCACATGTAAAACTATATATCCAACAGACCAGATGACTAGCCAAAAAAATTCTACTGTCGTCAGCTATATTCTCACGAGTCAAGGTAAAAAGCTTCGAACTGTTATCGCAGATTTGGCTATATTAATTCAGATTATTTATACGTAGTACAGATTTTTTTTATGCGTTTGAAGACAGAAAATAAAAAATTGCTTGTCTATTTTAATAAGAGGTGTGCAAGAACGCCTTTTTCCTGTATTCATGGAAACTGGAGTGAAATAAATCGGTGTCGGTATGAGCGAGAAAAAAGTTATACGTGTCATTATATCTGTTTCGTTTCAAAGGACATTTTAATAGTTTATTGGGAATTTTAGGGGCGGACCGACACGGTAAAGGAAGCATCGCATCAGGGTGCTGACTTCGAAGGGGCGCAATATGGAGCTCAAAACGTGGAAAATGGTTAAAAGGGGAGCCTTTTTTACGTTTCCAGGGGGGCGCCACGTACCTTAGGGTCGCTCCTGGGAAATTTTACAAAATTGCGGCTACCTCGTACTCCAAAGGACATAAAATAGATCTAATAAACTTTTAAGTTGTGAGTTGCCCTCTTTTCAGTGGAAAAATAGATAATATGGTATAGCATAATAATACACAGAAAGGAGCAGAGAAAAAATTCGAAATACTTAAAAATTCCAAACAATATATATTCTCTCAGAAAAAGTGATAAATAAAAAAATTCTAGGAATTGACAAAAAATTATCTAAGTTTCACGGAAGAATATAGTACGATCGCTTCAGGTGGTACAAAGGGTCCACCCTTCTTTTCAGGAGCGTGGTGTCGGCCTTTTGTACCACCCGAAACGTGCATACTGTTTATATGATTTTTGTTTAAGTGAGTTTATAATAATACTCTATATGGATATAAGCATTTAACGGCGTTTCCATGCTTAACCTTTTCGCTCTCATTATTGAAAAGATGCAGCGGAAAATACTATCCTGGGACCTTAGCCGGAGGACTTTTTAAGGGGTTCTAATGGGTATTCACGTTACATCTGGAGAAAGCCGACCAAAAATCTAGACAATTAGATCTACAGCTTCGCGAATTGACCCGAAACCGGGACCTTCACACTTCAGTATTCATTATCCAATATTCAGACTCTTTTGTTTACATATATTTGATAAATTTTCAGACCCTTATTATCGCATGGGCAGATCAGAACTTTACCCAGGGCCCCCAGTTTCAAATGTTGTTCTGAAATATTCTTTTATATGTCAAAATTTTATGAAAAGGAAAACAAATTTTATAGATGGGGACCCCCCAAATTCATCAATGCCCGGGGCCCCTGTTGATCATAATCGGGCCCTGTAAATTTTTATAAGCAACGTTCGGGCTAAATGAACAGTGTGTAATTATATTCAAATTCCTTACAAACATAAAATAAGAAGCACTTCACTTTCCAGAGCAATTGAGAAAAACAAAAATCGCAGCTTCACAGAAAGGGAAAACTATTTTAATATAATAAAATTTAATATAACAGCTATTACGGCAAATTTTAAGCTGAATAATTATATATGTATAGCTATGTATATATATATATATTCAGATATATATATATATATATATATATATATTATATATATATATATATATATATATATATATATATATATATATATATATATATATATATATATATATATATAATAGCAACCACTCTTTTTTTTTGTCTTTAATTTCGGTCGCATACATTGCATACGTTGAGGAAAGAGAGAGTTATAATTGATGAATTACGAATCAAGTACATTTTTTTGGATACACATTTTTTCCGGTCCGGTCCATTGTTGTATAACTTTCGAAAAGTTTAATTGCTTTGGTTAACGCTAAGCTGTTCAAGACAACTAATTTGGCTTCGTCGTTGGGAGCAATAGAAGAATAGCATTGCTTAAACGTTGAGACCCTGTTGGTGTATGATACAACATTAATAGATTCTACAAATTACTTGGATAATACTATTACAGGTAAATTTTTATTTTCACTGTTTTTAATATACATAATCTCATAGCTTATTTTAGTGTATAAAAGTATTTTCCTCCGTAAAATTTGAGTTATGTAGTTATACAACAGGTATAGATGTAGAAATTTCTATTTAGAATAGCTAACATAAGAAAAATCTTTGATCTAAACAACATGTACAATACATAGCAAAATGTTACCGTAAAGTTATATGTGTGTGTGTGTGTAACCAACTTTTTTTATTATTACTTCCTGTAAGAATTTGATTAATATCTATGCATGTATGTGTATTGTAAGAAAGTATATTGTAAATATTTGTAAGAAAATTGCAGTTTATGAAAACTGACAGAATTCACAAATGGTGAGTGAGCATAATTTGCAAACGATGGACTAACGGATTTTGCTGCTGATTTTTGTTTTATTTATTGTGTAGTTTTAATCGCTCTCATCCAGAGTTATTCCCATGTGCGCCATATAAGTACAGTAGACTCTCGATTAACCGAGATCGGATTATCTGGGGTGCGGCTTAACCGGGACTATCTTAATTTATTATGTTAATGACGCACGGAAATTTGTGTAGAGCACCGCGGTTGAAAAATCATAGCGGTTGATTTTATCAAATGAAAAAATGAAATTCTTACAGATCACGACGATAATACTGAACTGTGAAGAAAAATCTTCTACGATTTGAGAAAGTGGGACTGTTTTGAAAGCTGAAGTGCAACAATGGATTAATGTAACAATTTTTTTTTCAAGAGATGGGAGCTGATTAAAAAAAATGGCTTGAATATAAATTGATTGGATAGAAACTAATAAAAGCTTATTTTACCTAAACGAAACGTACAGTAAATCCAAATGCTACCCTTAAGCAATGTCTTTTTTTTTTTTGGGGGGGGGGGTTGATGAATAAGCCCCCTAACCCCCCGGGCTTCTGGCAAGGTGCTTCTCGGGCGACCACTTTTGGTACGATTCAGTTCAGTTACAGTTTTGCAGTGCCGTGCCGGTGCTGGACGTAAAGACAGAAAGGCACTGCCAAGGTACTCCGCCAGCAGGTGTGTGTTTGCTGGGTTAGTCGTTAAATGTGTGGTGTAGTATTTCAGATGATGACTAAGCATTTGGAAGGAATTCAAGGAAGCACATGATTTGATTCTCGAATTTCTGCTTGAGAAAATTCTTATTGAATTTTTTAAATATTTTATTTGGATATTTTTTGTTTGAAATTTTTTTCTTTAGTATAATATTTTTTACAAAAATAAAACTTAAAAAATTATCGTCATAATTCTTAACACTTTTTTTTCATCGTACTATTGCAACGATTTAAAACTACTTTTGTCAAAAAGAACGAACTTAACTGTTTATACGTTTACAGCGTCTATATGAATTTGAATGCTGTACACTGAGTTTTTCAAGTTTTTGAGGTGAGATTTTCATTTCAAAAGTGTTCCGAGCCTTTAGAAGTATAAGAATTCCTTTGTTGTACCATTATTAAAGCATATACTAGAAGAAAAAAAAAAACCAATATTGACTATATCTGGGATAAGGATTTTCTCAGTATTAAGATGTTGACATTTTCGAACCATTTCCCTCTAATGTAAGGCTAATATTTACTCAATATTGTTAATATACATTGAATATATTTCGAATGAATCACTCACATTGTACAAGTTACTTTTGATCATAAAGATTTCCAATATAGTTAGTTCTCAAGACTCATATTATGTTGATGTAACATTGGAAATACTTACACTGAAAGCAATACCACACCAATATTAGTTTTTATATAATACAAATAATCAAGAAAATTTAGGAGACTAGACATAGCAGAACATTTTCCTATCGTAATTTCGTGTTTTTCTTGCTACAAATGTAGAAAAAGAGGTAAGGCAGTTGCTTAGGCGGAGCAAATAATGCATTAAATCTGTAGTAGCGTAAGAACGGTGTGAATTTCCATGTTTTAAAGAACTTAATCTTGCAAAAGGCCATTTAAGAATTTTCTGGGAGTTCCTTGAATTTTCGTACATCACTGAATACATTTGTTTATGCAAAGGAAAGTGAGTTACAAGGTTGAAATAGATTAGGCTTTATCACGATTTTAGTGAGCATTTTATCTAAGATTTTTTATGGCGAATAAATGAAACTGAGCCTGTGACAATAATAAGCACTAATAACAATGATATTGAAAAAGAATATTCTGTCTTCTATACCTTAAGACACCACAAAATACTTTATTTCATGATTTTAAGGTATACTTTGAATAAGCAAAAGCGTTTGGGGAACTCAACTTTTATTTGTTAATTTGTTTATTTATTTGTCCGTCTCAGCTTTTGATCACTTTAAATGGGACACGATCCTCACAGATGCAATAAATGTTGGCATAATATGTTCTTGTTAAGCCCAAGCTACACAAAAGCTATTTGCCTAGAAGTAATGTGTTGAGCGAGAGACTTTTTAAGACGTTCTAACGCGTATTCACACGTGTATTACATACGGAGAACTGTTGACTGTTGCTGCTAAGATAAAGCTACAGGAGGGGTATCTGCCAAAGGGGGAATGCCTTAGACGTGGACTTTTAAATGTGTTCAAACGGTATACCCGTTACAACTGGAGAAAGCTGTCCTAAATTCCAGACGGTTAGCTCGACAGCCGTACGGTATGCCAGAAGACTGGATCTTCTCACTTCAGCCATCTACAAATGTTCAGTGTCTTATCCACTCGACCATTAGTGGGCTGTTGACACAATAATTTCTAATCTGAAGAACACTAGAGATACATATAAAGCTGAACAAAAGCTCAAACAAGTTACTCGTACTTCACCTGCTTTTTTTATTTAACTTTCAAATAAATAACTTTTATTTGAATCTGTAAACGTTTTTATTTTCCTTTTCCAACACCATTAAAACCCAGACTTCATTTAAACCGGCATCTGCTGTATTTATTGTTCGAATTTTCAATAAATTCAGTCCGGTGAATTTTATGAAATATTTCAAAATCATTTCCTTATAGGTCGAAAATTAGGAATGTGTAATTTGGTTCAGAAAAGTCTTCTTTAATTGCCTAAATTATTGGTATTCTTAGGATAATTAATAACAAAAAAGGACTTTTTATTTTATTTTTAGAAGCTTTAGTTAAACTTGTTTAAATGCTGCTTATCGAATTACTTTTAATTTTAGCCTTTTCTTATAATATTTACGTATTTCCTCTTAATATCGCCAATTTATTTAATATTAAATTTGGCGTACGTTTTGGCTATTTAAGTCTAAAAAGGAAATTTCATTTTTATAGTGAAAGTTTCTTTCAAGACTGTTCTTTAAAATACAATAAAAATACGAGTATAGAATATGTAGTTCGTATATTGCGAAATATTTAAAATTTTGAAGCTTAGGTTCGTTAATATACTATACAAGGGATATAAGCCAAGGGCGGATTAAAGGGGGGGGGGCGGAGGGCGCCCCCCGAGACAAAAGAAATTAATGTAAAAGATCCTATTTTACTTTCATAAAATGGATGTATAGGTCAATCTTCTAACTAACCGCCCCCCCCCCTCCGAGAAACTTGCAGATATAAGCTACCCAGACAATATAAAAATATCAGTCGTTCGCAATATTCTAAGATGCTGCATGTTATGATACTTCCAATTTCTCAATATGTAACGATGCAGTTATATTTTTATTTTTATTTATTTAATTATTTTTGAGGGGAAGAGGCAAAATATTCGTATAGTTCCATTGAGTTCTGTTAGAATTTTTTTGAGGCTCTCTTCCATTCGTACTACTTTGAAATTGGATGGAATAAGTAATTGTTGTTTTATAAATGTCTGTAATTAAAAAAAAAGAGGGAAATACTTTGTTCATTTATTGTGTTTTAGTGTTGTCTCAAATTTTTGTTTCTTTTCATTATCTGTTTACCTTCAGAAAATGTGTAACAGATGGCAGCACCAGAGATCGTTTGTTAAATGAAATGAAAAATATCTGATCGACAAGAAGTCAAGAAGCTGTATGCAGGCCCGGACTGGGAGGGTAGAGGCCCGCCCGTCACAAGAGAAGGGGGGGCGCGTTATTGTGTAACCGATAAATATTAGGACGTGTTAACTTTCGGGGTATGGGGGGGGTAGGAATGGTGTTATTATTAATTAATTTGATAATTAATGCATTAATAAAATATTGATCTATTAATTATTATGCGTCATTCATATTAATTAATGCCTTGTCCATTCGGGAACCCTCTCTCAAAAAAAAAAAAAAAAAATATTAGCCTCACCATGGCACAGTGGTTATGCCACTGAAAATGGTAGATGGCTGAAGTGTGAACGTTCCGGGTTCGGGCAAGGTTCGAGCCCCATCGCGCGGCTGTCGATCTAACGGTCTGGAGTTTTGGTAAGTTTTCTCCAGATGTAACGTGAATACGCGTTAGAACCCCTTAGAAAGTCCTCCTACCAAGGCACACCCCCTTGGCAGATCGCCCTAGTGTAGCGTTACTATAATCACACACAACAACAACTATCAAAAATTTTGAGAACTACATTTAAAATTTAGTGTTTTGAAGCCTTCTGGGGCGCAATTGCAACTGCAAAAAAATTTGCAAGTGTCAAACTTCATTTAAGTTCTATCAGTATAGCACTTTTTTTATTTTTTATTTTTTTTCTGTTTGGGGCCCCGCCCTCAGCAGGGAGGGCCCGCCGTGGGTGAGGGCCCACCCGTCTGCAGACAGTCGGACACCCTGGCCAGCCGGGCCTGGCTGTCTGAAATCCATCGTTATTGTAATCGCAAGTTGCGTGGGGAGACAGAAAGAAAATAACTATTTACTGACAATAACAAAATTATCTTTTTTTTTATATATGGCTTTGTTCTATTCTTAAAGATCAACGATTATTGAATGAATGGTGCTGACTAAATAAAGTTTAGACTAGTTGTTCGCAAGTTCATTTCATCTGGGACACTTTTCAGATTTCTAAACGATTTTCGCAAACCACCTTTCCAATCCCCCATATTTGATTAATAAATCATAAATAAATAAACTGAGAAATATTTTTTACTGTGATATATTTACATGAATGATCCTTGCGATTGCATCTGGCTAAAGATGTTTCTAATACTTGGTTTAATTTTTGTCAAACCCAATCTCATGTTCCCTTGGACAACTAGCTTATCCCTGTCTTTGTTATAGTGACATTTGTACGTTTAGTACGTTTGTACGACATAATACGTTTATAGGGACGACTTTGCTATAACGTGAAACTATTTTTTATCGTTGAGACGTCCAGACTTCAGTGCTGTTGCAACTTGCTTTATGGTGATACCGAGATATTTGAAATTTCAGCCTCGGTTTTCATGTTAATACTTTTACCATCACGCTTTATGTAAAGCAATGAGCAGTGATTTGTGCATAATGCAACTCTTACTGCTGAATGTTGCATAATGTCGTTGTTTAATTATCACTATGACATTCATTTTCGGTCCCCTTTGCTCTCAACATTCATTCATAGTGTTACTGCAGCTGTCGGCCTAATGGTCTGCAATTTGGTCGATTTTCTCCAGATGTAACGTGAATACACGTCAGATCCACTTAAAAAGTTCTCCTACCAAAGCAACCCCGTCCCCCTAGTAAACTAATCGGAATCAAGATACGGGGCTTTAGCATAGTACTTAGCATTTTTTAGACACCCCAAAAATGCCTTCAGTTAAAAAAACCAAAATTGCAGGTTCGAGTAATTGATGTGGTGACTTATTTGCTTCACTTAAATGTTGAATTTAAGAACTTAAGTGGCAACAGTGGATTCCGTTACTACGGAAACTGTAGCAATGTAAAAAATAGAATATTAAATGAATTGGTTATTTATGTTTGCTAGAACTGCTATATTGGCTTAATTAAGGCCGCAATTTGATGGCAAATAGCCAAAATGAATCGTAAATTAAACTTCACAATAAAGGCAATAATCTTTAGGCAATACTCACTAACATTTCTGGGCTTAAAAACCATTGTTATTCATCTTCAAAAACATTCATATTTATACAAAATCCCTATTTTATTCACCCTGTTTGGCGGGATTTACAAAAATTATCTAGGCATACGGTCGTAAAATCGGCTCATCATAATCGTGGCATGGAATTAGCAATACAAACGTAAAAGCCCACTCTATTAAATACAGAATAACACTACATTTGAATATTTGCCTCCAACTTTGCTAAAAACGAAAGTAGGAATCCCCATACACTTTTATTTATAAAATAAAATATGCATTACACGGTATTAAATACGCCATTGAAACAGTTTTCAGTAAAAGAAACTTCAATAGAGCTGCTTTAACTAATGAGAATCAATCATTTATTACACGTATAGTACTTCGATCGCCAAAGTACCAACACACACCATTTTGCCAATTTGTTTCAAGGAATGATTCGAAGAATTGGTTTAATAGCAACCAAAATGGAAAATAGTTATCTGTCATTTATATGGTTCGATCTCCAAATATTAATGCAGGCATTGGCACTTACGTATTACCCCGGCGGTCATTCTCGCCAAACTATTTTTTCGTCAAATGTGCTGGCAAACTGCAGCCAATCGTATTCCGAAACATGAATAATTTCATGCATATGACATTTATCTTGGCAAAAAATCGCTCGTCTTGGCGGACCGGCGGAATAATACATAAGTACCCAGGCATCTAATTGAAAAGTAACAGTCATTTAAATTATTAACTATGACTTATTTTATACATCTTAACCAAGATGCATAAAATCCGAGAATTTCAATTTTCCGAAATTTGTCGGAATTCCCCTAATTTAAATCAATTTACTTAATTTGGTGTAAATTCTGAAGATAGATCATTTAAAATCGCCTTAATAACTGCATTATTTCTGCACAGAAAATTAAAGTTCAATGCCGAATTCTAATAAAACCTACACTCGTTTTTAAATATACTATTTCGTTACGCTCTCAGTAAATTGCACCAAGCCTAAAACTGTGCAAACCGCTATAAAATACTTTCTCAAAATCGCCACATCAGCCATTTTATTTTTCACCAAACTAAAAAAGTTATACATATTAGTCTCAGAAATCTCCAAGTCCTTATTCTTTTACAGATAAAAAATATTGCATTCCTGCTCCCCATGGTTTCCCATAAACACGATATTTTAATTAAAAAATAACCTAGCAAATATTCTAAACAGAAAAAAATGATTATTCTTTTATTTTTAATTCAAGAGTCTAAATCATTTAATAAATTCGCCAAACATGGCAACCTCGATGCTTATTTCTCACTTTTTCACTGCAGGGGTTCCAATTGCGGAAAGCAAAAATTGGTGTTTTTTTAATCAATATCTCCTAAAATTATTCGAATTTTGAAAAAATCGCTTCGAGGTGTGTCGGGACCCGTCCTGGAGAATTTCCGTGCAAAATTTGGTAGGTCTACGATCACCCGTCTGCGAGCTACGCGAGACACAGACAAACTAACGGACAGTTTACACATTGCTTTATTTATATAGATAGTGTGAAACATGGATAATTGACCACTGTGTAAATTGACTGATTTTGTAATAGTTTTTGTTTAATTAAAATGTAAATGTAATAACAATAATAATAATTATAATAATAAAAAATAATCAATGTAATATCACACTACATTGCTTTCTTAATTTATCACGGCACTATACATACAATGTGTTTCGAAACTCATAGGCAAAAATTTAAGGGGTGGTAGAGGAAACCAAGACGGTTTAGAATCACATAGATGGGGGGGGGGTCAAAAATGTTATTTTCATTTACCTGTTAATAATCGCTTTAAAAATCAATCTTGTCACCTTTGTTTAATCCCTACTTTGGTAATCAATCTTCTTCCTAATCAATTTTAATCAAGTGCTTTTTGTGAAAGATCTATTAGTTTCTGACGAACATAATCAGAAAGTTCACTATTATTCCAAAATGATTTTTAACAGGTACATGAGGTTGACGTTTCCGACTCCACATTGCTATGGCATCACCATGGCACAGTCGTTATGCCACTGAAAATGGTAGACGGCCGAAGTGTGAAGGTCCCGGGTTTGGGTCCTATCGCGCGGCTGTCGATCTAACAGTCTGGAGTTTTGGTAGGTTTTCTCCAGATGTAACGTGAATACACGTTAGAACCCCTGAGAAAGTCCTCCTACCAAGGCACCCCCATCCTAGGCAGATACCCCGCGTGCAGGTTTGCCTTAATCACACACAACAACAACACATTGCTATGTGATTCTGAGCCATCTTGGCTCACAATACCACCCTTTAAACTCTTGCCTATGAGTTTCGAAACACCCTGTATTTCAGTTTACAAACAGTCATCAAATGTATTTACAGTGTTTACACTACTAGGCTTCACTGAAATCATTAGCTTGACGACAGGAAGGGGGCACAGGGGAACACGTGAACCCCAAACGGTCCAACCTTGTTTAGAAAACTAATTATTTAAAAAAAAAAAATTATTTTTACTCTTGAATATGTTATGTACCTCCAGAAATTTTCCCTCGTCCTACACTTATGAATGCAAGAATATCACAAAATCACAATTTTGTGAAGCATGTAAGTCGTAACTAAAAAGGTAACTGAGGACTCAATGACTGAATTAATTTTTTTTTGAAAATTTTAAACTGATCTGTCACTAGTAATAAAAGAGCTATCTGTAGGAGACATTTATAACCTTTTCTGACTTATGTTGTAAAAAAATTTTGTTCAATTAAAATGACCTTCATGGTGTTATTCTACTAAGTTTTATTATTTTAAAATATATGGTATTTAGTCTTGCATATAGATGGCAGCACTATTAGTTACATATGTGCATTAAGCAGAGTAGTAAAGAACCCTAGCATTGAGGAATAACCATTTTCTGCTATCGGAGGCGGATCAGCAGCAGTTCCATTGGGGGGACCAACATTTTGGGAAACATTTTAAAATCTGCAAAAAGTTAATAATTTGCGAGTCATGAATTTATGTAGACAATTATAGTACATAGTTTTTAATTACATTTTTGTACATGCACGTTTTTTGATTACTTACAGAACAAATCCATTTCATTTTCCACTCAATTTCGCAAACCTGTTTAGTGTTTTGATACTATACATTGAAGAACTAGAAGGTAAAGCCCATCATGGACGTAATGGAACGAGCGCCAGAAAAAACATCTGACGGAAAAATGTCTACACTTCATATATTTAATCTTTGCCCACTTAAAATAAATGATTTCGTATTCTACCTTTATTATTCAAGTTACGTAAATATATATCATTGATGCCACTTAACTTGTTAAATTAATTCTAAATTCAAGACTTCGTGCAGACGATAATATGGATAATTTCGAGTAGCGTTTCCTAACGATTTCGTCAGCAAAGCTTAGGTTGCTTCAAAACATTTAGTTTGACTAATTTTCTGAAGTTAAAAATCGAAGAAACAGTTGGATTTAGTATATATTTTCGAAGCAGTTCATTTTCCCTTCTATATTTTTTAATGTATTTTGAAAAATCTGCAGCTTTATTGACCCAATGGTGTGAATTTTATTACATTTCTTGAGCAACTTTTTTCATAAATCGCAAAAAATTGCGAATGAGTATGTTTGAAAATAAAGCTATGTGGAAAGTGCGGCAGCATATAACTTTTTACCAAAATAAAACAATTTTCTAAAGTCATGAAATGGGAAAAAATATTGCAGAATATCAGAGGAAAGGTGGATTTGTTTTTAGATTTTTGAAGCATCGTTTTTTGTTTTCTATATTTTTTTACATAAATATTAGGGATGTGTGCGAGACGATTTTTTTTGCGAGACGAGACAGAGATTTACAGCTTTCCTGCGAGACGTGACAACTATTTTTAACTATTATATAGGGATATTACATAGGGAAGTATATAGGGATTTTACGAGACGAGACAAAGCTTTTAGGCTGTTTTGCGAGACGACTATTTTTCGTCTCGCGTCCAGCCCTAATAATTATGAAAATTTTCAAGCCGATCGAACCAAGGGTATGGATTTTAAGTTTTTCAACCATGAACTTTTAAATCTTTTTTGAGTAACGGTGGTAAAAGTTTTGTTGTGGAGTAGTTGAATCGAAATTTATACAGAGTCAATGAGAGTTAGTGTACATTTTCGAACAACTAAGAAAGTCAACGTCTCGCGTAAAAGCTACAGTCTGAGAGTAATGTACTGTTGCCTAAGACTTGTAACATAAATGCACTCAAGATTCTAAGTCAATATCTGTCCAGTTGGGACCCAAGTATAAGTTGTCGCCAAATAAAAAAATTGCCAAAAAAGGGACCATACTAAAGCTGTTCCCTAAAAAGGTAACTGAGGACTCAATGACTGAATTAATTTATTTTTGAAAATTTTAAACTGATCTGTCACTAGTAATAAAAGAGCTATCTGTAGGAGACATTTATAACCTTTTCTGACTTATTTTGTAAAAAAAATTTGTTCAATTAAAATGACCTTCATGGTGTTATTCTACTAAGTTTTATTATTTTAAAATATATGGTATTTAGTCTTGCATATAGATGGCAGCACTATTAGTTACATATGTGCATTAAGCAGAGTAGTAAAGAACCCTAGCATTGAGGAATAACCATTTTCTGCTATCGGAGGCGGATCAGCAGCAGTTTCATTGGGGGGACCAACATTTTGGGAAACATTTTAAAATCTGCAAAAAGTTAATAATTTGCGAGTCATGAATTTATGTAGACAATTATAGTACATAGTTTTTAATTACATTTTTGTACATGCACGTTTTTTGATTACTTACAGAACAAATCCATTTCATTTTCCACTCAATTTCGCAAACCTGTTTAGTGTTTTGATACTATACATTGAAGAACTAGAAGGTAAAGCCCATCATGGACGTAATGGAACGAGCGCCAGAAAAAACATCTGACGGAAAAATGTCTACACTTCATATATTTAATCTTTGCCCACTTAAAATAAATGATTTCGTATTCTACCTTTATTATTCAAGTTACGTAAATATATATCATTGATGCCACTTAACTTGTTAAATTAATTCTAAATTCAAGACTTCGTGCAGACGATAATATGGATAATTTCGAGTAGCGTTTCCTAACGATTTCGTCAGCAAAGCTTAGGTTGCTTCAAAACATTTAGTTTGACTAATTTTCTGAAGTTAAAAATCGAAGAAACAGTTGGATTTAGTATATATTTTCGAAGCAGTTCATTTTCCCTTCTATATTTTTTAATGTATTTTGAAAAATCTGCAGCTTTATTGACCCAATGGTGTGAATTTTATTACATTTCTTGAGCAACTTTTTTCATAAATCGCAAAAAATTGCGAATGAGTATGTTTGAAAATAAAGCTATGTGGAAAGTGCGGCAGCATATAACTTTTTACCAAAATAAAACAATTTTCTAAAGTCATGAAATGGGAAAAAATATTGCAGAATATCAGAGGAAAGGTGGATTTGTTTTTAGATTTTTGAAGCATCGTTTTTTGTTTTCTATATTTTTTTACATAAATATTAGGGATGTGTGCGAGACGATTTTTTTTGCGAGACGAGACAGAGATTTACAGCTTTCCTGCGAGACGTGACAACTATTTTTAACTATTATATAGGGATATTACATAGGGAAGTATATAGGGATTTTACGAGACGAGACAAAGCTTTTAGGCCGTTTTGCGAGACGACTATTTTTCGTCTCGCGTCCAGCCCTAATAATTATGAAAATTTTCAAGCCGATCGAACCAAGGGTATGGATTTTAAGTTTTTCAACCATGAACTTTTAAATCTTTTTTGAGTAACGGTGGTAAAAGTTTTGTTGTGGAGTAGTTGAATCGAAATTTATACAGAGTCAATGAGAGTTAGTGTACATTTTCGAACAACTAAGAAAGTCAACGTCTCGCGTAAAAGCTACAGTCTGAGAGTAATGTACTGTTGCCTAAGACTTGTAACATAAATGCACTCAAGATTCTAAGTCAATATCTGTCCAGTTGGGACCCAAGTATAAGCGTTGCCACCCAATCGAGTATTTTACTCAGATTAAGCCAGTCATGTTTCAAAGTGGTTGTATGGAAGCAGGAAAACCACTGAATGCTATCTATGTTCACCATTTAAACTTGTGAATTAAAGTTTCTCCCGTCAAAACGTATTTTTGACGAGAGAAACATTTGTTGCAGCGAATTTTAGATTCCCTAGTAATTAAGAGTTTTTAATTAATATTTTTATCTGAACAATCGAATAATCTAATTAGTCGATCATTTTTTTAAGTAGTTGTTTGAAATTTTGAATAACTCCCAATCGTTTAAAACATTAAAATTTGGACTGTTGGTCACCTAAAGACTACCCAGATTACCGGCTCATTGAGGTATGATTACTAGATCCACCAAAGAGTTTGGTCAGATTTTATAACGATTACTTTTTAACTATATTAATAGTAGAGGTTTTCAGGAGGTTTCATTGTACGTAAAATTAAAACTGTTATTGGAAACACACGAACTTAAATTTATTAATTTTGTCTCCCGAATCAGAAAACGTAGTTTAGAAATCTCAAGACAATTTTCATTACAGTGTATGAGCAAAATATTAAATTAGGAATTCATTAACATACACACAAACAACAACAACGAGAAAAAAAGTAAAATAAACGCGATTAGAATTACTTTTTTGTAAATTTTGTAGTGGTCAGGACTTTACCTTCTTTTTGAAAGCTTAAATGTCGAAATTTTTATGTTAAGAAGTCGTAAGTTGAACATTCCTACAGAATATATAAGGTATGCCCAAATGAAAAGGTGACTACTGACGGTTTGAGAAATGCTTTAATGATATTAATATAAATTAGCATGCAAAAGAAAGAGGTAATACAGGCTTAACACATAGGCTAGACAGAGTCCCATTGTAGGTTGAAACAGGTATCCCAGAGGTCAAGGAGATGATAGGTACCCTGAGTGAGAAGCTCCGGGGAAAGGGACAAACTTTCATGCAGTATTGTTTGCACACTTCCTTTGCTCATAGGCATTTCCTCCGCTATTTCGCGAGTGACGATTCGCCGAATCCTTCTCAAGAGACCGACGCAAAGTATCCGAGGAAATGTTGAAAGGAATTGTGCAAACAATACTGCATGAAAGGTTGTCCCTTTTCCCGGAGTTTCTCACTCTGGGTATCCATCATGTCCCTGACTTCTGGGATACTTGTTTCAACCTAGAATGGGATTTTGTGTAGCCTATGTGTTACGCCTGTATTACCACTTTTTTGCATGCTAAATTTATATTAATATCGTATTATACCATTTCTCAAACCGCCAGTAGACTCCTTTTCATTTTGGTTACCCTTATAGAAGCTGAATTATTGAGTTAGGTAGCAAACATTGTTGAGCATTATCATCATAATCGATTCACATGCACAAACCACAAAAGCCAGCTCCCCTCCGATATTTAGAAATACCATATAATGGTTAATTTTTCCCATAAGGAAGTTAATATTTCCCATACCGGCGCGCGTACGTACAGTGAGGGTATCGTTTCCCAGGCAGCACTTTATCTGATGGCCAATTTGACAAGCAGTGCCGCGAGATGGCTATCTAGCCCGATACGCGTGGCTGACAGTGAAGCCCTCTCCCGTGCGAAAGTACAAATGATATCACAACGGTGCATTGCATTTTCAGTTGATTATTTTAATTGCCTCGAAAGATAAATGTTGTAATGTTCTAGATGCAAGACAAGTGATTTTGGTAGCTACACTGAAGCGATTGGAGTTGCCCTGTTTCATGTCAGTTTAATTCTCGTTTAACGCTGATGTCATGTTTAGGCACTTACATGCGTCTCAATGCGCTAAATTGAAGATTGAACGAAAAAAAGTTTCCCGTAAATGAATATACAAATTATAATTAAACGCTTTCTTCATGATTATATCTAAAAAATTTATTTAAAGAAAGTAGTAACTTCCAACTGTCTACTAAAGCTATACTGAGGGTATCAAATTTCGAACTGCAAAAAACGAACTGCAAATCCAACTAATAAAATTCAATCAATGTTGAATCGAATAAAAATTCATTTTAACCCTTTAACGCGCAGTGTTCCCGCTTTGGGAACACCAAACTCTGACGTTTTGACTGTTGCCAGTCACGAAGAATAGATTTGATTTCTATAGAAATAGTTGCGGTTAACATAGCTCCACGAGAGAATCCTTTACTTTTTAGCACGCCATTTCCCGTAAAAAAATGGTCACGATTATTTTTAACAGCACTGACATCTGCTGAAAAATGGAAGAATGCGAGAACAGCTGGATAGATTGCCCAATGCCGGCACAGCCAGTTGTCGTCATAAAAGGATCTCTAGATCTGTGGCAGGCGATGAACGTTCCGATCGTCCGCCATCTTGCTGGTAGTTAAGTCGAGCGATGGCAACGGCTGCCCTTTTTTCAGCATTGGGAAAGGGTTGCGCCTGAAAGGGTTAACGTTGATGCTGTGTTTAGGCACTTACATGCGTCTCGATGCGCTAAATTGAAGATTGAACGAAAAACAGTTTTCAGTAAATGAATATACTAATTACAATTAAACGCTTTCTTCAGGATTATATCTGAAAAATTTATTTTAAAAAAGTAGCTTCCAACTGTCTACTGAGGAGATCAAATTTCGAACTGCAAAAAATGAACTGCAAATTCAACTAATAAAATTCAAGTAATGTTGAATCGAATAAAAATTCATTTTACGGATATATATGATCTTTGTTTTATAAAAACTATTTTTAATTACACTATAGTAAAAATAAACTAAATTACTTAATGCATTTCACGGACTAGTACACTGTTACATTTATGTACATTGTGCTGTGTTTTTAAAATTATGCTTATTTGGATCTATTTAGATGCCATGAAATTTGGTTGGTTACATTTGTGTAACGCTTGTCAGAAAAAAAAAATGATTGCTTGCTTTAAATTGTTTACCGTTAGTAAAAATATTTCAATAAAAAATGATTTTAAATGATTTTGTAGCACGTCATGAAGTTTTCCATGACAAAATCTGATTAGCAGAGTAAATACAAGATCAGAATTTTCCTTTTGAATCATTTTTATCATTTAGAATAGTGAAAATTCTTATGAAAACATACTCTCTATTAAATTTTTTTATGAAAAAAGCACTTCATCTTCTTAAAAGGAAAAAAAAAAAAAAATAGTACTTCAGAAGAAGAAGATGAAGTGTGTTGGGGGTTAGGATCTTAAATAGCAGATAATACATTATTCATATAATGAGAATTTTGCTATGAAATCTAAGCATTTAAAATAGATTTAATTTTTTAAACTATGAATAATAATAATAATAATAGTAATAATACTTTTAAAATGTTCTACTTTAGTTGCTTTTCGAATACATTACAAAGAAACCCCCCTTTGACAAACAGTGCTTTAAAAATAGCCAAATTTTTCTCACGTTTCTCCAAACCTCGATACAAAGTAGCGATTATTATTGACTTCATTTTAATAAAATTTTCCGCCACCTCCAAAGCCACTCGACCTGCCAATCTCTCACTTCATTCACACATTTAATGCACTTCAAAAAGACCCATAGAGTCAATTTCAACTCATCTTGCACGTAAGCAGAGCACCTCTCTAAAAAGAAAACCGAGGGGGAAAGAAAAAATAACAGTTACCCCAGCGGGGGTCTTCCCTCCCGATCAAAACCTGTGATTAACGCTTCACTCCTCGCGAACAAAGCAATATTCATACGGTTGGTCGACCATGACGTAGTCAGTATGGTGGAGGGAGTGTTGCCAGATATTTGATGTGTAGAATTAACTCCCCTCCCCCTTTCCCGGAAAGAGTATTTTTTAATGTTATTGTTATTTATGTCTGTTTTGAGGGGGGAAAGACACGACAAGTTTAAAACAGGATTTTTAAAAAATGGCACGATATTTTAAAATTGAATTTATGCCTGTATTTTTTTTTAATTTGAAATGTGAACAACCGCACGATTAAAATGAGACAAAATTAAAAGGGAAAAAAAAATTGAAAATTATCAGGATTTTTTATGTAACTGCACAAAAATGTATGAAAGAAAACTATAAAAATAACTTTACCATACCACATATTAAGAAGTTATAATTTTAAGAATTTTTTAAAATTATATTTTTACAAATTATAACACTTTAAGTCATAATTGCGTTGTAAGTCACACTTCTTTATCAAATTCCTTTATAAATAAATCAGGGACTTAGCCAGGGGGGCACCCACCGAAATTTTGGATTTTTGTGAATTGGATGTCAATAGTAAATCCCCTTCTTCTTCAAATATTAAACACTACACAAAATATTTTCCAAACTCAAATAGGGGTGGACGCGTGACGCGAGAAATTTCGCATTGTCTCGCGAGAGTTTTTTGCGAGACGAGACTTCAGATGAAAAAGGAAATATTTCGCGAGACGAGACGCAAGGCTAGGCAGAGTCTTGTCTCGCGAGAATTTATCGTCTCGCATAAATTTATGGTTCTTAATTACTTTTCATTCAGAATTGCAGTGCTGTATTTAACGACGTATGCCATCCTGAGAAGGGAGGGTACACTTTGCCTAAAGCATTTACCGTTTAACTTGCGTCTCCTATGTTTATCGTTCCTGGTATACTATTGGCACTCTACAATACACACAGACACGTAACATTTAAATGTAGGACGAGGGATATACAAAACATACTTAGGAGAGGGTAAAGAAAGAAACTGGAAAAAAGAAAGAAAACAGACAAGAGTAGAAGACAGAAAAATAATAAGTAAACAGAGGATAGGCGGTACGGTAAATCCAAAGCCAGACCCTATTTAGATGGGGCCCAGGGTCACTAACTTTTGGGCCCCTTTTACTATCTCAAGCATTTTAACCCATTTTTGACCGGTTTTGAATTTCGCAATGCAAAAGTGTTTTAAGATTTTCTAAATTTAATTTTAAAATTACTTATACATTTGAGCAAGCTACATTTAAAAATTATCTTTATTTTAATATTTGTAACCCATTTGTATCATTAGGTCATATAGACGCTAAGTCAGAGATGGCTATTATATGGCACTGCTGTTTGTACTTCTGAAATTTCATTTTAAGAAACGATAAAACTATAATATAATACTTCAATGATCCTTTATAAAAGAAATATGTTTATATTTTTTTATCGTATATGCTTAGTGCATTTCCGTTTAAGACTTTTTGCACTTAAAATGTTTCATCAAATCTGGGAAAAGTTCGTATAACAGACACACACTCATACGTGTGTGTGTGTGTGTGTGTTGTCGGTTGTATAAGTGAGTTCCAGTGTATATCTATATTGTAATATGTCTATCTAGATAATAATTTTATGAAAAAAAAACCTCCATGAATAAATTTGTATATAATAATTACAGAAGGATATTTATTAAGAAACCATTCATTTATTAATATGCCCAGAGTAATCGTTGCCTGTAAGTAAAAAACAATGGAATTCAATCATCTTGCTAGTGGTGTTTTTTTTTAATTATTATTCTTTTAATTAGTCATTTCCCACCCCCACAATTGATCACTGATGTCAACATAGGTATTCGCTTTCATAGTTCTGATAATTGTCTCTTTTTGTAAATATTTAGGTTTGAATTGCAAGTGAGTTTTAATGTCTAATTCATATTTATGCATAATCCAGAATTATGAATAAATTATTTAAGTATGCTGTCATAATTTTTTCATGGAAAAATTCTAAAATCCATGTTGTCTCTTCTTTTTGATGGTGTGAATGAACAGGTTGGTTCCCGATTACATATGAAACCCATATCTCATACACTAAAACGAGAGGGGGGATAAGTCAGCTTCACTATAATTATCCCGTCCCCAATTGAAACTTTTATGAATTCACTATTCCGCACATTGGGGCCGTTTAATTAGATTAAAATTTCATTTGCGCAGTATGTCCTGAGTTCTGCATCATTTCTAAGAAAATTCAAAGCGATATAATTTCAAAAGCAAATGAAACTTCCATCAACCATACATATTACATTTAAGCAGTTTCAAAGATAAATAAATAAAAACCAATATTTTTTCGGTGTCATGTCATATTATATATATGGCATTAGCGTAAAGTTTTCAAAATTATTGGGGGGGGGCGGGTCCCTCAACCATATATATTCACGTCAGTGACGTAGCCAGAGGGGGTTAGGGGGTCATGACCCCCCATAAGGAATTTTTTGCCATACAAAATGTATATTCTTCACTCCCTTATCATACACCCGTATACATATATGTGAGTTGCAGAAGTCGTAACCCCCCCCCATGAAAAATTTCTGGCTACGCCACTGATTCACGTACATATAACTTGTCATAGATGCCAACTACTACGGAATATAATTAACCACTTTTTCTACATGATTTTTCGGCTTAAAATATAGCAAACTTTATGTGCTCCGCGTGCGAGTTGGTTACTATTTTGAAAAAATTAATTAAAAGATATACTGCTTACAAAAAGTGGTTAATTATATTCCGTAGTAGTTGGCAGCCATGACTTACTGTACATAAGTGTAAATTATTGGAGGCGCTCGAGCTCTATGGGTCCATAGAATTCTACACTTCTGCAAGGTAGTATCCATGCTAGTATCTTCCTACCATGTTATAAGTTAAAAATAGAAGCAAAGTAAAAACTCCAAAGGAGAGAGAAAAAAAAAACATTTTCGATGACATAGTGCATTTTAGACACATCTGAATTTTTTTTCATTTCATGCTTTAGATTGCATAATCTGATTTCAATTAACCAGAGCCTGGCGAGGGCAGCTTATAGTAACATCTTGTGTTATGTGGCGTCACAATGAATGCTAAATCACGATTGAAATCAAAAGAAGAACAATTTTAATAGTACAAGTAAAGGTTTTTTTAAACGTTTGTAAATGGCGTGAAATACGTTTTTATGTTAGTATAAATTAGTTTTCTGTATTTAGTGGTAAATTATTGGGTGGGCTCAGCCCCAATTCACTATTTATTGGGGGGGCTCGAGCCCCAAGGTCCCATATAACTCTACGCCTATGATTATACGGATTAAATCTCAATTTTTATCACTTCAAATGCACATATGAGTGAATATGGTAACTAATATATGTACAATTATGGTAATATGTAACTATTTGTTATTGTTTATATTAATTTTCAATAAAATAGTATTAATATTACTGAAAATATGCTAACTAAATTGCAGTCCTTAATTTTGCGCGACTCGCGAGACGAGACAGGCAATTTCTTTGTGACGCGAGACGAGACAAAGTGCTTGTGAGACGAGACGAGACGAGACGCGAGATGAGGCACAGAAGTTTACCACTGCGAGACGAGATGAGATAGCCCCGTCTCGCGTCCATCCTTAGATGGTTTTTTAAACATGCATTGCCACTTGCTCTTTGACTGTTTTTCTCACGCCCCTCCTACAAACACTGTGCGCCCCCCAAGAGGGGCGCGCCCCACCGATTGGGAACCGCTCCTTTAAAATACATAAATCTAGTTGCCTTTTTTTTATTTTTCGTTGCTCCTTTCACTCTAAAATACTAATAAATACATTTTATTGCTCCGTAAACAAATACCTAAAACGAAACAGTAAACGCATTCACCTATTTTTTTTCATTGCATCTGCAAAACACTGCACATCATTTTCTAAACTTATCTAATCAGATTACGAGCGATATCTGCATGTTCATCTATTCCCCTCCCCCACTTCCATGTCGCAAGCAGAAGGGGGTAGATGCGGGGGGGAGGTGATATTTCCAAATCGGCCGGAGGCACCTAACGATCATCCCCCGATTAGTAATACGGCCGTGGGAGAATCGGTATTTTTTTTAAAGGACCGCAATAACAATTAAATAATAAGATGGACATGATTGGACTGGTGGGGGGAGCTGGGAAGTACCTGCATATGCTCTCTGCCGCCACGCGCCTTCGGGAGCATTTGAAGAGTCGTTTTAGGATACTTTATGGGCATGGGAAAAAAGAAAAGAGAAAGGTGCGATGTTACAAACGGGACTCGATCCTCGATTAGATACTCCAGAGAAGGGTGCTCGAGTCGGGTTCGAGAGTATGGGAAGTGACATAGGCAGGATGCGTGTAAGCCCAAGTTGCAGAGAGGGCGAAATCCCTGGAGCTTATATAGTATAAGGAGGAAGGGAAAAGGAAATTTATGTATGTAATGAATAATTTAACGAAGGTGGTTGCTTGTTAGTATTAGAAGAGGGATTCTTTTATTTTGAAGATGTTTATATTTAAAAGAAATGGATTTATATAAAAGCATATACAAAGCATTCAAAAGCGTTAACAAGTTATATAAAATAAAAATGTTAAATTCTTACATGCTTTTCAGAGATTTTGCCTCAGAATTTAAAAAAAACATATTTTATAATCAAATATTGTTTTTATGATATGTTTAGTTTATAGAATCTGCAAATTAAAAAAAAAAAATAGGAAAATATCTTTTGAAAATATATATGTTACAGTGAAAACCCGAAATCAGTCAGAACCCGAATTAACTAGGGAAAACGCGTTCTAACTGAAAGCGTTAGGCAAAACCCGAATTAACTAGGCAAAACGCGTTCTGACTGACAGCGCTAGGCAAAACCCGTTTTCCCAAGTGAATTCCGAAGTGTTAATGCTTTATGCACTAAAAATTGGATCTTGCCCCGCCTTGAAAATATGCAAACGCTGGCACTTTGAGAGACCGAAAGAAACATCACTGCCTCCGGCCACCTCTGTAGAGGGCCCCCTCGAAAATATGCTAACGCTGGCCCTCTGCGAGACCAAAAAAAACATCACTGCCTCCGGCCACCGCTGTAGAGGGCCCCCTCGAAAATATGCTAACGCTGGCCCTCTGCGAGACCCAAAAAAACATCAGTGGATCCGGACATCGCTTCAGGGGGGGGGGCTTTCGAATATATGCTAACGCTGGCCCTTGCGAGACCCAAAAAAACATCACTGAGTCCGGCCATAGCTTTAGGGGGCCCCTCGAAAATATGCTAACGCTGGGCCCTTGCGAGACTTAAAAAAACATCAATGGGTCCGACCATCGCTTTAGGAGGCCCCTCGAAAATATGCTAACGCTGACCATTTGCGGAGACCCAAAAACACATCAGTGGGTCCGGCTACCACTGTAGGGGGCCCCCTCGAAAGTATGCCAACGCTGGCTCTTTGCAAGACCCAAAAAACATCAGTGGGTCTGGTCATCGCTTTAGAGCCCCCCTCGAAAATATGCTAACGCTGGCCCTTTGCGAGACCCCAAAAAACATCAGTGGGTCCGAAAATCGCTTTAGGGGGCCCCCTTGGAAAATATGCCACCGCTGTAGGGGTCCCTCAAAATCATGCTACCGCTACTCCAATAAAACGGGTTTTCCCTAGTTAATTCGGGTTTTGCCTAGCGCTGTCAGTCAGAACGCGTTTTGCCTAGTTAATTCGGGTTTTGCCTAACGCTTTCAGTTAGAACGCGTTTTCCCTAGTTAATTCGGGTTTTGACTGATTTCGGGTTTTCACTGTAACATATATATTATGAAGAAATTGACATAATTGATCTTCTGTAAACAATACATTTCTAATTGTTGGCGATTCACAGCAAGACTATGCTAATCATAAAAGCGTACATAATGTAGTAACACTGTCAAAAAAGCACAAAATGTTTCAATGGTTTATTCGGATATTGGAGTTTTTTAATATCTATGCAATTTTCAGAATATACTCAAAATATTCATTATAAAACAGTTATTTAGGCAATATTAGACATGCATCGAAAATATCTCCATTCTCAAACCAAACATCGACGATTACGCTGTTGCCTTTTGTTAATAATCTGTCACAAAAATTAACGTAGCAAGTAAACGAATCATGATTCGTTCAGAATTTTCTCTTTTAAGAAGAAATTATTTTAGCTTAGAATTGAAGTGGAGTGGTCTTAGAACAGTCTTAGGCAAATTACATTTTCAAAAAATTCACGTCGAAACTGAATTGTCTGTGAAAGGGAAAGAAGCCTAGAGACTTGATTTTTTGGGGAATACTGACTTTGAAATTTTCAGCAAATCATCTAGAACCTCAAAACTTATAGGTTACATTCTGAGTGGAAGTCTCGCCAACTGGTCGGCTGTGACTAAAATGTGTTTGTAAGACAGGGAAATGCTGTTTCCTCAAAATTGTAGTATTTGATAAAATGCAGATAGTTGAATTATATATTTTAACCCTGAACAAGTGAAAAGTTTCGGAGTCATTGTTTGACACTGCACACTTAAAGAACAGAAGTCCCTTGACAAAATCTGCCGGGAAGAAAGTTCGTCAAAACTGAATGACTGCTAACGACGTCACAATACACGAAACATCATTATTTCAATTAGATCAAGGAAAAGGCCAGATGCACAAATATGGAAAATTCATTAAAATATCCCGTAAATATGCCAGGTAATCGGCGTTTTACATGAGTAATATACCTGATGGTGATAAATATTCCTCATCTTTACCCCCCCCCCTTAAAAAAGACCTTTCCTAACAGGTGTCAGCTGCAGTGTTACGCGGTCTCAATCGATTAACAGAGCACTGGATCATCGATTACAAGGATGCCACATGGCTAGGAATTTCACGGTGCGGTTGCGCTCAAAAATCGGCATTTTGCTCACCTTTCCGTGAACTGTAAACGCGTCTCGTAATACCTGTTATTAGGACTAATACGCGATTTCGGCGTTTTGTCAGAAGTGTCTAGACGACATGTGGCTTATGGGCTGCAGCAAAAAGCCGAGCCGAAATCCATTTTGACTGTAAATAATCGTGTACATAGTTAATAAACGCTATGCGTTAGTCTCTTGAATGTGGAGTCACAGGTAATGGAAGTGGGGAAAAAAAATCAGGATTATTCATTTTTATACTATCCCGTTAAACTGAGAAAAATACATTTATTGAATTAACACCACTTAATTCATGTTAAAAATATTTACTTTGTGCCCTGGTGGCTTTTTTGATTATTTATTACATTTAGTGATCTAAACATAGTACCTAGTGATAAAAATTCGTAAAATCTTTCCATTTTACGCACACACACAGTCTTACACGAACATCCATTGTGAAATATTTTGAGACATTTTATAAGTCACGAAAAAATAAATAACCTCGTTAATGTAGATTTTACCACATCTTGGGCCGACCGATGGGCAAGTGAATAAGACACCGAACATTGTTAGTGGGCTGAAGTGTGAAGGACGATAGTCCTGGCCTACCGCGCGACTGTCGATCTAACGGCCTGGAGTTTTGGTACGGTTTCTCTAGATGTAACGTGAATGCATGTTAGGTCCCCTTAAAAAGTGCTGCGCCCAAGGCATGCCTCCCTTTGTCTGATAGCCATAGTGTACTTTGCTTTAAAACGCTTACCGCTCAATGAATTGAAAACGACAAGAGGAAAAGTCATTCCTAAGAAATGAAATAGAAAGTATTCAAGCTCTAAAGGAGTGAATATATTTTATTCCTCAGAGGTAAAAGATACTTTTTAAATTCAGTTATTTTAAGAAGAGTCAATAATCGTTCCGCCAATGCGTTATTTCCCATCTTCTTACTCAAGGAATAGTGAATACTTTTTCCTTTAGAGGATGAATGTTGTGGGTGCCATTTCATTCCTTAAGGGTGATTAATCACTCTTCTGAAATAATTAAACTTTGTATAATAACACTCATAAAAGGTACTTATGAATCTGTACAGGTGTGTTTCGAACGATCTTCATCAGCAGTAGCCCATACTCAGACTGGGACAGGATTTCAGTCTGTCTGCGGACTACTGGTCCCAATCTGTGTATGGACTACTGCTGATGAACATCGAAAACTTTTCGTTCGAAACGAGTGTCCAGATTGACAAGTACCTTTTTTGTGTGTTATTTCATAAAGTTTTAATTATTTCACCTTTTAAACATCCGTTCCTTTTGAGAGTTTTTATTTATTTATTTATTAATTTTGTGTTAATAACTCTCCTTTTAGAATAACGTTTAGCAGAATGGTTGAAATCTCTGTAAGCCAGCAACCTTCTAACTACACTGCTGGCCACCCAAATTGCAACACCAAGAAAAACAAGAGATATCACAACAAAATTTATTGTGTAGATAACATGTTGACCAAGTAACAAATGATTAAATTTATAGCATTCTATGAAGCGTGGTTCCTGCCAAAATCAGTACCCAGAGTAGCCGCCGTTGTTGGAGATCACAGCTGCCACACGCCTCGGCATTGATTCAAAGAGACTTTGAATGTGTTCTTGGGGTACAGCAGACCAAGCAGCTTCCACACGTTGCCAAAGTTGATCTGGTGTGACAGCTGGGGATGAACTCTGGGTCAGTCGTTGAGCAACCATGGACCACATGTTTTCTATCGGCGAAAGATCCGGAGAGCGCGCCGGCCAGGGAAGCAATTCAATCTGGTGATTGACGAAGAACCCTTGGACAATGCGTGCCACGTGTGGCCGTGCATTATCCTGCTGAAATATGGCTGTTGGCAAGCCCTGAAGGTAAGAAAGGACAACTGGCTCCAACACCTCGGAGATGTAGCGCTGGCTGGTTAAAGTACCGGCAATGCGTACTAGAGGAGTGCGAGAGAGATATCCGATACCGCCCCATACCATAATACCCGGTGCAGGACCAGTGTGACGGTGCATAATGCAGCTGTTCAGCATCCTCTCTCCACGGTGTCTCCAGACTCGAATCCGACCGTCGTGGTGTTGCATACAGAAGCGTGACTCGTCAGTAAAGAGAATTTCATTCCATTCTGTCGTCCACATCCTTCTTTCATCGCACCATTGGCGGCGGAGACGTCTGTGGTTCCGCGTCAGAGGTAGACAAAGCAACGGAGTCTTGCGGACAGACCATTCTGCTGTAAACGACGTCGAATGGTACGCGCAGACACTGGATGATGCGTTACAGACTGAATCTGCTGTGATATGGTTCGTGATGTGACTGAGCGGTCCGTCACTGCCATGCGTACAATCTGCCTGTCATCACGTGACGTGGTGCACTGAGGTCGATGCGGTCGATCACGTCTGTCCGTCGTACCCTCCTGCACCCAACGATCACATATCCGCATCACAGTTGTTTGGTTTCGTCCAATACGACGACCGATTTCCCTGAAAGATAACCCACAATCTCGGTATGCCACTATCCTTCCTCTGTCAAACTCGGATACTTGATCAAAAGATGATCGTTGTTTCCTACGAGGCATAATTTATCGTTTTTTTGAAAAAAAAGCAAGAAAAACACAATTGCTGTACTTGAAACCGTCGAAATCTCCAAGCCTTAAATAGCGCTTTGAGGTGGCGCCACAGGCGCGCTTGATGTGCGTCTGCGCTGAAATTCTAATCATTTGCATATCTCACCTCAGCTAATGCATGTTGTAAATTTCATATTATTTGCATGCTTCCTTCAGGGTGTTGCATTTACGATGGCCAGCAGTGTAGTATATACTTTTGCTGGAGCGTAGGCAAGAAATTTTTTCGAAGGATAATATGAAGTATAATATTGCTTAGTTAAACCAAATTTCTGAACGACGAAAAATATATGAAAACTCACAACTAGCGCTGAAAATTTCTCGAAGATATAACCGATATATCCTCCACTCTAGCCAGTACCTGATGACCGCACAGGCCAACTAGGCCTCGGCCAGAGACCCCCAAAATATTTAAAATGATTTTAAGCTTAATAAAAATTAGCATAAAACAACATTAATGTCAGTAAATAAAGAGATGAAATTTTACAACACATGCCGCTGTGCAAATGTTTGCTTACACTGTATTCAGGGATATAGAAGAAATATAATGTTAAATCCATTTATGCCTAGTGTTTTTGGGACGGCATTTTCGCTATCAGTCGAAAACGTTATTTATTTTTCCTAGTCTTTATTCACGAGTATTGAACCGCAACTCCACAAAATATTTTAACATGACCAAACAGGATGTTGACATTTCAATTTTTATACAAAAGGATTTTAACAGAAAAAATCCCTTGTTCAAGAAGTTGACATCAGAATTTGTCTTGTTGCTGGCAGGAGCGTAGGGGTTAGGGGGTCATAAGCCCCCCCCCCCCCATGAGGAATATTTTGCCATACAAAATGTATATTCTTCACTACATTATCATACACACGTGAGTTGTAGTAGTCGTAAACCCGCCCCCCCACACACACACATGAAAAATGTCTGGCTTCGCCCTGGTTGCTGGTATTAGCAAAAATAGAAGAAAGTCTCAAAAATATCTGGGCACAAATGGGTTAAGATTCAAATCATTCCTCGATGTATCATTCATCAACGTGACCTCATCTGAAGCATAACTTCTGAGCATTAAAATTTTATGGACTTTAAGTTAGAAATTAATGGGACCAAGGGAAAATTTGATCCACCCTCTTTATGTACAACAAAAATTTATACCCTGTGATAAATATGACCGTATAAGGACCCCCAAAAGTGCTTGACCTATGGCTCCGAATGTCTTAGCCGGGCTCTGCCTCTAGCTACACCAGTGTTCGCTGATCTTTTCTAAGCAACGGGCCAGTCCCAAGAGACGATGCATGTGCCTTTTATAGCGTAGCCCTGAACTACGTTATAACTTGACAAGAAAAACGTAAACGCGACTCTAAGTATTGGGTTGGTCAAAAAAATAGTTTATTATTTTTCATTTATTTCTGTCAGGTAGAAGTTAAAGCATACAGACAGTTTTGGGATTTGAAAATTAATATATAAGATTAAAAATATATAGTATCAACTGGCAAATTAAATTTCGTTTTAAGCGGGCGAATTTTAACAAAATCGTTTGATATTTGCATTGTTACTTTAATGCTGAAGATGGACAAGAAGCAAAATTGAAGGGCTTGTAAAAAGGAGGCAGCTCCAGCCAGGGGCATACCCAGAAAACAATTTCGGGGAGGGTCCAAAAATTTCGGAGGGTCACCAAAAGGTGAAAAAGACCGTGTTTTTCACAAAAGACTTCATCATTACAATTTTGTTGCCAAAAGTTTAAATTTCGGAGGGGGGACCGGACCCCCCCCCCGGCCCACCCCCCCTAGTTACTCTTCGGCTCCAGCTTTTCAAGTTTGAGGAAAACTGCAAAAAACGTTTGGGGATTCAACACAAACTAACGCGACAGGCAGCTTCATCTTTTGAGTAACACGAGCCTACGATTGGAGCTAATTCTTTTGGTACCAAATGAGAGATTTTTTTTAAAACTTTGATAGTACATGTAACTCTAAATTCCTGTGCTATAAAGTTACTTCCTTTTTGCAGCAAACCCTTGCATTTTCGAAATATCAAGCTTTTTTATATCAAGAAACATAACATGAAATCGCACCTGAAAAGTACGTAGAATAAAATTTGTCGGACTAAGGAGAAGATAATGTGACTGCTCGAACTTGTCAGAAGTGGAACGCAAAATTTTGTAATGATTTTTTTCATCCGGAAATTGCACTAAGTTTTTAAAAATCAATATAAGTTGAAAGGGATGAAATCCAAAGAAGAACTGAAAAAAAATCAATGCGAATCAGCACATGAAATGCTTGTGCTCAGGGCCATTGCTAAAACATATTTAGAGGGGGGGGGGGGCTATGTGGATAAACTGCCAAGTCAAAAATATCGTTTTTTCCAAACTTATTTATTTTTTTTTTATCAACTATATAACCAACTTCTTACTTTTTCCGAGTTTGTTAATTTTGCCAAGTGTGTCAGAAATAGAAAGTAAATTATAGTTCCCGTTAAAATTTTTTTTACCAAGTTTGCCAGCCGTGTTAACTCGCGTAGTAGTTGCCCTCGCATAATAGTCGCCCCTCCCCCCGTTCTGAAGCAGGAAGCTTTAGAGTAACAATATTAGTGAATTTTCCCCGCATAATAATCACACCTAGATTTTAATCATGAAAAATTTGCAAAAATGTGCGACTATTGAGCGAGTAAACACGGTTATTCTGCCAAGTTTAGAAGAATTTGCGAGTATTAGCGGGACGGGGGAATTATTAGTATATTGTTCACATCATATTTTTAATTAATGCTATGTATACACTGAAAAATGTAGGTAAGTTTAATTTCAAAATGGAATGACTTTATATTTTATACTATTTTTGTTGAACAGAGCAAAAGTCTATTCAATATTTCACGAACACTTACTGTTGCAATGGAATAACTTGGCAGTCAATTAAATTCACCAGATCGTGAAATAATTGCCATGCTCATAAAATGTGTCTGGCTTTGAAATGACGGTTAAACGAAGCAGTGAACAGCCTTATAAAAACGATTAAATAATCTAAGCGGAAGAGAAAATTGTTGGCGATCGTGCATAGTGCGAAAAATGTATAGGCAGGAAAAAAAGTAAACAGTCTGTGAACACAGGCTTAAAAACTGCAAGCTTTTTACACCGGAAGAAGACAATTGAATAAATGAGTTACATACGGAAGGGAAATACGGTAGTGATTTCAAACACACACACACAACAGAATGAGAAAGCAAAAACGTTTAAAAAAAGGTTCCATTATAACCCAATGTTTAAGGAGTTGAAATCCGATGTACCACAAAAGACCACCGTGCACATGCGGTATACGTGCACGTTAAAACCGTGGTTCCGAAAGTTATCTCGGCAGTCGCTAGCAGTTTCTGAGGAGTACCAATATTCAGAAGATTCTTCCACCTTCTGATGAGGTTCTAAATTGTGGCGGGAAACTCCGGGAAGGACGTATGTAGCTTTCAACGTGAGCAGTCAAACAAACAAGTGACGTGTAAAAGAAAGAGAAAGCTTTTGAGCGGATATGGGTAACAAATTAAAATGCGCTAGAAACTAAATGTTATATAGATTAGAAAAAACGCATTACTTAAACATGAGTGTAATGATATGGCATCCCAACCATAGTTCGTTTCAACCCCTTTTGTTATCATACTTTTACAAAAAACCTGAAAAGATCTGTGCTATTCTAAAGCAAATTGATCTCGTCAACAATAGCAAATAAATCTATATAAATAAAGCAATGTGTAAATTGTTCGTTCGTTCGTTAGTTAGTTTGTTTGTCTGTGTCTCGCGTACCTCGCAGACGGGTGATCGTAGACCTACCAAATTTTGTAAGGAAATTCTCCAGAACGGTTCCCAACACACCTCGAAGCGATTTTTTCAAAATTCGAATTATTTTAGGAGATATCAATAAAAAACTTGTCGCAAAAGGATCACTTTTATTCTCGCCATTTCGCAATTGTAACCCCGTAGTGGAAAGAGCGAGGATTGAGAATATCTAGGTTGCCATGTTTGGCAAGTTTATTAAATTATTCAGACTCTTAAAGTAAAAATAAAAGAATAACGATTTTTTTTTTGTTTGGATTATTTGTAAGGTTATTTCTTAATTAAAATATCGTGTGCATGTGAAATCAGAGAAGGAATGAAATGATTTATACTCAAAAGAAAAATAGAATTTAGAAATTTTCCGAAAATAAATGCACAACTTTTTAATTTGGCGAAAAACAAAAGGGTTGATGTGCGATTTTGAGAAGATGTGATTCTAGCGCCAAGCGCTATTTATCGTCTGCTTTTGCTACTTGAATTATGAATACACCTGAATGAGTTTTCAAACTTTATTTCAGTTCGAATTGTACACTTTTCTACGCAGCTTTTTCCCATCTATTTCTAATGTATTACATCCAGAAAGGAAATTGTTAGAAATATCAATTTTAATTGTGTTTAATCACGCTCATCAATAATGATATACTTAATGGAATAAGGAAAGAAAATAGGGAAGACCCATGGATTATAATACGCTTTTAATATATAGCACTTTAGTGCGTATTTAAAATCGGAAAGTGTTTCAGATTTTCTTAGTTTTTTTCCTTTCCATTTTTTATAAAGGCCAATATATTCAGAAGCTCTTCAGAATTAATATAGGACGAAAATAATTTGCTCCTTTTTGTAGGTTTTTCTCATTAAACCTCATCTTACTTTTGTAACCAGGGGCGGCCCGACACGGTAAGCATCACATCGGGGCGCCGGCTTCGAAGGGGCGTCATTTCGAACTTAAAACTAAGTAGAGCATAAAAGGAGGCGTATTTTTATGTTAGCAGGGTTCTCTGCACTTACCCTAGGGCCACCCCTGTTTGTAACCATCTTAATTTTAAATTCTATTCAGAATTTAAGAGATTTCAGTGCCAAGGAAGCCAGTGAGAAGCAGGATTCTCTCCGAACAAGTTTTATTAAGATGGCGAACCAACTGGTCGCCGGAGGCGGCTAGTAAATATATAAAATAAATGAATGAATAAATGAATAAAAAAGTAGTAGTTTATTTTCAAACAAATCGTATTAATACGAAATAGTTTGATGTTAAAATAGAGTAGAGTTTCAGTTTCAATGATGGGTCATGTAGAGATACATAGGTGCCAAGTATTACGAGTTAACTACTTTTGTGAACGGCGGTTTTCTGTTTAAATTATAGCAAAATTTATGATTTAAAAGTGACAGCTGGTAAATATTTTGGAAATATATTCGAAGAATTTACGTTTTACAGAAAGTTATTAATTATAGGCCGCAATACTTTGCACCTATGAAGTTATGTCACAGTTCTTTTTTTTTTACGCTGTCTTTTCTAGTATTTTGTTTCTTAAATATTTTCCTCATTGGCTTGTTCGAATATTTTTAATAATTTTTTTTAAAGTTTCTTTAAACTTAAACTCTTTTTTGTTACGCTGTCTTTTCTAGTATTTTGTTTCTTAAATATTTTCCTGATCGGCTTGTTCGAATATTTTTATTAATTTTTTTTAAAAAAAGTTTCTTTAGATTTCCACTTTTTTCGGTGTATCCGTAAGGTTCTTGCATTTTCTCTACTTCCTACCTGATGTTGTATCAGCAGTGTTATAAATTAATATCATCTCCATTGAAAAATAAATTTTTCTTTACCTTTGTAAAACTAAACAATTCAATTTTCAAATCATAATTATCTTTTAGATCACAATTTAACTTTTGAAATGGTATAAGATTCGTATAAATAAAACAATGATTCATATTAAATGACTCGTAAAAGATATATACCAATTAAAATAAATATTATATGCAATAATATTGCAGTTTTAATACTTGATGGCTTTTGGGGCTTATGAGAAATGTAACCATTAGATTTCAATACCAAATATCATATTTTAGCCTTATTGCAAATTAATTATAGACCACTGACACAAAATGAAATGTGGGGTATGATAATAATAGTTTAAAATGTAATACACCTGTTTGAAGCTTCATAATAACAAAATTTATTGTTTGAAAGAGTTAGGAGGGGATCAAAAGAAACATTTATTTAACAGGGAAAAAAATCGCTGACCTTGATACTTAGAAAGCTTTTGCTTCGTGTTCTAACAAACTATTGATGGGGGAAAAAACGGTTCAATACATGTGTAAGCCTGGTAATTTCAACTGCTGACGAAATTCTGTACGCATAACTGTGTATTTTCATTTGAAGGAAACCCAGAATTCGAAAGTTAAACTCCTGCCTGCAGATAAAGAATAATACAAATACGCAAAAGTTCCCTGAGTGTAATAAAAATCCGCTATTAAAAAAATAAAATTATTATTAAGATTATCATATAGTGTCTATAGTTTATAATACTTAAATTCAAAATCACTAAAATGTAATAAATCTAGTGTATTAATGCTTTGCATTATTATTTTTGAAATAGCATCGATTAACACCTAATGGGACATGTACCATTAGACCACATACCGCATATCATTTTTTTATTTTTTTATTTTTTTATAGCTTTATTGCAAATTAATTATTGACCATTGACAAAAAATAATGGTATCAAATGAAATATATATCTATTTGAATGATTCATTTCAAGCCTTTTTTTTCTGTCAAAATATTGCAGAACTTTTTTTGCAAGTTACATTTTTGACAAATCTTTTTAAAATATATACCATAACAGCGCTTTCCCCCCCCTCTTCATGCCCCTTTTAGTTGTTTATTAAACTGTTGGTATCTTATACTTATTCTTCCCTTTATGATACAAACGATTCAACATTGATTTGTTTAAGGATATAAAATAAAAAATGAAATAAATGCTACAGGTAAGTTTCAGTTATTAGTGATTGATTAAATATGTAAATTTAAATAGATCTTTTTACACAAATAAAGAATTCTAATAATTGTTGAGGATGTTCATTATAACAACACTGCTTTTGTTCCGAGCATTATTTGACAAGTCATTGTCAAAGAATATGGTGCTGAAATTATTCTATATAAGAAGACTTCACTATGGGAAAAGAGAGAAACGAGAAGAAAAATACCCCTGTGAACTTTTGAAACTCTCTTACCCATAGATCTCTCTCTCTATATATATATATATAAAAGTACTTTCATTCTTTAAGCAAAATATTGCTAAATATGTAAAATATAGTTCTCTTGTCAATAGTCAATTTCATACTCAAATAGACTTTATAAAGCAGTATTTCATAATTACTTATGTAGATAAATCATCCAATAACTATGCCTTTATTTGTAAACAGTTATATCATAGCTTGTTAGCCTCTACAATTGTAAATAACAGTATCTATTCCTCTACTAATTTGTCTACTGTAGTTTGTAACAAAAAAATTCTGGCTTTCTATAAACTTCTCAACCTACAACATAATAATCTACACTATCCTTATATTGTACTAATCCCTAAATTTCATAAATCGCCTTTAAAGTTTCGAACTGTTACAATAGGATGTAATACATATAGCAATGTAGCAAGTAAACTTCTATTAAAGATACTGTCTGTTATGCATGAGTATTATATAAAACGAAATGATTACTCTATCTCTATAGGAAATAGTTATGATCTACGCAATACAATATGTACTATTAGTAATATTACCTCTTTATATACCTATGATTTTAAAGATCTATTCAACAATATTCCTCTTGACGACCTTTACAATGTAATTAATGAATTATTTGAAACTTGTGTTAACAATATTCAGCTCCCTTCCCATGTTGATGTAACATATTTCAGTTGTCTATCTAAATTTATTATCTATAATAATTTTATTCTACATAACAATAAAATATATCTACAAAATCATGGTATACCACAAGGTGGTTCAGCATCTAGCTACCTTGCAGATCTTTACTTATATTACTATGAAAAAGAATATACTAATACACACATCATTCTTAAACGATATATAGATGATATCTTACTTGTAAACACTACTAATAATAATAACATTATCTTCCCCATAAAATATCCATCTGCTCTGGAATTAATTAAAAATGATATGCTTAACAATTCTGTTAGTTTTCTAGATCTAAGTATCTCCATCACTCCTAGAAATAGCCTTAGTTTCAATATATATGATAAGCGTAAAGATTTTAGCTTTAAAGTAAATAGCTCTACTCATTTTTCCTCCTGCTTACATAAATCTGTATTTCGCAATATCATCTATAATCACTGCTGTAGAATCAAGTTTCTATGTTCTGATGATTTCAAAGTCTCCAATTTTAAATCTCTATTTCTGTCAGCTAGACAATACAACTATCCCACTAAGTTCCTAAAATCCATTATATACAATTCTTGAAAATGATGTGTCTAATGTCTTTGTTAATTTACTGGAGGTTGGGTGGGGTTTTGGTTTTAAGGTTGTAATTGGATGGTTGGGTCGGGCGGAGGAAGTTTTTCTCTTATATTAAAAAAAAAAAAAAGTAATATGTTTAAAAACAATTTGGATGTGTTTATGCATGCATATATATATCGGGAGGAATTAAAAAAAAAAAAAAACAGGGTTCCTATATTGTGATTATTCTGTTCTAAACATTATTTTTTTTTTTCTTATTTACTAGATTAATCTTCTGTCATACAATAACTTATTATACATACTTAGTCAATAATAATAATCATTATTTTTTAAACAATATGTTATATTTAATTTTGCTATAATATTTATTTTATTCAATCTTTTAAATTTATTATTATTCAATATATATTTATTATATTAATATACCTGGATATTCTTAAAATTTAATAATATTACCTATTAGTATTTGGCAACTCCTAAACTTTCTTCTTTCCACTTTTACACTTTTATTTAGTGGCAACACCATTTTTCACTTTTTACAATTCTTAGCATTGGCAACACATATCAACTGTTCAAAATAAAATTTCCATGTGCTCAAGGTATGGTATGTAAAATTATCTTTCTAATTTTTGTTATCTTTTTGATTTCTTCTTTCCTTTATATAGTAGGGTAGGGCCCAGATGTGTGGAGTTAATATCTCTTCTGATATGCCACACAACCGAAACCCTACTATTTGGCTTACTGTAAATTATAATCCACTGTTTGTGGCCCCTGAAGATGGTGACAGTGGTTATAATTTCCGTTCCATTATACTATCACAATAATTCTTGCACTTTATTTGGATTCAAAATCTGGTTTCTAATTCTTGATAATAGCTGTTACTTTTATGCGAGATATGTCTTATTTGTAGTATGTTTTGTGTTTTACTTGTTAGTTATATATATATATATATATTTATCATTTGAAAAGTGTTAACAGATGTCGGTCTTTCAGCTCTATAATATTCTGTTTTCCGTATGAGATGAAAAATAAAAAAAAATTTAATGTATTTCATTTCACTTGAAAAATAATTATTTCTCTGCCACCTCCTTTACAGTGGTGAGAGTAAACAAATCTAACAAGGTGAATAACATAATGAGAGATTTCTACGAATTTTTCTGTTGCAGAAAGTGACATTTCAGAATAAACAGAAATAATTACTGCAGGTTAAATTAAACATTTTTGAAAAACAAAAGGAAATCAGGCCCCCCTTCAGCTTGTTGCTACTACTGCACCAACCACACTTTTTCCCTTTAACCCTTTGAGGCGCAACCCTTTCCCAATGCTGAAAAAAGGGCTGCCGTTGCCATCGCTCGACTTAACTACCAGCAAGATGACGGACGATCGAAACGTTCATCGCGTGCCACAGATCTAGAGACCCTTTTTTTGACGACAGCTGGCTGAGCGGCAACCGCTGCCCTTTTTTCTGCATTGCGGCAACTGCTGCCCTTTTTTCAGCATTGGGCAATCTATCCAGCTGTTCTCGCATTCTTCCATTTTCAGCAGATGTCAGTACTGTTAAAAATAATCGTGACATTTTTTTTTACGGGAAATGACTTGCTAAAAAGTAAAGGATTCTCGTGGAGCTATGTTACCCGCAACTATTTTTATAGAAATCAAATCTATTCTTCGTGGCTGGCAGCAGTCAAAACGTCAGAGTTTGGTGTTCCCAGAGCAGGAACACTGCGCGTTAAAGGGTTAAACTCTTTCGAACATTTTTTACAGAGCGTATTTTGCAGACAATTTTAAAATACCAAGGAAGAAAAGTCCTCTTTTATTTAAGCGTTCCAGATATGGAAGAAGATCAAAATACACCGTTTACCATTCAGTCATGGCCAAATAACGAAAAAGAAAAGAAAGAAAAAAAAAAAGAATGAAGTAAATGAAAAAACCAAAACACGAAAAACGCTCTCCGCAGCGAAACCAACTCCGACCAATCGAGGAACCGCACCTCTGCACAAATCACTGCATCCTACACGCGTCATCTCGGGGCTCCCATTGGCTGGCTCCGCTCGAAGTGGGCGTTCCCGGGTCCCTCACTGCCAGTATATCTAATTCAGTAAGCACCGGCAATGAACCAAAATCTCTCCAACTTAAATTGCGACTTCTTTTTAAAAAATCATCAAGCCCGTTAAAGTTTTTGATGAGCGGCAATCAATAAGAAAAAGCCCACAGGAACACACACAACGGTATCGTCCGAGGCATCGTCATCAATCGCAAAGCAATCGATCGAATCGCGAGGTGACTGGGAGCAGAAGGAAGTAAGTTAAAAACCTCTTCTTGATTGTTTCGTGGATCTGTATTTGTTCTAATTCGGTCTTTATTGGTCTTTATTAGACGGGTTGAAATTATTTAATTTAGCCAATCGTGGCTGTTTAGGTTTAATCATAGGATGCAGCGAGAAGGATCAATGAATGAATATTGGAAGTGATGTGTGTTGAGCCAGGATATTTAATTAAGGGTTTTCAGTGGACGTCTGGGGGAGAAGAAAAAAAGGTTTATGGACTTGACTCATGCGGAGATCTTGCTGATTTCTTGAGAACTCTCCTGGTTTCTGCCAGTTTTGGCCATTTTACACTTCGAGCTGAGAGAGCGCTTGTCCGATCACCAAGAATTGAGCGTTCGTTTCCAGTTGAGATGACATCTAAAATTCAGCCCTATTTTTTGTGGGAATGGATTCCCTTCTTGGCTGAACTTTACGGGCTTGTAAATTACTTCACCGACCGCCGGAAATTCGGAATTGACAAAATTGTAAACTCTTACACGTAAGTGCCTCAGGGTGAGATTTTGACGACCGGCTAACTAATATTTACTGTGGAGATGATATTTGAAAGTCGATCCCTTTTCCTGTGGGAATGGAATATCTACAAGAGTGAGTCTGTCTTATTTTAAAACTGACCTCTTTTCAGAGTTAAAAATAGGCGTAATCTTTTTGCAAGTTTATAGCTGAGTGTGATTGTGATTATTCTGTCGTTCTATTTTTGTAAGAAGAAGAAGTAGTATTTGAAATTCAGCGTTACTTTCTGGAAAAATTGGATTAGACGGATTTTTGAACTATCCAATAAGCATGCAGAATTAAAAGTGTCTGTAGCCATCCTTTAAAAAAAAATCTTAATTTAATGTTGTTAGAAAAAAATATGTATTATAAAGTATACAAATGTATCACAACATGAATTAACTAGCAAGCTTCCAATTATTAATTTACTTTATACCGTTCGCAACTTTTAATTTCTTTGCGCTTCCCATAAAGCTTGTTTAAGTTAGTCGAAACAGTGCTTAGAATATTCTCCTGCAAATACTTCTAATATTTCATAAAATTTAAAAAGTGTAGTAATCCAGAATCCCGTAATTTAAAAAATATTGTTCCAATAATATCACATTTTTCTGATTTAATAAAAAAAACCATTTATTAAGTGTATCACAAATGTACCTTTGCAAAACATTTCAGCAATTCTCTTACCTCACGCACAAGTTTTGTTTATATGCCTGTAAATCAACTTTTCTTACAAGACAGCGTGAGAAGTTACTAGATTAATTCTGTTTGTTTCATTTTATTTATTTAATAATTTTTTCAAGTTAAATTATGGGAATGAAATCGTTACTGAAATAATTAAGTAGTAATCCTTTTGCCTTAAAGAAATTGATTGTGTCAGAATGCACCGTTAAAAATTAGGAAGTAGTATTATTTTTACCGGGTTTGGTTATATTCTCTTGATTTAAAAAAAAAAAAAAAAAAAAAGGTTTAATTCTGTATTCATGAAACGAATTCTTGTAAGAGAAGACCGTATTTCCAACTATCTACTTTACGAGAGCATTCCATCCCCCCAGAAAGAAAGAAAAAAAAAAATATATATATATTTTTTTTTTACTTAGAAATTTGCATTTTTTCGATTTTCTGAGAGATTTTAGAAGTTTAACCAGACTACTTAAATAACGCTAAAGTATAATCATAAGCTTATATCGAGACAGTAGAGCTAGATTTTAAAATATAATTGAAATTTTAATAAAAATTTTAATGTAATTTTAACACTGCAGTTCATAAATAATATCGTTGATTTTCTTAATTCAAGATCTTTTATTATTCTGTTCTTAATCAATGTTTACGACGTCAAATATGCTTATTGCTGAAAGTATTGTTACATTTATGTATCTAATGTACCACTGTGCACTTAATATTTAATTTATCAAATAGATTTTATAAAATCGATTTAAGTGAAAGTAAAAGTTTTCTGAGTAAGTAATATTCTTATCTAGAACCCCCGTCTTTGCAGTCTGTTCAATATATTATCTTGGTAAAGAATAGTAATTTCAGTGGTATAGCTTGTAAGGGACAAAACGGGGAAATCCCTTTCGGACTTATAAAAATTATATTTTCTTTTCAAAGGAATAGGAGTGGGATATACCCCTGACTGGGCTGTAGTCTCTTTTAAAACCGCCAAAATTCGTAAATCAGTTATGCTAACGAGCAACAAAGATTACCAACTAAAAGTTAAAAGAAATTCTGTTTTGATTATCACTATACCGTCGTCATCCAGTTGTTAAGTAATTTTTTAAACAAGATAAGAAAATAAAGGATCTTAAATGGCGTGTTATAAAATATCGCATATATGTTTTTGTGCTGCAATTTGGACACAGTCGTTTTTTTTTTTTTTTTTTTTTTTTAATGTGTTACTCCAATTTCTGAATAATTTCGGTGTGTTAATTAAGTATTAACATTCATTTTATTTGGTTCGTTTCGCTTCAAGTAAGAGTCAAACAAATGATACTTACTCCCGTCATACAGTCGTATAAAGTTATATTAACTTTCAAGACCGTGCGCTTAATTATCTTAACTTTAGATTTTAGTGGTAGACTTAAAATTTTAGTGGATAGATAGCATTTAGTGGATCGAAAAATGTGTACTGCGTTTATGTCTGATGACCGCCATATACACGAGGTGTACGTGCACGTTAAATCCGTGGCTCCGAAAGTTTCTCGGAGATCGCTGGCAATTATGAGAGGTGCTAATATTCAAAAGTTCCCCTTCTGATGAAGATCCAAAGTGTAGCTAGAAACTGTTGGGAGGACGCATGTATTTCTAGACGACACATTGGTAAAGTGAGCTGTCTTTTTGGTGTGTGAGCTTCTCCTGACAAACAAACAAATAACCTTTAAATGCCGAACTATGATCCAGGAATAAAATATATAATTAATTCATCAAAATTACATTAGAATACACCCATAAGGACTATAAAACAAAAAAATTGCCATTAAAAAATTTCCTTCACTGATTTCTTGGATGTTCCATTTTTGGAACATTGGCATGTAACGCTATCTTTCCTTTTCTGTATTTGCTTCATGTAAACAACAAAACGCTGTATGATAACTCTAAAATTTTATGCAGTAATAAAGTTTTACTTGATAATTAGGTGCGAAGTGACTAAAATTTAAGCAAAACTCAATAAAAAAAATGCAATTTTAAAATTAGCATAATATTTTATAAGAAATGCAATGCATAAATATATAAAAGAACGATAAAAGCAATTTTACGCTTGCATACTCTTGCATACTCTTGACAAATAATACAGATAATGTAAATAAATGCAGTTTAAAAAAATGTCAGCTACCTGATCAAGAAATAATAAAACATTTTATTCTTTAGAGGGTGCTTAGAATTTAAACCAGCAGTACAAAAAATTTAAAACCCACTAAAACACTAATTTCTTTTTATAATTTTATAGAATTTTTTTCGCAATTTCTATGTTATAGTGGGAAGTGTACATGGAGAATTTTCTTGCATTCAAAACACATGCTTACAGTATTTTTTTTCTGGCATACTAAAAAATGCCTTTATCATGTAAGAACGTAATGTGCATCCGAGTTTTTTGCAGATTTCCATTGATGAACACAGGGTAATGTTGATATTAGGCTTCGTCTAAAACAAATTTAAATTAATTTCTCTTCTAAAATTCTATTGCCCACACGTCTCCATGTGTAATCAGCTCAAAACTATTATAATTTATTTCTTCATCGGTAATGCACCCGTTTTCATCAAGAGGCAATTGACAAATTTCTATGATTGACTTATTTCAATCATCCGACATAGAACTTTTTAAAAAATCAACATTGTCTATAGTTAGAAATTTCCCCGACTGCACCATCTACATTGTTTCTACAAACATCTATACAAGTTCTTACTGAAATGGCCTCGAAAATTGCAGAACATAGAAAGAAAAATCAAGCACGTGAAATGATGTCACTTCCTTCCATGAGTTCCCTCTACATAAAAAAGATTTAAAATAAACAAAAAAACCCTCGATTTAAGCACACATTCATTACTAACAGAAAAAATAATATGTGAGCTCAAATCAGAGGAATGCAGCACTAACTATCCACCTCCTTCTGGCAAAGGGGTGAAAGATATGATAACTTCCCCCTTACCCCCCTCCCCCCTCTAGTCCTTCACCCTTCAAAAATAAATAAAATATCGGTTATGCCTTTGACAGACTTATTTTCAGCAGATATAAGCACTGAATGTATCAAAATCTAATAAGGATCACAAGCAACACATACATGAGGCATCCTTGATTTCGAATATCGTTACATACCAATGTTCCTTTTTTGGAACATTGCACTTTTATGCAAGATTTAGAAAAGATACCTTAATGTATTTTGATTTTTTAAAACTTTTTCTTTGAATTCATCCATTAGAAATACAATAGGGGAATTTTTGGGTGAATTTGAATTTTTGGGAATTTTATAGAATTTTTTTTTTCTTGTGTACGGTAAAAATTGTAAAAAAAGGCGATTTTTAGAAATTTTTCTGGGCTGAAATTTTTACATTTGGGAAATACTTAATATATCAAAAAATCAATCACACTTTCAATAATAAGCGGTATTTTTTTTCAAACTGATAGATATGACAGTTTATTAAAAAAATTAAATATGATGTTCCAAAAAAGAAATATTGGCATGTAAAAGGTTAATTGTGTTATGACAAGCCCACACGAGGGGCCGGGGGAGAAGCTTGGTCGGAGGACTTATTTATGTTAACGCGTATTCACGCTACATCTGAAAGAAACCGATCAAAACTCCAGACTGTTAGATGGACAGCTGCGCGGAAGGCCCGAACCTGGAACCTTCACATTTCAACCGTCTATCATGAGTATTGTATCCACTCGCCCATGGTGGGTTCTATTTAAGGGGTTAGGGGTAGTCAGAGGCGTGAAAAAATGCCATTTTTTATTAATTTTTTTTTATTAGTAATTAAGTTTATTTCACATAAGTAAAAACATAGTATCATTTCATCATACTTTAACATTACTTCACTTAAATTTCAAAAAAAAAATAATAATAATTATTTTACAAGTTATGGCGGTCTAAGTTGAACAGGTTTTCATAATGGGTCCTTGCGGTGACCATTACAGCTCCTTGGAGATTCATCTAAAATCAATGAAACAAAAAAGATTATTTTTATGGATAGATAATCTTGTGCCTGATCGAAGCTTTTTTTGTTTTTTTCAAAATTAACAAAATGGCGGTCTCTGGAATTTTTTTTGCAGATTTTCGGGAAAAAAACAACAATTAATTGTTTATAAAAAATCGAAGTTTAAAAATAAAAAAAAATCCTTCGATCAGGCACTAGCTTTTTATGTTTTCTAAAAGCTGTATAAGTTTCATTCAAATCTATCGAGCGGTTTTTGAGTTACAGTGGTCACCACTTCAAAAAACATAGTTTTGAGAAAAACGCATTTAAAGTTTTACAGTCGATTGATGTACAGTAATACGAATAATTTCAATACTTAAACTGAGTCATCTATTCCTGGACCATATAAGAGTTCTTCAGCCGTTGTAGAACTTTCTAAAACATCAATTTGTTGTTGTCTACGTCGCATTCTACCTTCGCGAGTGTTGTCGTTAGCGCGCTGATCAGCTACTTTTACACGTGCACTATCGGTTTTTTCAGTATACCGATGCGAATTAGGCCCACAACTAAGTCCCAGTGTGTTCATTATTACTAATAATGACTTTGTCCCTTCATTAAATATACTCATAGCTACGTATGCAGCAATTTGAACAATGGTAAAACTAGTATTGATAGTTTTTGGGCATATTTTCCACACTAGTTGGTTGAAGCTCTCATTATTATTTTGATTAAATCCACCTACACATCTTGAAAGTAAATTTTCATTACTAAGATCTTCATAAATAGGCTTGATTGCTTTTAAAACTTCAGGAGGTAAGGGAGAATTATGCCGCTAGCTAATTGTTCTCGGAAATATTAGACCGCTCGAGAGCCTTTTATTCTTCGCTAAATAACTCGAAAGATATTTGTCGGATTCACTTCAAACTTTCAGAGAATATTTTTAATATACTATACTTTAAGAAAATGAAAAAAAAAAAAAAAAATCAATTTTTTGAAAATTCTGACTACCCCTAACCCCTTAAATTGAGATTATAAAAGTATGCTTGGAACTGCAGTAAAAAATTGATTAAAAGCTATACATTTTATACGTGCGACAAATTCTTACTTTAAATTTACTGTATAAAAATTGATTAAATTATAGTGAACTTTTTTATACATAGGGATAAAAAAATGTTATAAACGAAATTCTTTTTCTCTGAGCTCTCAACTTTTCTTTTGAAGCATAGGTTTCGTTCTTTTTGTAACGAAACAGTAGGTACAAATATTTAATGGGAAAATTTTGATAATTTGAAAGAATTAAAAAATATACTGCATCGTAGGAAAATGAGAAAAGTTTCGGCATTTCGAATTTTCTGCTGTTTAGGAAGATTATTCCTGCTTTTTAAAAATCTTTTGAAAGGAAAAGAAACTTATTAAAGCTTTAAAAGTCGATCTTCCGTTATGTGAGCCTACCAGTAGCTAAGTGAACATTGGTAAATGGCTGAAAAATGATGCTCCAAGGTCCGTTATGAGCCCCTCGCGCGGCTGTCAGTCAAACGGTCTAGAGAGTTTCGGCCGGTTTTTCTCCAGGTGTAAGGTGAATACACACTAGGGCCCTTTAAAAAGTGGTCTGTCCATGGCAATCTCCATAGCTTTACCTTAACGAAAAAAGAAATTTAACATTCAATGTCTGAAGGGTGTGTTCTGAAGTCAGTCTTCGAGTACGAAACAAGAAATGAATAGAAGGAAAAATATAGTTCCATAACTCTTGTGTAATATGCCCTTTTTTAGGTTAAAAGAAAAAAGATTTTAAGAAAGATGTCACTGTTCACACGCATAATAAGAATTGTTATCATGCAACTTTTTGTTTAGTTTTAAGTTTGAACTGGGCAATTCGAATTCAGAAATTTATCGAAAGCGCACGTTTTTGTAATTGTGACTTGCAATTAATTTTTGGAAGTGAAGAAAATTGCTATTCTCATTAAAGTACCACACATTTCTACTTTTTCTTTTTTTTTTTAAATTTCAGCAGAGAAAAATATATTAATTAATATTCGGTTTTTAAAAAATAAACTTTTTCATATTAAATCAAATTATTTTATTTTGTTTATTATGTAAATATATAATGCGCCTTTTTAAAATTTATTAGGGTTTTGTAGAAAAAAAAAATTTGAGTAAATTATGGATAGATATTAGTTAAATAAATACAAAAAAAAGAAAAAAATAAACACTGCATGAAACACTACTGTATAGCCTGTCATTACAATTTTGGGTGTTCTAAACAAACTTCTTTATTTGTCTTTATCAGAACTTCATCCGGTGATGTGTGAGATGATAGTTTTTCCGTCAATTCTTTAAAGGAAATAGAAGTTTAAGTCACACGCACCTTTTTTAGAGCAAACGTTTATTGCAATTTAAATCAACTTTATTTATTTAAATTGTGACACTTATTACATTTTACATTTACTTGGTTACTTATGAGTAAATAAATAAATTAAAAAACAAACTGTAATTTTTTTATTTTGCGTTTCATCCCTCGTTAATATCAGAACAGATGTGCAAATTTCTGTTTACTGATTTCCGGTTTTCACTGCGTTACACTTATATTTCTATTTCATTATTTATTTATTTTGCAAAGAAAATAAATTAATAACAAAAAATTATTTTCAACTTTAAAGTCAAAAAATATTATTTACAGCCGATTTTCTCTTAAATACCGATACATTTATCCAAATTACTTTATGAATTTGTTAAAATTGTCTGAAATCAATAAACAGAGTAAAAATTTTTCAAGAAATGGCCTTCTTTTTTTTCACTTCAAATTGAGGTTTAACCTGTATGCTTCCGTTGTTTTCAAAGCGCAGCGACGAAGATTACAATTCAGGGTCCAACTGTATTGTAATCTTCAACTGTATTGTAATCCAACTATATTGCAATGCTGTGTAGCTGCGCAACATTAGTCTCTGAACGTCCACTGTGACCTAGCCTTGAACTTCGCAAGCTATGGGACTAAATAAATGTTAAAAATAAATTGTTTCTTTTTTTCTTTCTTTTTCTTTCTTCTTTTTAAATGTAACAACTTATCTTTTTGTAATTTCTTCCAAGAAACTCCGAGGAATAAATAATATACGAATATTGAATATTTACTTCCAGTGAATATTCTCACTCTCCAATGTTTTACTGATTATGCAGTGTTTAAAACTGAGTAATACGCAAGTAGATTTTTGCAATATCCACGGAAATACATTGTGGTCAACTCATATTTCTCTAAATTTCTTTCGATCTTAGCATCTTATGGTAGTTAGGTCAGCTGTATTTAAATTTATCCAGGTAAAATTTGATGATTCTGAAATGGATAGGTAATGTGCTGGCCAACTACCTGATTTGTAATCCAAAACAGATTACAGTGCCGGTTCCTGAAAAGTTCAAGGGAGAGGCGATAAATATGATCAAGCATCTTTTCTGACTCTTCATTTACTTTTAATTTTGAACCCATATTTAACCTGTTCGCTTTCATCATTGAAAAGACGCAATGAAAGTTGAAAACTGTCTTCATTGCGTTCCATTATCATTAGTCTTCATTCGTTCAGACTAGTGATAACGGTGCTTCCTAGCAGGGACTTTGGATGTTTTGCAGGGGCCAGCATTGTTATTCCGATATGTTTATTGGGTCTATTCAGTTATGAAAACGAATAGAATAAACCTAGGTTAAATAGTGAGTTCAATTTCTGTACAAATTTCGTAGAAATCAGACAAACCGACAAGCAAACGTGATTTTTTTGTTTTCTAATGACGGGCACTAGCTGTTTGTAGGCATTGGCCACTACTAGGCCAGAATTACAGGTGACTTTATTATGGAGGCACCTAATGGGTGGACCAGCGTCGCCTCCTATGAAGGGACAAACAAGCCCATGCCGAGAATCGGAACTTTTCTCTAGCCACTACACAGACACACACAACCAGTGCGGGAAACGAACTTTAATCACATAATCATTCTTTGTTGGAAAGTTTTAATTCTTCGTCTTCTCGTTGCAGCTGATTATGCAAAGTGGTGCCAAGCAGCCAGAAAACAAAGGAAACTTCCACAGCATTCAGGTGATGCTGGGCCTGCAGCAAGAATTCGGCTGTCCTCAGCACGCGGACACCATCGCAGCGGTGTCCGCAGCCCTCGGCTACTCTCCGCAGCCGCCTCCGCAGCAACAGACGATCGCCTTCGGGGTGAGCAGTGCCGGAGGAATGGGGATAACCAGCATGAGCGGCCTGTCGCAGCAACAGCAGCAGATGCAATACACGACGGCAAGGCTCAGGGATGGCTTCGCGGAAATCACCAACCCCGTAACGAAAGAAACAGCAAGTGAGAATTTTTTTTTTAAGTTAATGTTAAATATTCAGCATATTGTTGAAACACTCTTTTTTTTCACGTTCATTAATTTTAATTCAATAATACTACAGTGAAACCTCCCAAGCTGGAGACCTCCTTAACTTGGACAATTTCCTAAGCTGGACATTTCTCATAACGGAATGCATTCATACAGGCGCGTAGCCAGGAAAATTTTTCGGGGGGGGATATGCGCCTGGAAAATTTTTCGGGGGGGATATGAACTTATATTTGTATAAATAGACGGAATTTCATCACTAATCCAAAAATTTCGGGTGTGGGGGGGGTATATATCCCGATATCCCCCCCTGGCTACGCCCCTGCATTCATAATATATTGAAATGTACCTCTATAAGTTATACATCTCTGGAAGTTGGGCACTTTTTGAGAGACTCGCAAGTGCTCAATTTGCACGACAAAAATAACTGATTTATTAAAATAAGAAAACTATTTAGTAAATAATATTGAGTACATTCATTAATATTGCATTGTATATTTAACAGTTAAAATTACACATTAAAAAATAATATAAATTCCAAAATTTTTGAGTTTAAACTGTGTGGAGAGTTTCACAGTATTGATTCTTTCAATCATAAGCTGATCATAGATAATTTAAAGCATCTTGTGTAGAAAGTTATATACTTGTTGAAAATAACAAATAAGTAATGACTGCTTATTATGCTTTTTTATTTCATTTATTTCATATAGATGGTTTTCTGAAATAAATAGTCATTCAATTTATTTAACTAGCGGGTTTCTACGTTTACTTCAAATTCATCTTAGACCTATAATTGATTTCAGTTACTGAAACTTATAGTTCACAAATACTTATATACTGGACAGAAACTTTATCTCGAATTCATTCTTCATAATAATAAAACAACTTAGATGTTCGGAATGGTTCTACAAATTACACATACGTAGGTCTCAACCTTTTGTGAGCATTTAAAAATTACTTTTATGAATTTTGAATGGAGAGCACAAATCCTGATGTTTCTAAAGTAGTTAACCTATAAAACTGCTCCTAATCAATGAAGAGTAACTCATGATTAAATTTTGTGACGAAAAGTAAGAATAATTATACCCTCATAAAATTATTTGCAAGTAATAGACAATGTTACACACACACACACACACACACACACACACACACACACACACACACACACACACACACATATTCTTTCCCAGGAAAGTGATTAATTGTTTTTATAGAAACAAGAGACTGATCAAATTTTTACATGATTTCAACTTATTTAAAGGTGACCCCTCGAAGCAGGCCACAGCAACAAACAATGATAAAAGTAATTCTACAGCAACTAGTACAACAGAGAAAGCTGTGAAAAAGAAGAAAACAAGGTAAACAATGAAAACATTTTATTTAGTCTGTCCATTGCCAGGCTACTTTTTGTTTTGTTTAAATTTTGCCTAATTTTATCTTTTAACTAACATCCCTTCTTATGTGAAATTCAATATCTGGAACCAATAGCTGTTTATCTAATCTAAAGTGTCTTCATACATACTTTTAATAAAAATGATCACTAGATTTCTAGTTTTTCTTTCTTTAAACTCGATTTGAAAATTAATTTTATTATCATTCTTTATGATCTTTTTTTTTAATGTGTCACTACCTGAGGTAACACAGTGATGTGTTCTGTCTTTCATTAATAAAAAGTATTTTCTAATCATAGTTTTATACTGTTTAAAAAATTCCCTGTAGCTGTTTTAAAAGGGAGAAATTCAAATTAATTCTAAATTGAACAACACTTACTTTATTTGTCTATTTATTTCGAATTGCAAATTACATCAAATTTAAATGCTTATATAATTTTCGGCTATTTTTAGATCTTGATTTTTTCCACAGAATTTAAAAGAAACATATCAATGATTAAAAAAATACTTCTTTTAGATTTTTTAGTTCATTATCTGGAGAACTAATATTGCAATGTCGAACTATTAAACTTCTTTAGAAACACACTGTAGAAATTCAAGGGTAATTCCTGTTACATTTCTATATTATCTCATATTGGTATGACTAGGATAGCTAAAACATATGTCAATTTAATTGAATACAGATTAATAACAAATTAATTCATGCATATCGATACCATTTCTTATTTTAAGAAAAAGTTAAAGGAAAACCAACGAGCATTTCATCTTATAACGCTAAACCTATTACATCAGTAAATCAATATAATTTTTTTTTTAATTTTGTGTGTCCATACGATAGTATTTGAAGTTAAAAAAAATCTCGATTACCAATCAAACAAATTTTATGCAACGATTTTGTGACTTTTTTCTAGGTGTATTTATAAACACCGTTCGTTACTTTTCATCCAACAAAAATTTATTGTAATAAATGAAAAGATTGATACCATGATATTGATATATAGTGTTGAAAAAAGGGAGTACTTTTCCTTATAATGCTTATCACTCAGTAGTCCCCCCCCCCAAAAAAAAAAAACCAAAAATCGTAAATTTCAGTTGTTTTTCAAAAAATTATGCCATGGAAACTCTATAATACGAACCTCCTTCTCCCATAGTAAAGGGCTTAGTTTTAAATTGGATATCATATACTATAAGCTGCTTACAATTGTTTAAAATGATTTGTAAAAAGTTCAAACAAACCTTTCCTTATTACATTATTAACTCTTAACAAAAGGTTTTTTTTTAACTATGCAAAGTTTTTACTTTTTAAGGTTAGCAGCTTTTAGGCAATCGCTAACCAAAATTTAACATGAAAACATGAAAAATCCTTAAAGATTATGATTGTTCATAACAGTCACAGGTAGTTCAGCTGTATTTGAGAAATCCAGAAAAATCTGCCATAGATCTTTAAAAGAACGGAAGCCTGCTTTTGAAAGTAAAGTTTCTAGTCCGAAGTATAGTTTTCTAGTACCCTTTCTCAATGGACTCGAGGTATTTAGAGGAAAAATGCACCGGTGCCTTCTCATTAAAGAAAGAAAGTAATGCTAAAGAAAATTTGGTATAATACTGAAATTTTAAAAGGTTTATAAAATGAATGTAAATTTACTGAAGAATTTTACACTTATGACTCCTTTACATCACAATAAAATATGTTTTCTTTTTACCAGAACAACCTTTACGGCGTATCAACTGGAGGAGTTGGAACGCGCTTTCCAAAGGGCCCCTTATCCGGACGTCTTCGCCAGAGAAGAACTGGCTTTGCGGCTGGCTCTCAGCGAATCGAGGGTACAAGTGAGTACTGTTATTGTTGTTGTTGTTATTGCGTGTGTGGAAAGAATATTAACATGCACTTTTTCATGCACGGGGAATCACTTGTTAACCATATTAAAGGGACAACATCCGCAGTAATGAAAATGATTCCAGCAAAATCATAGAAGGTAAATAATACTCTTTGCTAAATTGCGAAAGATTTAACGTTTTTCACAGAAGTAATCTACGTACCCCACCATAAGTAAACACCCTCTCAAAAAAGTATTCGAGTATAAGCGAAATTTCCTATTTTTGCTTTGCAAATAATTAATTAGCTTTCAGAAAACGGGCAACTCTGCAGAAATATAAAAAAATATAGTTGTACATAACCCAATTCATATTTTATAATTAATAATTTTTAATAATATACAAAAAAAAATATGCAGGAAGCTTGACTTTTACATGAATAATTTTTGAGAGGATGCACCACGATAGAAAATTTTAAGGGGACACATAAAAAATCAGGAATATGAAGTTTCTATTACATTTAAAAATAAATATCTTCTAACTAGAGTTGAGAACTTTAGGTTGATATGTATGTATGCAATATATTTCAGAATTCTTGGACTTTGTTTAAATATTCGAATCGCCCATATAAAATTGTTTGGTTAGATAGAAAAGAAATAACGACAAAACATTAAATTTTTTGTTTGAACAAACTGAATTTTTAACTATATTAATCACATTATTATTATTATATAAACGTGAGATAAAAAAATTAACAGTCACTCTAACCTACATTAGATAAATTTTTTCAGAGGAACGTAATTTCCCCCCCCCCCTGTAGAGTATAAATTTTTAATATCTTTAATTGAAGTTGTACGAAAAAGAAATGGTTTTAGTAAATAGAAACATCGCAACATTTCAAATCGGAACTATAAATATAGTTAACTTATTTTGACATTCATTATGAATAACTTCAGCATACTGATGATGACATGAAGCGGTGAAAGATTTCGTTACAATTCAGAAATCAAAGTTTCTCTCTTTTGCTTTTGTAATGAAGAATATTATAAATTTATATTGTTGTACTTAGTTTCCTAATTGTGTAAAAACGGGGAACGAAGACAAAAACCACAATTTTTTGAGAACATATATAATAATCTGCTTATTCACTTGAGTAAAAATAGAGAATATAACCAATAACAATTGGCCAGAAATAGTACTATTTTAAACTTTTTGGCTTTCTTAAAAATAGGAAAATAAAGCAGCACTCATATGTTTCTACATAATGTACTCATTTTAATGCCGTTTTTACATCATTTACAGTTTAACCACCACAAGTATACAAAATATATTTTTTTTCTTACATATTGGATTTCAGCAACATGAATTGTAACTATAGTTATTGTTTAAATATTTAAACCCAATCATACAGAAACTTAGTTTTTTTAGTTTAAGTAAAACAATTTTGACCCCAAAGAAATATGTGCTTGATAAGTTTCTAATTGTAGTTCCAAATATAACTAATCCAATATGCACGTAATAATAATAGCAATATTATTTATAAAAAATAAAGGAGTATAATTTTTATCTATTAAGAATTATTTATAATTTATAATTATTTTATGTTTTAGTAACAGGATGTAAACAGATAATGTTTTAAAATTTCTTTTTTAGCGTCTTTAGGCATATTTTTTAAATGAAAATTAACAGTAATTCTAGGAAAATTAATTCTTCAATCTATATACGATTGGGTATTGTTCAAATTCAAGATAAAATTAATGATGAAATTGAAATATATTTTTGTTCATGAAATAATATTTCAAATATATCTTCCGTTGAATAAAAAATATGAATTTTAAATGCTTGAATAATAGTGAATACTTTTTTATTAAATGCTGTAGATACTAGTCACACTTCTGTAGTTTATCTTAAAATTCAACTTTTCTTAATATGCTTTTGTAGAAAATAACCACAGAATACTAAAACATGCTATTTTGAAACAATTTTCCACCTCTTAATTATTGACTTACCGATATTTTTTATACTTTACGAAGTTCCATTGTTTTTTTAAGTATTCCTAATCTGTAGTTTTTTACCTATACTTCATTCTATATCATAATTTTTAGTTCATTTATGTTGCTGATTGTTTATTTATTGAGTAAATTAAAATGATTTCTTTTAGGTTTGGTTCCAGAATAGGAGAGCAAAATGGAGAAAGCGTGAGCCTCCAAGAAAAACGAATTACTTACAAACAGGTAAGATAAAATTAAAGCTTCCTTTAGATACAGTGATATTAAGTCTGTGGATCTTGAGTCATTTCACGTAGTGAAATATTATACGAAGGCGAAAGGTGGATTTAAGAAGTATATTAAAAATTTAATTTAATAAAATATATCACTAATTTTTCTTCAAAAATTATAATGATTATTTAACAGGCGAAATGTTATTCAATGTCGTAATTTACTATACCTTACACTAAAACAGCATAAATAGATTTGCTTTTGGTCTTTTAGATCGGCTGTTACCGCAATGTCCCAAACAAGATCGCTTTGATATAAAGGTTGGTTACCTTTGCTCCAGAAATTTTTCTTGAGCCAGAAATTTTTCATGGGGAGAGGATTACGACTCGCATACTCACGTTATGTACGTGTGTATGATAAAGGAGTGAAGAATATACATTTAGTACGGCAAAAAAATCCTCATGGGGGGTGGTTGTGACCCCTCTATCCCTCCCCTGGCTACGCCATTGCCTCTGCTTAATCTATAACATTTACGTGCACCTAAGAAACCTCTGATATTTTATTCAAAGCATATGTAACACTTATTTATTGTAAAATATAATCACAAAGAAGAAGGAACGGGGAAAAAAAAAAAAAAAAAAAAAAAAAAAACAACTCTCGTAAATTTGAATTGCCATTTCGATATCATCTGACAACGAGATTTTCTAGCATGTTGTTCATATTTACATAAAATTATTACAATTATCGTAGGTTGTACGACTTAAGATTTTAAAATCAATCAATCTTACATAATTAATCTCAAAACTAATAAAATTTTTAAAAACATATTACTTTATTATATAAAATTAAATACTGTGTTAACTTAAGGTACGGGTTGTTAGCTCGCTCCTCCACCCCCCCCCCCAAAAAAAAAAAGGGAAAAGATAAAAAATAAAAAGAACAGTGTTTTATTTAAATATTCAAAAATATTCAAAAATGAACTATCATTTCATTATTCATGATCCATTCATGCTGTAAAGCAGAAAAAAAAATAATTAGTAATTAAAAACATTTTTGTTTTCAACTATCATATTACCTTGGAATGGCACAGTATCAGGTTTTCAGAATAAACGCGCACTCTTTTGTATTTGTGAAATTAGGCAACAGCAAAACAACGAAAACCCTTATTTACACAGTACGCCGTTTAATTACTGAAACAATTCTAAGAACTTTATTTTAGTTTCGCAGTTACATTGATTCAAAATAATCTCCTTGTACTTCCAAGTACCGTTTACATCAATTATATAAATTCTTCAAAGGAGGACAATGATAATTACGATCGTGTATCTACTTCAGTCATGGCTCACTGAGATAGGTACAGGCTGTCCGAAAAGCTCCGTTTTTGCGTACGAGCATAGTTTCGCTCCTTCGCCGATTTGGCGCTGCTACCTGACCCTATCGCTGTTGCCAACTCTACCGCAGAAAAAGTGGCTCAAATCAAAGTTAAAAGTATCCAGAAATGGCTAAAAATGTTTATAAGCTGAGAAAAAAAAATTTTTTTTTTGGCGTTTACGTGCTTGTGCCGCTGAAATATCTTATCTGCTAATGCTCTTTGAGTCATTTGGACTTACATTTCCGATTTACAAAATACTTCGGTATTGCCAGTTTGCCAAGATCTTTTTCTCCAGCAGAGTTGGCAACAGTGATAGGGTCAGGTAGCAGTGCCAAATCGGCGAAGGAGCGAAACTTTGCTCGTACGCAAAATCCCATAGGAGAAACTGGTTTTCGGACTGTCTGTACTTATCTCAGTGAGCCCTGCTTCAGTGAGTTGGACACAGAACGTGTTTCTTCTTGACAATGCACCATGTCACTGCGGGCTTCCTGCGAAACAGTTTTTCGCATCAAAATCAATCTGTTTGATCGAACACTCACCCAATTTGTTTGATTTGCGTACCTGCATACTTTTTTTTTATTCCCGAAAATGAGATGCGCTTTAGAAGTTGAACGTTTCTGTGACATTGAGGATACCAAACTTGCGGTGACCAGCAGACTGAAGGAGGCCCACAGTCAGAATTTCCAAATAGGGATGGACGCTAGACGAAAAATAGAACTGTGCCGTCTCTACAGCAGTGAGGAGAACGTCTGTCCCCGTCTCGCATAACTACTGTGCATTTTTATCTCGTCTCGCCTCCCATCTATCCCTTCTTTTAACAATTTGTATGGTCAAAGCAAATGCTGTGTGTCGGTGCAAAGAGATTATTTTTAATACATGCAACTTCTAAGGTAATGAGTTTTAGTTTGGATATAATGCTTGTTTTGTTGCCTCAACTGTGTCCTAAACTTTGAGACAAATCCTACACTCAGATTCACTCATAACCCATTTATTAGTTGTGTGAAACTCACAAGAAACGTCTTCTCATCAGTGCATTTTCCTCCCTTAGCCACTTCTCCAACGATGACGAAAACTTTCACCAACACCACACCTCTTCCGTCTTTGACTTCCAGCATGGACGGCGGCTGGGCCAGCTTCCCGAGTAGCCCGTACGACTTCGGGTTCCAGAACGCACTCGCGTCTTCTCCGTACGCTGGTTTCTCGGCCAGTCCTCACGGGAACTTGAGCACCGCACCGACGTCCACGGGATTCTACGGCGGGATGATATCGCAAGGGGATCCCCTGCTCCCGTCTCTCACGGCAACTCGATCGGACATGCACCAGCAGAACGCCCTCAACAAGTCTCCAAGTCCTCCGAACGTGTACGGAAACGGAGGCAACGGCGGTGGAGGTGAGAAGAAGTTGACCGGATTAGTCGGTTTGGACACTCAAGATGTCGATCCTCACCGGTTGACTACATTACCGCCTCTAATGCTCAAGAATAAAGATAACTCTGTATCACCCCTGCCATCGCTTGATTTCTTCACTTAAGTCTGCCACATTGAATAGCTGCCAGTTAGGAATGATTTCAGCCACTCGTCTACCTATGCGGCAAACGTAGTGAGTTATCATACATGTTATACCCATCCACGGAAAAGGACGATTTCTCCAAGAACATTCTGGCTTTTTTTTCCTAAAGAAAATGCAATGTGTACATATTATTATGATCTAAAAGTACGCTTTTGTGCTATATTTTCATGTTTTTAAGTCCAGCCCTGTCATTTGAAACAGTAGTGTGCGGGCCGGTGCCGGTCCGCGAGACTTTATCACCGGTCCATGTATATAAAATCTATAAAAAATTAATCTGCAGAAAATGTCGTCACAACTGAAAATTATAATTTTATAACCCTTGATGTTTATATGATATTTATTGTTTTTGACTGACGTTGGTTCTCGAGATACTTATTCCTATTCTCAGGAGCCTATTCTCAGAAGTAGAATGGTTGTTAAATACTGATTTAAGTTATTTAAAAAATCATCGGGATGACGGCGCTTTTGGCTTTCAAAGTCTTCCGGTCTTAACCTTGGGAATAGGCTTTCAGTTGAAAGTACAATTAAAAACCTTTAATAGAATTTTGTGCAAGCGCCATTTGTGACAGCTAAATTCATCATGTTCTATTCGTTTCACTTTACCTATGGAAACTGAAATGATAGATTTCAGTTGCGCCTTCCGCATAAAAAACCAAACTTGATGTAATGCTAATTATACAAACTATACAGAACTACAATAAATAATCAAAGAGGTAGAAAGGCTTGAAATTGGGAGGACTGGATGACCTTGAGAGCTTTACAATCTGAACGGGCTTTATTAGCTGTAGATAGTTTTGTAAATTATTATAACTATTTAATATTTCTGAACAAATTCTTTTCGTACATAACCTTAAATGCACTCAACATATAGTTCAAAATATTCGATAAAAATGAGCAATGCAATTGTTCTTTCAACTTTATTGACGGAATTATATTGTACATAACGTATATATATATTTTTTAAATGAAGTTAAATTAATTCCATTTATGTGTTTCATTTTCTCTTTTATGATATAAAAAATTAAATATTCAGTCATTACTGAAGTTACTTTAAAATTGAGACATTTACGTTGGGATAGTATATTTTTTAGAATTACTTATTTGATGTATAATAATGAACGGCATTTACTTCTTTGTATTTATTTAAACTCCATAATGATGTTTTCATTGCAGCATGATATGATAGCTGTTTTACATTCTCGAATTAAGTATTATATTTTAACTAAATTAAATGTGCTTGACGAATGTGCAATAAAAATTAGACCTTTAAATTGTTTTACTTACGAGTGATTAAATACAACCATGTGTTTGAAAAGAAGTCAGCAGTAACATTCATAAAGAGTTTTTACTTTTTAAAAAAATATTATAGTATCACTTACTCAAATTATTCTTTTGCAATGTGCTTTCTTGAAACTAAAAAATTATTAGTGAGAAAATTTTAATTTAGGATATATTTTGCATTTTTTCTAGTCACACAAAAATTAGTAACTGTTTATCTGTATGAAGAGTGATCTTTGAAGCTCTATATATTTATATTAAATCAGCAGTACGAATGTAAACAGCAATTAGGAAAGCTTAGCTCTTGGCCATATTGTTGTTTTTTATTTTTAAATGTTTCTATTTTTATTATCAAACCTGAAAGTGTTTTTTACAGGTTTCATACAAGTTGCCATTTTATACAAAACCAAAGGTTTTGTTATTAATTAGTACGCCATAAAGTCTAGCAGTACTATAGTTACTGATTTAGAAATGAGGAAGATGTGATCTTCTAAAAATATATTGTTTATTGTCTTCTTAAATTTATTTCACTGAGTTATTTGTTCTTCTTTTTTTTTCAAAGAAAAGAATTATAATACTTCAGAGAGCAACACCAGCCCGAGAAAAAATAAAACTAAAATAAATAAAGTAATTTATTTATTATTAAAAAATACCAAAATGTTTTATTTAAAAATTTAGCAAATAATATTTTCAACCAAAAAGAAGTATATGCTATTTGTTAATTTTAATTGAAACTCTATTTATTTGTTTCATCCGGAAAGAAGTTAAAAACATTTAAAAAGTATTTGTTCTTTTATTCAGGGCAAGGAAAAGCTTTATCCTATTTACTTTTGTTATTATTTTATTTTAATTATTTTTTTTATATACAATGAGAGAGAAATCTATTTAACAACGCGGGAAATTTGTTCAAGATTAAAAAAAAAAAGACAAATGTATTTTTATTTTTAAACTTTTAAGTCTAAAAATGTTTATTTATTACATTTCCTATGAATTAATCTTATATAAATGCATAGTCGTGATTCCTTTTTTACGGATAATTTTAAGATAAACAGCGCACACGAACTCGCAAAAATTAAATGTACTAGAAAATCGGAAGGGAATTTTTCTTTTTTAAAAGCATAAAGATTATGAATGAACAGTTGTAATACTAGGATTAATTTTAATAATTTGAGACAATTTTTTAAAAAGTCAATATATACACAGAATGTTTATTTTTTTAAGCTTTCTTAACGGAGAAAAATAACTCAAATCAGTAATTTATTCTCATTCAGACAAAGCTTCATTCTTTACTAACGAAAAAAAAAAGTGGGGGGGGGTTGTTTGGGATTGCAGAAATTTAAAAATTATAAAATATTTTTCTCCCTCAATAAAAGAATTTTTCTCAAATTGCATTTACAAAGTTCTGAGCTTAGCAGACTTAAAGCATTTTAGAACTGCAACTGAATTTCTCAAATTAATTACTTTAGCGATAGTATTTTTGCAACAATTTTGTAAATTCCAAAAATTTGCTATTTTTTTGTTTTGTTGTAAACTACTTACCAAATAATTACGTGCCAAAGAATACTCGATATTAATAAGTTCATAAGTAATAATTTTTTAAAACCTCTTTCATTTTATAAATATATTGTTCGGTGTTTCATTAGTCTTATTTTGAGCTGGTTTTTATCTTACAAGTATGTAAATTTAAGCAATTGTAAATTTGCTTGCATTGTGTACATAAATTTATGTCATGTCTTTATGACTGGAACTTGGCAACACCACTGTGCCTTAGATTTTTAAAAAAAATCATATTTGTCAAGAGCCAACAGAAATGAAGCTCAATTTATCATGGATTTTAATATACCATATACATTTTTATGTGTCTTGTGTTTTGTATTGTCCTCAAATAAAAAATTGTACATTTCTACAGGAGTTTCATTTCTTTATACTTTCTCTCACATACACTAAGAGCCACTAGTGTATTGCAAAATGAAATCGAAATTAAAATAGTCAAGTTATTATAGTAGCTTTTGAACTAATATGTTTTAAAAAGGGCAGGTACATTTAAACAAAGATTGCTGTTGAATGAGTATTTTAAACTGTAATACTATTTTGAAGTCACATTTCCGTACAAATATATAAAAGTAATTAACAACTGAAAATATTACAGCTATACGAGCGGTGCTAATAAATATTTGAATTCAATGTAGTGAAAAATTCGTGGTTAAAAGGAAATATTAGCTTGTCTGTAGAATCCTATTTATTTGTTATTTAAATGCTAGTATATATTGAATAATTCAAACAATCAGCAATAGTAAAATTTAAAATATTTTGAGTTCATATAAGTATATTAATAGAAACTATATAAATTATTTGACTAAGAAAATTTTCAAATTGCAATTAATTATTTAATTAATTTTGTTTATGTGTATTCCTTTCGTGATTGAACAATCCACACACCGAAAATGTTAAAAGATACTTAGCGCATTCCTCATCGACCCCCTTTAATTTTTCTATTTTTATTCAAAAGAGAAGATTTGTTGAATGCATGCATTTTTTAGAAAGACTGCTCAGAGAATTTTCTAAGCCACAGATTTAACAAATAAATATTTATGGAAAATGTCTATCTTCTAACCTAGTGAATCGATGACTTTTAAAAATAAATAAAAAATAAAATATTTTGTGTAGTTTCACCAGAATTTTTTATTTTTTTCGTATAGCATTATTTTCAACAAATTTAGAATTACTCAAAGAAACCTAAAATAAGGCATTATTCTCATAAAATTCTCAGTCTGGAAAATTTGTGAGAAATGATAACCTTCACTTACAGTTACTTTTTCTATGTATATTCATGCCAAAGTAATTATTTTTTTATTAAGAGGCTTAAAATTATTCTGAACCAATTTGTTTTTGAAGCAAGTTCATCTATTCTCACGATTTATGTACCATAAACAGAACTAATGGCATTTAGATGCTCCCAATACGCATTTACTTTTGTTTTTTCGGTGATAGTCAGGAATTAGACGAGTACCACAAACTCGTAGCTCGATTACACCGCTAACTTTGTACAAAATGAAAACAATTCTGACAAGAACTACTGAAAACAGATTGATTACTGGCTGGTTAATCTTCTAGTATAAAACTTAAATTCTTTGTTCATAATATAATATTATTAGAAATAAATTAGTATGGAATAATTTTATTAGTTTAACTTTTTTCTACCTCCTTTATTGCCTCTGCGTGTCTTAAACTATTCTTTTCAATCAGAAGAAACGCCACAATACCACAGAGGCTTTATACAAAATTAACTGAAGTACCCGTTCTTCATACGGAGCAAGTACATTTTTAACACTCGTATTTGAAAGTAATTTATTCGAAATGAGCAGCAATTCCCCCCCCCCCTAACGATAACATTTACATCCTATATAGTAAACCGAAACTAAAATAAATAAATAAATAAATAAAATTCACTTTGCTTTGTTGAGCTTTGCAATAGTTGCCTTCTTGGAATTGCTGAGGTAGCACGAGGCTAGCTGAGGGCTTCACTCATGGATCAAAATTCAAAGATAGGTATTAGGGTGCCAAGGAAAAACAAAGTTTGAGAACTTTGAAGTCTTATCCTTAAAACTGTTCCTTTAGGCATAGTGATTATCGACTAAAACTTGGGACATAAAAAATATAGTTACCACTTCCTCTAAGCTTTTGAAATTTACTGCATTATTAATTAATTTAAGGACAATTTATTTGCATGAGAAAAATGTGCGAAAACTAGTTTTTAATAAGCATAACTATGCTATTTCTGAACCAAATAATACTGTTAAGAATCAGAAAGTGCATTAAAAAACATTTTGTAACCATCAAATCAGTGTTCAATAAAACTTGTAGCAGTTACACTTTATACGAGTACTATTACGGCACTCAGGATAATATATTTGTATTGACATCCATCGGAAATAGTAAACGATTGCTGAAATTACGAGACACATTTACGAGACGCGCATGCCTGACATGTTCATTGGTGGTATAGGAACAGCCAAGAACCAAATTAGAATCCTTCTATCCAGAATCTGATTCTTTGAATCAAGTGAGCTATCACGAATACCTCACGTAGAACTGTTAATTTTTTATTTTAAAGCACCGCATTAATCTGCTCAAGGCAAAACATTATTTCTATGATCGAGTTTTTGTATGCCCAAGCACTGATCATCGCGCTCAACTAATCTGCGCGTTCCATTTTGGCAGTATTATTTTTGTGGGAACATTCCGGCGGGAATATTTTGGAGCGTGAATCCATCACTACTAATTCAGATTTATTACTCAAATTACTATACAGTATTTCCGAAAAATGTCAAACTGAAGGTTACGAAAATGGTCGTAACTATTTATCCGGTGGCCACTTATTACTTTAACAGATCAATTTTTAACATGGAAGATTTAAAAACTTGTGTCTTTAGATCCTAAAACTTAGATCCTAAAAAAACTTAGATCCTAATTACATAAAAATTTTATAAATAATGGTTGATATTTGACTACTCATATCAGGACATTTTATGCATTTTTTTGAATACCAAGTCATAACCCTTTATTTTTGAAAGAGGTAAAATTTTGCTCTTGGATTATCGTTTTAATGGCTTAAAACTGAGTCAGTTTCGCTTTTCTAGAAATACTGGTAGTATAGCGAGATCAGCATGGAGTAAAGTCGCACCAAATCAGGTATTCTGTTTTACAAATAGTGCAGCTGTGGTCTCGTTATTTTTTGATTGATCTGACGCGCTCTGGATGAGATCTTCCTTTTAATGCTATTGATAAAAGAGATTGAACCGAAGTTTTCAAACTTCCACTTATTTACTTTTAAGATTCCTTACTTATTTACTTATAAGATTCCTTACTTATTAACTTATAAGATTCCTTACTTATTTCAGCTTTCATGTGGAAATTTTTAATTTTTACAATAACTAGCTAAATTAATTCTCGTGCGCATCAGGTTTAATCAGCCTTAGCAAAGCCCAGTTCTTAAGCAAATCCCAAGGCAGGACTCATCGACGGTAGGGCAAGGCGCTGTAATTCGCAAGAACGCCAAAATTGGTAAATTGTGAAATTGTGTTAGGATCCCAATTCGGCTAATGTTCTTGCGTTTTGACCAAAAGCTGCATATAGGCTGCATCAAGTCTTGCTGATTCTTAATACAACAGCTTGCTGCGGAAACGGAGAAGATATCAGCAGCACGGTATAATAATTATACGTTATGTTCTCACATAAATGCATTTAAATAACATTATGTGAAAGGGGGCTCTCGATGAATGACTTCCATTTACCGGAAATCTCCCAGATAGTCACTTGCAATCATTACTACGAAGTTCGCCGATTCACTTTTGCATCGCATTTATTCGCAGGATTTGAACAAGTACGGGCCGTTGTCAGGATGCGTCATGCAACGCTTTCATTCTTCTTTTGGGTTCTATATTCTGTGCTCTCTCTTTCTCTTCTTTTTTTAATGCTTTTTTGTTTGGCAGGTTCGCGATTGGTGGCGACTCTGTGCCTCCACTAATCAACTGTAATTGAGGAAATGGCCGACGAGGCTAATTCAGCGGTTTGCTCTCATCAAAGCATCACTTGGGCTTCACAGACGGGCAAAAAAAAGGGGGGTTACTGCACAAGAAGTAAATTCAAAGGTTCGTCGCCAAGTTGTCTGGAAATTCGAGTAGGTGACTTGCAGTGTAGTGTTCACGTGTCTGAGAGAATTTTCCGGATTCCGTGATTATTTTCAGAATAAAGAACTATTAAATTCTCTCGTAAGACATTAGAGATCGTCACCAAGTTTAAAATTCGCGTAATATTTTTGTTACATTTAAAAAATATTCAGTACCTTAAGAATGCTTTAGTGGGTTTACAACAGAATTAGAACACTTTTAATATAGAAACAGTTCAACATTTTACCATAAAATAGAGCTAAATTAGCTGCAACCTTCCGATAGAGAAACGCCTGCAACACGATTTGGTGAAAATTCTAAAAGTGATTGCTGGCTGCCTGGGCAAAAAATCAACCATTTATTTTAAGGGTCATTCTTAATTTATTTCCTATTTCTTTCAGATCGTGTTACCGATTTCTTTAGGATCGAACTTACTGAGCATCAAAGATTTCATACTTGGTGAAAATCTCGACCCTGATCCAAAACTTTAATTTTTTTCTATTCTCTTCATAATTGTTTTCTTAAAAGAAATCTAAAGATTTAAAAAAATATTTTAATGCAATTTCTATTATTTTATTAAGTATGGAATGCAGTGTCTATAATTGAGTAGAGAGCATTGAACAGCTACCGACTTATAAGCGCACACAAGTGTTCCTTTTTATTGTGCTTTTCCACGTAAGACAATGAATTAAAATAAAAGAGCGCATAAACGCACGGAAAAGAAGTTTTGTTGAATTGAACAAAATTTTGTTGATGCAACAAAAATTTGGTTGGCGCTATTTCAACCGAATAATTTTGTTGATTTAAAAAAAAAATTAAATTCACAAAAAATTTTATTGAATCAACAAAAAAATTTTTTTAGTACAATTATATATTATTCTTAAGAAATTATCTGTATCTAAGGATTTTTTACTTTAGAACTAGAGTACTATTTCTTTCAAGCCGTAAAAGCTGTAGACAATTTTCGCTTCTGCCGCTTTACAAATTCCAATTGTTCAGGGATTCTGATACATTCTCCAGCATAATGAAACAAGAAATCTGGTTAGGGCCAACAAATTGATTAGGATACATTTCTCTACGTAATAAAACAATAAAGACAAATAAGGCAGACGTCTTAATTATGATACAATTTTAATGTACAGCACTTTGATGAGCACTTAAAATCTGAAAATATTTCATATTTTTGTTACGTTTTACGCGTGTGTGTCTATGTGTGTCCTGCACATACCTAAACTGTTGGATCATCCTTCAATTTCTCACAGTTATCTAAAAAGGAAAAAAGAGAAGATTCTTCATCGCTCTAAAAGTGAGACAGTTCACTAGTTTCCCAATTTTCGAAAACTTTCAGCATCAGTGAATGCATCTCGAATACCGCTTGATCAATTAACTTGAAATTCTGCTGATGTCCATGTTCATACTTTCAAAACTTTTATATTTAGTACCCTCTTTTCAAATTTATGCAGAGTAAGATGTTGCTTAACACAAAAGACTCTCTCAACGGGGCTACACGAAACAGCTTTCTTTAACAAAGGCATCTTAAAAAATAATTTCAATTCTTTGGATAAATTCTATCCTAAAATGTCCTAATCCAATTAAAAAGTAATTTACATGCATAATAAATATAAGGACTAATTTAATTTAGTCTTCTATCCAGGCAATTATGAAATAAACACAAGGTAATCGCAAAAGAAAATAAGAAAAGTCTTTTTTTTGCAACATCTTTCGTTAAATACATATATTTAAACAATTAATGTATGTTTATTCATTTCTAGTAACCAGTTTTAATCTTGAAAAAAGAGTTCGAGCAAAGAAGTTATATTTGGGATGAGTTAGGGTCATCCTCATTTGACATTTTTGTATTCTGTGCGAAGAAGTCATATAACGTCATTTGACGTCATGTGTCGATCAGCGAGCAGCTGTCGACGACAAGACATCGCATCAATGACACTTCCTCTTGCCTTTTAACATCTATCACAATTTAAATCAGTTTGAAAAACTGATCCATAATTTCCGTGTGTATATATATATCCATATCCATATACACATATAGGAGACAGGGGACAAATGTGAACACTTTTTTTATTTCTTCATTTTTTTTAAAAGTATTACCAATTTCCCACAACAAAATGTACATAAGCTTAAATAACATTTTCTTATGAAAAATTTTGTGAACTTTCAGTAAAATATTTCTTTACTTTATTTTATTTTTTAAATGACGCCATTCGTTCACATGGGTCTTCCCACAGGGGCAAATGTAAACATGTATGGAACACATCAGCAAGATTTTAAAAAAGGAAGCAATCATTATGATTAGAAGAAAAAAATGTAATTCGACCAACATAATATACTTAATGCACGTTTCTTCTTCTTCTTCTGTTTTTGTTGTAGAAAATTCTACTGAAACAAGATCATTGATTTCTGAAACAATTGCTCAATAATCGAATCTCAGGAATTCCATCTTCATTCAAACTACATTCAAAATCTTACTCGATGCATAAAAATTGGGTTTTTCACAAAATATTCCTGTTCCTCAGGAGTTGCAATGGGCCTTTTCCTTTCCTATTTAATGCTCTATATTGGTTTTTCTATAATTTTTCTACCTTTACGTTTTCCTTTAGTTCGATATCTTTTTCAGGTATATCAGTTAGCTCGTGTGATTCCCCTCCTTCCTTTCTTTTCATTTCTTTAAATTACTTACTTGGGCTTTTGCAAATGGTAGAATTGATTCTGATGTGGGACACGGACAGCAACTGTTGTTAAGATCATCAGCATATTCTGCCTAATCGTCAGTTTTAGTACAACGGCCAGGAAGTACCTGGAACATTTTCTGGATTTTAGTTGGTTACAATGTCAGCAAGGAAATCATCTTCATAGAATCCGAATAGTAAAAGCTTGATAATATGCTGTAGCAGAGAGCTCGGGGATTTCATAAATTAAAATTCTTTTTCCTACATTGGTTGTTAACCAGTCGTTAAATGTAAATTTTAGAGATGCTTTGAAGGGACCATAAACACGCACATCTAGTGGCTCTAATTTAAATGAACAATGGGAAGGAAAGGCTAATAATGCTATTCCGTCTTCACGTCAGAATAAGATTGCTTGCAGGCTTGCATGGCACTGATGATTATCAATAATTAACAAAACAGGTTTTTCTTTCTGGCAATGAGAAAACTGGTGGATTTTATTACTTTTTTTAGTATAACTTTTTAATTTTTTTTGGTATAATGCCGGGAAAAGTTTTGTTTTGAAGTGGTACGAGCCGTAAAAGTCAGTGAACTAGTGATCAGAGTACATATTAGAGTCAATAATATGCTAAAATGTTCTAAAAATCTGCTACATGTACATGCTGTTTGTATAGCTGCTTTATTGGTTTTATGAATCATTTGTCCGAAGGACATTTCTAAGTTGCATAAATAACTTACTTTTAAAATTGTTACTTGGATGCAATTCTTTTAATAACACAGGTAATAATGTCTTATTAAAGTTTGAAATTATCATTCGAAAATAATAATAATAATAATAATATACGCTTGGAAAAAAGAACTAAATTCTCTCCGAAAGAACTAAAATTAGCTTTGAAAGATTGAAAATCGGAACGAACTTATCCCAGTTTTAAATCCCTTAGATTTAGTTCTTTTTAAGCGTGTAGTAATAAAAATAAGAATAACGCATTAATAATCTTTAAAGTGCAATTGAAATCTCTAATAAAAAAGCACTTAAAACATATTGTTCTCAAAATGATGTTTTGACAGTTTACACGGCTTTAAAATGTTCCATCAGCTCCAATTTTTGTTTAAAATTAGGGATGGATTACGAATTAAGAAGGGATGGATACGAGACGACTCTTTGCGAGACGGGACAGAGATTTACAGCTTTTTCGCGAGACATTTTTAACAATTCTATATAGGGATTTTGCGAGACGAGACAAAGCTTTTAGTCCGCTTTGCGAGAAGCTTATTTTTCGTCTCACGCCCATCTCTAGAAATAAGATTAAGCCCGTCTATTTACTACTACTACAGGTATTGGCGTAACAAGACTAAACTTCATACTTCCTATGTTAGACATAGCCGTCGAGCAAGACATAAAATAACGAGATTTTGCTGTCCCGCTGCCATCCCAACTTTAAAATCTCAATATTTTTGAGGGATAGAAATCAGTTCATTCATATTCTAATGCTGGATTGTTAAGAAAGTCTTTTAACATGTGATAAACTCAGTTTTGTGCTACGTTTTTTTTTTTAATTTTTTACAATTTTTAGAAAACCTAACTTTGAAATAGCACAATATTTTAAACAAAACATTGCTGAGTGATAAAATGAAAGAATAGAGAAGATATTTCAAACTAAAAACGAATAGATCTTTTAAAAAATTACATTTTTTTAGAAAATTGACTTTTTTAAAAATCAACTTTTTGATTTGTTGACATAAAACACTTATTAGAAGTGGTTTAATTAAAAAGTTTCCTAACTATACAGGGTGTCTTAAGTATGTTACCAGTAATCAGTTATGTTTCTGGTCATTTATAATTCACACTGAAGCAATTTTTTATGTACAAACATCATTTAAAGTAAAGGGTTTCATGAGCGAAAGAAAAAATATATATATACACATATATAGGCAACCAAAATACTCCTGATGCGTCATGTTTATGTTACTTCTAAAGTTTGAAAGTTGGAATTCTACAGATTAGCTAGGCATTCTATAGAATGCCGAAAACTGGCTGGCAATGTATGAAATGTATAAAAACTCCACACATTGCTGGGGAATTCTATAGAATGTCAAAATAACTAAACTGTGTAGTAGGAAATATTAATTTAATGACCTTTCTTACTTTGTATAAGAAATAAAATTATTAATAAAATGAATCAAGAAAGAAAAGAAAATTATTTTCTTTCTTGATTCATATTTTATTTTTTTTTAATCAGAATATCCTAAATTTATTTTAATGCAACTTTAATTTTTGTGATATTTTAAAAAAAGTTTTAATTGCAATATTTATTATTTTTTCCCCAAAAACATTTGCATTTGTGAGGAATGAACGTCTTTTAAATAATGACCTTATCATGACCTTTATTTCATACTTTGTCTATAGAGCATTTCTCATTCTATAAAATGATTTGTTAGTGTATGTCTACATAAAGTATATACTGCTTCTCGTATTCCATACGTTCCCTAAAACCGACAGACTCTTTATAATATGCCAGGTATTTTATGAAATGGCGGCGTTTTAAACATTGACAATAACTTATGTGTCCTTTTCGTTGTGTTACTACCGCAGGTGAACTTTGAGTGACTCCCTACGATACACTAAAAAAATATCATTATGAATTTTTACGATTAGACAATATTTGATTTGAATAATCTGCTGATGTCGATAAAATAAGTCTTCTCTACCTGAGAGAAATTTATTTTCTTAAAGAAAAATTACGTCTTAAAATGATATTTAATAGGCATATTGCAAATGTATAGCTTGTTTATTTTGTCCAGTATTTGCTGTTTCTATTATTAAAGAAAAAAATTGCATGCTTCCGTAATAAAATTTGAAAAAAAAAAATCCGCATTTTCCATTCCATAAAAGCTTTTTACGTTTTAACGATTGTTAAACTTTAGGATAAAAAGACAAAATTAATAACGACCAAAACTTCTATCTACTAAACCACTAAAGATTGCACTTTTTGCCCCGTGATTAATAAAACCATTATGTTACTCTTCAGACAAATCCAAACAAATCAGCGCTCTAATTAAATCTAGAACAATTAGCGTAAATTCCATCTAACTCGCTATGTCGCCAAGAATGGCACTAAGCTACGCAATCTTGTGGAGCAGAATTCAGCTTCCATTCTTAAATTGGATAATGGCTGGATCTACACTTACGTTCCATTAAATTCGCTCCAACCCCGCATTTTTTTGCGCTCCAATAGGAGACCGCCATTTCCGATTGCGTCACGCACAAAGATGTCCGAGATCGTACGGATCAAGGAGGGAATGATAATAATACAAAAAAAAAAAGTTTATCTGAAAGGTCACATGTCGAAAAGAGTAGAGATTAAGGAGAGAAAGAGGTGATTAAGTTAATAAAAACTAAAAAAAACAAGAGTGGTACATCATACAGTGAAATGCACGAAGTATGTTCTTGATGAGAAAAATTTGAAATATTTTCACGCAATCCCATTATTTAAATAGAATGTACAGTTATAATCATTGATGAAAACATTTTGTGTGTGTAAAGGAGGAAGTGTCGTTTCTAAAAGTAGCAACAAATTAAATTCATGTATCAATTTATTTAGAAAACACTGATTTCCAAACCAGATTGATATTCTGAGAAAAGACTAAACCGCAGAAAGAGTAGTACCTGTCAATGGACTACAATCCCATTAGTCTTCTACTGTGTCCTTGACTTGTAGTTAAATTACCTTTCGAAATGTCTCGTGAAATTTGTAGTGATATGTAAATTGCTTTGAAAATTTTTAAGCAATAGGTGTACAACTTTGTTTCGCAGTTCTACAAATAGATAGCTTCAGGGGTAACGGCCGAAATAAGTAGATCATAGACGTTGCGGCGGCACGAGATCGCCTCCGTGCACGCAACACCTTGGCAATTGAAGGCCGGACAAATGGCTACCTATTGACCGGACGGATAACGCCACAATATACCACACAGATTTCGAGAGATCAAACCCAGCTTCTGCCACATGCTCCTCTTCATTGATGACCCGAACACGCATTCTCCATCTCGCTTTTAGTGACAGATGGCGCAGCACCGACCACATCCATCTCTTGCTCGCTCTTCCAAAGTCTGCGATGAGCGGCAACGAAGCCTAACATCGCTGGCATTTGAAGGCCAGGCAAATGGGTATTTTTAGTCCTGTCGGATAAAGTCTCAATCTACCACGCGTATTTCACTAGATCAAACCCAGATTACGCCACATGCTAACTCCTCAACGTCATACAATAAACATCAGCATCATTCAACATACATTATTCAACATACCCCATAACCAACATACATTATCAAACATACATCATTCAACATACATTAATCGATTTGTGTCTGCCTCATGAAGTTATTCTACACTGAAAATGTCAGCTTACGAGTAAAATTCTCGTCATTTGCGGGAGATTTTGATTTTTCTGCTTCTATAAATCTGTGGTTGAGGTTCATCATATGATCTCATATTCCTATGGTGAGGCCGCTATCAGTGAAAGAACATCCTGGTTGGTTTGAATTGAACGCTTCAAGAACGGTGATTTTCAAGTCGAAGATCGGCACAGCGGTGACTGGAGAAAGAAAGTTTTCGAAGAAACAGAATTGGAGGTGGATATGTGTTTATTAGTGCAGTGTATCGTGAAAGCCAAATTGTGAAGTTAAGTGTCTGTGAAGGCATTCCGACGACAAAGCGAAAGTGGATTTTTGGAGCCTAATATTGCCTTGAGGTGAGAGCAATTTCCGTGTGCTTAGTTATTGTTTTTGATTTATTTATAATGGTTAGCTAGGCAAACTTAAAAGAGACGAGTTAAAATGTGTCGCGGAAGAGCTTGATTTAGAAGTTCCCGATAACGCGAAAATGGTTGTTCTCAAAAAATTGATAGAGGATTCGGAGATTTATAAAAAAAATATAGAGATGGTACAAGATATCATTGATTCGGTGTTAGAAGAGAAGAAGGAAAAAAATGATAGAGATTTGAATTAGAAACGAAACTTAATTTAGAGAAAATTAAACTCGCCCAACTGGATAGAGAAGCTGAAATCTCAAATATTAAAAAATTAGCGCGTGAGAACAACGCGAGCAGTGATTTAGAGTGTTCTAATCAGAGTTTAGAAAATCTGATCAAAAGTGTACGGACATTAACGATTGCGATGCCAAATAGAGCGGAATCATTTAATCTTTTCTTCCGTTCACTAGAAAAGGCATTTAAAACAAAAGGTGTACCGGAGGAGTTCCAGGCAGAAACACTGCTTAATCTGTTAGGCGAATGTGCCAGTAAATCCAGAGTGTCCCAAATCAAAAGTTTGACAATTTCAAGTCTTGAACTTTGTGGAGCCCTCCTTTTATCGAAGCTTATGAAGAGGGTCCTTATTTCCTTGAAGCTGGAAGTGGACAAAGTATTTTTGTGGACTGACTCCACAAGCAGAGTAGCCACGATTCAGGAATTGACTTACATTACCCAGTGGAGACATGTGTCTTCTCATGAGAATCCGGCGAATCTCATTTCGAGGGGCTTAGACCCATATAAGCTCCTTCAATTCAAGTTGTGGTTTGAAGGTCCATCCTTCCTGCAAGGTGATATCCCAGATACGACCAAGCCTCCTATGCCGTCTTCTGTGATGCTTTTTTCGACGAACTTAAGACTCAATCTAAAACTTTAATGACTGTTAATAGTGACTCTAATTTGTACGTGAACTTGATGGACTGAACTAATGATTTTTAAAAATTAATCCATATTCTAATGTATATTTTCAGGTTTATTCATAACTGCAAAAACAAAACAAAACGGGTTAATGCCATCACAAGTGAAGAATTTTTGATGGCTCGTGACACCCGGATAAAGGATATTCAGGTGAGGTATTTTTTTCAGGAAAGATCGAGATGATTAAAGGATCACCTGTGGCTCCTAATAGTAAGTTAAGATTTTTAAACCCCTTTATTGACAGTTCTGGTCTTATTCGAGTTGGAGGACGCTTAGGCAACGCAGATCTAGAGTACGACTACAAATATCCAATTGTTTTGCCTTCAGGAGACAAACTAACAAAACTTATCTTCATTTATTATCATAAGAGAGATATGCATGTCGGCCCTCAAGGTCTTTTAAATTCGGTCCGGCAAACTTTCTGGCCTCTTGGAGGTAGTAATTAAGCCCGAAGGGTGGTACATGAATGTATACGATGCTTTAAGGGTAATCCTACAAGTATGAATCAAATTATAGGGAGCCTTCCCTCGGAACGAGTGCAACCTAGTCCGCAGTTTCCAAGAGTTGGAATAGATTTTTGTGGCCCCTTCCATATTAAATACAGGCATCAGAGAAAGGGCACTTTACAGAAAATATATGTGTGCCTATTTGTATGTATGGCTACTAAGGCTATACACTTAGTGTCCGATTTAACTACTGAAGCACCTATAGCGACTTTAAAAAGGTTCTTTTCCCGTAGAGGGAAAAGTTGCGTAATGTTTAGTGACAATGCCGCAAATTTTTCAGGAGCATCCTCCGAAATCAAGCGTTTCTTAGAGTTAGCTGCCAGGGGTGACGAATATTTGACCAATTTTTTAACTTCTGAAGGAATTATTTTGAAATTTTCCCCTCCCAGGTCTCTGAATTTCGGAGGACTATGGGAGGCAGGCGTGAAATCATTTAAATATCATTTTAAAAGGGTTGTGGGAGACTCCAAATTAACTCTCGAAGAATTTTTGACAGTAATGATCCAAATTGAGGGTATTTTGAATTCGCGGCCTCTTTGTCCCCTCTCTAATGATTCGGAAAATTTTGAGTTGCTTACGTTTGGTCACTTCTTGATTGGCAAGCTAATAACTGCGATTGTCGAACCTAATTTTTGCGACAAAAAAGAAAATTTGTGTAGTAGATGGCAACTCGTTCAGAGGATGGTCCAGACAATTTGGAAAAACTGGCAGAATATACAGTTACCTTAGTCATCTGCAAAATAGACACAAATGGCAATTCGTTAAGGACAATGTCCTGCCAGACACTTTAGTAGTGCTTAAAGACGATCAATTGCCTGTGTGCAAATGGTCAATTGGACTGGACGAATCATAAAAACCATCCCAGGAGCTGATGGGAATATGAGGGTTGTTATTGTTAAAACCCAAAAGGGTTCATTTAAAATATCCATTACTAGTATTTGTATTTTGCCTTTGTCTACCGATTATATAAGATTATAAGAGATTATAAGAGATGTATAAGATTTATTATTTTTATTAATGTAGTGTTTATTGTGATTTGCTTAAATCCATCTAGTATATATATGTATATTGTAATGCGTAAAATTTATTTGTGTATTTTTGACTTGTCAACGCTGAGGGGGGGGGGATGTTCCCGCCCGTGTCGTGCTGCGCCCTCTGGGTGTGAGGGCACTTGTGATCGAGACGTCTGATGTGAAAGCGTCTCTGGTTTTTGCTCCCAGAAATAAAGTGTTTTGTATGCACGAATTGTCTCTCCTTTCGATTATAAGTCATGAAATCGAAATGTAAATAGGTAACATAATGAATTTAAGTGAAAGTGTATTTTAGCGAAGTGCCATCAGGAGGTAAGACTCGTATCAATAAAAAAAAAGAAAAAAAAATAGCACGATCATTAGGAGTGATTCAACTAGAAATCTCAACTTTCAATCATAAATGTATTACATATTTTTTCTGAATAAAACCTTGAATTTCAGGGGTGAGGAAACGATGGAAGCAAAGTTATACACCTAATACTTGAAATTAATTAATTCTACCATTGAGGAATGTAGACATTTTAGAGTGCTATCGAAATTTTACACACCAAAATACTTTTCATACATTCACGAAGTTCATGGAACTTTCAACATGAATTAGCAAGAAAAACTTCAAAAATCTGGTGTCTGAAGCAGTGGCGAAGCCAAAATTTTTTCACGGGGGGAGGGTTACGACTACTGCATCTCATATATATGTATACGTGAGTGTGATAAGGGAGTAAAGAATATACATTTTGTATTACAAAAAAATTTTCATGGGGGGATTGTGACACCCCCACCCCTCTTGTGGCTACGTCACTGGTCGAAAGGTTAAAATTTGAACATTGAATAATACACCTATATAAAATAAAACATTAAGAACGTTAAGGTTCAAAAATTTCAAACCTCTTCAGAAAGGAAAATGAGCGAACTAAAAGTAAACACAAAGTTTCCATTCGGAAAAAGGAAACAGTTAGAAAACCAGAGAGAACAAAAATGAACTGAAGGAGGCCAGAAAAAAAAAGGAGAATTTTTGTTAGTTTCTTCTCCCTCCTCCACCTTCCTCTTCAATTAGAGCTTCGCCATTCTGAAATTGCCTCGTTCTCTTAATACCAAACTAACAAGGGTAAATTATTTACCTTATTCATTTCTCGAGCAGGCAAGGATATAGCAGCCTTTATAATTTAAAAAGAAAAAGTCTGGTTGCATTTTACAGACTGTTCATAAAATGTTTACCCAATTAGAAAAAGTTATGAATTCTCAAATACTGAAGAGTGAAAGGCACGTCAAATTGAAGGGAAAATAATAAAGTATTTTAACTGCAGGTCCCATTGATGTGGTGCACATGAAAGAAGCACAATATTAAATAAACTAAAAAGCAAAGAAAAAGTACCCAGGGTGAGATATGCTTTCACGAGACTCATCTAAAAGCGGTGCAAAGAGATTTTCAGATAAGAACGAAGAAGCTCCGAGAGAGAAGAGTCTATCTACAGAGATTCAAAGAAACTGGTTGGTTACTCATTACTGATTAGAGCAAAGATAAGACGAGGGCAATCTACCTAAAGGGGAATCCTCTGTGTGGAGGGCTTTTAAGTGGTTCTAACGCGTATTCGCATTATATATGGAGAAAAACACACGAAACTCCAGACTGTTAGATCGTCAACTACACGAGAGGCAAGGCACCTAGATCTGCACATTTTACACATCTCCCAATGCTAAGTGTGTTATTTATTCGGCCAATGGTAGGTCAAACGCAGTGGAAGTATGTATGTAACTGGTGGTTAGAGCAGTCGCTAGCAAACGACTGAGTAAGGAAAGTTGAAAGCTATCAATAGACTGGCAACTAACAACTCGGGAAGAATTGATGCTAGGTGCAGGTCTCTCATCTGGAATTGGCCCGTGCCCCAGGAATGTTGGCAGACGTGAATCCCAAAGATTAGCTTTCTCCTGCGGGTAATAAGAACAGCAACAACAATACTCTCAGGAAATGAATGCATTCACACCTGTAGATATTAAATGCATGGCTTCCGTTCCACGCTTTAGGTATGATTAAAACATTTTTTGTTTTATAGACTGAGTTAAATTCAATTTCATGTTAGATTCAATGCATTTAGTTTCAGTGACAAAAAATGGACTTAAATGTGGTTTCAGAGTTGACAAGAAAACACACTTGTTGTATTATCGCATTTCTGTTGATGTTGTTATTGCTAATGCCCTCTGGCAACGGCGGGGTGGTGCCAGATCACCCCGTATGGAAAGGCGATGGGCGGCTTCCATTTGAATGAGCCCCAGTGGGAGGAAGTCCGCCTTCGCTCAGGGTTTCCTAATTTTGGACCAATTCCAGATGAAGGACCAACCATCTGAAATCAGCACCCCCAGAGGTAACGTTAAACATGCAGGACATTGGAGTCACGACGGATTTTACGTACACCAGCTCCCATTGGCGTACACGGTCCCATAGCAGCCTAGCAGCGAGTGGAGTTGACCCTTCCAAGCACTGGCCAAGCCGGGTGCTACTTCACTTTCCGCGTTCTTACGGGAGCGGAGTTTAGTGACTAGGTCACCGCGGAAAACTCTCGTATTCCTGTTTAATGTTATCTTTTGTTAATTCTGATTAGTCAATCACAGAAAATAACTTCGCAAAGTTTTATTAGTATTATTTTTTATTGCTGTTACAATAGTAGAAGAGCTTTTAAAATTGTTATCATTAAAACAAAATCTGTGCTAAAATATTAATACTCGGGCAGAATTTATACACAGTAAAAAAAGAAAACAGAGTATTCCACAGTCCGGTTTAGAACCAGGCCCGGATTATCGTCCGGCCACTTGGAGCACGTGCCCTGGGTACGAATACACAAATAGGCCCAAAAAATTGAGTTTAAAGCTATGTACAGCGGTACAAAAATGCAGTCAGCTATATACAGTTTCATAAATTTGAAAAGTGCCCTGGGCACAAAAATGTTATAGTCAGGCCCTGTTGAGAACCGCTATCCCTGTGCTCTTCTTCTGTGGTCTCGCTCATGCCACTCGCCGATTGCCTCACTCCCTAACAATAGATTACTGTTCATATTGAGCATTTATCTTTCGCTCTGAAATCATAGATAATCGAGTTAAGTGGGGTTTTGCGGGGAGTTGGAGAGGCGCATGTCAGGCAGCTGTTTGCAGGGGGCAAAAGCAGCGGCCCTGAAAATAGCAGCGAACAGGCCATCGGCACGGGGGAGGGGAGGGGAGTTAGGAAGGGACACTTGGGGAGAGCAACAGGAAGAATATGTTACGGAAGAGTCCGAAATTTGTCTAATTTCAACCAAACGAAAGAAACGAAATGTGTGTTCACCACTTTAGATGGAACGATTGCCAAATATTAACAGATCAACAAAACTGTAAATGGGGAGAAATTTTTGTCAGACAACTCCTATCTACAGAAAAGTTACAGCACACTGAAGTATATGTAAATAAAATAAAGATAGATAAAAATTTAAATCCCTTCCCTGCTGTTATCAGCTTTGTTCAATTTAACCCTTTAACGCGCAGTGATCCCGCTCTGGGAACACCCAACTCTGACGTTTTGACTGTTGCCAGTCACGAAGAATAGATTGGATTTCTATAAAAATAGTTGCGGGTGGCATAGCTCTACGAGAATCCTTTACTTTTTAGCACGTCATTTCCCATAAAAAAAATGGTCACGATTATTTTTAACAGCACTGACATCTACTGAAAAATGGAAGAACGCGAGAACAGCTGGGTACATTGCCTAATGCTGAAAAAGGGCAGCCGTTGCCATCGCTCGAATTAACTACCAGCAAGATGGCGGACGATCGAAACGTTCATCGCGTGCCACAGATCTGGAGACCCTTTTTTTGACGGCAGCTGGCTGTGCGCGAGCACATTGGAAATGCGCAAGCATTGGGAAAGGGTTGCACCTCAAAGGTTTAAGAGAATTCAATGTTAAATTAGCGACTTTTCGTTGTATTTGTGGGATTTATTTATTTCTTTATTAATTTATTTTTAATCCGGAATTAGCGACATTTTTAGTGATTCCCCTCTATGATTTAGCGACTATTCACACAAACGGATGGTATTTTCCCAAAAATTCTTTCAGAACCCAATCGGCAGTGATTTAAGAGAAAAAATTGAAAGGATTGAAGTGTGAAGATCATTTGATGAGAACACACCACGTGTATAAGAAGGTTGGTTTGGAAACTCGTGCATGTAAAATCTATCGTAACTCCCAATGTCTTCCTTGTTAAACGATACCTCTGTGTGGGGGTGTCAGTCAAGATGCTGGTCTCTTATTCCCTTATTTGGAATTCGTTTCCAAGTTAGGAATCCCCCGAGCTAAGTTGGTCCTCCCACTGGCTCAGTTAACCCTTTAACGCGCAGTGATCCCGCTCTGGGACCACTAAACTCTGACGTTTTGACTGTTGCCAGTCACGAAGAATAGATTGGATTTCTATAAAAATACTAGCGGGTGACATAGCTCCACGAGAATCCTTTACTTTCTAGCACGTCATTTCCCATAAAAAAATGGTCATGATTACTTTTAACAGCACTGACATCTGCTGAAAAATGGAAGAATGCAGATTGCCTAATGCTGAAAAAAGGGCAGCCGTTGCCACTGCTCGACTTAACTACCAGCAAGATGGCGGATGATCGAAACGTTCATCGCGTGCCACAGATCTAGAGACCCTTTTTTGACGCAGCTGTCGTCAATTGGGCAATCTACCCAGCTGTTCTCGCATTCTTACATTTTTCAGCAGATGTCAGTGCTGTTAAAAAGAATCGTGACCATTTTTTTTTCGGGCTATGACGTGCTAAAAAGTAAAGGATTCTCGTGGAGCTACGTCACCCGCAACTATTTTTATAGAAATCAAATCTATTCTTCGTGACTGGCAACAGTCAAAACGCCGGAGTTTGGCGTTCCCAGAGCGGGAACACTGCACGTTAAAAGGTTATCCAAAGGACATTAGCAACAACAACATAAATAAATAATTATCATTTTTAGGATTAACCAAGAAAACTAAATTTTAGGTAATTTGATGTTCAGCCTTTGTCTATGTAATAACTTTAATAGCTTTTTTTAGAGGAATTAATTCTAAAAATTCTACCCATTCATAACTAAAAGGTCAAAAGCACATACTACACATTTCGGCAAAACTTTGGCGACCATCTAAAAAAAATCTCGACCATTCTCTTAAAAAAATACAGTTCATGAACGGATGCGCGGATGTGCCCCCCACCCTGACTTGAAGGGAAATAAGGAACAAATGTGAATATCAGAAACTGTTTTTATATCTCAAAATTAAACATTTCACAGAAAATACATGAAAATGAGCAGTCAAAAGTTTGGCTACCACCAAGTAATCACACATGTGTAACAAATGAAAGATAACTAAACGGTGAGACAGTTATTGAATTTGTGCTACTTAAACATTAACGATCTTTTGCAAACGTCCATCAATTGATGCGCATGGATTCCTTATGGCTTGCTTATTGAACTTGCACATCTCTCCAGAGCACTGATCAATCCTTTCCGATCGTCGTATTGCTATACACAACCGCTTCCATCAGGCGCAGACCCGGACTGGCCAGGTCGACTGGTCAGCAATTGCCGAGGGCCCCGGCTCAAGGGGGCCCCCGGAGAGGCCCCCAAAATGGATATACTACTTCATAATTAGGATAATTTGATATACACAGTCCAGTCACATTAATGTGACATTCACCTACTTTCGATGTCATCGTGAAATAACCATCACAGAAGGCAGGTGGCAGTACATTGCAGTGGAGTGTATATAAAGGATGTCCTGGGGCAACGGAAAGTATTTCGTTGGCGTTATGCAGAAGCGTAGCAATTTATCCGACGTTCAAAAGGGCATGATTATTGGATTTCGGGTGAAGGGTGGAAGCATTTCGAAACTGTTCGCGTGCCGCCGTGGTAAAAGTATACGGTGCATGGCAAAATGGCACTATCCAAAATCAGCGGCTTGGCACATGTGGCGCACCACGGGCTATAGATGACAGAGGAGAACGAAGGCTACGGAGATGCGTTCGGGCGAATAGACGTGCAACTATTGAGTAACTGACAGCCCAGATGAACCAAGGGGCTACCAAATAAGTGTATCCTCAACAACGGATCAGCGAACGTTGCTGCGCATGGGCCTCCGCAGCAGACGCCTGGTTAATGCACCTATGCTGACTGCTGTTCATCGGCGACGAAGGCTGGAATTTGCACGCCAGTAGCGCAACTGGACGTCCACAGAGTAGCGACAGGTGGCTATTTCCGATGAATCACGTTTTATGCTCCATCGGACAGATGGACGTTGGCGTATACGGCGTGAAACATCTGAAAGCAAACACCCAGCAACAAGTGCCAGGCTGGAAGGAAGGATCCAGGCTGGAGGAGGGACCATTATGGTTTGGGGAATGTTTTCCTGGCATTCACTGGGTGCACTCATCATTGTGGACGGCACGATGGATGTACGTAAGTACGCATCGGTCCTTGCGGACCATGTCCACCAATACATGCGCATTATTTTTCTCCTGAATGATGGCATCTACCGCAGGGCAATGAGAGGTGCCATACAGCTCGTAGTGTATGTGCGTGGTTCGAAGAGCAACAGGATGAGTTTACCGTACTCCCCTGGCCAGCAAACTCACCGAATTAAAACCCAATCGAAAATCTGTGGGACCACCTCGATCGGGTTGTTCGCGCCATGTATCCTCAACCGCGTAATCTAGCGCAGGTATCCACAGCACTGGAGTCGGTATGGCTCAACATTCCAGTGAGCACCTTCAGAAACCTAACTGACTCTCTTCCTGCACGTCTCGCAGCGGTCCGCTTTGCCAAAGGTGGTTATTCCGGCTTTTGACAGGTGGTCACATTAATATGACTGGACTGTGTATATATCAGAGTAATTAGATTATTATTTTCCCAGTAAACTTACGTCTTTACGCAGTGACGCAGCGGAGGACCCCGGGAACCCCGCTTCCAGGCCTGTCGAGAGGGGGGGGGGGAAGAGGGGGATTCCCCCGGGCCCATGTTTTCTGGGGGGCTCGGGCTAAACTTTCAAAAAAATTTCTATATAGACAGATAAAGAATTCGCGAAAACCAACACCGCCTGGAATAAGTAAAGATGAGACGAGGTCCTAAACGAAACTGGATTGGTGACGTCAAGTACGCTCTTTAATTTTTTTTTGGGGGGGAGGGGGGCAAACGCACCACCCTTTGTGCTCTCATACGCGGTGAATCACCATGACAACTCCAGGCCGTCAGGTGCAAACTTGGTAATTTCCAAGCGCGGGAAAATTCTTTCATCCCCAAAATGTTCTTGGAATAAAATTGTTTAGAATTGCTCTCGGAATGTGGATTTTTCAGTTGATTGCGGCGAATTTTCTTACCCTTTTACCCTTCTTATTATCACAATGATTATTTATTTATTTTTTAATAATTATTAGTTATAAAGTATGTTTATTTCGTCAGTGCTTCATGAAGAGGCTTAATTTCTCACAGCAAACATTTGCGGTTAAAATTATCTTATTGCTAATGAAACATTTCATTGAAGCTTTTTATGGTAGAGGGGGCGGCAGGGGGTAGGGCCCGGCAGATATCCAGCCCCCGGGACCGAGGTTGTCTCTCGACGATCCTGCCCCGAAAGCTCTAAAATAGTTAAATGTGATTTTTAGGCACTTAAGACGAAATTCCAAATATTACATATTATGAACTGGATGAAGTTAAATTTATGAAGGTGCCACCTTGATTAAATACTTTGAAATTATTTGTAACTTATTTCTAGTTCCGTAATGGTCTCCCTCTAAACCATTTTAAAATTCCTCGCGAGAGGGACGCAGTAACCTACTGCCGATGCCCACTTAACAGTCCTCCCTTTTTTTTAATCTCGAACACTGACACGTGTTCTCTCACTGTGTGGCGCTTGCAACGAAACCCATCACGGATACGGGGGAGCAGGCGTCCGCCATCGAAAATGACGTTCGACAAGGGGAGGGGGGTTTGTGGAGTACGCGGTTCGAGGGAATTAGTAATTAAAAGCTCCGGTTTGACTCTTGAGTTCTGGACAATGATCGTGGGGGAGGGGACATTTAGCGGATTCGTGTTCCTGTCATGCAACGCTCACGTGGGAGAACAGCCATGTGAATCTGGCCGGGGGGGGGAGTGGGTGGGTCGCGTGTGACTTCGTGGAATACATGCGGAGCGTTAAATTGGTGAGGCTGATTTATGGATTCAAACCTTTGAGTAATTACGTAAGGTAATCTAGCTCTTAAACAATATCTGATCTAAACTATAAACTGGAGTGAAAATTTTAAGTTGAATTCTCTGTTTGAGGAGTGTTCTAGATTACATCGAACCTCAAAGGGTGAAGTCAAAAAGGGAGTAACTCCCCCCCCCCCTTCCACGACATGAAATTCGGTCTCTCATTTAGTCTACTGTGAAACATTGTTTTCAATGGACTCTGTACGAATCGAAAAGCTACACTTTAGACCAAACCTGTTTTTGTTGTGTCATGTATACGATTTCCCGCGCAAAAAAAGTTTATGACATTTGTTCTAGTGCCATAATTATGCCTCGAATTTACTTATTCCTTATTCTAAAACTTAGTTTTCTTCTTTTTATTTAAGTTATAGTAAGCAACAGTGATTAATAAAAGAAAATATTCCTGTTGCACGTAGAGTCGGAATAAGCCAACATGAAACACATTAACAATTATTTCTAACAGCGCCCCTTTCATACCGAAATATGTAGAGTAAAACCTCGATACAACGACACTTAAGGGACCCACTAAAATTATCGTTCCAGAGAGATGTATCGTTATATCAATACATCTCTCTATAACGATATCCAGAGAGATGTATCGTTATAGAGAGATGTATCGTTATTATCGTAAGATTATATTGTATGGAAATTCCGCGGGACCGATAAATTTTCTCGTTATAGAGGGAATTTTTTTCAATGGGCGGACACTTGCAGATTAGGCATTGTCCACTACAGCTGCCCGAACGTACTGTGGCCATTTTATTATAGAGGCACCCAGAGGACTGCTAGCGTTACCCCTATGGACAAATTAACATCCATGCCCAAGCCGGGAATCGAGCCCGGACCCAAGGCGTGATAGAATGGTTCTTAATCCACCACACCACCTGGGCGGCATAGAGGGAGTTATCGTCGCATCGAATATTGTTATACCCAGACAGCACAGCAAACTTGCATCAAACTTGCAGCAAGCTTGATTTATCAAGTCAATAAACTTGAATTAAGCTTGAAAATTTCAAGCGTGTAAGCTTAATGCAAGCTTGAATCAAGTGTTCAAGTTTACACTTGCCCAGCTTGCATTAAGCTTGACACAGCAAGCTTGAATCAAGCTTAACATAGCAAGCTTAATTTCAAGCTTAAAAATTTTTCTTAAATACACGGGGCGCCCGTCGGCGACCTCCCCCCACATATTTTATTTTTCCACGCATTTTCCCTTCTATGCTGAAATTTCAAGTTAATTTAATCTGTTTCCATCAAGCGACCGCGGCTGGAATAGAATTCGGGACCTAAGGGTTGGGAGGCCAGAGTCCTAACCGTTCCGCCAATCTGCCTCGCGCTGGCACGACTAAAGTTTGAAGTGACTGTCATGGTTGTCATGCCGTTTTCTGACGAGATCGATCAGTGCCCGATGCTGATTTCTTTCTTTTATTTTTCCATGGGATGAATCAAAATTAAAATAATGTTATGTGTGATTTATAGACTCTACTAATAAGGAAATAAGCATAATATAAACTTAAAAACAGCACACGTTTTAAAACTTTCAATATCGCGACACTCATTTTGGGCAATACTGGCCAAAAGTGGGACAAACGACTGATTTTGAAATCAATTTCGTAGTATAATTGTATTTTATTTTGGAGAATTTCCATATTTGGAAATATAGAATTTTTTTTTTTTAATTCTATGGTCAAATACATTTATGACTGATGATAAATTATTTGTTATGTGGATGTGGCTTTCCAAATCAAGCAGTAATCAAGTTGTATTCAAGCTTGACAGTTCAAATGACTTCTCCAAGCTTGCTGCAAGCTTAAAATGAATTGAACTGTCAAGCTTGTATTAATACGTCAAATTCAAAGAAATGTCAAGCTTGATTTAAGCTTATGTGCTGTCTGGGTAGCGAGGTTTTACTGTACATGTACTCACTCATACATATGGGTCCCTAAATGAAAGTGGCATTGCTGTAATAACTCCGACATTTGAAGAGAAGCATGACTGCGCATGCTCCTATAGAGGGCGAAGAGGGCTAGGAGTGCATGCGATATCGTCAGCTCCTGCTAAATGCGTGTGTGATAGCGTGGGATCAAGCTAAAAGGCATCGTTTGTATCATGGATGCCTCTAAACGGTGTCAACGCGAGGTCGCGCAGATCTTAATAGTGGAAAATGTGACTGCTTTTGAAATCTATCGCGGAATGCGGAATTTGTATGACATGGAGTGTATGCCACCTGGTTGACCTTTGGGGCACTTGTTTCAACCTGCAAGGTGACCTTGTCTCGCCTATCTGTTACGCCTGTATTACTTCTTTTTTTTTATACTAATTTATGTTAATACAATTAAACCATTTTTCAAACGGCTTGTAGTGCCACTTTCATTAGGGGCGACCCTTATACACAAAACATACAGTAAGTAAATACTATTTGTATGAAGAAAAATCCTTTTATTTTAAAAATGTAGAGAACCTACAAAAGGTTGAACATCAGCATACGAACACATCGTAAGTCAGATCTTTCTCCGGACTTTTGTTGTGAGGTCTATGAGGTCTCTTATGAAGAAAAGACTCCTCAAAATTTGTTCTGCAAAAATTATACAACAAAATCCATCTTCGGTCGATTTCCAGTAGGTCACAAGCTGTTCAAACACTGCAAAAAATTATCCATTGTATCTGTGTTTTGCTATTTTGGCAAGCATAGAAGTAGGCAACAGTTCGATGTCGAACTATTGCAGTCGTTATCACTGTCCTGCCATCTGGAAAGAGGAAGTATACCTGCTGTAAATACGATATACATTAAATGGAAGAAGCAATGAAATGATATTGGAGGAATCTACACACATATCTTAATGGGAACCCCCCAAAAAATTTCAAAACATGATGCATGGGCACGGACAGTCATTCTCAAGGGCGGATTAAAGGGGGATTAATCTTTTACATTAACCCATTAAACGCCGCTATGAGAATCAGATAGAAATTTTTAAATGTATGTACATTTTTCACATACATTGCATGCCTCTATTATAGAACAGTTGAATTTTTTTTTTTTTAACTCAAAGCATTTAGGAAATATAGCATGTTCCCGTAGCGGGAGCTTTGGCATGTTATGGGGATAAATGTCTTTCTCCATTTTGGATACAGCAATTCCTTTTTTTACGCAGATGCTGCTCAAAACTCTATATATAAAGTAATTATTTTTGTTGTTGATACTATAATGTACGAAATAACCAGCCCGCGAAGTGCCAAACATTTCTTTATTGTTGAACGGTAGCAAAATCAATCTGGAAATGCTATGACTTATGACTTGGAGGGGAGGCCCAAAAAGGGCCAGGCACCGCGACCACGGGTCTATTATATCATCCCCAAGCAATATGGAAAAGGCCCTACGAAAAGAGCCCAGTAGCAGATGCGAACATCAGCATAGACCAAACAGGCATTTTGTGAAGCTCCCAGGGCTCAATGACCTGGCGCCCAAGATGCTCAAACCTATAATCAGAGAAGTACTCACACTCACAGAGGATGTGTAAAGCAGTTTCCTCCTTAAGAAGACAACCCCGACAAGTGGGATCATCGACAACCTTCATTATGTTAAGATGTATTTTAAGGCAACAGTGGCCAGTTAACAGGCCAATAGCCCAACGGAGACTGGACCTGTTGAGACACAGAAGTTCCTTGCATCTAACACCAGGAAAGCCAAGATTGATCTCTTTGGCCTGCCTCTGGCCATTACACGTAAGCCAGCTGGAATACTGAAGCTTGCTAAAGTGACTAAACACAGTATCCCTGTAACATTTACTAAAGATGCCGAGAACCGGCTCAGGTCCAACAAAAAAAGAGCCAGAGGCCAGCCTGGTGGGAGAATCCGCCATCTCATTACCAGGAATGCCAGAATGACCAGGAACCCAATACAGAGTAACTGGAAATGCTAACTAGTGGGAGGGCGCCAAAGCTCCCGCTGTGGGAACAAGAAATATAAGCGTTCATAACATTCCTTTATAGGAATCTATTCATGCAGGATTTTAAGAATGTTGTTCTTCAAGATGTTGGTTTTAAATATGCATTCTACTTGAAACATTTAAGTGACCATTTATTTTATTTATTTTTTTTAGTTTTATATAAGACAGTCATAAAGACAAAATTTCACTTTTTTAAAAATTAGAAAAAAACATTAAATTAAAATATATTGTTCCGATAAAAATATATAACACACCCTATAGTGTAAATGTTTATATAAAATGTGTATTTCGTAAATTGCGTTAAAATATTTTAAGAAAAAAAATATATATAATAGATGTTCCCGTAATGGGAGCTTTGGCGCTTAATGGGTTAATTTCAATCTTTTACATTAATTTCTTTTTTCTCGGAGGAGGCGACCGCCCCCCCCCCGAGAAAAAAGAAATTAATGTAAAAGATCCTATTTTACTTCCATTAAATGGATTTATATGTCAATCTTCCAACTAACCCGCCCCACCGACGAACAACCCCCCCCCCCCCCCCGACAAACTTGCTACTAGTCATTCTCATTGCTACTGGTCATTTTTTAAAGTGTATTCCAGGAATATTTTCCAATTTCAAACAAAAGAAAATTCGTCTATGTTATTGGGGATTACAAAATAATACTTTTCATTGAAAATAGGGAAGACAGCATCCATAATATTTTTACAAGCGAACTCAAAGGTACTTTTTCACTCAAGGTACTTTCACTCTAAATTACTTTTTCAGTCAGTTTAGAGACGTTCATACATTTCAAGCTCAATACAACGAATGTATAAACGTTTATACCAGCTTGATTTTCATTTACAGAAAGGAAATAACATTTTAAGTTTTTTGACAGGGTCTCAAAAAATTACGTTAATAGTGATATTCAGATTGTTTTAGGTTATCTCAATACTTCGACAAATTTGGTGCAAAAAGGACTGACGTGTTGGAAAGCACTTTATAATCGATGCCTTTGGCATGATTGGGCTTCCTTGTTTATTTTCTAAATGTTTATTTTGTAACACGCTCTATTTATCCACATATTTCTTAGCAAGACCGAGTGGATGAAACAATCAACATGGTAGACGGCTGATGTGTGATGCTCCAGCGTTTTGGTCTACGATCTAACGACCCGAAGTTTTGGACTATACTCTCCAGATGTTACGTGAATGCTCGGTAGAACCTCTCAAAAAGTTCTCCGCTCAAGGTATACCCCACCGCTCTCTGGCAGATACCCCTTCTGTAGATTTGTCTTAATACGACACAACATGTTTTTTTTTTTTTTTTTTGTTGTCTATTCAAGCATGGGCACATTTCAAATTAAGATATTACCCATTATAAGCTGTAATAAATTATATTATTTTATTCTTAATAATGTTTCAAGAGTAGTGATATATCAGCAGTGACTTCAACACATCAAGGCTCTTGGCGATTATTGTATTTCACACATTAAACTCGCCAAGAGAATTTAATATTTTTTACCTCCAATACATGAACTTCGAGGAAAATCGTTGTTCAGTGAATCATTGCCTTATAAATGATGATTATGAAGGGAAAAATTAGTGGATAATATTTATTAAAAAACAAACAAACAGGATACGCGTAAAAGCCTGAAGGAAATATCTAATTTTTACTGCGTTAGAAAAGAAAACTATTTCAAAAGCATAATAGTCTTTTAATGCATATCATTATTTCTAAATGGTTATGATTAATAGTTTGCAGCAATTTTCTAATTTATATCAATTGAAACTAACTTAATGGGCTATCATCGTAATAATACAAATTATAATACTCATCGATAATTTCCAATAGTTAATGCAGTGGCTTATATGTGGATTTCAAGTTTTTTATATTTTCCATTATTTTTATTGGTATGGTTCTTTAAGGGGGTTTTAGGAAGGAGAGAATAAAAGAAAATTTTATTTAAAGTACCTTTTTTTTATTTTCAACCTTGTCTTGGAGGAGGAAAACAGAAGGATATCAGGTAAAATTGAGGGAACGAGCATATATTTTTTTCTTTCTTTTACTTTTCTTCATTCTTTCTTCCCCCCCCCCCCCCTCCTTTATTTAAAAAAAAATATGTATTGAAAAAGAAAACTATAAGATACAATCTCGGAGATTTGCTAATCGGAAATACATAATACTTGTATTATTATTTTTTTAAGTTGATTTTCAAAGTGTCCCAGCCCAGTTTTCAAAGCCCATCATTTGTTATTTCAAAAATATTAATACATTCAAATTTATGTTAATAGATATACATTATTAAAATTTCTTCAGACGATTCGTTGATAGAAAAACACTTAATGTTTTATTGCATAAACATAGCGTACGACATGTAGTTATTCATAAATTTCTTTATTTCTTTCTGTAAAATATAACACACACAAATACCTAACAAACAATTTTAGGATATTTTGAAATGCGCCCTCCGAGGAGGGGGGGGTGGCCACCTTTCCCTTTTTTTGCATATCTCTTTTGAAAGAAAGAAAATGTCATTCATAAAATTCTTGCTTAAAATGCAAGAAAAATGATTCCATTTTTTATTTACTTAGGTATAACTTGTCTGCAAATAACAATTTGCTTAAAGTTTAATTGTTTGATTTGAGTGTAAAAACTTACATTCGTTTCCGGTACCGGTAATACAGTATATTGTTACGGGGTTTCAGGCTGGTCTGCTCTTCTGGGGTTTAAATTACTCTGTGTATGAGCGTAGACAGTAAGGATGGACGCGAGACACGAAACAGTGCTGTCTCGTCTCGTCTCGCGTCTCGCAGAGAAATTGCCATTCTCGTCTCGCGAGTCTTGCGAAATTAAGGGCTGAGATTTTTTTACCATATTTTTAGTAACATTAATACTATTTTATTGAAAATTAATATTAATAATAACAATTAGTTATACATATTACCATATTAATACATATGTTAGTTACCATATTAACTCATATGTGCATTTGAAGTGATAAAAATTCAGATTTAATCCGTATATATAATGCGACATAACACTGAAAAAAATATTTTTAATTAATTTATTTATTTCTGGAACTGCGTAAATGTAATATGTATGGTTGATGGGAGTTTCATTTGCTTTTGAAAGTATATAAAGCTTTGAATTTTGTTAGAAATGATGCAGAACTCAGGACATGTTGCGCAAATAAAATTTTAATCTAACTAAGCGGCACCAATGTGCGGGTGAATTCATAAATGTTTCAATTGGGGACGAGATAATTATAGTGAAACCTGCTTATGCCCCTTCTCGTTTCAGTGTATGGCATATGGATTTCATATTTAATATGGAACGCGGGTTTAATCTGTTCATTCACAGCACGAAAAAAAGAGACAACAGAGAAGACTTGTGACCAGGGTTGTTTCTTAACATGGATCTTTGAATGCTTCGCTGAGACTTAGCGCTGTATTAGCGAAATCGCTCCAGTAGATCATTCATTTACGTTCGCATAGCTTGGCTTATGGTGAAAGAAGCATTTTTAATAACTGATGAAACATTTTATTTATAAATATTAATTTATTTAAGAGAAAAATATGAAATATCCATATGATTTAATTACACTCGTATTCATCCAGTTTGATGAAATATAGCCAATATTATAAATAAACAAAAAAATCACAATTATTAAGTACACAATTAGAGCACATAATATCAAAGTAAGCATACTTGCATCAACTATTTTTTTTAATGTAATAATTATAGCCAGACATTCTAGATAAGTTTGAAATTTTTTTCCTGAAAAATAAAGATAGCATACTTGAATAATTTATTCATAAGTCTGTATTATGCGTAAATATGAATTAGATATGAAAACTCAATTGCAATTCAAACCTCATTTTTAAGCTATCTAAATATTTACAAAAACAGCACTTAACAGAACTATGAAATCGAATATCTATGATGACATCAGTGATCAGTTGGGGAGGGGGGGGGCTAGTTAAAGGAATAATCTAAAATAGTTCTCTGACAAGATGATAGAATACTGGTTTTCATTTATAAGCAACGATTACTCTGCGCAAATTAATAAGTGAATGGTTTCTTTTAAAAAATCATTCTATACTTATTGTAAATAAATTTATACATGAAGGATTTTTTTCATAAAATTATTATCTAGATAGACACATAACAATATATATACAGTGGAACCCACTATAACATATAGTGTCACAACACACACACACACACGTGTGAGTGTATGTGTGTTATAAGAACTTTTCCCAGATTCGATCAAACATTTTAAGAGGAAAACATCTTAAGCGGAAAAGCACTGAGCATAAATGATAAAAAATATAAACATATTTCTTTTATAAAGGATAATTGAAGTATTATATTATAGTTTTTTTGTTTCCTAAAATGAAATTTCAGAAGTACGAACAGGAGTGTCATATAATAGCCATCCCTGTACACGGATGTCATATAATAGCTATCCCTGTACACGGATGTCATATAATAGCTACCACTGACTTAGCGTCCATATGAGCTAATGATAGAAATTTGTTACAAATATTAAAATAAAAATAATTTTTAAATGTAGCTATCTCAAATATATGTAAGTAATTTTAAAATTCAATTTGGGAAATCTTAAGAAAGCTTTACATTGCGAAACTCTTCAGTGGTCAAAAATGGGTTAGAATGCTTGTGATAGTAAAAGGGCCCCCAAAGTGAGTGCCCCTTGGCCCCATTTAAATATCGTCAGGCTTTGGACTTACAGTATCGCCTTTCCACTGTTTACTTATTATTTTTCTGTCCTCTCATCTTCTCTGTTGTCTTTCTTTATCGTCTCCTTTGTGTGTTTTGTATATCCCTCGTGCTGTCCTAATTTTAAATGTGACGTGCTTGTGTGTATTGTAGCGTGCTGATAATGTACCAGGAACGATAGCAAAGGGGACGCAAAGTAAAAGGTAGAGGCTTCAGGCAATGTGTACCCTCCCTTCTCAGGACTTCATACCTCCTCAAATACAGCACTGCAATCCCGATGAAAAAGTAATTCGTATCGTAAATTTTGCGAGACGAGAAATCTCGCGCAAGATAAGACTCTGTCTCGACTCGTCTCGAAAAATATTTCCTTCTCGAATTATTATATTCTCGATTATATTCTCGAAAAATATATACTTTCTCCTCTCGCGCAAAAAAAAATTGCCTTTCACGAGACAATGCGAGATTTCTCGCGTCTCGCGTCCATCCCTGCCCCCAAACTCATTTACACCAATCCAAACTGCGGCACTGATAGTTTTGTCGCATACGGATAAACAAATATTTTCTTCATTCCGGAGAGAATATTTTATAACTAAATTAAAAGTTATGAATATTTTATGAAAATTTAATTACTTGTAACAGAGTCAGGGATGTAACCATCCCTCCCCAATAAAAATGTGGATATCTCCCATGCTGTCCTAATTTTAAATGTTACGTGTTTTTGTGCATTATAGAGTGCTGATAGTATACCAGAACGATAACAAATGAGACGCAAGTTAAACGGTAGAGGCTTCAGGCTAAGCGTACCCTACCTTCTCAGGATGGCATACCTCCTCAAATAATCCTCTGCAATTCTGATTGAAAAGTAATTGGTATCGTAAATTTATGCGAGACGAGAAATTCTCGCCAGAAATTTTGCGCAACGTCTCGCAATGCGCGATGAGAACACGAGACAGTGCGATATTTCTCGCGCCTCGCGTCCACCCCTAATAGACTGTTAGAATCTGAATTTCGTTGTATTTAGGTCTATTAGCTGGAGCGTGAGATAGGGACCTTTAGGTTTTTCACGGGATTGTTTCGAGTTTTCTCGTCGGGTTTTGGCAATGTATTTTGGCTAGGTTCCGTTTTGAGACTTGTTTTTAGCACCAGGTTTGGTGTTATTTCACCAAAAATTCGTCATATTTCGCGTTATTTTATTGATGGGGCCTGTAATATGTTTCCTTTCACACAAAGCATTATTATTACGCAACCAGAAACGTCTCAAAAGCACTACTGAACGGAAGATGTGGAACGTTCGAGAGACATCTGCGGAACGTATTTCAGTGTATAGTACAAAGACATTCTAAAAATCCTAAAAACACATTCTAAAAATTTACGTGCTTGGCACTATATTTTTCTTTTTGTGCTTATATGTTCCTATATCACACATATGGACAACCACCGGTCCGCGGGTCTTATGTGTTCCGCCACGGCTTTGGATCCGGCCCGCGGAAGAAATCTAAACCTATATAAACCATTCAAAATCCCATATAAATATCAATTAATTCGGCCTTCGCTACTGATCAAACATGCCGAAAAAAATTCATAATGTTTTTTAGCAAATGTAATGCTCATGCATAAACTGTAGAAAATACTTAAATTTTGATAACACTTTTGGTATCAGCTTAAAAAGTTACCCCTAGAAACAAATTTTCATTTCAGTAAACTCTATCAATAAAGATTTATTTCAGAAATTCAGAGAAAAACTGCTGCATCTTGCAGAAAACTTAAAAATTTGCATAATTAGTTTATCGGTAATTAATTATAGTCGAACCTACAAAATTGAGTTTCGTGGTAATCTTAGTCCATAAATTATCTATATGCAGTTTGAGGAAAATGTGATGAACTTCACTGTTTGATCTGACGTGGAATGACCCATTAATTAAAATGTCTTATTTTGTTGAGTTAAGGGGTCATACATAAATTTATTTAGTGACAATTCTTTTTAAAGTTGCGTAAAAAAATGCAAATTAGATTTCTTTTGCACATAAATAATAAAGGTTAACGGTATTAAAAAAGAGCAAATTTTGAAGCAAAATAACTGGAGATTTGTAGAGTTTCATGGGGATTCTATAAAGCGTCTATTGCTGCGCCCACTACTATTTCCCCGCAAATAAAATATTTTTCATGTATAGCATTCTATGCAATAGATGCATATATGTCTTCGAGTACAACGTTCTGTTTCTGAAAAACTAACATCCTCGAGTTCCAGGCATGAATATGACCCAGTACAGCGCAGCTATAGCCAGCATTTTATTTCCGAGAGGGTGGTAGTGTTAAATTGTAATCTAAGTTTCAATTGTAACACTGTTAGAAAAATAGTTCAACGTTTCACCGAAATTCCGGTGCGAATTTAGCTGCAACCGATATTTTGAAAAATGTGGTGCTAGGATTCACCATTTTAGTGGTGCTTCCTCAAGCACCATTTTTGCGGTGAAACCTTGAACCAGGATCTAGGATTTTTCTCTAACCGACTATATGGTTAAAGCTTGAACCAATATACAGGATTTTTCTCTAACCAATTATATGGTTAAAGCTTGAACCAATATATAGGATTTTTCTCTAACCAATTATATGGTTAAAGCTTGAACCAATATATAGAATTTTTCTCTAACCTACTATATGGTTAAAGCTTGAACCAAGATTAGGGTTTTATATCTAACCAAATGTACGGTAAGTGATTGAACAACATCGAGGTTTTTTCTCTAACCAAATGTATGGTATAAGATTAAACCAAGATAAGAAAACTCTCTTTAGTGTTTTATTTATACACCGAGGGCGGATTAAAGGGGGGCGGAGAGGGCGACCCCCCCCCGCCGTGAAAAAAGAAATTAATGTAAAAGATCCTATTTTACTTCCGTAAAATGGATATATATGTCAATTTTCTAACTGCCCCCCCTGACAAACTTGCATTAATCCGCCCTTGGGCGGATTAAAGTGGTAGGGGGGCAACCGCCCCCCCGAGAAAAAA